>CM061168.1:16002969-16627969 GCA_030763345.1 Mythimna separata
TTTTTGTTGTGGATCTAACGTGTTTAACTTTAGATGTTGAATATGAACTCTGTGCGAGTTATTTTTACGTTAATGCGATCGAAACGTCTACTGCGTTTAGCTCTCTGCCAATCAAGAGCTTGGAGTTGGCGAACGTCATAAACGTGTTGATTGCTTTAACGTTACACCAACTCGCACTACCTTCTGTTCTACTAGGATATCTAACTTTGCTACACAGGTACTGCGGTACCTAATATGCATGTTGATAAGTAACGTAATTTCTCATAGTGTCATGTCAGTTAGACTTATTTACATAAACCGTGGTACCTAGTATAGCTATATGGCTACAGCACTGCGCAAAGCCCACACTTATATGTAATGTAAAGGTAAAGTTTGTATGTATGTGTGTCTGTTTACGTTATGTATTGTTTTAATTATCGTAGCATATGCTGAGATAGAGCCTTTTTTGTCTCTGTCTATTGCATTGGGTCAAAAATAAATACATTCTTTATTTATATATTCTTTCATTCTATGTTTGTTACTCCTTAACGTTTAAACGTCTTGAGGGAATTTTTAATTATTATCCATATAACTTACATATCCATATGAACATGCATATATCTTGAGATGAATTTCAACTTTTATGTGGGCGAAGCCACTGGTAGAAGTAGAAGCTGGTGGCTTTACAATTTGCATACATTTACACCTATTTACAATCGCAATACTCGTACAACGATATCGAACTATAGCAGCTGGCAAAACAAAAACAGTTATTATAGAAAAATAAAACGTACTCGTATACATTGATTGCTAAAATATTGCTAGGATTGGCACAAAGACTATACCATCACAAACTATTACGATTGGCACAAACCTATTCTATCTCAAATAACCAGCAGTTACAGATTTTCAATACACGCTAAAGCTGTGCACACACTATAATCTATAGATATCGAACAGCTAATTACAAAACCACAAAAAAGGCTTTATAAGCACGAACGGCTTTAAGTGGCGACTACACTGGCGTACCTTTAGCATAATATTATTTGAGTCATAATTTACCTCGGTCTCCGAGACCGAACGCTTGATTTATTTATGAGCCATACTGACTCTGCCACTAATCTTTAGTGGAATTTAATTTGTTATTTATTTACTAATCGCCGCTAGTAACTGTAGAACAGGTAGGGTTGTGCATGTCATTAAGGATGTGTTTAAGGGGAGCACGATTTTAGCGTTTTGTGAGATCTGGGGAATATTGGGAAATGGGTCGTAAAAGTGACTTTTATAATAAGTAAGTAGGTACGATACTTAAAAACCATATTGATAAGTTTATGATAATGGTCTCGTCCGCGTGAAAGTGAAAAAGTATGCCATGGAGACATATTCCTAGAGTTAAAGCCTGTGTACTGTTCTAAGGTATTGTCTACCCTTGCATCAAATTTCATTACTTAATCCGTTCAGACGTTTAAGATTATCAAAGATACACAAATATAAATTCGTACAGACTTTTACTTCTATAATACACATTAGTGTTATTTTCAGAATTTTAGCAACAAAAAGCTTATAAAGAGCTAATGAGATAATTTAAAGATATGATGATGAATTTCCTTAATTCCTTCACAGGAAACTTAATAAAACATTTCCGAATTAAATGAATCATTTCAAGTGACCAATAGTGGTTACTTATTACTATTAAGTAAAGATTTTAGGTATATGTTTTTTTTTTTAATATTGGTTAGGTTAGTCAAGCTTGACCATTATCTCATCAGTTTGTAAGTGATGATGTGGTCAACGGTTAAGCACGCTTGCCTAAAAGTACCGAACCCGTTCGATCTTGACTTAAGAATTCTTAGCTTGTAGCTAGGAATCACAGATCCCGGATGTCTTTTCTGTTAGTTTACGTTACACACATTTCTAAAGAAAAACATATAGATACCTCTTCTTTATTTTATTTGTGCGTTGCTGTTATTGCTATATTAACCGTTTAAAAGGACGCAATTAAGTAAATACCTAAGATTTATGACACAAGTTGTCCTTTCATATTTAAATAAGGTGTTACCAGTTTCCTCATTTTATTTATTATGACTTAAACTATTATCCATGTATTCTTGTCCCTTTTGACATTTATTACAAAATAATAAATATTAATATAATTCAACAAAACGGATGTAATCAAAGAGCTATTAGAATGAAGTGGTAAATAATAATCAATTTATTATGAATATCATTTAAATAAATTGCTCTAGATTAAGTTAACCCGTTTTGTTGTAAAGTTTTTGTTAACGATCGAATATATTCGCGTGTGGCCCCTGCCTTATCGTTTTAAGGAATTTCGAGTTAAAAGTAGCTTGTTAGCTGGTCTATATCTGGTTGTTACAATCTTTATGCGTAGGGCTGTGACATTGTCAACGCAAAAGGCAACTGAAGAAATACGGGGTTATTTTTAGTCAGTAAAATCTCAAACTTCTTCTTGGTTCACCCAGACCAAGAGGACGCATTTGATAATTTCCCATAAAAAAGGGCTTCAATACGTTTTAAGGGATTGTTCAAAAGAGTTGTCATGTCCCTGAAACGTGGAAGGGGGACTGAAGGAACAAAGTTAGATTTTAATCAGTAAAAATCTAGGAGGCACTTGTTGACTTTTCACCAAAAAAGGTTAGCTCACATAGTGAAAATTGTTCTTCATAAAAGCCGTCAGCCGTGACAGATTTGCAATAAATTAAAACTAACCTTGTATTAGTTTTTCATACTGATTTAAGAGGTCTATAGAACCTAAAGCGCGGTCACTCTCGGACTGCATACAAAAGAAAAAGATGAACTAAGTCTAATACTTGCAACTAAAGCACATATGAAGCATTTTTGCAATTTATTTAAAATCTACGGTTTAATTATAAAATTACAACACTATAACTGTAAAACGTTGCTTGTAAAATAATCTGACATACCATCAGAATGATTGCATACATGCATATTAATCTGAATTTTAATCGGGAAAAGTAATTTTTAGAGGCATCTTCATGATTTTTTTCTATCGTTCTAAATTACCTGTATCATGTTTTGGACAGGCTAACTATAAATTTATCCTGAAGTCTAACATAATATATTTTTCTGATTTGGCTTACTGCAGTGGATCATTTATACTTTGCTCATTATTAAACTTGTGATTAACTCCTGCAGTCGTCTTAACATAGGATCTCTATATTGTTTATATTGTGTGTGCTATATAATAAGCATACGCTCAGGAAACGTGGCATGTTGGATTATAGCCTGACAACATGAATATTAAAATAAAAATATAATAATTATATGTATTACTGACAGGTAGGGCTAACATACAGCTAAGAAGTGGAATTTCTTGCCGGAGTCTGTTTTTCCTGATAGCTACATCCTAGGTGGCTAGAAATCAAGAGGTTGCTTTTAAGCAAGTGTGCTGCATAGTCAATCACAACGTCGCTTTACATCAGGTCAGATATAAGTAGTGGTCAAGCGTAAGCCCAAAGTATCAATAAAAATACGTTTAATAATTTCATATGCACATCCGGAATCACTGTAGGTCACACAAATATTTATTTCATACAAGAATCGAACTGGTGATTAACTGATTAATAAATTGCGTAGGTAATTACGTTACGTTTTCCTACCTATTGCACATTAGATATTGTCTGCTCTAAAGACCAAAACAGCAAGTCACAAACTCAAATAAATAACATAAACCGTACACTGACAAGACTAGGTACAATCTAGGTTCCCTAATGTATTTTCAATGTCCGGTTCAAGATAATTGAAAACCTTCGCTACTATTTCTCAATAATTTATACAAGATTACGTTGCCCATAATGTGATATTTAACTCATTATGCATAACAATACCTATGCAATACGGCAATCACGGATAGTTTAGTTGATTTTATATTGATTTTATGGTTACCTAAATCGAAAAAAAATATAACTATTCTCGGTTTTTCTCGAAAAAGTCATACTATGCTAGTATATTTTTATTATCTGTTATCATACTACTATTTGAAAGGATTTTGAGTGAATGTATGTTTGTTACTTCTTCACAATCGATTTGTTCGGTTCGACGAACGGATTTGGATGAAATTCGGGTCACAGGTTGACCCGGGATATGGTCTGAATAGCACATAGGACTTAAAACTTCATGTACAATAATGGTACATAGGCGGACTTAATGCAACAAGGCCTTCTCTACTAGACAACCCGTTTACCCTTTCTTCACTTTATTTATTTTATCCTGGGAGTATGTTTCCTTAAAACAATTTTCTACTTTTATACGGTCGAAGTCGCTGGCAGAAGCTAGTTACCTAATTAATAAAATTGACATGTTTTAACTTTCGCCCTCAGATTGCTTGGATATAATCGTACTTTTAATTTGTAAGGCAAAATTGATTCCGGCAAAAATCTTAATAATCCGTTGGAATTAATTGGCTTTCTTGACGTACACTCAATAAGCTTTCACGATGACCCCAGGTGATATAAACGATTAAGGGTCAGCTTTCCAGTGAGAGTTCCTTATCTGTTACCTTTTATTTTGCTTGTTATTATTATGTAAAAGTAGAATTTGACTGACATTTCAACAGCACAGCCGTAACTACTGAAGACTAGAAGCGTGCCGAATTTTGCACAAGATTTCCTTTTATGATGTGGGTGAGATCTAAGAGAGGATTTTGCAAAATTCATCACCTAAGGGGATGAAACGAGGAATCGAAGTTTATATGGAGAAACCTACTTTCGCGCGGGCGAAGCCGCGGGCAGGAACTAGTATGTAAATTTATACTAGCTATAACCGACGGTGTCGTACGCGTTTTTGGATACTGCTCCGCTCCTTTTGATCGTAGTGTGATGTTCAAAAGTGAGACTGGTTCTGAACCAGTCGTTACGGCGACGCTTGGAAGAGGCCTATGTTCAGCTGTGGACATCTATCGGCTGAAATAATGATGATGATGGTGATATAGATATGTCAACGTTCAGTTTCTGAGCAATCAGGGCGTTCAACAGATTCAGGATTTAGGGACATATCAAGCAGTTAGAGTACGCGACGGTGGATCCACTAACAGGCACCTTGAGACACAGGCTTATGAGATGATTCAGGACGTTCCAGAAATGGCATAGTAACTTACATATCTATCAAAACGTAATTTCTACTAGTGTGCTTTTCTACTAGAGCTCCAACTCCAAATGTTACAGAACATTAATAATTTACATGGATGGAAAAGAACACTCTCGTTACACCTAAGTATATATCTAAATAATTAAAATAAATTCACTCATTTTCAACATGGAGGATGAATCTACAAAACACTGCCAACTACGACCCTCGCTTACTCTTTAGCTTCGTTTACCTACACTTTGCCATGGCATTTAAATGCATGTAGCAAGCCTTGCCCACTTAAAATCTTCTCTCACTCCAGCACTTTTCTTTAAAATTCAAAAGGGTAATTTTCACACGATTTTTCCAAACAACTTAATTTCCACGTGTTAATATTACAGTTGGGGTATGTAACTAGCGCTAAATAACGGTGTATTGAATTCTTATAAGTCGTCAGTCGGCACGCACGTGGGGCGGTGGCTTCCACCTCTCCTTGAGTTATGACCACCAAACATGTAACACGACCTAGCCGCCTGCCAACTCTATTTGCATACTTCAGCTTGTTGCAGTCGAGCGACTTGCGAGTGCGATTGGAATCAGTGCGAAATATTGTAAAAGATATCGTGTGGAAACCTAACCTAACAACCCAGAAGCAAAAATTCAGAGACATGACTGTGACATCTAACAATACGGATTGAGCCTGCGTGGTGGATTACGATCCATTTCCTCTACCATAGTTGTTACCCATAGCAGCCATAGCGTATTAACGGTAAAACCATAGCAGTTTTACCGTTAATATGAATAATTTCTTAAGGGTTCCTGATTTTACAATGACGCAAGACTAGAATAAGAAAGAAGACCTCTTTATTATTGAAGTTCTAGTTAAAAGTTTACATATTAACCAGTAACTTAGTGGTTAATAGTGTGTTGCTGAGTTGCTTACTTTTTTATGAATGAACAAAGATGTCCCGATACGCATGTGCGCCTAACATGCATCATTTGTACAAAAATATTGCTCTCTAATAGAGCCGTAACTATAATAATGAATTATTATCGTATTATGATCTGTTGCAGCATTGTTTAATAGAGGCACTAAATCAATTGATTCACTATTCATGTGTCAACGGCTAAAGACGAGTTTAAAAACTTGATTCAAAGCTGGCGCTGTAATGGCATTCTGACTTGGGTGTAAGAAGTCTTTAACTACAAGTATTGACGCTTGTAGAATGCTGAATATTGGCACAGGCATCAAACAGATTGATAAATGCAAGAGCTTCGTTTAAAATTCTTCTCGATCCATCTGACAATGTGTAGGTGAAGTTACATTTAAAGCAACAATGTCTGTAGTCGCTACAAAGTCTTGCTCATCTCTAACAGTAGCCCGTCTGCGGTAGGCCTATCGGTTGAAATGTACATTTTAATAAGGTTTTGTCAAACCTACAGACTTGTTATGTATAATAACAGGGTTTTACCGTATGCTTGTAAGAGAACTATTTATTTTCTTAAACAGGTCTTTGGTAATTTATAATAGTGTCGTGTACCACTTGGTGTCTGCAATCATCCCCGATGACAGTGTTATGATTTATACTGAGGCGTTTGTTTCTCGTATTATTTGCTTTTCAAGTTTTTCTTGTTCTGACATGATGTGTCGTGCGCTTTGCCAATATTTTTGTTATTGAGTCGTCTAGTTTGTTTACTCTTTCATTGAGTCGAATTCTGATTGTAGTTACGGCTATGATATTATTGAATGGAGGCTAGGAAGTCTTTGTGATTTAATGTCATAAATAATACTTTCAAGAAAAATTGCATTTATGAATTTTGTTAAATGTATAATCATCTAACACAAGCTCTGCTTAGCTTGGGACTAGATGGCGTTGTGTGAAAAAGTGGTGGAATATTATCTCAATTTATGAATAAATGGAAAGATATTAAATGCAGTAACTTATATTGGCCAGATAATGAAAAATTATCGATATAATAATAAGTATAGTGACCATTCTTAATTTAAAAACTAAGAAAGTATTTTCAGAAGAAATAATCTCAAAATCAGTCACCATCACAAGGTTGACAGCTAACCACATGCGTAAGGATTGCAAAAATAAACCAATTAAGAGAACATCGTAAGCCTTGGCAAGGTCGGAACAGATTTGTGCTACTTAAACAATACGAATTTCGTATAATTTCGCCGAACCGGTGGACCGCTGACATCTGCTCTTGTCTTTACATCGGGACATCTTCGTGACAGTCTCCGTGGCATTTTGCCTCTTGTTATCTACTTTTATCTCGCTGATATATCACTTTTTGATTTCGAATTCTATGTTTCTCACATTTTTACTAGACACTGTCCACCCAAAGCAATTAAGAGTTGCCTGAATCATTCTTCCCAATTTGAAACAGCACATTTACTAACAATTATGAAATTGTTACACAAAGCCAGAATTTGAAATAATGTGCCGTGAAGAAAAAGAACAAATAGTTTAGAGGATGCTCCCGAATTCTAATTTAAAGCAGATTAACCCTTGAATAACCCAATTCACGCTTAAAGGTTAGGATCCGTCAAATGAAACGTCACGGTGACTACACACTTTCCCCATCATTAGGATACGAGAAGAAAAAAGGCTTCGGATGTTCAGTTGTAAGCGCCCGCCAACAAAGCCATTATGCCTTATTATGGACACCATCCATCAGCCAGCCATATCGATCCAACATTAATGCATGCTAATGCTTTATAAATAGATATATAATTTGTTTTGTCTCCACCTCGGCATCCAATTGATAGATTGTTTTATTTCTATTACGTCAAACTGTTGGTTTTTGATAGAGGCGTGGCTATAGCCGCCGTTATTAGTTTATCCGACGAAGCTAAATCATTTATGATTTCACGCTAGCGGTAAAAAAGTGTGAATCAAACCGTTCATAATGTTGATTATTCTCGCGGTAGAAAAATCATTAATAAAACAAAATATTGTACCGTTAACATCTTAAATCTTTAGTCTGTACTAAATTATTAAAATGGTTGCACTTACTTTGTCCTAGATGAACTCGCTTCATCCATGGATATATCTGCGGAGGATTTGCCGAAGAGTTTGATGCTGAAGACTTAGAATTCTTCGTGTTTGAGCTAGAATTATTAGCCTCATTGCTCTCGTTGCTTGATGTACTGGAGGCGGGACTTGATATATTCTGGTTCACATTAGCCTTGTGCTCTACAGGCGAAGCGATGGGAGTAGTTAGGCCTAGTTTGGTACTAGTAGTTCCACTAGAGTTTTGTCCACCGACGCCCCCGAAACCAGGTGACGTTCGGCCTGGTCCCGAAGATGTGGATAGGTCTTGAGGGGACGCTACTCCAGTTGTAGAGGTTGAATCCGCGAATTTACAACTGGCTCCAGCAGCTTGGCTAGGCGGTGTGGACATCAGGTTAGGGGACAATGCTCCTGGGCTTGGATTCGAGTGCTGATGCATATGACTCGCTGTGCTACCCAGTCTTTGAGGATGTAACTGTGTGTAGTCTATCATCGTTTGCGGTTGCATGTGCGCTCCGGTAGCGGGCGTCCCATACGGATGTTGTGGGTAGTGATGTCCAACTTGCGGCGGCGAATAGCAAGTATTCGGGTATGCTGAAGCCGCCGCATTAGGATTGTAGTAATCAGCTCCTGGTGTTGGCAGTCCGGGATGACCAGCTTGCTCGACGGGCGTCCCAGTACGCCCGGGCGCTTGGTTCCCATAGCAGGAAGCGAGCGAGTTGACGAACTGGTAGGAGCTCATCCCTGCGTTATAATTTAATTCGTTCATCGATAACAGCTTGTGTTTATCCTTCTTCTCAAGTTCACTCGGCAGTTGTCATCGTTTGGACGAGCACTGAATAGTCTAGTTGGACATGTTAAGTGCTACTGATGTTCGCGGTCCGTTTCAATTGTCCCCGTAGAGTGGAGCTTGATTGATGGACCTGTGATAAAATGAGACACATTAGTCGGTCAAGTGCGTCGTCTCGTTATACGTGATAAATGTTGTAATACAGATCGTATCTTGAGTGTTTGATTTAAATATGTATTGTGTTTTGTCTGATGTGAAATATTGTTCCTATAATGTTTTATACTATGACCTAAAGATAATATTTTGTTGTATTAGGTATAGTGCCGTCTATTTAACCTTCGTGCATATTTATTACATTCACATTCATTGAGTTTCTTATATTTTTGCATATCAAAATCTAAAAAAAAAATAACATCTGTACACATGCAAAAACTCCAAAGATCTGTTAGCATCCTATGAGTAATTATAGTTTGAAGAGTGAAATTTATTTATTTATTTATTTATTTATTTATTTATTGGTCTATCTACAATTGTTACACTATACATTTAGAATATACTTGCTTTTATATAAACCAAGTGTACAATATCATACGATAGACACAGCATGCATAAGTATAAAAAAAAATTGAAACAGATAAGATAACAGTGCAGATACAACACTTAAAATCTAGTATTGACAAATGTCGGTTAGAATTATATCATATGTAATACAATAATCATTTTAAATGGACTTGGTGCTTGATCTTTTGAATGGATGTGCTGAAAATATCTAAAGTTACGTCGCAATTGTTGAGAAGCCTACAAAGTCTTGGAATTGGGGAGTTAGACCCTGATATAGTTTTCCGGAATGGGTTAGTACTTTTTTGTAAACCCTTTAAAAACTCTTCTTTTTATGTTCCTTTTTCAAGTATTCGCCAGGGTGGCCCATAATCATTTGCGATAACAGAGTTCGCAACATGGCTTCATTTTACGGTCACTTTCGTTTTTACAGTATCTACTCAGTAGTAGTTGCATAAATCAGTAAACACGTGTACCACTTGCGTGACGCAGGGGGTCTATTCTAAAACAATAAATTAATATAGGGATGTGACTTCCTAAAGCGCAGTACACATGTCAAGTCAAGTGCGGAAAAAACTGTGTCTCAGCCACGTGGTAGGGCTATAAAAGTGTCCGCAGAGGTTTATGGCTGTAAGCGGTAGGCCGAATGTGACTTCTCCCGATTTATGTACTCCGCTCGGTGCATACGTCTTTATGAGCAAATTAGCAGTCATTGTGCACCCGATTTATTTGTCGCATTTGCTTGCTGAATGATATATGTGGGAATCTCGGTCAAACTTCGCCTTTATCGTAAATTATTTGTGCATATATAACGATTTTAGCGTAATACGCCCAGGCATTAAGAAAATTTGGAATTTCTTGGATATTATCAACCGATTGAGCTTTTGAAATTTTCTTAACTATTTCTTGTATTTTAAATTCGTCTAGTTTGAAAATACTAAAAACTGATCATATACCATACAGCTATTTCTGCTCTATAACTTTTTTTATTATAAGTTCTTCATTTTGTGAGGACATTTTGGATAACATTCAATATATCAAGTTTTAATAGATTTTGCGCCTCTACATAATATATGCATAATGGCTAATCTTCATAATTAAATAATAAAGCTAAGCAGTTAACAAAATTTATTACACATTAAGTAGATCATTATCATAATAATGTTATTTAAAAGATATCATGAGATATACCTATAGTAAAAAAATATACAAAATGATAGCAGGACGAGAGACCAGATAGAGAATCAATTTGGTTAGACTAGAAGGAAAAAAAAACTTCATGAGATTAAATATAAAAATGATTTACAGATTTGAGCCACCAAACATTGCTGGCAATGTTAAACGAACTTTTATCTATATGAGATACTAATTTAAATTCAACCCCGTAGTCATTCTACGAAAGCATTTCAGGGAATGGATTCAAAGCCAATTCTGCGGTCCTTTTACAGAAGCATCAAAGGAAATGTAATGCATTAATACAAAAATATAACAGTTTATAAATTATATTTACATATTAAACTAACTATACAAACCTATATATATACAAAAACAAAAAGGGATTTACTGGGATTTACTCAAAAATATTGATTTAAATCAAGAACCCTGCTCAAAAACTGTAAGAAAAAGGAAGAAAAAATAGAATAGTCCTGCACTAATCCAACAAATTCATATGTGTAGAATTTGCGCTTATCTCATAATTACAGCTTATTTGGATAGACGAATTTAAATAAAAAGAATATAGCTTAAGAATTATATCACAATAAGAGTAATGCGAACAAACAGTTTAAATTTCTTAAAATTTGCGGCGTACAACAATATCTAAATTAAATTGAAATTACCAGTCAATTGACTGAGAAGAAGAATAAGAGAACTTATTTTAAAGGGCTTTACAACGGACTTGGAAGAAATCATAATCAAATACAAAGATGGGACAGAATAGATAAATACTATACAACAAAACTATAAAGAGATAGTTGAAAAACAATACATTTATAGTGCTCAATATCTGATTTTACTTGACTTAGGAACTCGCCTCAATCTTTATACTTTAACCAATTGATTCTTTACCAGTTACCAGCTTCCGTGATTCTGCAGCATTTTACTAATTAATATCTTCTTTCTCTATATCAATTAAATTACTTGTCAGTACTTTATCTCATTGTTTCCTATCCTACGCCTTGTGACATGCAGTCACATGTGTTCAGTTTATTTCAGTTCAGAATTTTTGTCACTCCCGTCCGGTCCACATTAAATGGGCCGAACGATTTCATTGCCTTTGTTTTTTTTCTTTTTAACTTTTTTTTTCTTACAGCTCAGTTGTTTATTCCCAGACATCCTTTGATGAGCATGCCTCGGATGTCTGTTTTAATTTTAATTCGGCACTTTGATAGCTTTTATTGTGTCGTTTGGTATTAACAGTAACCTGCTAACTTTGTTTTTTATGTCTTGGTTATTTGATAGGTCTGAAGGATGATCTAGCTTGCTATGTTTTTGATGATTTAATTTATTAAGACCAAATCCATGATCACTCAAGATTTTGAAGAGTTTGATTTGTTGCTTTTTAATTTTATTTTACCTAAGTTACATCAATCACTAACTACTTTTAATTTTATCACGAACACAGCACCTAACAAAACTAATCAAAGCAGATAGGAACATAATTTTAATATGTGATAATATGTCCACAAAATATTAAACGTCAGCAATAAAATCAACAAGAGTTACACAGATCTTACAAAGTTGCTCAAATAAATATAAACTGAGCTATAAAATTATTTTAATATCCACTAATGCCAAAAAGCTCTTGGGATATAATAACTTTTAATGTTCCGTGTCAAGTGGACAGTTCGAATCCACCGCGTCCTGGGAGATTTACTGCGACACGCTTTGATTTCTCCACTCGCGCCTTTTCAATTTAACTGTATCAATTGACGATAATTTTCTATACCTATAAAAAATTACGACCAATAAAGATAATTTAATATACTCACTCCAATTCAAAGTTTAGAGTGACCAACAGCGGCAACAGCCAACTTTAGGACCAATCACAACCAATCGTTGACAAAATCACAAAACATCCCACAAGTTTATTTGCAGACACTTTTCACAAAAAAAAATATTTACCAAAAAAAATTAAGAATCATAGAACAACAAAATCTACTAAAATCAAATACGACCGTTACAGTCTATTCAAGAATCGAACTTCAAAATTCGGAAAACTTCGGTGCGTGTCGTCGCGGCGAAAAACGACTCGTGTTTTCCCGGCGTTCGAGCGTCGAGTGCAGCGCGCGTCTGACGACGAGGTGAGCGGCTGAGTTGACGCGGCGTCAAACTAGAGGCGGGCGGGGCGAGCGGGGCGGGGCGCACCTGAGCCCGCCACGTGCGAGTCCGCTCCGCTCTCGCTCGCTCCGCTCGGCCCGCTCCCGCTCTCGCGCCCGCTCCTTCGATTAGCGTAATTAGGGTACACCGTCGCAACACCACGTATCCGATTTCAATGGACCGATTGATGATTATGGATGGTAAATGGTGAACGATTGTCGGTAGCCGTGAACTGCAATCTTTTTACCATTTTTGTTCGCTTTTCTACGTTGAAAATTTTGTTGAATGAAGTTCAGTTTCAAGGGTTTCTCTGCCTATTTTTTATTGAGCTTCTACTAAGGTTTCTTTTTATTTTCCTAGCTGCTACTATGCCATCATAGTAGCATCTGATGGTAGTTGTTGTTTAGTGTTTCTTTTGTGAAATGGTAAAGGTAACTCGATGACTGTCTTGTAATATCGTTGACTCTCTAGTAAATGATTGCTGAAAGCTAAGTTTGATTTTTTTTCGGGCCTAGTTTATATTGAAAAAAAAAAATTAAACGTTTAGAAAAGTTCGTCTGGTATGTAGTGTGCAACGTCATTATAATTATCACAATACCACAAACACACATACACGAGAAGCGGTAACATAACTCGTCAAGCAAAGTGCTTAGTCCTAGTCTAGATGAGCGGACAAGGGCCATGCATCACTCTTGACGCACGACGTCTTGGTGAGGAGTAAAAATTACCACACACCGCACAAATGTATCACTAGCCTATATTTTCATAATCACATGCAGATGTATGACTGTCGACTTGTGGCCTAGCTACTTGGCTATGAGAGTTTTGAAATAGTAAAGGTTTGTAAATAAATCCTAGTAGTTCAAGCGGGGTTTATACTATTGTGTTTTGTCGTAGTGTCTTACGCTACTACTTGATTAGCATTACTAAGTTACTCATTATGATATAATGTGAGCTTGAATAGGCCTTTAATTGTTGCATCCCGCTCCACATCACGACACGATACATATAAGGTGACTTTGGGTTTAGTTCGATAAAGTTTTGATTTATTAGCTCTATGTAAGATTTGTCCTATTTCCAAAGATTATGACTAGACAAAACTCTGTAGCTAAGTAAATTTACATGCTTTATTAAAATTTTGTAATGGTTTTATTTTCAATATGTTACTGATCATTCCAAAATTTTTCAATATGAACAAATTCAAAACTGGGTAAAAGAAAGAAAGAAAACATAATTATTCCGCCCTAAATGAACGCACACTAAAATATACATTATAATATACTTAAAATGTAAAATAACACACATTAAAATATAACTGTCTGTCTGTAGTATTTTGACTGTGTTTTTATAGAGAGGTTCTCAGGAGAGCAGTGTTTGAAATAAGAAGATATCACACATAGCGAGTACTTAAAATGATATGAGAAACCTTTAGGATATCCAGCGAATAATTTTAATTCACAAATTTAATAAAAAACAAAGTACTGAATCTTGTACTCTTATCTTGGTCCACTAATAATGCAAATAAAAATTTGTAAGAATATTTTTTGTGTTAATACATTTTAGGTAAAACGAACAACAGCGGTGTGAATTACACGTAAGTACAAAAAAAACGCCAAAAGCATCAACCATTGCGAACTAACTACAACAAAAGTCACACCGTCAATTCAAATGGCATTCCTCAAATTCAATGTATCACAAACAGTTTTTAAAGTCGCCACGATCCAACTAACGACTCACATTCGTCTTGTACACCGGCTTAATTATAATTAACTGCTAATTATGATGATAGTACGCCACTTGCTGACGACCCCACTAACTAATAGCGTGATGTTACAGCTGGATTTATCGTTTTTTCACACGATCCTCAACCAAATATTCGTTGTAAGTAAGTATATGTTTTGGTAGATAATGTAAATGAAGTTCATGGTTTAATGCAAGGCTTTTAAATTTTAACTACGGCTTTCGTCATGGCTGCTTATTATGCTGAACTGTGTGTAATTTACTAGAAAGCTGTGTTGAATGTTATTGTTTTTAGTAATGAGGAAAAGTCATTTTTTTTTTGTAAATTTGTATGTTAACTTTGCAAAAGAATGGTTTCTTTAAAGATTTTTTTTTGTGCAATATATCAATTTTAATGCAAATTAAATTAATTTTTGGAGTAATTTAAGATTGTAAGATGTAATCATTTAATCTGTGACAATGCATACAAAAATAATGTGACATTTACGTGTAAATATTTTTGGTATTAAAATTTATTAAAGTCATTGATATAGAGCTTCTACAGGAATAATAATTCATTGTTGGTTTGCTGAGTGAAAAATACAGAGTACAAATTATCCAATTTTTTTTGGTATTAATACACTTATTCTATACTATTATTATATACTAGCTTTCTGCAAGAGATTTCTCTAGCATGAGATTGGTACTCCATATATAGTCTATATGTTATTCTAATATTATGTCCAAGCCATTTTACTAAAAAGTTTTACCTAAATCCATTCAGCTACTTGAGTGTGAAGATATCATCATCTGCCTAGCCTTTTCCCAACTATTTTGGGGTCGGCTTCCAGTCAAGCCGGATTTAGCTGAATACCAGTATTTTACGAGGAGCGGCTGCCTACCAGACCTCCACAACCCATTAACTGGATTAACACGGTACTACATGGCAAGACTGGAGTCAGATTTACTGGCTTCTGACTAACCGTAACGACTGCAAAGATTTACAAATGACAGCCGGGACCTACGGCTTAACGTGCTATCCGAGGCACGGAGGAAACTCGTTATGTTAAGATGGTCACCCATCCACAGACCAAACTTGGCAAGCGTTGCTTACCCTTGAAGATCGACCTGTGCGGCTGTTATTATCTAGCCACGAGCTCCTCGAGTGTGAAGTTATAAGAAACATAAACGTACGCGTAAAATTTCACCTCTATATTATTATTATGATAACCCTGAGTATATCTGATATGCAGAATAGTAGCACCTAAAGAAGGTTAAAATGATTGTCCAAAAGACATTGTGCGATATGTCGGATTCATAGAGACATTTAACCAAACTATTGACTTGCACATGACCTTTGACAACATAAACAAAATTAAGGCTATGTATTTTGTCTCTGCAGCAGTAATGATTTTTGTGTAGGTCATAGAGATATGAATCCATTTAAGGAGTTGTATTTAGAAGGCTGTATGTAATATTCGTTTTTGATATTATCCAATATGTTTTGCATGTGTTACAGTTATGGCATTATGTAGCTTTTGTTTTGCTGTCTGATGAAATCATAATCAAGGAACAACGTAATCGCAATAAATTATAGAAACTTTTTAACAAAAAATGTGATGATGTAGATATCTTTCTTTTAATTCTATTAAAACTTTTAAAATGGGGATAAACACAATATTATCAAGGATTATACTAGACAAAATCTGTTGGTGTTTGCTCGCTGAGGTATCAAACAGCCATTTTGAATGGTGCATTCTGCTCTCAGGTTGTTGTAAATTTGTTTTATTAATAAAATCTATCAATGAACCGTCATGCAACTGTTCCTGGGATAAAAAAATATTTGCTTGCACCAAACGTTTGAAGTTAGCTGTAAAACATATTCAGACTACGTGCTTATTACAAAACCTATCGAAAACATCTGAATAGGTAACGTCCAATTCACTTCAGTAAGTTTTTCTTCAGATTAGTCGATCAAAATTCCAGCAACTTAAGCTTTTTTAACGTTACTGAGTGGTTTTTTTACTGATCAACTTGTAAGGGTGTCGTCTACTTAATCGATCTTGCTTATAGTGTTCTTTATAAAAATTAAAGACAGGATATCTCTCCTCAGAGTATAACAGCTGCCCTTATACAAACCTTCATCACCTACGAACAACAATACCATTGTGTCCATACTAGCTTCCATAAATTTATCGTTGAATCTTTGACCAGCTCCTACATTAACATAAAGTTATGTATCACCACCATCTCCTACTGGTTCAGGTATTTCCATACTACTTTGTTAATCACACAAAAAATTAGAAGGTCTGTCGGATGTCCCAAAAGACACCTACCCCACGTCCCGTGGGCCACAGAATTTATTACAACTTAATAATCGGCTAGTCACGCGACAAATGCACATGTGTGCCAACAACCTCGAAATAATTTACGACTTAGGGTTACTCTATACCTGTCTCTGTTCTTTTTGTAACAGACGAAAAGGATGCCCTATTAATATGTTTATTTAAAAATCGTTTATTGGTATTTAATAGGGAACTGGTTTTTGGTTTTAAATAATTTATTTTGTTGCTGCAGGAATGTTGAGAATTTGAAGTGGTATCAGATTGGTGTTCTGGCAGGAATCTTATGTCTTACTGGATTTTTGGAAATAGGATTGGAATTTTGGTAGATAGACGCTTGATTATAATATCCTGATTAGTATTTCTAGGTATCTTCAATACTTTTTTTGGACGAAGCTCGTTTGTTTCAGGATAAAGATATATATGACCTAACTGAGGGTAAATGAATTAGCACTAGTCCATTTGTTAGCTTGAAAATGTTTGACCACTAATGAAGGTATAAATAAATTAAAGCCATTACATTCTTTAAACTCCAAGGTACACAGACACTAATGTAGTTCCCTCATGTTCCACAAAGGTCAGCTAAACATTTGTCTCACTTACAAACGTATATCACCTCTTTATTAACCCTTCTAGATGGCAATCAAATAATTACTTCTTTAGCATTTATTTTGACTGAAAAACTTTAATAGAAAGTAAATAAACATTAGTAATCGTTATCCTTATGTCCAATAAAATAATTATTGTAAATAGTATTATTTTTTTCGTGTAATAATGTGAGTATGAATTTTGTCTTTTAATTTCTTTTGTTTTATTTTTTATATTGTTTTTTTACCCACCCCTAACACATATAGGTATAATTATAAACAAAACTAATGTATATTCTTCGATTCTTTGAAATTCATTGCCTATTATAGTAGACATAATAGTAATAATTGCACAACCCTTGACTGAAACTAGAACGTCACGCGTTTCTTCAACTAAACGACCAACATAACCGTGATACCAACATAATAACACATAATTACTTAATGCAACACTTAATTTGCAAATGAATAAAAAATTTGCATGTAATCATAATGGCAAATGTGTTGCTGTCTCTATCGCACGGGATCGTTTAGTACGGGAGGGAGAGAGACGTTGGTTGAGCGAGCGCTCCTTGGTTGTGAAGCATGCGTATTGCAGAGGCCGTGGGCGCGGCTTCTTGCGTGGCCCGACGGCTCCCGATTGGCCGCGACAGTCGCTGAAGTGGGGTGTAAATGAAGAAACTTCAAACAGTTTTATAGTTCAAAACTTTATGAAATTATACAAAAATTTTCTACTTTCTAACGTTTTTTGGCGACGTGATTGGAATGTGGAAGTTATTAGATAATGCTTTGTCGTGTTCGTGTGAAGGGTAAGTGACAAACTTATATTTTTTAGACCTGAAACAGAATTTTTAGAGGCCATCACTGAAAGAGTCCAGTTATAAAAATAAACAAACTTTACTTACTGATCGAGTTTCCAGAATATTAATGAGGTACTGACAGAGTGTTTGTTTTTGTTTGGTACAGAATTATTTATGGATCAATGAAAAATATATGACCCATACCTTATTAGATAAGTATGAGAACTTTTTTATTTTAATAAATTTTGAGTAGAGTTATGTAGGACATCTTCTTGTATCGTTTTAATTGCCTTTACCTTTAGTCCTATACCTTCTGTGGCCATTGGAAATATAAATAAAACCTTTACTATAGAGAAGCATAAATCTAAGTACATATAACTTCCACAAGTAGTTAATGTCCTCAATATCTTACGCCATATCTTGGATAGATTGATTTACAAAATAAAAATGACTTAGGTAATATATCTGCAACAAGTGAGACCTTTTTTTGAGGTGAGAAGTCGTTAATTGACTTCTCCCGCTTAAGGGTTAATTTTGCCAACTAAAATCCACCTGTATCCGTCTTTGTAGACTTAGCGTGCATCGACCCTACTGGACCCCCAGGGTATTGCTGTCGACTCGAGCACACGATACCAAGGATAGATCCTTACCGTTGAAAGGCGAGCTACTCATTGCTCGTCATCCACAAGCCTGCACCAACTTTGATGTTCTTGAAGAAATCTTCTTATGGCACCCTGGCTTTAGTGTGATATTTTTATCTCACTAAAAACTCCCTAGTTTCCCCAGTATCATTACTAAATAGATGAGGCCCCGTTACCTCTTAAAATACCACTCACTGATTCCTGAGGAAACTCTATAAAGCTACTGAGCAGCATTGTGCACGCCATAGTCTTTCCTGGAAACATGCTATGAACGAACCGATTCCCTAATGTATAGGAAGTTCGAAAATGCTCCCTAAGTTACCCTAAGGTATAAGTGATACGAACAGATTCCCTAATCCTGTTCGTCTGTTACGAGCCATTGAATAGTTATTGTTAAGTTACAGTACTGTTCATGTTAAAAGTAAGAAATAGGATTTACCGCACCGCATACTACCCCCTATTTTAATTTAATTTTTTATATTACATCCAAAGGCTGTCTGGTAGATTTCTCTGTCAATGATAAGACCACCATTGTATCCACTGTATTTAAGATTCTGTAAAATTGTTAATATATTGGTGTGCAATGTGTTTTATCGTTAGGTAATATTGAGCTAAATAAACAGTTAAGTACATCAATGTCATAATGACATCAATCATACCTATTAATAAGCAAATATTTTATGTTTCTCTATCGAAGACTATTTGTATATTTATCAGGCAATCTAAGTTTGAAGACCTAGTTATAAATTAGAATAAAATAACTAATTAGATTAAACATCATACTTTCGAAATACTAATGGCAATATGAAAATTGCTGTCTTATAAGATATTATATTATTTAAATTCTTGTATTACTATCGTGATAGAATCGTGATTTAATTTTTTTGTGTAGACCCATCTGGCGATGCTTTTTACTTAGGAATTTAACTATTTAATTAAATATACGAATAGGTATCAGATTAACAAATACCAGTAGATAAAGCACACTCTGATATACGAACCGTTTTTATGTTGATGGTTATCATATAACTTCTCCCACTTAATTCATGAATCCCCGACCGGTCCTATGAGACCGCGGTGTTATTGTTTTACTATTGTGTCTCGTTTTGTGGGTATGTGATAGGTTAAGGGGGAGTGAGACTGAGAGAAGTAGTACCTATAAGACTTTTACTAACTAAAACCCACCCACGTTCTTTCAAAGAATCTCTTGAACGATCCTACAATGCTGGGATGCACTATCCATAAACAACGTAGGTATTTAATGTGCGGTGGTATTTAGTTAGCCAAGATGAATGCTGAAATTCTCTTTTATCTACTAGTAATTATAAGAAAGCCCAATGATCGAATACACTTTTCACCCAATCATGGTCCACTCTTGACCATATGACAGGTGTATCATAAACACTGGTCCACCTTCTGCATCCAGCTTGTTCCAAACACCTTTTTAAATCCTCGGTTCAATGCAAGTATTTTCGACTTAAAAGGAACACGGGTGGGTTTTTAATCAGCAAATGTCACGGCGTCTTTGTTTACATCGAGCGGGAAAAGTTACGTAAAGTTTTCGAGTCGATAGTTTTCTTTCCCTCAAAGTTTTTGGACACAGTATGTTTATAGCAGTAACAATTATAGCGGCGTCAGTGGCGTTTTTAGGTCTTCCAAAGTGCAAATGTAGGGACACTTCGGGCACTTTAATAAACAATAGGTAGGTCATAGTAGAGCAGAGTCATAGAAAGAGCAATGGTGAAGAGAGGAGGCCTGAGTCGCAGCAGTGGGAACATTATTAGGCCGATAATGTTAATCATGCTAAAGGTCATAGTAGTAGGTACCTAAATCATTGTCTGGTCTGGAGCATAGTACTTGCACTCCACACTACACTTACGATACTATAGGTCACGATACACGGTCTCTACTCTAGGGCTCAATTGCACCGGCGATCATTCCTTCGAAAGACATGGCAAACCAATTATTATTTGTAACTTTGCAAGCTGGGTAGGTACTTCGAGCTCAGCGAATTTTAATTTGTGGATCAAACATCACGAGATAGGCTTGTCCTGTGCATTGTTTTATTTATTTTTCCAAGTACCTAAGTATAGTCCAAACTATTTATCTAATCCTTATCGGAATTTGGAATCTGTATAAATCTATCTTATTAAAATAATTAGCTTTTGCCAGCGGACCACCTACATGAAAATATGGTTTTTTCATACAAACTTTTGAAACCCTCTTTTCATTTCTTTAGACTTGAATTGTAGAAAATCCTTTCTTAGTGCTCTCCCACAACATAAAAGGGAGTCTAGGCAACATTTCACGCTCCTAGACCCAGTAGTTTCGGCTGTGCGTTGATATTGCCAGACAATCAGTTTCTCTTTTTATATATACAAATTACCCATCTTATATTGAGATACTTTTTTGTAAAGATTGTATCAATCCATCGTTTTACCCAATAACTTGGAATCTTGTTAACGTATAAGACGTTAACAAGATTCCTAATAGAATTAGTTCGAAGCGGAAATTCTAATACGAGTATGCGGATGGAAAAATTTCAATTGCCTTGTTTTTCGTGTTCCTTTCAAACCATTAGCATTATTTTTACCCAGTTTAATTATTATCTACTATCAGGTACTGGATAGTGACAAACGACATAGATGACCATGTAATCACTTACTAGTCATACGAAAATTTGATTTGATTAGTTATTAAAGAAAAAGAATAACACCATTCCTGTGTAAATTTCAATAGACATGAACTTCACTTCAATGTTTGAATCGTATTGCAGTATAGTCACAACGATCCAATTAAAAACTAGTATTTATTGTATTAACTGAAGTTCACACTTTCCACAACAATTGGGTTTTTTGTGTTGATGGCAATTTTAATTTTATCTACTGACTTACCTACAAAATAATCACCAAACTTTTACTAAGTTCACAAGTAGTACGAATCTTTCGGAATCCGTAAGCTTCTGAAAATAAAACGTGAATGGAACAATATTTTGCCGACAGAGGCGCCACTGTCGAAGCTTCAGTAAGAAATATTTATATCGTTCGGTGACATAGATGGCACTAGTGTAGATTTAGGTGGTCAACATTGTTTCCGAACTTTGGACTTAAATAAATATCTAAAATATGCTGTTTATGAATTGCTTAAATTAAATTATGGCATATCATATCAAGTAACTTTTTTCTTTTATAAAAACGTTGTCCTTAGTCTCCAAGTGAGGATTATTTTTTGTTAATTTTTATTTAATAAAAAAAGGTTTTCCCTCATCAGGATTAACCCGACATCGAATCACAACCATGGGAATTCAAATAAACAAGACATCTTGACTCGGAAAATCCAACTGTAGGCTTCACAAATATTTTTTGCGGTCAGGAACCGAACCCCCGACTCACAACACGCGTCAACCGTGCTGTCAATAAAAATGATTACGAGCAAGATAAATGAGATACTATATAGTTTTCTGAAAATAAGTTTTTTGGAACTGGTGGTACTTATCATCTATTTTCCAGACTGCCCCAAAAAAAGGGTCTTTAAATACATTACTGGTAAAAAATCTTTAAGCGGTAAAACTATAAGACCAGCAGCAGCTTAAAATTTGCAATATGTCATCACTATTGTCATCACATTCTACAAATTTTTAGCTGCATTTTTTACTGTACGACATACTCTTTACTGTACAATAGTGTTCACATAAATCTACTTTTCTCTAGATAGATATATATCTACGTTTTTATTTGTACTCGTGTAGATACAGTTAAACGGGATAAATAGAAACGCAGGGGTAAATAAAAACAAAAGTTTGTTTAGAAGTTTTACTTTGAAACCATAATTATATTATGTTTAGTTTCAAGGATGCTTTAACTTTTTTTGTTGTAGCATTTCAATATGAATTTGAGTACTTAAATAATTTTCTTTTCACTCCTTTCACATTTCATCCATCTTTTTTTGGCCTCCCCCTCCCTCTCTATCAATCTACATGTAATAACTCTTTTAATAACATTCGTTAATTTCATCCCGCCTCTTCACATGACCATACCAAGACAAACGATTCTCTCTCAACATTTCAGTCACAAAGTACATAAGCTATAAGAATTAAAAAATAAAAATGACATCCGCCACTTAGAAGTGTAGTATTTACAAAATGCGAATAATCATTAAATGCTACTGACCACTTAAATGTGATGTGATTATTCATAAATTATATTACAATAAATAATACCTAAGTATCATACAGAACATCTTAATTAAATTATTTTAATGATTCAAAACTCGGTTTTAATTTGTTATGTTTTAATGAAGACATAGTGGTTTCCAGTTTCATTATGTTAATCAATTTATTTGAATTAACGTTTCCATGTTGTTGACATGGAAAGCGTTGATGATATCTTTCGCCTTCGCTGCAATAAAATGTATTAATTGCTTCCTTATTTCTTCTGAATTTTATAAGTTAATTAAATATTATTATTTCCTTTGATATCCAGTCCATTTTTCTCTGGCACCTGCTTTCTCAAGAGATCTGGACGACCGCCAGTCTGTACGCATTTAAGCGATAATTGACATTTCAGTGTTTAGTTTTATTCTAGCTGTCTCCCGCGTCTTAGCATGTAGGCTGGTTGATCGAATAATTTTGAAAGCGTTGTGCTAAATTTAGCATAGAATTTCAATTTGATAAGATCGTATTTCATCTCATCATTTCAATCGAAAGACGTCCACTGTTGGGCATAGGCCTCCCCCAGGTGCCGCCACAATAAACGGTCCTGTGCGTCCTCCATCGGTTTCCCGCAACCCTTAGGTACCAGTCATGGCCACGGGACCCTTAATAAGTATTAGGAGTTACAGATAGCTCACTCTGCAGAGCTTGCATGGAGGAGGACGAGACTGCAGTTCACCTGCTGCTAAGCTGCGCAGCAGTCGCAGGTTACAGGGCAAAGTACTTCGGAGACCCAGGTACCCTCCGTGATATGGTCAGTAATACCAAGGCGTTGCTGGCCTTTCTTGAGGAGCTGGGGTGGATCGAATGACACATTTATCCCACCCATACGCAAAATACGCGCTTTAGTCGTGGAGTTGCGGATACCAGCCCGTTTTACTATACTATACTATACTAGGTACCTACCAGTCATCGGTTCACCTTGTAGGACAGGTGTCCGACATGGTAAAATTTTTTTCGTCCTGATAACAACCAACCAGCGGGCCAAACAGCGCAATCCGTTCAGTGGTCAGGGCTATAGTGAAATAGAGTTAGTAACGGTTACTTTTTATATACTTACTAGCGCTCAGAATGCAGTCCATTAAAATTCGTGAAAGTTTCAAGTTTATTCGCTCAAGAAATAAGATTCCCCTACACAACCTTTAAACACTCCTTAAATCCCTTTTTTTATTAAAACCTGTTTTTATTTACTTGGGTTATTGTTTATGCTAAGTTTGAATTACATGGGCTCTAAAAATTTTCCCCTTTTCACCATCTTAAAGATTTAATTATCAAAAAACTTGCCTACGTCATAAAAGGAAGCCTTCAGCAGAATTTTTATGTTCTTAAAACCAGTAGCTTGGGCTATGCTTTGATATATTACTCAGTCAATTTCTCCATTTATATACATATATCGATATAGCTATTTAATGTATAAAGATACAGCTATATAAATATAATACTAACCTATTAAACACAGTGGAAACTTCGTCTATCAATACATTATGCAAAGTTGAGAGTTCAAAAACAATAGCGTTCACTCACGTTCGGCTGAGTCCAATAAATGTGTTCTGCTAGCCGAGTGCTGCCGCCGAAAGAAGTCGGTGCTGCGAGCCGACTGGGTAGACTGGGAACTTGGGACATTTTTTTGATGGGCGAATAACTCTTTGAGAAAGCTCGTATGATAGATGAAAGTGCTTTTTGAAAAAAAAATTGAACGAATCCGCCCCTAAGGCTACCCACTGACCCGATATTTATGTGAATGCAATACCTTCTGATACGTACGACAGGTATGTGTATTTTTACAAAAAGTATTTTTTTTAATTTACATAATATTATTATAATAGGGGAAAGTTTTTTATTTATAAACTTTAATATTAAAAATAAGAATAAACTCAAAAACTATTAGACCGAATTTAAATATCCTTTTATCAGTAGAATTAATGAATTTAATTCATATTAAATAAAAATATATTGCCAAATAAAAATATATTCTATCTTTTTCTCTTACTGTCTGTGTATTGATTTCTACTGTATTTCAAATACTTAATGTATATTTCAAGTAAATTTTTTCCTATAGTTGGACATTATGTGAAGTTGGATATTACCCCATTTGCGTACTCATAGCTTAAGTTTCAGGTACGCTGCTGTATTAAAAAGTTTATTCTTTTCTGTAGCAATAACCTATAGAGGTTAGGTTTATGTGCAGTACGTAACTGTCGAACGATGCAATGCCGGTCGATGCTCGGTCCCCGCCCTGTCACCATGCCACGACGTTGATTCTGTGGTAGTGTGTGTGAACAAGTATCTCAATTTATCAATCACCACTTCTGCACACTCTTGCACACTTACCAACTCCAAATAGCCCAACTCCAAAGTCTACAGAGTCAGCGTCTCGGCGAAAGTAAGAGAAGTGACGTGAAAGACCATTAGTCAAAGTGTCGCCCCTTGTCAAACGTTCGAACTCGCTGCCGACGCGACCTTACTAATACCGCCGCTAAACACCAGTGACAGCGTGTGATGTTATTAAGTGCTCATGTTTAATGACATTCTTTCTATATACCCCACACTGGTGCTCCCAACTACTGGAGTAGAGAGCAGTGGTGGCGTAATGGTAACGGCCCCGATTTACGCAGGTTTGAACTCAGCCAGGTATATGCTTGTCCTAGAACCAAAAATTTGAAGACATATAATATCCATCAATCTGCACTGGGCTCGTGTGGTGGATTCCGGCTCATTTCCTCTCCTAGAGAGGAGGCCTAGATTCCAGCCAGTGGGAACTTTATAAGGCTGACTCTGCTTTATGTGATATGTTATGATGCCCCAAAATGGCATGCACTTGGGTTTAATAAACTATCATCCTTTCTGCAGCCTATCGGTATTCTACAAGATGCATTCCGGAGAGTGTGCGCAGGAATTACATGAGTTAATTCCGCCATCTCCCTTCTACCATCGGACAAGCCGTCGTACGGCGAGTATCCATCCTTACGTTGTCGAAACCTGCACGGTCCGGACAAAGCGGTTTGCGTCGTCGTTTATACCGCGTACATCGGAGGATTGGAACAATTTGCCTGCTGCGGTCTTTCCGTCCGATTATAATTTGGGTATCTTCAAGACTAGAGTGAATAGGCTTTTAATAAACTAGTGCGCCTCACCATCAACAATTGCATCACTGCTTACCATCAGGTGGGATTGCAGTCAAGCACTAGTTTATGGTACATAAAAAAAAAGTCTTGAACGCGTGACATATTATGATATGACTCTCTTAGAACGTAAACTGCGTCAGTCATCATTCGCGATGCAGTTCTGTGTTCATGAGGAATTCTTCTACACGCTACAATTTTTTGGCAGGAGTGAGAATTCCCAATCCTGCCAGAAAAACATGTTATGTCGATTTCGTAAAGAACAATTCTTTCCATAGTTTAAAATCTCAACTTCTATCTCTCTAAGCAAGCAAAATCATCATCATCTGCCTAGCCTTTTTTCCAACTATATTGGGGTCGGTTTCCAGTCAAGCCAGATTTAGCTAGCTAGCTCTAGTTATTATCTAGCCACGAGCTCCTAAGCAAGCAAAATAGACGAGAAATATTATCGATGGAGGGAAAAATCTAAAGAATTGTCAAAAGGTACAGTGCAAAATTTGTATTGTAGGTAATCCAAACGCTGCGTAGACGCTTTGCAGTGCTTCGTAGCATTTCGTAGACGTCTACGTACCTGTGTAGGTAGATTCTAAAACCAAGTGCATACAATATGTTGCGTAACCTATCACATACCTGCAAAACGAGACACAATAGTAAAACAATAACAGCGCGGTCTCATATGACCGGTCGAGGATTCATGAACTAATTATAATTAGCAGCATAATTATATTTTGCTTTAGCAGTTACTGTGGTACGATTTCTATTATTCCTCAACATGAGCCATGTGATTAATAGAATTCGTCAAAAATGTATTTTTTTTCTGTTCTTATATAATAAAATCTTTAAAGTGTATGGTTGACTGAGTTACTAAGTAGAGGTTATGTTTTTATTCCTAGAGAAGAACGGTCTCTTGTAAATGGTAATACGCAGAATAAGAAGATAATTAAGTATGTACTTATTGTAGCAAAATTAAATACATTTTACAACTAAATAATATGTAGATTTCTTTAGTAGATTTTTCAAAACAAAAAATGAATCAATAGAAAAGTTTATAACACGCCATTTTGTAGGTAGTGAATTAAAAACTAAAAGGGTCACCTTCTGTACATTATTTTTTTCATTCATAATCTTTCTGTTGTACCTACACCAGTACTCAATATTTTTTTTTTTATGTACCATAAACTAGTACTTGACTGCAATCCCACCTGATGGTAAGCAGTGATGCAATCATTGATGGTGAGGCGCACATTCTGTTTAATTTGTTTAAACATATCAATTAACTCAATATGTCTTGAAAAATCTCCAAAAAATTTGTAAGTATGTGTAGTAGTTAAACCCTTTATTTATTTCGCTACACTATAGCTCGTGGCAATACCTACATATAGGTTTTCATGCGCCTGCGACTCCCCACTGCCCTAGACCGGGAGAAGGCATTAGATGATTAACCAAAGACGGTGTTAAACTATGTACGTATTTATATCCTTCTTGACTTACGAATGCATGCAATGAAATTAGGGTTATATAGCAGAAATAAAACAAACAATATTTATTTAGATGCGTGTAATAGGTATTTAATTGTAGAAAATGGTTGGAGGTCCGTACCTGCAACAAGGAATAACTAATTATTTTATTATATTAATTTCATTTCAGGCTAAAAAAGAAATATAACTATGTTTCAAAGAAACATAATCCTGGAATGAAAAAAATAGTATTCCCGGCCATGGTCTATCCGTGTACCAAGTCTCATTGAAATTTACTCAGCCACCCAGTAAAGAAGTAAAAAAATAAGTTTATTCGTACAAGTTTATACGTAAAATAAAACTAGATATTTTTATCCTTATAGGATAAAATCACATAAAAATATCTAGTTTTATTTTAAAAACCCAGTGGTTTCTAAACGGTGGTCCGTGGACCGCTTAGTGGTTCCTAAAGGCATTCATAATGGTTCGCAAATTCACTACGCACATATAAAATCAATCATCATCTCAGCCGAAAGACGTCCACTGCTGGACGGACTGCCGATAGTATTGGAGAAGGCCTATGAAAGAAATGACAACAATAAATTTTACCTGTCTATGCATACTAACCAACAGCCCTTTCAACACTATAATTATACAATCTGCTTAGTTTTTTCATCGGTCGTTAGGCTTCCAGTCTAACGGGATGGAGCTTGTTACCAATATTTTACATGAAGCGACTGCTTATCTGACCTCCACAACCCAACAATTGGTTACATGGTAACCTTTGGCAAGCTTTGGGTCAGATTTTTTGCATTCCATCTACAAATGACAGCCAGGACCATCAAATTAACGAGCTTTCCGAGTTACGGATTAATCTCAACGTGTTAAGATGGTCACCCATTCATAGACCGACCTAATCAAGCGTTGCTTAACTTTGTTATTACTTAGCCACGAGCTTCTCTTCTTTCATTTTTCATCACCTTCATTGCAACATAACTATAAGTAACATTAATTTTTGTACTTTACGTGACCTAAATTCAGTCTGTATAATAATGCCCAAATCATTAATTCAAAATTCTATTACCCACTTCCCTTAAAACAGATAAAATCACCAACAAAAACTATGCCGTACTTCCAGAATAAAAATAACCGTCTAAGTGTTCGCTTTAATGAGATTTCTTGGGTAAATAAAAATGGCTGGAAACTTTGAGAATTTCCTTTCAGAGTTTTGTTTGTTTGCTCGTCAATCCTCCGCGGTACGGCGGGTTGGTTCAGGAATTCGGCGAGTGGACTTTTACTTAATTAATTTTAGATTTTAACTTTATCATTTATTTGTTAACTTGATATATTAGAAAGAAAGAAAGAAAATTTATTTTACTTGGCACATATGGATACACTCAATTATTAATTTCTCTATCACGTCTTGTGAATTCCTATCACGTATTTTAGAGGCTTAAATTTATTTCTGCGAGCAAAAATAAAACTTAGTATTGATGACTTGTTTTATTTAGAAATTAATAAAAAGCTAAAAAGTAATTCTAATATTATGCGCTGATAAATCAATGACTGTATTAATTAAGATGTTTGTATTAATTTCAAATATATTTTTCTTATTTTTGCATTTTAATATCGGTTTGTATTTTAGGTATTATGGAATGAAAATTGGCTCATTCTAAAATCTAAGTAAAATTACTATGTTACGTTGAACAAGTTTTTATAACTATGAAAAATACCTTTACAGTTATGAAAAGTATATATTTACAAAATCGTCACCATTATTTAAATCGAAAGACGTCCAATGCTGGGCATAGGCCTCCTTTAAGTGTTGCCACAGTGACTGCTCCTGTGAGTCTCGCATCCACCTGATTCCTGCGACTTTTACCAAGACATTTCGTCATCTGATACGCGTGTTCTATTCCAGAGCCATTCTGCCGCACCGACCATATATTTTGTGTGCAATATGCATCGTGCCACGTCTTTACATCGTAGATGTCATCATCCCCTTAGACTGATGATGGTCAGACTTTCTAGCGTCTGACTACGACTATCGACTATCATAGATCCACAAATGATGCCCAAGACAATGGTTACGTGATTTCCAAAGCATAGAATGTCAGAATTGAAAATTTCACATTGGTACTTGCTCAATTTTAAACTGAGATGTAAACAAATAAATTCATCTTGAATAGCTTAGTTTATTAAACTACTTGTTTAGTTACGGATTGTGGGTACGGTCTACCGTAAAATAAGTATCCTTAACACAATGAAAATCTAGAACTCCAAAACCAACCTTTTAAAACCTCCCCGTAACCCCAATACGTCTAGAAACTAGCAACAAACAGTCAAACAGTGTTATAACATCGGGTAGAACAGAAATAATTAGAGAAAGAGCCGGTTTCCAAGTGCGGTGCGTCGCTCAAACAATGCTAACTTACATTTAGCCGTCACTCAAAAACAATTTGGAATTTGTGCGCGCGGAGGGTCTGGGCGAAGCGCTGGGAAAATTGTACATTGGATGGATATAGAGATGTTGATACGCGTTGTAGAATGTAACTGCTGATGTTGACTGTTTTTATGGTTATAAACAAGTGCTTGACTGCGATCCCACCTGATGGTAAGCAGTGATGCAATCGTCGATGGTGAGGCGCACTAGTTTATTAAGAGAGATTTTTGATCATGGAAGTTTTAAATGCATCTTAATCATTGTAAATCATTATAATCATTTTGTTTTAGGTGGGAACTCATCCAATGACTTCTCTAGCTCTTGTGCGGAGCGGGAGAGTCAGACTTTTAATGAATAAAATCCACTCTCGTTCCTTCTTTGCCATCGTTCCAAGGCCCCGGGCTTCATTTTCACATAAACTCATGGCATCAGTAAGCTTTGACACTGCTGGGCCCCTACACTATAGCATACTCATACGTATCACTACTGATGAAGTTTAAATAAATGAAAATTAGGTATGTACGAATAGCTACTACTCACTAATCAAAATTCAAAAATGGAACAAAATTTGTTCGAAATTACCTTCACTTGGAAGGGAACTCGATCGATGCTAGTGAAACAAATCCTTAAATTATTAACGTTTATGATTGGAAATTTTTCTTGATGATATCACTTCAAACAATATTTTATTATACAAATATCAACCTACTTTCGTCTTATCAGCTCCATACAGTTCCAAATAGTTACAGCAACGGCCGGGTTGCTAACATCCATCATTTCCTCCATCCACTCGCCGGGTTAAGCACATAAGTGACATTGACGCCGAACCAACCAGCCCCACTTGAGCTCTCATCCTAAAACAAAATTAAACGTGCATTCTTCCACAGTCCGGATCAAATGAAATTGGACGGTCAATGGACATTTTTGCGGGCACGTCATGCCGTGTTACGGTCAGGTAAATGACGTTACGATTTTGATTTGAACGGAGACTGACAATTGTAGTTTTGACGGGTATAAAATTAGGTGAAGGAAAAGTTTTGTACAGAAATGGAATTTCGGACGACCTAAATTTAGCAAGGGAGCAAATAAAAGAGTAGGGAAAAAGTTAGGATACGAATATACGATGGGCTTTTTTAGATTTTATTTTGTTATAGATGAAGTATTGTTATTTTAACAGTGTTGAGTCAATTTTCTAGAAAACACTGTTAAAATACATAGCAATGTTATGATTGTAGGTATTCTATTTCTTCTTTTGTGAATATACCACACATTAGTGGCCACTAAGTGAGAAATAACAAGGCCTTCTTTACATCCGTTCATATAATTATACTCATTACTTCGTAACACGCCAGTATTAACCTCCATTATTATGTACAAAAGCATAATAAAATGTCAAAGCGGTCGTCACTGTATTTTCTTGGACATTACTGTATCAACAAGCAGATGTAACATATTAAAAACTTCTTTTAAATTCAACCTTATACATAACTTCAAGCCACTCAATTTAATTTTTAATTTTGAAAAAAGAAAAGAAAAAGAAATTACTGATTCGAAATTCAAATTCAAATTTGTATAATGAGCCACTCAACAAGAGTCTATCGTTATTTTGAACAAAAGAAAAAATGTGAAGTTCATAAATTAAGTCATTATAAACTTCGCAAAAAGGCGTTAAATTGCAGAATTATAATAATGGCTATTATACGGTGGTGAGCAAACGATCACCATTTCGTACTTGTCCATGTAAGACTTGATTACTACTGAATAAGTCTATATATATCCTGTTTGAACATAAATACATGATGATGATAGGTACTAACGTTTGAATCCCCAACCGGTCCTATGAGACCGCGCTGTTATTGTTTTACTATTGTGTCTCGTTTCGCGGGTATCTGAGTAACTAATAAATTATGACACCAGTTGATTATGCTGCTAGGTTTATTAATTTTCATTTCTAGTAAATTGTAGTGGTTATCTTTGAATTGAACGATTCGGATTTGGAAACTATCAAATGTCAGAGCAGTGTATGGCATTTTAAGACTTCTCTTTTATTTAGGTAGGAAATCAGCAAATAACTTCTCCCGCTCTGGGTAAAGCGAAAAAGACTTCTGACCTTTACTGACTAAAACCCAGCTGTGTACCTTTAGTGGCCCTTTAAGTAGCACGGCCTCTTTCAAACAATGACTGGAGTAAGTACCCTGAACAGATAATCAATAATAAGTAGCACTTTAATGTTTGCTTTAACCGAAAAAGAAGCCGTAAAAAAAATAATGAATCTTAAATTATTTTATTATTTAAGTTTTAGGGCTTTTTTGTGTCCTTTGTGACATTGGTCTTTTTAGGGTTCCGTATCCAAAGGGTAAAACGCGACCCTACTACTAAGATTCCGCTGTCCGTCCGACTATCTGTCAGTCTGTCTATCTGTCACCACGCTGTAGCTCATAAACCGTAATAGCTAGAAAGTTGAAATTTTCAAAGAAGATGTATTTTAGTTACCGCTATAACAACAAATACTAAAAGCATAATCAAATAAATGGACCCTCATACAACCAACGTGATTTTATTTGCCAGTTTTTTGCTACGTACGGTACGGAAAGCTTCGTGCGTGAGTCCGACGCTTACTATGCCAGATTTTATATTTTTATTTTGTTTTCTTTTTCATTGATATAGTATTTGACCGGATGGTAAGAAGTGATGAGATCGATATATTCTTGACCCGACTTTCCATGGATACCTTCTCCTAAATTATTTTCTGCACCCAAACTTCTAATAACGATGCAAAAATTTTAATCTTAGTCGATGCTAGCTCCATTGATCCACGATCTGCTCTCGAACGACGTCAGTGGAGCGTTGTTGATAAATGATCCGGGAGGCTGGGACAATGCGCCGTGTACATTCTTTTGTTGATCCCACACTTTTTGTGTCCACTGATGTTACTGTGATGTGACCAAACGTGATGTTTACGTGTTATGCTGTATCGATTTTGTGTCCTGTTCTGTTGGGAGCTGTGTGTGTAATGAGTCTAATGCCCGTTTTCACTAAAGCGTACTGTCTAGGTGCTTAGCTTCATAGACGCGTGTTTATCATTATACGCCTGGTGTGAGCCTGCATGAAACTTGCAACAAAACTATACAGTTTTGTCAGACCGGTCGGGAATTCATGAATTAATACTAATTCATGAATTCCCGGCCGGTCTCATGCGACCGCGCTGTTATTGTCTTACTATTGTGTCTCGTTTCGTGGGTATTGATTGGTTAATCCACAACTTTCAGATAACACCAGGCCTTCTAGTCCCAAACTAAGCAGACCTTGTGCTAGGGTACTAGACAACTGATAAGCGTATAGGTTAATCCATAACAACTTTCAGATAACGCCAGGCCTTCTAGTCTCAAACTAAGAAGACCTTGTGCTAGGGTACTAGACAACTGATAAGCGTACTTAAATATTTCTAAATAAATATTTTAGTGGTAAAATATATCCAGACACAGAACAAATAATCGTGCTCATCACACAAACATTTGTTCTGAGTGGAAATCGAACCCACGACCTCCGGCATCGTTAAACTAAGCTAAACCAGTATAGCTAAGATCTGGAATCGGTCTAATTCCCCGTTTTACTAAGGCCAATGTCCACGGGCGCGTAGCTTCATAGACGCATTACATTGGTGTACTTACGTTACGTCTGCGTAAAGCTTGCCTACAAAACTATGAAACTCTGCCGCCGAAACGGCGTCGACACAACGGCACAACATTGTAGTTTCGTCGACACAGTTTTATAATGACGAATGTTCGTCTATAAAACTACTTGTCCGTAGACAGTAGGTCTTTAAAATTGTATATATATAATATATATATTCCACAACTTTCACATAACGCCATCTAGTTCCAAGCTAAGCAGAGCTGGTGTTATGGGTACTAGACAGCTGATAAACATACTTATATATTTCTAAATACATACATATTACAGATAAATGATACCCAGACACAGAAAAATTGATCGTGCTTATCACACAAACATTTGTCCTGGGTGGGAATCAAACCCACAACCTCCGGCATAGCAGTCAGAGCCACTAACCACTAGACCAACAGGCTAGTCGAAATTGACCTCATTTCAAACAGATACAGGGTGTAAAAAGACCGATCACAAAGCCGATAACTACACATTCGGTACATGTAATTAAGCAACTCTGACCAAAAATTATTGCTGGGAAAATTTTTTTTTTTTTCATCTTTAAAAAATAATTAATTAATAATAATTTCATTCAGCTGAGAGTTCGGCCCCTCGCGCTTGGTTGTTGAACCGACCGCACGCTTGTGTGTGTGAGGCGCTCGTTGTGTTTAGTTTTCGTTGCATTTTTCTAACTTCAAATGCATATTATGTTATGAAAAATTGATAATTTTGATAATGTTTGTTCAGAAGAAAGTTTACAAATGATACTTGGAATACGATTTTGAAAAAAAAACGAAAAAAAAATGTTGACTTTGACCTTCAATATCTCCAGAACCAGTGAATTCCCAGGTATGTCCTAGAAGAAAAAAAGTATCCCACTGATGTGTAGAATATGGGGTTTTCGTTTTCGTTAAGGGTCTTTTTACACCCTTTATATTAACCACGGTAATTCCATAACTTAGCTTGCAAGGCCTTCAGATTAAATTGTTTCTTCAGGGCTAAATAATAAAATCGTGTTCAACAAATGCGATAGTCACGGTTGTCAATACAATTATAGTACCTATCTACTAATCGATTAGGTATGTACTTGGTAATTGAAATAGTAGAATAGATTTGTTTTACCATGACATATTTTTTCAAGTTGAATATACTGGGTGTAAGAAACGAAAAAAAATTTCAGCCTCACCATACAAAATTATAAATTTTATCAGACAGTTTGTATGGGGAGGTCGATTTTTTTTTGTTTCCTGAAAAATTTTTTTATGGGAAGAGATCAGATTCGTCTACTGAGCAAGCCCTTAAAGTTTGTGGAGCGCTTACACCCAGTATAGCCTTTTTCAACGATTTATAAAAAAAAAAAACATAATGTGCTGATTATATTTCTACAAGCACACATACCTACTTATAAACAAACCTCCTTGTTAAATACAGTCAGCTCGAAAATAAATATTACAATGCTTTTTTTTTCTGGGAAATCATTAAAACACTTCTACTGCTTTGGGTGGAGCGACAGGGAGTATCAGCATCGACTCTAGTGAGCGCCGTGCAAGTTATTGACATCTCTTTGTGGCGCTCGTGGAACACAATGTGATTTCGACTCGGGCTTGGCCCTTACCAGAAGACAAGCTACCCATTATTGTCTGTTTTTTAAACCCTGAGACTAAAATGACATTTCAACACCAAAGAACAGGCGTCATTCCTATAGTAAATTTAACATAACTTGTGTCAATTTAGTCTCAGGATATAAAAAACAGAAGATAGTACTCGTTGTCCACAAGCCCACGCCGTTGGTAGTTGGGAGTCATAGGCAAAAAATTTAATTTAATGTGTGTCAACATTTGATTGAGATCTGTTTCCAAACGTGACAAAAAGACAAATCTTTGGCTTTAGGCGTACAGTTATATCAAGCCACCGTTTCCCAGTTATATCGCACCCTCAAAGAGGGGAATAAGTTTAATTGATTTAGTTCAAAGTAACACGCTGCTTGTAGACCTCAATTTTATTTTATACTTATTAATAGTATATTATACATACTTCTCTTCACTTAGGTTTTCCTTAGGTTTACCTACTCGGCTGTAATTGACAACAGTTATAGCAAGGGTACCTACCTATGTATAGTAAATACTCTTTCATCAATGCCTGGTTAGAAGGTTTAAAACTGGTACATAATAAATAAAAACTATAATAAACTAGGTTGCCTCACCATCAACAATTGCATCACTGCTTACCAACAGTTGGGATAGCAGTAAAGCACTAGTTTATATCAATGAAAAAAACACTAATTCGAATTTTAAAGGCAATTGCGTCAATTTAAAAAAGTAACATTAATGTAAGATTAGGACGACTAAGCGACTGTCAGTTTATGTGTCTGCAAGCACGAGTAAATTTACAAAAATAAATCCTACTCTTAACGAACATAAACTTTTTCATTATTTCCCATCTTTATACCTAGTACCTAGTTTTAATTTTCTTACAACAAACAGATTTTTTTAAAACTCTAGAGGATGTTAGTTTTAAAGAGTACATCATCATCATCATCACCATCTGCCTAGCCTTTTTCCCAACTATATTGGGGTCGGCTTCCAGTCAAGCCGGACTTAGCTGAATACCAGTATTTTACGAGGAGCGGCTGCCTACCAGACCTCCACAACCCATTAACTGGGGTAACACGGTACTTCATGGCAAGACTGGAGTCAGATTTACTGGCTTCTGTCTAACCGTATCGACTGCCAACGATTTACAAATGACAGCCGGGACCTACGGCTTATCGTGCTATCCGAGGCACGGAGGAAACTCGTTATGTTAAGATGGTCACCCATCCACAGACCAACCTTGGCAAGCGTTGCTTAACCTTTGAAGATCGACCTGTGCGGCTGTTATTATCTAGCCACGAGCTAATCAAATAAATCTTGCCTAATAAGCCGAAAATAATTTTAAAAGGTGTTTCAAAACCAATAAAAACGTATTGACAGCGAACAGAAGAAACATCAAACAAAGCTCCTATCACAGTGATTTGTCATGAGCAATAAATCCGGTTCCCTCCTTAGAACTAATTGGTCGTAATGTTTAATTATAAAGTGTAATTTATGTGTGTTGATAACTCTGCACTTTGATCGTATAAAAGTGATCAAAGGAAAGTACATGTATGAGTGTAAGTGGGTGTCGATAAGACTTTGTTTGTGAAGAATTTATTTCATGAATTAGCTCTGTCTATATTTATAAAAGGTGAAAGTCACTGACTAACATATCTACGCACAGCTGAAGCTACTGGGACTAGGAGACACAAGGTTTCCGTTTATGCCGTAGGTGAGCACTGAGAGGATTTTCCAAAATTCAAATAGAATAATCAGAATGACTTCTCCCCCTCTTGGGTGGAGTGGGAGGGCGTTTCAGACTCTTACTGACTAAACCCCTACCCCGGTCCTTAGTTGCCTTCGATCTTAGGGTTGAAACGAGGATCTAAAATTTGAGGAAAAATCTGGTTATGGTGAAGTCGCTGGTAGAAGCTAGTCCGCATAATTATATAAAAGGAGAAACTGATTGACTGATATATCAACGCACAGCCAAAATTACTACCCAGAGGAGATAATGAGTCCAAAATTTGTATTGAAATACCTACTTTTACGCGGACGAACTAGCTGGAAGAAGCAACTAAAAATATAATCTAAGTGGGAGCCATGCATGTATAAGTTATACTTCTAAAATACATAGAACTTAGAATGGATCACGAAGACCTTGATCGAATAACAAAAAAAAATCTAGCCATAAAAGTACTTGTACGCTATTAGTAGCCAAAACGCTTTACAAATCAATATAATATGTACCTCTTTTAGATATAATATAAAGGGTAGATAAGCACATAGTATACCCACACATAGCCTTGTTTGGCTATCTGAATACATTCCATCTTCAGCCACTTTGTGACGGACAGAAGTTATGATTGATTTTGACAGCCTCATAATGTGACCCGCACCCGACAACACCGCATACATTTTTTGTACTTACATGAGTCACTATTTTCTTAACATGCTTAGTCGATTCGTACTAAAGGTAAATACTATAGTGGCATTCAAATATCCATTAGGAGGTTTCTTTTGATCCGCCTTCAATGAGAGCTGGATCGTTCGGCGTTAGGATTAATTAGACCCGTCATTCAAGCAACGTATTCAATGCATGGACGGACCAACTTAGATTTGCCGTTGGGGAACTGAATTTTGAAGTTAGAAGATCATTAGGGCGCTAATATTAATGGTCATTTCGAACAACGATCAGTTTCAGAACTGCTTTTATAAGTTGGTTTGTAACGCCAAGGTGTGTTTGTTACTAAACCAAAATGTTCTTGTTTTCATTTGATTGGTAACAATAGGGTTTTTTACCGATCAAATGTAGAATAAAACTGGAACGTTAGTACTGGTTCAAAATAAAAATAAGTATTAAATTCTTTGTTTTTTTTTACATTTGCTTAATCATTTTAAAGGCTTAATGATCTGGAAAAATAATCGTAATGAATGTTACCGTCGCAGGTCACGTCCCTGCGTTGCAAGTCGTAAGGCGATTCCCAATCACCGTAGTCATGGGTTTACGGACGACGAGTACCGAGTAGCTCACCGTCCAATATGGACCTAGCCCGAGTCGACGGTGTATTTAACGCGCGCCTCAAAGAGATGTTAGCCAAAAGTCTGACATATCCTCTGCTCCACCCAGAACGAGAAATAGTAGATGATGATACAAGTGTGTAAAGTAGGTGATTACCGCCGCGAGGTGGTATTAAGATCCGAACCGTGGCGAGGGTCACCGATTACTCACGTGTATCATACGACGTTTTTCGACACACTTGTGAAGAAAATAATGAAAAAACAGCTTTATTTAGTAGGTATATGAAAAGTTTATTTAGAGAAACAGTTCGTAAAAGATATTTTACCTTTTCGACACACACATTTACGAACTGTCCCACCTCAATAACAATGTATAGAATTTTTCTTAAGCAATTTGTATATTTTGTATCATGATTTCAATTATCTTCTATAGTTTGTCGATAAGTCTTACATTTCATAATTAAATTATAAAGTTGGTTTATAATTTTGATATTATAAAAATTATAAATATTTTCGAATTTGAAGAAGAGAGGAGTATTTCTCACTTTGCTCAGCTCCTTCGTCCTACTAATGCCATTTATTAGACTGACAAACATTATTTGTTTATTAGAAGTCTACCATGACGTTGTCGTCTGCTTAACCGGACTTTCCTGTGGTAAAATTAAAGCCTCCAGAAACCACCAGAACTTAAACAAATAACTTACGACTATAAACAAAGTATTAATTAATTATGATTCTCTTTCTCTCTCTTTCTGTCTCTCTTATCTCTTTCTTATTACTGGGTTTATAATAGAAACAAAACCTCATCATCATCATCATCATCATCATCTCAGCCGAAAGACGTCCACTGCTGGCCATAGGCCTATAGAAACAAAATATAAAAAAAACAAACAAAATAATTTGTTCTTAGCTCGAAATCACAAAATTATTCTAGTCAAAACACTAATCGAAACAGTCAATGCAACTATTAAATTCAGGACAAAATCATTCGAAAATAATAACGTAGGTACCAATGATTAAACCAAATATAACTTCCAATCCAACACATGATTGCTTATTGTTTTGAAATAAAATGACGTAGACTTACCAGGATTTCATGTTAAGTTTTGGCCACATCCAGACATAATACAGCCAAATAGTGTCAGTACCTAACAGATATGCATCAATACATTATTTTGTAATACTTTTTAGTAACATTTAGCAAAGAAAACTATATTTTTAAGTTAAAAACTAACAAAATACGAACTAAACACAGGCAGCCATCTTGGTAGAATGTTAGCCGCGCATGCGTAGTCCAAACTTACCCTTGTGTAGAGGGATGAATGTGTATGGCTCTCTTTCTCGCACAATGATCGAGCGAGTTTTTGTCTCTTTCTCGCGGAATCTATTGTTATTCTCTATTCAAAAGGCAGGAGGGTCGACTTTCTAATGCTGGGGCGATGAAGATAGTGAAGTTAGCAACAAATGCAAGTTGTCAGAGGATAACACTTTAAAAATTTTAAATCTTATGAACACCTGGATATTTTTTCAAGGCACTGACCCGAGCTTTAAAAATCCTTTGGTACGCTACTGAGTTTCACACTTCACTCAATATGATTTTAATATTTATTTTACTTAGACAAGACATTATATTGTATTAAAAATTAATCACCACTCAATAGGTATCAGGTAAAAGCTTACATCGTTATTTAAAGTCATTTAAGACCAGGTAGGTAAGTAACAAAGAGCGCAGAGCAGCTGCAATCTCACTGACCCCCACTCTTTTTTACTCAGAAAGGCGTCTGACCATCAGGCGAGATCATAGTCAAGCACTAGTTATTAGTTTTATTAAAAAATATACATAAACACATTTTCGAATTAAATATTTGGCAGCGTGCAATGGTAAAATTTATTTTGTATCTCAAGAAGAATAAGTTTTTTTAATAGGATATTTTCCATATTAAATTTTAAAATCGCTTGGCTATTAAACGTTTTATATTCTACCTACTTCTTGTCTAATTACAGTTAAAATACCCAGTGGTTGTACTGTTTATAAAGCCACGACCACCACACGCCTCAAAAAGTATTTATCATAATTGACGAGGCCTGAAAGAATCGATGTCTGCCAGTGCCGCGGGATTGTTCGAAAAAGTTACGTCTGCCCTGATTCACTAATGGCAACTGAAGGAATGCGAGTGAGTTTTAGTCACTAAAAGTCTCATAATCCCAATCGCTCATAGAACGGAGAAGTTATTTGAAGATTTCCTATCAATTTTTACTTTGCAAGAGCTTAACCTAAATCGCTTTACCGATAAACCAGTAATATTAAGATAATCACCAAAAGTAGCCGCAAACAAAAAGCAGCTCTTAAAACCCTAAGCAAAACTATCAATTACCAAAACCAAAAAAAAAACTGTAAGTACCAACTATACAAGCTCAACCCTCAAACCTATCAAAACAGAACACAGGTAGCCAACCAACATAGGATTACTCAGCAAAATCTTTTTAAACCTTCCAAATCCGATATTCAGTCAAAACACGTCAAACTTAGTGAAAACATTTGCTCATTTACAAGGGATCCCTAGAGACCTGTGTTTACACTTCGGACCCTTTAAACTATGCGAAAGGGTTACATTGTTAACGATTATCCCATTGTTGTTAAACGTTAATTTTAAACGGATCTGCTACCCGTTTTGATGTTTGACGAAACCGTTTAAGCTTCTTAGTTACTGCAATCTTTTGCGGTATTGTTTTTACGTGAGTGCATTTTGATACCAGTGGAGAAAGTTTGTCATTGTAACCGAGGCTGAATTTAGTGTTATGGAGCCGAGTGCTCTAGTGACCAATTTACACGTGTATCAAACAACGTTTTTTTTAACAGGTTTAAACAGTGCAAAAGGGTTACAATATAACGATTATCCCATTGTTGTTACGTTAATTTTAACCGGATCTGCTCCTGGTTTGATCCTTATTTTAGAGACAGTCATTGATTTTTTTTTTGTATAATTGATTCACTCTTAATTACTCAGATACCCGCGAAACGAGACACAATAGTAAAACAATAACAGCGCGGTCTCATAGGACCGGTTGGGGATTCAAACGTTAAGTTGAACAACCTAAATACTTACATATTTATATCTAAACCTGTAGCCAGTACTAAAAGATCTGTAGACGTGTATAGTACTCCGTTGATATGCCTTTAGCCAAATACCATAGTATATTTTGATACAAGTGGAGAAAGTTTGTCATTGTGATCAAGGCGATATTCACCCGAGCCGCAGGCGTCTAAATGACTTCTCCCGCTTTGGGCGGATCGGAAGGGCGTTTCAGACTTCTACTGACTAAAACCCACTCCTGTTCCTTCTTTGCTCTAATTCCAGGGACCCAGGGTTCTCATTCGTCAACCCAGGCCCCAGTAGGCTTCGACCCTGTCAGACCCATACGGTTTGCTGGCATCACTTTCAGGCGCGCGTAAAAAATACGCGCCGTCGTCGACATGGGCTTGGTCTGGACTGTTACCGGACGTCTGTACGGCGAGCTACCCATTGCTCGCCATCCGCAAGCCTGCACCTACGGTGACTGGAACTCGGGTTCGGAATCCCGGCGGCGGGAGCGTGAGGATCTCCATGTATACTGAGAACTCTTTTAGCACCATGCGTTGTATGCCTCCTCTTTACGTGAACATTTCAAAATAAATGATTTCCTTCAAACTTTTCAGTCTCTGGTGCCACTTTCAAACTTCCTCTAATCTACTCATTTCTTACTTTATCCATTCTCGTCACACCACCCGTCCTTCTCAACATTCTCCATTTCATGAAATATTTTTCATTCATCTCTTTCACAGCACAACATTTTGATCCATACAATATGACAGGTCTATGTAAATTAAAACCAAGTATTTAATAATCATCAGGAATCAAAACTCCTCTTTATTAATAGCGCCTTTTTAATTGACTAGAGAAGTACAAACTAATTAATTCATAAATAGTCAATCTTATATTAAAATTAATATACTAAACTACTTTGCAATATAAGCTATGTCTAACAATAGGAACATTTTTAATAGAATAAGTAGTATTTACAATACAACTACGCACTTATACTAAAACAATACATTATATTATTGTTTAAAAGCTTTAAACTAATTTATAATAAATTATAATTAAACAATGATAAATCCGTTATTATTAATTTGAATGGACTCAATTTGTAACTGAATTCAAAAATCAATGGTGGATTACTCGGTTAAATGGTGAACCCATTTCAATTTTTTTTTCAATTTCAAGTCAGTCCCATATTAATATTGTTATGATCTGATGTTGATCTTCGAAAATATGGAACTGAGCTACTCATGGGATCATAGCAGAACTGTCGTAGCAAGTAAAATTGCTTTGTTTTTAAGTATAGTCGATGACTGACTGAATGAAGACGGGAAGGGGATACATTGAACTGATCTGATGAAAAAGCTATATAGCTAAGACCGTTTTCACATTTTCCGATCCGATATCGGTATCGGACGCCGATACGATATCGGGGTAAGGTAAATGTATGAGATATGTACCTGTCTTTCATATTGTCCGACCCGATATCGGATATCGGAGCACAGCATTTCATACATTTTACTTAGACTGTTTTCACATATTCCGATCCGATATCGGTATCGGACGCCGATACGATATCGGGGTAAGGTAAATGTATGAAATATGTATCTGTCTTTCATATTGTCCGGCCCGATATCGGATATCGGGTCGGACAATATGAAAGACAGGTACATATCTCATACATTTACCTTACCCCGATATCGTATCGGCGTCCGATACCGATATCGGATCGGAAAATGTGAAAACGGTCTTACCCCGATATCGTATCGGCGTCCGATACCGATATCGGATCGGATAATGCGGAAACGCTCTTAAAGCTAGGCATTAGAATTCTGTAATTGTTTTTGGGTTCTGTGTTCTGTGATTTGGCAATTAGAATGTCATGAGAGTCTCTGACTATACAGCCGGATTTACATTACGAAACTAGTGGCGTGAAATTAATTTCATGACACAAATTTCACCAGTAAACGTTCAGTTTTACAATGCATGCATTACGTTCGTGACACTGGAATAGTTTCATGCTATGCGCATATTTTTTGTGAAACTAATTTCATGCAACTAATTTCATCATGATTAAAATGATGTAAATGCGACGCGAAACTAATGTCGCGACAGCACCTGCGATTTTGTCAGAGCCATTGTCTCCGCGATACTGATAATTTCACGACACTATAATTTAAACGAAAGTAGTTTCAGATGAGCTGAAATTAGTTTCACGAAACTAGTTTTATCATGCGTGACACTAATTTCGTAATGTAAATCCGGCTTAAGGTACCATCGAACTAGTCTGAAGATGAATCTGTAAGGTATTTTAGTTCGACTGAGGGACTCAATAAAAAGAGTGAGATAAAAAACTTTTTACAAAAATGCCTGCCGTTTTCACTAGAGTTTTACCAAGCAATTTGAAAAAAAGAAGTAAAAAGTGGAAACATTTTTTGACATAAATATTCAAGAGTCCATAGCGAACAATCGATAAGAGTCATGTCAATATCGATGCCACGATAACATCAATCTACTCGTAATTGCCAATAGCTCTGACATACAAAAAACGTTTGACTAATTTATACAATAAGGACAATTTGCAAGTTTTTAATATCAATGCAAATGTAGACATCACAAAATCATGAATAATGGAAACTTGTAACATTACGGATCATTCATTAATAAACATCACTAGAATTAAAATTTAAAAATAATTATCCTTACAATCACATTTTGATACCTTCATATGGAGGCATCATATAATTTGGAGGCATACTGGCAGTCATGTGAGGTGGCATACCAGCTGCTATATTAGGTGGCATACCAGCTGCCATATTAGGTGGCATATTTGCAGTAATATGGGGTGGCATATTCGTCTGTGCAGCATTCATTTGATAGCTGGAATAGTCACCTGGACCAGGCATTCGCTGCCTTGTGTCCATGAACTCCGACATACCACCTAACTTAGTCGCACTTATATCATCAACACCATAAGGATCTGGTGATGCCGTTAGCTTCCCATCTTTCTTAGCTTTCATTCTTCTATTCTGGAACCAGATTTTGATCTGACGCTCCGTCAGTCCTAACGCATGAGACACTTCTATTCTTCTTCTTCTGGATAGGTATTTGTTGAAGTGGAACTCTTTTTCCAATTCAAGAGTTTGGAATCTTGTATAGGTCTGCCTCGTCCGTTTTGAACCTTCCTTTTTGTCTTCACCTGTAATGAGAAATCAATATTAGAATCAAGTATAAAATCTCAGTGAACAGTTTTTTTTTATATTCTACAACTTTCACACAACGCCATCTAGTCCCAAACTAAACGGAATAGGTGGTTTGGATACTAGACAACCGATAAACATACTTATATATTTCTAAACACATATATGTATATTATCTAGGTAGTACAAAAATTACACCTAGACACAGAATAAATGATCATGCTCACTACAGAAACATTTGTAATGAGAGGGAATCGAACCCACGACATAGTAGTCAGGACTACTAACCACTAGGCCATCAGGCCAGTCCAGTCTAATCCAATCAATATAAAACAACATATGAGAATTATAAAAAAAATGTGTATGTTTTGGTAGAAAAATAATATACTAAGTAAAAATTGTAACTTACCACCGCCAACGCTTTTCATCCAGGGATAAAACGCTTGCACATCTTGCGCAGCGGCCATTTTGTTATCTGCGTGATCCGCATTGTCCCCGCCTGCTTCGACCCTCGTCACATCCTGACAGGGTTCCGCGGAGTCCTGTGATGACTGTGTGCCTTCCGCCGCTCCACCCACTGCATCTTTCTTGATTGACGTTTGACCCTCAACGCTTTCGAATCCACCATGAAATTGCGACAAATTGCATTCCTTCCCAGCACTCTCATTGTTTTTTTCCCAATCGCTCACCTCTTCGGTGTTAAACATCATTCTCTGTAGCATTTCCTGCGTATATGATTGGTCACATTTCACGAAGTATGGTGTTGGGGTTTTGTCTGTAGGTTTCGATAATAATGCTCTCAAATTTGGTAAATCATCTGCTTCATGTGTAGGCGATTTAAAATTACTTGATGCGCTTTGCGGTGATCCGTAATTAGTATCAGAAACTACACTACACTCACCAGGAGAATTGATTAATTTTACATCTTCTGGTTTTTCCACATTATTCTGATTCATTACATTCATTCTCTGTTCATACCCATAATTTTGTTGTTGCTGCTGTACAAAGTAGTTCATTTCTCTCCATCGGTTGATCATTTCCATATTAGGTTGATTCCCATTGATGTAGTTTGCATGGTAACCTTGCCAAGCGTTTGGTTCCGATTTCACTACTGCTTCACTTTGATTTTGTCCATATATTTTCCCGTAACTGGCACTTAACACATTAGAATATTCACAGCTTTGAGGATAATAATTGTTTTGATAGTTATAATAATCGGACGGCATCATTGAGTTTTGTTTATATCCGTTTTGTTTAGGTTGTTTCGCACTTGAAGCGTTCACATCTGTAATATTGTTCCACATTTCACTCGCATGATTAGTAGTAGCCGCTAAAGACATAATGTTATTCAAATATCCTTCACTAGCACTGATTCACTGGCACAGATTTCTAATAATTAGCACTAAAACTGGACTGCGTAGGAGACGGTGACCCGTCTCCGAAGTTGTCTGCGAAACGAATGGTGTAAGTGCATACAGGCGGTGAGGCGGCACGACCCTAACAAATGTAATACTTTTATATGACCTAAAAAAAAAAGTTTTGGGGTACTCATAACAATAGCGTCACTATTGTCCCTCTGCGAAGTTGTAAACCCGGTCGTGCTATCTCGTTCTTTTGTTAGCTTATCTATTGAATACGAAAGAGAGGGGTATACATGGTCCGATTGGCGGAACATTTTGCAAATATCCCGTAAATGTTTACAAAGCCAATATTTCCAATACTTGCTTTGTGTGTGTGCGCGTAGGCACGGTTAGATCATTGATTGCGCTGTGGCTGTGTGCGTGAGAGAGGGTGTATGGATTGATTTCTATTATTGGTTTAGTGTAAAGCCGCGTATGTGTGTCACTGTGCTGCATTGGCGATTGCATTTTATACAGGATGTTTTAGTACACTCCGCTAATAATAAAAATGATTCCATACAAAACGATTTTTTTCTTTCTTTTTACACTTCTAATTAACGTGTGATGTGTGTATTTTTAAATAAACTACATATAATAAGTATGAATGAAATGAATCTGAGTGTAGTAGAATAGAATAGAATAAACTTTATTGTACACCAAAAGAAGAACATCATTTATAGGTACCATATTTTGCAAAAACTATTTTGTGTAGAGTTTAGTTTTAATTAATTAATTTATGATTATATCATACCTTTAATTTTCTGTTGTCTATGCAAAAATTATAAAAACGGAAGATTTGTATTTTTGTTTGTAATAAATATACTCAAAAACTGCTGAACTGATTTTGAAAATACTTGTACCAATAGAAAGCTACTTCTTCATTGAGTATCGAAGGCTACAAAAACTTCTTTAATGTAATCTGAAGTGTAAATAAGTGACCTATTAATAACCTTACATCTTATGCTCTGCGAAAACTATTGATGTTAGAATAACATGATGTACTACGGTTTTCAGAACACAATATTGTGTACAATTTTTTTTAATGAATATAAGTTTCTTACTTATATTTAAGACTAGTTTATTGCTTGAGTATAATATTGCTTTTTGAATGTTAAAATACGGATAATCCGTTCGGGTGTAGGTATCACCCGTACCCATGATTTAAAAAAAGTATTATAAAATAATTTAAAGCGTCAGGTGTTGTTTTATCATCGTCAGCCGAAAGACGTCCATTCCAGTCCACCATAGGTCGCCACTCCAGAACTTGTCGTCCTCCAGTTCTGCGAGCAATCTGCTATGAGCACTGCCACTTAAGTTTAGCTATTCTTTGGATTATTTCGGTAAACTTGGATCGTGAGGACTCATGAAATTAAAAACGCAAAGAAATCTCCAAGCTGTATAATCTTTGTTACCTTTGAGACACTCTGCAAGAGAAATCCAAACTCTTTCAACTCGCAAACAAACGAAAAGACAAATTCAATACTATTAAAACCAAACCAGTACCTTAGCAAAATGTGTTACCAGGAGAAACCACCGCACCCTGTATTAAGCCCAGGCCTGGCTTAGAACATAACTCATCTCGACGTGTAACAGTTCAATCGGGGGTCGCGACAATAGCGCAGCATGCGACTGTGCGCGTGCGACGTTCGCAACGCGACTCTGCGACTTTTATGTCGCTGATGTAATTAATTTATTGGAGCTTTAAATTAAGAATGTTTGTTTAATTAAAACTTCTGTTCTGGAGTAGAAAATTAGTGTATATTTAAAATTAAATTTATTAGAGATTTTGTAACAAAAAGCGTTAATTTTTAATCAATATCTATATGAATTGAAATACGGCAAATAATATGAATTAAGACAATCTGAGGAAAATTGCCAATATTGTATTTAAGATACTTGAATTCTAGAAATGTTCATTTTCAAAAAAAATTACAGTCTACCGCTATTCGACCTTATTTCGATGTACATAAAGGCGAAATTGGGTCGAACAAAGGACATTCGCCTGTTCTGTTTTAAATGAATAAAACATCACAAATTCACAATTATTTCTATCAATATTTAGCTACACATAAAAATATGTTTGCTGACACATGATTTGAATTTTAATGAATTATCCTATTAATTTATTTCAATATCTCTGTTGACATTATCGCTATTTACACCTTATTTGCATATGAATAGGTTACAAAATCCAACGAAGACTCAATTAATATCTACAATGGAACGAACAAGCTAAATAAAGTAATGAATTGGCACCTATTTTTTAAATTAGGAGTATAGAATAATGCTGGACGTATTAATTTTTTTTCGATCGGTGACGTGGGCATTTCTCGTGCATAAGTACATACTACCTGCCAGTGTATACTCGAAAATAGCTTACATTACCTACAAACACTATAACTGCTTGGTCATGTTACATGAACATTATCGAACGCCTAATAGTAAACCTTATTTGCATTGAAATAGGATACAAAATACAACGAAGACTCAATTAGAATCTACAATGGAACGAACAGTCTAGATATAGCAAGGAATTGGCATCAATTTTTTAAATTAGGAATCTAGAATAATTCTCGACGGATTCATTGTTTTTTGTATCGAATCTCTAACGACTGATTTGATTGTACCAAATTAAGTGATCGTTCGAAATGGAATATAAATATGATTTCAAATAACACAAGTGGTATTCATTTTTGCTACTATAACGGTATAAATCGGTACTGCTTGCTAGTACATACTCGTAAATAGCGTACATTACCTACAAACACTAAAACTGCTTACTCACGCTGAATCAACATTATTGAACGCCCAATAGTAAGCATCGGTACACACGAGCGGCAGTAAGCGCGACATATGCAGCCTTTGTCACTGCACACACCTCCTGTCCGTAGCGATTCACATCTGTTACATGCTTACACCCACCGGCTGAGTGCATTGTGTTCTCCGCCTTACTTTTGATTCGGGAATATCGATCGATTTTGGGACAGTTCTCGGAAAAAGTTTCGTTCAAATTGTAAAATATTTTCAGATTAATTTAATTTGTATAATAAAATAATTCAATTAATAGGGATTATCTTTTCTTTCCTCTTTAAAACCTACTAACTAGGTACACCTCTATCTATTTGTTCTGAGATAAGTTGACTTTTATTTTGGAAAAATTTAGATAATTTTACGAAATAGCCCAACCGAAAAATTTAAATAGGCACGGCATAAATAAATCGTAATAAAAAAAAAGCTTTTACTCTCGATGCCAACATTAGTAACATATTAGTAAAACATGAAAGTAACTTGGGCGCCAGACGGAGTAAGCGATCATAAATCAAAAAAATATTAAGTTCAACCCATTACACTCTAATGTGGTCGAACATTTAAATCGGGGCAAACAGTACTATTGGTTTTTAAAACCAAACAAATAAATATTTAATCGTCAGATTAACCGTACAGCCAATCTTACTTTGTGTCGAGTTTGCTTTCAAATAAAAAAAAACTTTATTTCAATTTCACACTGAATTCCAAAATCAATTTCTATCGAACCCCAACTTTCAGACAGCAACACCAAAAGGTCTTAACTAAAAAATACTGAAGAATAGAAGTTTGAATTTTGTTGCTCAAGAAATAGAACTGAGTTTAGGTTAAGCTGGAAATAAAAACAGTGAACACCATTCATTGCTCTGTCAGTTCAAAAAGATTTCAAAAATGAAATTTGTTAGCCCTTATACATAAGGTTATAAAACACATTTTGGTTGCGCAAATTCGGCTAGCCTTCTCGTCATACTGTGGCGCTGACAATGTGCAACCATTAATCTTACGAAATCAATCGATGGCTTATTCAGAATATTGTATTTGGTTTTGCCGCGGGGCTTTTTGGTTGATATTTACTTTGGATCTTTTTCTCTAATTTATGGTTTGCGCGAAAAAAATTGACATCTGTCGCTTTACTACTGATATTTGTACAAAGTCGATAAAAATATAAAAGGATATTCAAACAGATACTTTCGAGGTAAATAATACTGAACAGTGCAAAACCGAGAAATTTTAACAAGAGGTTCACCTTGGCTATGGCACCACAAGTTAGCGTGTGATACTATATCAAAAAAACATTATTTGAAATAAATAGTTGAAACTTGAGTTAGAATATATTTGCACCATAATCTCAATTTCTGCCTTTCGCTTCGAAAAAAAGAATAAGAGTTTCAAATCCAATTATCTTATTTTACTTTTGTTATCAACCTCATCTTATCTTTTCTCAATAAGCTACTAAAGAAGTCTAAAGAAAACAAAAGAACCTTTGAACCATACGTACCTTCCAAAGTAGTTTACCTAAACATTTCTTTCGTCGGCACATCAAATAGGAGGCGTTGTCGGCTCCTTGAATACAAACAATACAAAAATGCTTCTTTTATTGGGGGCTTTAAAACAATAAAATACTTTCTAGTTGTAGGTATCTTCTTTGAAGGCGCGCCGCCCGTCATAAAAGAGGGTCTTTACCTGCTTCCATGTTTTGCGAATTTTTTTCCGGTTCCCATAGTCAGATGGGAAGGGTTTGTCTTGCTGGAAATGTGCGTTAAAATATGCGTCTACATAAGTTCATGAAATTTCGTACTTCACAGAATATTTTGAAATACATAGCCCTGAGATGAAACGGTGGTAGGTCGGCTAATGAAATGAAATTACTATTCTCAAAATTTATCAGTGTGAAGGAGCCTTAACTAATTTGTTTCTTTTTTAATTGCTATGAACTAGTGCCCGACCGCAATTCCACCTGATGGTAAGCAGTGATGCAATCGTTGATGGTGAGGCGCACTAATTTATTAAGAGCCGATTTACTCTAGCCTCGAAGTCGATGTTGGCAAAATCATCAAATAAGTGTTCTAATCATTTAACCATGAGTTCTTTAGTTGTTCATCAAAAACTAACCTTTCAGTCTCATTACAAAGTGTTGTGTAGACAAAAAAGAAGTTAGTCTCGCTTCAAGCTAACAATTGGACAATTATCAGGACATTGTCTAACACCATTATTTTGTCAACTCGGAGAATGAACAGTTAAAGTGGTAAAATTGAAGATTTACGACCAATGTACCGGGAACGGGACTCTTTGGCGTACCGTTTCGGAAGTTCTATTGTTTAACAGTTACTTAATATGGACAAAATGTGAAAAAGCAACCCGTTTTACGCAGAAGGTTTCGATTTCAATAAGGAGACAGTTATGCTTGGCACCTTCGCTCTTTTCGATGCCATATTTTCCAGCACTTTCTGTTGAAATACGTCATATGGCTTGCTTGTTTTTTAATAACTAGGTGCTATCATTAACCGATTTGTTAAAATAATTTAGTGTCGTATCTGTTTTGATTTTATTCGTCTCATAGCAACTCGCATCATAGTCATCATGAACATTCTGTCTGTTGGTCAAAACTGCATGAAAATCCTCTTAGTATTTAGTGTTTATTGTGAACAGGGAGACAGATGTGGTGAGAAGTTCGTTTTCTCTGCATTGACTGGTAGAAAATGTCTAAGGCATTAAGTACAGAAAAGTATTTAGTAAATTAATTAATACGAGTAGTATATGAATAAAAAATATATTTTATTTGTGTCACTTTTCCAGATGAGAAACGTAAAATTGACTAAACTTGAATGTTAAAGCAGTTTCATATTTTCAATCATCCTTCCACTCTGTCTGTCTGACATAGTGAAGTGACGAGTTGCCGACAGTCTACAGCAAAACTGCAAAAAGTCAAAACCCATTTTTACGACACGCTTCTTTTTCGCGAAACTGCGCCATCATTGTTTCGGTGTACCCTTGACCGATTTCACAACAAACATTTTAAAAATAGAACAATGCTTCCTTCAAACACAATTATGACTTCCTGAGCAAATAAAAAAAAATATTGAAAAAGCTTCGGCGTTCCTCAAAGTGGATAAAAGAAAAAAAAGAATAGATTTTTTTATTGAAAACAAAAAGATAAAATGAGTTGTTTCTTTATCTTTTTGTTGTATTGTGTTGTTTTAAGGAGCATTTGTCACGGAGTTACACGCACGATTACTAAGTCCGTCATGTAATGTGCGTAGTGTTAGAATATTGAAATAGTTGTATTTGAAGCGAAACGACGTGTTCAAACCAGGTATGCGATGATCGCTTTGTTGTTTTATTTATGAGCTTTTTTTAGGCTCCGGGTGATCTATTTATTAAGATATCTACTGCTTTAGACTGTTCTACTCCTGGTTTCGATGACAAATTAGTCTTTTTGATAATATTATGATGAATAGCGGTTTTCAAAATTTTCCGCCATAAATAATGCGTTAAAAATATGAAGCGTGTAAAGTTTTAAATAATAAACGAAAGTTTTAATCATAATTAAGATATAATCTCATTTAATATACTTTTTATATAATAATGATGTTGAAATTATATAATTAATCAATTGGTAGTTAGATAAGGTTAGGTATAAGTATAATATAACCCTGCTGATATTCATTTAGTCATAACAGAGTTTTGAACGATTAGGGAACATGAAAATTAGGTCAACTGAACGTTATATAAACAGATAATTATACAAATTAAAAAATAAAATAAGTAGGTATGTTCCTTTATTTGAACATATTTCAAGTAACACTACCTGTTTTTATGCCATAATATTTATATTACACATACAAAAATATCGACCATCGACCAGTACCTACATAAATGTTGCTGCCTAAATATCTTTATCTACGCAAACACAAAATCACGGTTATCAGTTCTTGGAATTCCCATCGGTTCTACCATGGGTGGCAGTACCCCATGCTTGTCGATTTCGGCAAACAAACCCAGGTCGGTCAACTGTATGGCATAATCTCTTGCTGCAGCATTATCCCCTGATACCATCGTTAAGGATGAGCGTACAGTAGGCGCGTTGTTATATCGACTAGCTTTTGCCCTCTTGCTTGGGTTGTATTTACATTTTTTGTTGTGCCTTAACTTGAATAGACTAAAATAATGACTTTTATGAGTACTAAAAACGATGCCATAATTCTTTTTGTCGCCCTGATAAAAAGTCTTGTATCGACAAACGTAAACTTGTTTGAACAAGACACCCAGGCTCGAAACTTCTACCTGTAGGGCATACAAATATGTATTTGTTTTGTTTGGGAATCAAACTTGCGATAAGTAGCGCAACAGCCGATCGCATAACTACTGCACTAACCGTTTCAACAATATTACAAAGGTTTTGTAAAAAATAAAAAGTTCGTTTTATCAAATTCTGTAAGCCAATCACGATAGATAAAGTAAAAATCGAAATGTGCAAGCACTTGTCATCATAATTATGGCCCTGTTGATTTACTAAGAATCACCCTTTTAAAACATTTACAAAATAAAATTACAAAAATGAAAAGAGTTTGCAGTTTTGCATCCTAATGACTTCATTTGTACTACATAGATGAAGGTGTCGGTGATAAGAGAGAAGGAACACTTGGATAATTAATATATTATAGCGATGCATTTCACATCTGCTCAAAGTAAGTTGTAAGAAATTATAGTGAATTATTTCACTCCCTCAAGTAAGTAATTTAAACAGATCAGGTGGGATCGCAGTCAAGCACTAGTTTAAACTTCGATCAACAATGTAGTTTAAATCAATAAAAATAAAACTATTTTGGGTGTAAAACCTATGTTTTACATACTTTTTTGACGCCATATATAGTTTGTTTATAGTTAGCTCTAATTAGTTTAGAGATTCCACTACAATTAAAGTTAGTAAAGTATTTTTTAAATGTTAGATAATAATAATAATGGTAGTACACTTAAAAAAACAACTGTAAGCCGACCCCAATATAGTTGGGAAAAGGCTAGGCAGATGATGATGACTTAAAAAAACAACTGTGCAGGTAGTTCCAGTGGCCTACAAACATTTTATTCTAGGGTAATTTCTATTTACAAGTCTAATTTATGTTGTTTTACAAGTCGTAGATAAACCATTATTTATCACACTAAAAGTGTTAGTACCTACTTAATTATTATAAGCTTTCTAACAATTCACGGTTTTACAAAAACTATTTTAAAAATGGTGGGTTTTAACCAACATAGCTTTATTATGATACCACTACTGTAGGCTCTTACATGAAAAATTAATTAAAAAAAACTCCTGCATCGTGAGTGCAATCATGAACATGTAAACTCACATACACAAGACGAAACGCCAATCTGTAGGTCATACAATAATTTGTTCCATGCTGGAATCGAACCCAAGACTCGCAGCGCAGCAGCCGATCGCTTAACCACTGCACCAACCATTATTCCTTAAGTCTTAAAAGATTATTTGAATCCCGTCACAAAAAGTCTGCCTTTTCTGTTACCAATCTCTTTGGTTTAATAAAACAAGTTATTTTTTTCTACATTTCGCACTATAAGTCGCCCCTAAGTCGTCCCTCACTGCACAGTCATTAATCACCGCTTCGATCCTGGACTCCTTACAATGGGGAATGTTCAGAATGCCCGTACGATCCATTAGAATAACAATAATTACTCTTCTACCGGCTGTACGTCATAGCTGGTCGAAAACGAATCAAAAGTGTAAAGTGACCGGTCGTTTAATGGTTGTCTGTTTTATATGCTGTGTGTCATGGGAGAATGAAAAGATCGAGGCATAAGGGGGAAGCTTCAGGGTAGCCCGCGAAATTCAATATTTCTTACGTTTTTTTGCATATTGCAGGCCAGTGGTAGGTTATATGAAGTTAAAAATACTTTAGCGACTGTAAAACGTAACTAGTTACATAATTATAACCATAAAAATCATCAATACAAGTCTCCAAGCTCACTTAAGTGTAGGAACGTTTTTGACCTTGATAAAATCGTCTACACACAACAACAATCTACGTCCAAAATCTTGATTTTTGTGCTAAGTTTGCATCGCGACTGTAGCGCGTTAGTAGCGCTGCTGACGCGCGTTTGCATCGCGACTGACGCGCGTTTGCATCGCGACAGAATCGTGGCGTGGGCCAGGGTAAGCCGCTAGCGATTGCATCGCGACTGTGTCGATGCGAACGCGCGTCAGCCGCGCTACTGCATCGTTTCAAAAAGACGCCGTGAGCGAGGCCCCTTAGTATTGAGATGGTGCTCCTTGTGGTCAAGAAAGCGCGAAATAAAAATATGTGCATTCCAAAATATTCATTGACTTCTATGAAACACATGATCATCGATGATATATGACCAAGATATGTCTAAATATGAATGTATGTATGGCTGAATATGTAAAATTATGTATAGAGGATGCGTCCTTTATAAATGATGATTATACATATTCAGCATTTCTTTTCTGTTTATCTTTGCACTGTTACTGCATTTAGCTAGTTTTGTGTCAAAGTTTAGAAAGTATATTTATGAATAATTAAAACAACCACTGAGGTTCCTTCAAAATATAAAATTAATATCATAGTTATTAAAAACAAAAATTAAGTTGCTGACTTATTTATTACTATCTGCTGCCAGCGGCTTCTGCGAGAGAGAATAAAATTATCCCAAGAGAACAAATATTCCCGATATAAAAAGTAAGTAAAGTTTGTAGGATTATAGGACGTATTACAAGATAAACACGAAATGTTATAAACACGAAAGTTTGTAAGTATTGATGTTTGTTATTCTTTCACGCAAAAACTACTAAAGGGATTTCGATGAAACTTGGTACACGGGTAAACCATGGTCCTGGAATAGCACAACGACGTTTTTTATTCTGGGAGTATGTTGCTTTGCGATAATTTTCTACTATCATACGGGTAAAGTTACTGGCAGCAGCTAGTAGCACATTTACTTTAGTGATATATTTCTTCATCGAAATCCGTTAGAGCGTGAAGAACTAACAAACAAAATTAAATACACACAAACTGTCGCCTTTATAATATTAATGTAATATTTAAGCCAAACTAGAGATTGCAAAATATAACAATGGTAATTAAGTACAGTTAGTCTGGATTACTCATTGATATTATTAAGATTAAATGGTTGCTGTAAACACAACTTGTGCATAATGTGCACACGCTGAGAGAAGCGGAGCTGAACAAACAAACGTTCTTATTTGTTAATTGTCATCTTGAATAAGTCTTGAGTCGTCAGTAACATAATTACTCACGTTTATTCTATAGGATTTTAGTATTAACCGAAGGCTTCAAGATTTGTCTCAATTGGGTGACAACAGCCAAGTTTGGTAGCCAACCTACCCAACTGCAAAACGACAATATTTTTATACATTACATTTCAAATTACGTATAAAACTATAGTCACAAGTAAAATAATTACACATGTTCTATAAAATTTTGTTTTAACAGAAGGCTCCAAGACTGGTCTCAATTGGGTGACAACAGCAAAGTTTTGTAGAATATTTCAAAACGACAATCATTTCAAAATTCATTTTAAAACATTTCAAATTACGTGTAAAAGTAGTGATAAAACAATCCAGGAGTTGTAAATCACAATCGCAGAAGCAGTCCAGACGGGGTGTGCGTGATTCTAAACAAAACATGGTTCCTCGGCCGCTCCAAGAAAAACACCCGACGACTGATTTACGAGACAATATCATTCGAGAAATGTGGCCAGAAATAAAATTAAACGTGAAAATGCCAGATTAACATAGATTTGCATAAGAAAACACGTTAGTGGAACTTTGGAAAATAGTTTTGTGTAAATAAATTACAAGCTACTCTGAAACGTGAAATATTTATTTTTCAAATTAGCGTTGAAGAATATAATGACCTCACAATCTTTCAATGCAACTGTCTCTAAGGAGGTCTATGTAAATTGCTGTGTATATGTGTCAAGTCGTTATAGTATCTGTTATCATTTGGTTACAAAAAAAAAATACACGTTCTATTTAAAATTCTCTTATCAGGAGGTACGTGTCTCTCAACAGGGTTGGAAACGAACATAACTGTGGAAGTTTTAAGATCCATCCGATTGAAGAAAAACTTAGTGAGACATGACTCAGATGGTATGGACTAGGCAAGTCCTTCAACCCTTCCAACTTGGATGTCTGTAATATCAATAACCTAAAGAAAGTTGAAGTGAATGACTTGACGACCCAAAACCAAAATGTCTGGCAAAAAAGACGAGGAAAGCCGACCCCGAATGAAATTGGATAAGGCTAGGGAAAGAGAAAGATAAAATATTCATATCAAAAATCTAAACAGGCAAGCTTTTCTAACATAGCTAAACTAGAGAACGCGAAGCACTAAGATACAAGATACAAAATTATTTATTTTGCTATAACATGAATATATACATCAATGCAAGATGTTACATCAGTAGAGTTACTGTCATGTTTTAACTTAATGGCGTACAAAATATAATTGACTAAGAAGAATATGTACCTCTGGGCTTAAATGGCGTACAGCACAACTGCTAGAATGTGCTTTACGCCTTTTGATCCCAGCAGTATCAAAATATCATTAAGAAGCATATTAACGTTTGAATCCCCAACCGGTCCTATGAGACCGCGCTGTTATTGTTTTACTATTGTGTCTCGTTTCGCGGGTATCTGAGTAACTACACAGAAGACATTGAAAAAAAATTGTATTTTCACCTTTCGTTTACCCACTATCTAAAGCGATGAAGTGGTCGACGATGGAGCACGCTTGCCTAGAAGTAACCTATTCACTCTTGACTTACCCTAGGTTGTAACTGTATCAAACACAAACTTCGGCAGAGACTTCTACTCTTTAACCGTACATAGTATCGTCAGTCATCAGCTGTCCACAGTCTCTAAATCCCAAAAGACGCTGTAAAACTTTATCCGTCTAAACTGTCAGTTTTTCCATAAGTGTCGACAATAAATCGATATCCGACTAAACACACGAAACATTGACGAAGACTGATCGAGATTCGAGAGTGGCCGATTGAATCATTCTGCTTTTTTTTCTCGACGCCTTACTATTCAGTTGGTTTTTCGTAAGTCCAGAATAGGGATTCTATGGAGCTGCCTTTTCATTAGGTAGCCCATACACGATCAATATTTTGGTTTGTGCAATTTAATTGATCGTGTGTAGGCATATTGAAATGTTGAGCAATATAATTATTGTGTGGTTTTGAAAACACATTGTGCAGTCTTTTGGCAACATTGTGCAATATTCCGTCAGTCTGATATCAATTTCACCTCGTCCACTCAACTTTAAATCGTCAAAACAATTGAAATTTGAATTTATTGGGGTGGTGCATCTTCCAGCTTTATATACCACAAAGTGCAAATAGTAAGTAGAATTGGTTAGAAAATACTATGAAAAGTGGGCTGAGGAACAAAATGGCGTAAAAAAGATAAATACTTTGCATACAATATGTTGATTTGATGAAATGCTGGCAAGAACTGTTAGCACAAAGTGACTTTACATCTGTGCTCACGATTGTTCAATATATAGCATCTATATCGCTTTCATATGATACAATTTTTTGTACAAAGTAACATGCTGTAGTATAATAATTATTGATAGTCTAGGAGCCGCAGTCAATATATTGCGCAACCTACATTGCACAATAATATTGAATGTGTATGGGCCACTTTAGCCATTGACAGTTGTATTAATGCATTGACCATTTCAACATTAGTCTACCTACATACATCACGCTCTTTCAGCATTTTTTATATTCATAAATAAAATCAAATATGCTCTCATAGATATATGTATGTAAGTATATGCAAATTCCTTTAGCTTACTGGGTTCCACGGTCTTATTGTCTGTCTTAATTGTTTCTAGGAATGCAAATCAAAAGAAATGCGGCTATTCAATAGAATTTTTGTGTAGGTATACCCGTGTGACGGTTTCTAAACTTTTTCAAAAGAGGTAAACAATGGATTCATCTTTGTAAGTAGGTATACTTACCTACCGCAAGGTATTTGTTTAACTTAGGTATAGAACAAAAGAGTTTATGACTTAGTGATAAGAGCCACAAAGGTTAAGCAAACCTTGGGGTTCGACGCTTGCCGAGGATGAATAGTCCATTTTAACAGATCGAGATTCTTACGTGCCTCAAATTGCACACTAAACCATTGGTCCTGGGGGTCATTTGTATAGCTATGACAGTTGTTACGAATAGTCAGAAGCAATAGTAATTTGACTCCAGTTTTACCAAGGGATAGTATTATCCACTTATTGAATTTTGAAAATCGGACGTACAGTCGCTTTATATAAAAACCCAGTCGGGCAACTGCTACGCAGTTGTCTGGCATTATGCTGAACTGGATCTATGTATTTAGCACAGCCGTGAGACACACGATGTTGTTAATTTTTATAAGCTTAAGTTTCTCTGTACTTGTTTCTTCATTGTGTGAGTCTGTGTGCTAAATATACGACTATACGTGTTTTGTTTCTTTCTTAAAAAACTGATATCTGGCTACACCTGGTGAACTGGATACCAACCTCATTGTAGTTGAAAGAAGAATTTGTAAAATATTATGTATATATAGTGTTACTGCTAACCGATTTTGATAGCTTGAATCCCTCTCCAAGAAATTTTATAGACACTATGACATCTCTTCACCTTTCCTGTTCACAATAGTACGAAGGGGCTGCAGGAACCTCGGCAGCCTATGAAAATAATATCACTGCCGACATAGGAATACACTTAATGTTTCTTTCCCTCCGATATCTTCACTTTTCGTACATAGCAGTCAATCGATCATGTTTATGCGGAGACAGTCGACGATAATTAACGACTGTGTAGTGATGCGTGACTTGCTTACTTTTCGCGGTTGTGAAAGAAAATTCAAATTGTGAGGTGTTTTGGGATATTGGTCTTCGCTTTTATTTTAATTTTGAAGATATTTTAGTTTCTATTATTATTCACATAGTAAATACTTTATGCACTTAAAGGTGTAGAGGCGGATGTAATGCCTTAGGCAGAGAAGATTAGTGGTGCACTTTCATTTAATACAAAAATCATAAATATTTTATTTAATACCAAAATTTAACAAAGGTGTCTTATAATAATAATATACTTTTTCTATGACACAATGGCGGTTTCATCAAAAGTAAAATAGACTGAACTGGCCTTCCAAGAAAATATTATTAAAAGCGAAAATTTCTTTATGGGAGAATCCCAGAGAAAAGGTTGCAAAAGTATCTAAGCAGAAGCCACTTTATCAAGACTTTATGAATTTGACAAGTTTAGATCGTAAAGTACTTACTTAGTCAGTTATAATTAACATTACCACAGACAGGTGCAACAAGACTGATCAAGATGAAGCACCTGAAAGTGATAAAGATGCCAAGAAAGATAAAACCTTATTGGCCACAGTTAATTTTAATAACATTCCAATCAATAATGATTGTAAAGAAACTGAAACACACGCTACGGACATACTTGTACATGTATTTAAAATGTCTTTTAGTATGTAAAGTTAATAGGGATAATGATGATACTATAGAACTTGATCTTATTACTTTTTTGGTCTTGTATATCGCTTGTAAGGTGTTTATATATGAAGAGGGAAAGAACTCAATTCCACTCAATGAAAGGTGTGTGGATATCTACTTGTACTAAGTAGTTACGTCTAGATAAATAATTACTACTATGCAGACTTTAATGGTGTGAACTAATTATATTGTTCGTCCAGTTTATGTTAACGGTAATAAATAATGCAGAATTTAATCGTATGGGGTAAATTGTGAATATTTTTTTTATTAAAATTAGCTGCTGCCACCAGCTTCATCAGCGTGATAGTATAAAATTATCCCAACGGAACATACTTCCGGGATCAAAAGTATTTTATGTGCTATTCATAAATATGGTCAACCCGTGCACAAAGTTTTATCGAAATCAGTCATATTTCTGTGAAAAATTAATAAACATTCATACAAACTTTCGCGTTTATTAATATGCGGGATTTAGATTTTTAAGGTACATAGTTCATTTTTACGTTTACCAATTTTCCTTTAAATTTAGCTTACACTTACATACATTACTTAAGTACTGTTAACGCACAATGTTTTATGTTGCTATGGTTATCAAAAAGTAACAAAACTGTCATCTTAAAAATATCTGGTGGTTTCATTGTAGCTACCATGGGAAAATTCCTAAATTTAGGTTCATGGTACTTCGAGCCGGATAGTTCGTAAAATTAGTGTTTTTTTCTTTAGATATTATCCTCAAAATTAAACATTTTATAATTACTTGAACCCTGTTTTACAAAATACGTTTCTAAAACATCTTGTTGTGTATCAGCCATCAATAATCGCGATGTTTCGCGGGCCCGGCCGAGACGTGCGCCCACATTCACGCTGCAGCGTTGACTAACGACCTGCCAATCAGGCCCTAACTTAATTGGAAATCCGTGTTTGTGGAGCCACTCCCCGTCAGCCTTTGTTGCTAAAAATTAAACGTTCTATGGTTATTTGAATAATAGTCATTTATTTAGTTCTGTGATTGGTATTGAAGTTAGAATTACTTTAAAGTTTAGTATTAGTTATCTAAACCTATGCTTGCATAATCTTAATTTGTCTTTGGAATCGCTGTTTGGTTTATGTAATCCACTTCATATTGATTTTAGTCTTAATTGTCATTTTCCATTATTTTCACTTAATCACTTTATATCTCCTGTTTCAAATGTTTCAATAGTCGTTTCGATTACTCTCTTAGATACCTACGTAATAATTTATACAAAACTAAGGTTATTCACGATAACGATATTCGCAATTCTCGTTTATGTATTTCAATTAAAGTCAAACAAATTACTTAAAGAGCGACTGACAGTATGTCAGTGGCAAGCCAGATAAGTATATCCTTATACGATTTTATTTGCCTTAAGGATGAGTGACGCTAAGTGGACTTCAAGTGGGCAAGAGCGGCAGTGCTTTTGCACATGTGCCAAATTGATAACGTCGTCTTAACTAGGTACTTGAGAAGTCTGTACAGTCTTCAACAACATCACCTATTGACCTACCGCATTGACCTTAAAGCTTTAGAGGTAGCTAACTATAATGTCTTCCTTTCATCCATCAAACAATACGTATTCCATCACAGAAAAGCAATACACACTAACTATATTACATCAATGTCTTACATGGCAGCTACCACACACAATCGTCCCGTCTCTCTCACACTAAAACAATGAGCTGGATATGAATGAGACAGAAATAGTTGGTCGCCAAGTGCATGCGACAAGTGTGTATGCTAATTCCGACCACGACACGTATTGTAGCTGTCAAACTCGCTGGCGAACTGTTAATGTTCCCTTCGTGATGTCTTAGTGTAGACACGACAGTTTACTGAGAATTGGAGTACAGATTTGAATTGCTGTTGTTGTTCTATTCATAGCGTTATGTAAGTTGGCTTGAGAGTATAGATCAGGGCTATGTAATATTCCATTCATTAACGTATGCAAAATCGAAGACACAACGTTTAATCATATGCAAACTAAAGTGTGATCGGTATAAATACGTTGACATCTACAAAAATAGTTTTTGCAGATCTTTAATCAGCTGATAAGACATTTTCTACTGACACTGACCAGGTCTTCATGAATCTTCCTGCTGAAATCTTTAAGAATAAATCTTTTTCTTTCTGCTGGTTCCATATTATTTAGGGTCGGCGTAACACGTATTTTTCTTCCAAACTGTCCTGTCACTCGTCACACTATCCTTTTCTTTCATATCAGTGCCTCACACAATCCAATCGTCACAGTCATCATCATCATCTTTCTATCTATCATCATCATCTTTTCAGTCTTCTTTAAGAATAAGTAACTAGAGCAAAAGAATTTGCATTCACTTCAATAGGTGCCAATGGCACTTTGGGAAATGAGATCTCGAAAAAGTTTTAAAAACTTTTAAATAGTGTGTCTTATCCACTCTTTTCGAACACCCGATAGACTTGCCTTCCTTGTTTGGGGATATTAAAAAATTGTTCCGGCTAGCGTGGCTAATCGTCGACAGCCGGCGTTCGGCCGCTAGAACCTTTTTAACTTAAATAAAATGTATGGTTTGTATTGGAAATTTAGAATAATTATACAATATTAGCTTCTGCCAGTGACTTCGCCTGCGTTATAGTGGATTTCTCCAAATAAACTTTGAACCCTCGTAGCATCCCCTTGCAGCAATAACAGTGTATTTTTCAAAATTACCCCGAATTGAAAAATACTCTCTTATAGCTCAAATACATCACAAAAAGAATCCTTGTGCAAAATTTCATGCTCTAGTCCCAATAGTTTTGTCTGGGCGTTGATATGTCAGTCCGTCAGTCTTTACTTTGATATAGGTATATTGTATAGATTGAAATTCGTATGAATTATATTTTTTTTAATTAAGATACATATTATTACATATTATTATAGATATATGATTATGAACTACATGAAAAAGCAAAGAAATAGAAAACAAAGGAAGCGTAGTATTTGTTTTTCCGCCATTCTTTTGTTGGTTTTATTCAAAAATATTTTTGATAACAATGTCAATTAACCTTTTTATTATTCGATTATTATTGTAGTATTTTAATTTTATTATCATGACCTAAAGTTCTGTCAGCGCCATCTGTTCTCGCTTTTGTGAAGTACAATGCACCGTGCGCCATCTATTCAAGGTATCGCGAACGATAACCATCCCCTCGTAGCTAAGGGTTGCGAAGTTGCAAATGAAAATCTGCGAAATGGCGCCACTTGCGAATACTATTGAAGTGGAAAGTGGCGCTAATTTATGAAAAAGGTTTTCTGGTGAAGATTTGCATTTCCTTAAAAGTTTGAATGAAGGAATGTTATTATAACGTCATTTGAGTAAAAATAGTGATGTAATGTGTTTTTAAGTACACATGTTATTATTATAGATTATTATCGTTACTCGTTTGTTTTCGTACAAGATTTTTTTTCCGAGGTGTTGCATATAAGAATTGCAATTACTGTACACAGTAAAATCCCCTTGAGGTAACTTATTAGCAAAATGAGTTTAAAATTCTAGTTACAGACCCACGTTTAATCTTACTGGATACTTAAATCTAGTAAGATTAAATTCTAACATTGATTTATTCAATAAGTATTTGCAAAATGTAATAAGAATCCTCTAATCCTTTTTTTGAGGTGGGAAATAATCAATAAACTTTTACTACTCTGGGTAGAGCGATAGGGAGAGTCAGACCCTGACTAAATCCTGTCTATGTTCCTTCAGTTGACTTATGCGTTCTAGAGCCACGGTAACAACGTCAAACAATACCGCAGCACTTTTAATTCTAACGGACTACATTAATGAGTATCATAATAAGAATTATGAGAATCAAAAGATTACATTGATGGGTTTCAAAGTAAAGAGATATGAGAATCACATGGATTCAAAAATGAGAATTATGACAATCAAAGAGCACACTACAACTACGAGTATAGTCGTTCTTAAGCCAGACAACCTTGCACAAAATATTTTCATGACTCCGCGCCGTTCGAGACTTGAATTTAAATCTTGTGATGTAAGAAACTTTTTGTTGAAGCCAAATGGCGAGCCGAGTAAAGTTTTAGAGTTTTAATACGTTGTAATGTCGGAGATTTGTGGCGGTAACGATGTGTCATTAGCTGAAGACATGACCGTCCCGCTACAACAGAACTTCGCGAAAACCCACAAGTTATAATTGACTAATTTAAAAATCGAGAGTTGCATTGTTTGATCCTAACAAAAGATCCATTTTCTCTATTTCTTTTTCTCCTTTACTTTTCGTATATAACATATCAATTTCTTTTAGCGTTATGTAAGTTTTTTGTTCCAATAAATGCTTGAGAAAAATACTTGAAATTATAACAGCTCCCTCAGCTGTTTGTGAGAGAAGTTTTTTCTGCAAAACTTTTTTACTGGATCGTGCCTTTTAAGTTATCCTCTATTTGTCTGAAACTAGGTTAAAATCTGCCTCAAAGACGCGTCCTTATTAAAATGAAGGCTTTTTATCTGTTTCTTGGATTAACAGAAAATGATAAGTTTTATGCAGTGTAATTATTTTGATAAACTGACAATATTCACATACTCGTGGTTAGAATTAATCAACCAATGCAACTGAATATTTTAAAATAAATTTGAAAGATTTAGTAACATCAAGAATTTTTTTTCTGTAATGTAATCGATGTGTCTTCCAACGTTTTCAGATTGATATTTTTGAGAAACACTCGATAAAATAATTATTAAAAATTCTTTACGTTTTCTACATTTTAAGTTCTTTGGAAATTTCCAATATAATAAGTTCTAGAATTGAACATATGCCAATTTAAAAAAATTGTTATTTGATGATACGGAAAGATTTTTTTTTTGTTTTAGTTATTAATTTGATTTCCTGCCACCTGCATCAACACACCAACAATTACACCACATCTCAGACACTCGTAATCCAAATCCAGAATACGTAATCAACAAGCCCCCACAAGAGGTGCTATAGAAATTAAAACCCTGAGAGAGAGAGGGCCGGTACACCACAAATCGCTTAGTGCCTCCGCCCGTCGTAATGGCACGCCAATTAAAAGTTTTGCGCCGCTTCTCCTCCGAGGATTGTTCCGCGGGTTGAGCTGTAAAACTGAACAGCTGAACATCCCAGCATAATGTAGTTTATTCGACATTTCGAGTGCGCTCGTAGTTTGCTATTAGCATTTTGATGTCGCTTCTAGTCGTTTGACATCTGGGATTTGTTTATCGATGTTTTATTGATGGTGGTGTGCTGGTGTCGTTATGAGTGTGCTAAGGTTTGCCAGGACAATTAGGACTCGAACTGTTTTGAGTTTGGAAATAGTTATTAGTAAAATAAACATTGCTTATAAACATTAATCTGGCGAGGATCACGGGAATCCAAAGGATTTGAGATGCATAGAACCGGTGGTTGTATTAACACTTGGGGAAAGCCAAGTTATGTCCAATAATAAACGTATTCCAGCTGAAATGATGATGATTATAATAAAAATAAACTACTAATCTAAATGCTAAGTTATGCATGCTAGAAAATAAAAACTAAAGAAAACCACACGTGTGAGACAACTCTTCATAACAATCTTGCATATCAGCAAATACATCTTCAACTATCCAGTTTCAACAAGACAGCAATACTAGAACTCTTTTAACTAAAAAGGAAATTAACCAACATCCCTAGTGCCACAAAATTCTTGATAAACTCTTCAGTAATTCAAAACAAGTGTCATTTAGCAGTTTGCAGGCAACTTAGCACTCTGTTAAGGCACCTGACACAAATATAAAGTTTTAATAACAAGTCATTACACAAGGAACGGTTGGGACGTGTTCTCGTTTTGTCTAATTAGACGTTGTGGAGTCCGCTTAGATGTAGTAGCTCGTGGTGGATTGTCAGGCTTGCTTCAGATATGTTGGGACGGATATGTGTAACGAGGGAAGTACAAAATGTGGACTGCGAAGCTTGGTTCCCTTAACTTCGAGACTTACAAGCTCATTTTCTTTGTACCTATTATTGATAAGTTTACACTTGAGTACTACTTCATTTGATGGATAAGCGGTAATGTGGTGAACGGTGCAGCACATATGTTACTTAAAGATCCCTAGCCCTTCCAGAAGTTTCGTCACAACGACTGGTCCTATGCGTCTCGCATCCATTGGATTTCCGCTCACTAGGTTTTTAACCCTAGGTAGCCATCAGGAAACAGTCTCCGGCAGGAAATCCCACCCTTGGCTGAAAGTACAATAAATGTAACCCCAAAACGTATTGTGAGTATGGGTGAGATGTCTAGCATGTACCAATGGCGCATCATAGTACGTTTGGTGGTTCGATGATGAAACGGGCTTAGCGGAATAAAGTCTGAAACACACTCCCCAAAGAACAAACGGTACAAAGTAGCTAATAGCGAGGTGACAGTGCCCAAAAGCAAGGAAAAATGTCTTTTTTTTTAATTTTTCGGTTCATTAAGGTTTCTTGCTTTAAGCACATCAAAATTAAGTAAAAAATTTAACATCTCAAAAATCTTAAAAGTCTCACACCATTTCACTCATTAATCCCGATCCCAGATGATTATCAGAGGCTCTGATTAAATCCCTATGCACGACGAAATAATTTAATAAACACCCCTTGTTTTTAAGCTCTTACGTGGAACCCCTACAACCCTTTACCAAGTTTTCCTCGACGGCTAAGTGGATTTTCGGGTCGTCTCGCATTTGGATAACGGGTTTGCACTTTCAAATCGTTAGCTACGTACCTACATTATAGCAGAACTGAAATTCATGATAATTTATTGTGAAATTCATCTTTTCCTTGTCTTTATTGTCAAGAAAGGGGTTTTTGGTTTCGAGAATTTTTCAAGCAATGTATTTTCTTTTAGTGATTTGTGACATAAATAAGCAAGTATTGAGCTACATTGATGTCTTCCTTGTAATAATTGTTTTTAAAAGTTTCGATATTAGAATGGTTTAAACCTTGTTGCAATAAGATGATTTGAGCAATGTCAATGGTCTCCAATTATTAAATTATACAAATCTCATCATTATCATTTCAGCTGAAAGACGTCGCCTTTTGGACAAAGGCCTCCCCAAAATTTCAGCACAAAGGACGGTTCTGCATATCTCGCATCCATTGGATTCCTGTGGCCCTCACAAAGTCATCGGTACACCTTTTGAGGGGCTTTCCAACGCTGCGTGTTTCGGTACGTGGTCGCCACTGCAGAACCTATCGTCCCCATCGAACATGTGGTACAAACTAGACACAATTTCTTTAAACTCTTTAGCCCTTGACGAAAAATTAAAAAAAGGTCCTAACACCACGGATCATAGGTATATTTATCTTCTTAGTATTGATATACCTACCTACACAGAACAGTTGAACTGTTCTGTGCCTACCTACAACCATAAGTAGTCCAAATAGTAGCTCTACTAAGTACATTTATCTAAGTTTTGCTCTGTGCAATGCTAAGTGGAATTTCGGGTCAGTCCGCCTTTTGCTAACATTCGAGCACTGTCGAGTCGTTAGTGACGTCACTGCTCAGCCGGACTAGGGTTGTTCTTGGTATTTAGTATAGAAATATTCAATTTTATACATATGTTGTGTTTATTAATTATGCAGAACAAGGTTGTGTAGGTGGCCTTAATGCTCTCTAGGTAGAAACAGTGGTGGTTCAGTGCTATCAGCGACGACTTATGAATCACTACAACTCTCAAAACGGTGAATGAAAACTTTGTGAGGAAACTGAACGATCATAAAACCAAAATTACGAAGACATGTGACATTCGCTCAACTAAGTTGGGCTCGTGTGATGAATTACGGTCGATTCCTGCTCCTGTAGGAGGCACAATAGTAGAAACATTATAAGGCTGATTATACTATGCTACACTATATTGTTAAATGTCTTATGGCACCAATTGGATGAGAATTAACGAGAGTCCAAACCTATGGCAGGTGATTTGAGAGGTCTACACCCAGCAGTGTCTGTTGGTTCACCTTTTTAAACAAATACTGAGAAAAGAAGAGGTAACAACACTCTATCGTCTTATCTACAAGTAAGAATTAATATCGCATTATTGCATATTTATTTACAAAACGGTACATTGGCTTTAAACGCATCTCTTGCACATTTCCCCTTCATCGATCATCATTTTTCACTGACACACTCATTCACAATAGTTTCTATTCTATCATTGTTGTCTTTATACGAAGTTTAATCACAATCCTAGACTGGCTCTCGAGGGGACTTCCAAGCCCCCTCTACATGTCCTCAATTAACATAAAAGGTGCAAGATTAACGCGTCAAGAATTTGCATTTAACATCAAGATGTTACAATGAATAATGGTGTATTGTTTCATTTTTGGCATGCAGCTCTTTAATCATATTTATTTTATTGATGATCTTGCAGGCATTGGTTTAACTTGGAATGATGCGGTTTCCGGTAAAGACCACCCGTCGTATTTTTGTGGAAATTAATGCTCAGTAATACTAATTTGAGCTTCAATTGAAACCTATTTTTTTTTTAGTTTTTTGGGAGTAGGAAATCATCAAATGTTTGTCCTGTTTTGGGTAAAGCACGAGGGAGTGTTAGTCTTTTACTGACTCAAACTCATTAGTTTTCTTTCAGCCCTTATCGGAAAACGAGCTACCCATCGCTTGCCATCCATGAGCCCACACCGAAAATCGTCCATTCTTGATGCCCAGAGATAGAATTAAACATGATGTAGGTAGATTCACTAATACCTACTTGACAGACACTAGACACTCTTAAACGCTGGGACTAGGAGTTTTGTAAGACTCATATTTATACAGTGTAAAGTAGGTCTTCTATTCTTTTCGTGGCGACAAATTCAAGTTAAATATTGTCTGAACCTATTATTGGTCTCGTATGTGCAGGATAGACAGCAAAGCAAGTGACACAAGTCCTGTGAAGGTGCTCCCCTCAGGTACAATGCTTGATATGAATTGAAGAATACCCATTTGGCCAGATTATTTTCCATTAGGCAGCGGCCAGTCTGGTTCCGCATTTATCATTTTTGCCACGGTGAAATTTCATTCGGCTTTTTCTTCATTTAAGCAATGGCTCATCAAAAAAAGAATGGATTGACTATCACCTGTACTAAAATAACTTTATATGTAGATTTTCAAATCTGTGTCACTATTGTGTTACTCAGACGAAAAACCCTGTCATCATCTTCGCCCGTAAGACGATTCTATTCAACTCCTCCGTTCTAATTTCGTGACAGCCCTGTTCGTGACCCGTTTATCTCACTGACTAATTATTATATGTGAGGAGTGATCGTCTCACTGCCAACACCCGACACCTTTTCACTTCACACTTCTAGCTCATCTTTTACTTTAAATTTTCACATTTGATGGTTATATTATAAACTAGGTTTTCCATGCGAGTTCGTCCTTGTTTATGGCGATTATTGTGGACACGAAATCGAAGTCGAACCCGGATAAAAAGAAGCCCATATCCTTTCTTGGGGTTCAGGTTTACCCCGTACTAACATAACATGACATAATCACCTGATTCCACTGTTGGGAACCCTGCTGAAATCCTGAGCCTTAGAGAGAAGGCTATAATCAACCACGCGGACCGAATTTTTCGTTCTAAAATATTCCGATTTAATTCGCTGTTTTAAGAATAATGGTATAAAATAAATTACGCAGGAAGAGTTTTAACCTGTAACCTACAACTTGTAAGTTAGCAACCATTACCACTGGGCTACCATATTTTGCTGTCTCCGAACTAAATTTAATCAAAATCAGTTCAGTAGTTTTACCGTGAAAGCGTAACAGACAGTGTTACGAGTACTTTCACGTATATAATATTAGTATAGATTGAAGCGTTGACTTGAAGAGATTGAAGGTCCCCCTGTCATGGGAAGCACGCTGACAGTTCTGACTGTCATTTGCAAATCTTTAACACTCATTACGGATTGTCGGATGCCCACAAGTCTCGTCACCAATGTTGTCAAAGAATATCGTGGTCACGCTCCTCTTGGTGGCTGGAATAATATTGACAGTGACTTTATGTATAATACTGGAATATTTACACAGAAAGCTGTATAAAAATCCTATACATGGCTACTCGTATGAGACATGAGATCCAAAACTTGTTTTACGTTTGAATTCTTTTAAAAGGAAATGTAGACGTAAAATGAAGGATTTTTTTCTAGCAGTGAGTAAACATGAGTCATATGCTGATTTTGCTTGGTATATGATTCAAATAGATTAATTAACCAAGTTTTAGCAATAGTAGTCATTTACATTTAATTGATTTTAAATTACTTAATTTTTTAAGCACAATTTTTCACCGAAGTAAATCCTCGGTTAATAAATTATTAATAATAAAAAAACAATCAACAGTTATGTTCTAATGTTGCTGGAAGTTATTATCCATTGTCACTCAGGAAGTGCTTTTACTAATAAAAAGCATTTCAAAATTTGTGGTACATTAAGCATTATTGTGCGTTATTAAACTAGATATCAATTACAAGGCTCACTAACAGGAAATGTATTAAATTAATGAATAGCTGAATCGATTTCTAAACCGCACGGCTACTGGCCATCAGCGACCGACAATGTTACAGTAATGCAGAGAACTTGCGTGGTACAAGCTATGGGAGACTATCACTCGCTAGTCGCTAATCGCAATAGGAGAAGCGTTGTTGTGAAATCAATATGGCTATATCTATATTATTGTAGTCTTGGATTCCTATAGTAATATTCCTTTGACAAAAAAATATTATACATAATTGTATAATTATAATAGTAAAGGTACTACATACATGCCATTACTTGAAGGTATGCAAACTTACGTAATCTACTACTACTAATTCATAGATTTAGTAAGATAGAAATATTGTACCTAAACGCAAAAACTACTGAATGGCTCACGGTGAAATTGGTATACGGGTAGACCATATCCTTGAATAGCATATTTAACACTATTCTATTCTTATAATACTATTTTATACTTTTTATCCTGAGAGTATATTATGTTCTGTAGTATGTTCCTTAGGAAAATTTTGTACTATCACACGGGCAGAGCCGCTGGCAGCAGCTACTGTGAAATAATTACTAAATGTGACTTTTAAATGTCTAATGGGTTTAGCTAGAAAGTTCTCAGTAGTAGACTAGGTTCTAGTTTAGTCCCCTGTTGATAATGAACGGCTGGGGTTTGTATACTCGCGTAATTTTATGTTATAAAATATTCAAATAACATATTTCGAACAGAAATTGTCCTTCCTACAACTTTTCATTGTAAGTATGTACTAAATAATTTCAGACTAAACAATTAAAACAGTAGAATGTTACCACGCTAATATTATAAAGGCGAGTCTGCGTGTGTATGTTTATGTTTGTTACTTCTTCATTCGCAAACGGCAAAATTGATTTCGAAGAAACTGATACACGAATGGTCTACCCGTTCTGGAATAGCATATAAAATATTTTATCCTGGGAGTATGCTCTTAGGATGATTTTCTACTTTCACGCGGATGAAGCCACTGGCAGTAGCTAATCGTTGGATAACCTGATGTTGGGCGAGTTAAATACCTTTATGTTATTGAAGCTTCTACGGACTGGACATTCTCTGTCATTTCGATCTGGTGATTTGCAATACCATCAGGTGTAATCGCAACCAAGCACTAGCATATATCAATTTAAAAAAAAACTGATATTCCAGGCATAAACGGCACAACCATTACCGTTTTTTCTTTCCGCCTCTAACTTGCACCACAGCCGCTTCACTGAAAGCGCGCACCGCAAAACGGTCCGTTTCCACACCTCATTGCAGCCCGACGCGGCGTTTACAAATAGCCCTGTGATTATAAGACATTATCGTAATGGAACCGCGCAATTAGAACAATCGACTGCACTAGCTCGTGCAAAAACTTATGCTATTGTAAAAGTTGGGCGACAAATTGATGGAAACGGAGCCGACTTTTTGTTTGATTGATTCGTAATCGTAAAGCAATGGCGGAAAATCTAGGTTTTTATTTTTCTTGGTTCGGTGGTTATGGTAATACTTTGATGTTGATGCCACAATGCTTCGATGTTAATACCGGTTGAAAAAATTCTGGGCGACTTCTCTACTAAGACTTAGATTAACATGCTAATGTTAGAAGAATGTGATCCTGTGGATTCTATACTCCGGAGATAAAAATCTTATGTGCTATTTTACGACATGATCTACCCGTGCATCTAAATCCGCGTAGCCGTTCGTAACTGTGCTTCGTCTTTATAATACCAATGTAATTGTAACGATTATAACCATCTATCTCCCGAATTTTAATTCAAGCATTTGCAGTAGCATATTTCTCAAACTCTACTATAGCATGAAAACCTGTTAAATGAAAAGGCTGTAAAATAATTTTTAAAACGTTTTTAAATCAAAATACTTAATTCAGAAATCTATCCTATATACTTTCTGGAGGTCACATTTGAAAGCCTACCCTAAGCACTCTCCACATGCACTTAAAACTTTTTTCAAGTCAAGCTCCCTTTCACACAGATATCGGGTATGGAAATGAAGTCATTGGGTGATCCTCATCATCGCCACGGTACGGCTAGCATACATCACACAAAATAAGGCTGCTGCGACAAATTAAGTCATTACATTATTACCCGCAGAGCAAAACAAGTCAAAATATGTAAAAAGCTTTATCGAAAGTCACAAAACGAGTTCGATACAATTTCGCAATCAAGTTCACCCATCAAGTCATCAACGAAAGTCGTAACTAATAACACAAAATTGGTTCTTTTACATAAATTATTATAATGAAAATACCCATCATATACTACACTTATGTAGGTTGGTATACAACCTCAAATTACGGTAAAAGTTGACGCTAATGACTTTTAGGTAACGACCATTGGCTCTTACTAATGATCTGACGGCCGGCCCACTTTTTTACCGGCGATCCGTTTTGGTAATTTACGTTTTTACACGACTACTGCTTGATGCGTAAAACTATTAGGTGTGGGTGGACGTTGAAAAAATAGGAAAATTTATGCCCTTTCCCAGGGTCGGACGGCTTTGAATTTGCTGTGAAGGTTTTTCTTAATTATGTTCATTTTATGCTTGATTCTTCTTGATTACTTCCTCTGTCTCTAATTTTTGGAAACGTTTAATTAATACCCGGTAACATATTGTGAGCAGTGGTAGCCCAGTAGTAACGGCCCCGACTTACGAATTGTAGGGTACAGATTTAAACTCAACCAGGCAGATCACTTCGTGCTCTCAAAATGCTGATGAAAATATCGTTAGGAAACCGGCATGTCCTATAACCAAAAATTCGAAGACATGTATCATGTACCAATCGGCCCACGTGGTGGATTAATGCCCATACTCTCTCTTAGAGAGAAGTCTTGAGTCCCAACTGTGGGAACATGATAAGGCTGATTATGTAACTAAAAAAATCTTCATCATCCACCTAGCCCTTTTCCCAACTATATTGGAGTCGGCTTTCAGTCAAGCCGGGTTTAGCTGAATACCAGTATTTTACGAGGAACGGCTGCCTGCTTTGCGGAAAAAAATATTCCTAAAATTTTTATTTCAGAAGTATCGAAAAAGTTGTTGGTATCAAAAAAGTTTATTAAATACAAAATGTTACTACTATTTTCGCTATTTCAGAAAACATAAATTAATTCAACTTTTCTAGATCTATCAAAGCAGTATAAAATGCATACGCATCATATAGACATATTTTAAACTCATAAAACTATAGCAAAACTTGTCAACGTCAATTCAAATGACTCTTTATTTCTACAGAATCATTTTCGCCCAGCAACTCAAGCACCCATGGCTACTTCAAAGAGTTACCAGCAATGGTTCCACAGTGATTCCAATTGGCCACGCATGCTGAACGATTAGTTACCGTCACCTCGCTACCTACCGCCTTTCTAATACCTTCAGTTGAATTATTATATTGTAATGCCTGTCTGTTTTGGATAAATGGGCTAAGTATGATGGCATTTGGAAGCTGGTTTCGATATGGTTTTTAAGAGGGTATGTAGTGTCAACTGTTTTATTTTTGTCTTTTTTTTAAACTAGTGCTAGTTGGAATCCGATGGATGCGAGACACACAGGACCGGTCATTGTGGCAACACTTGGAGAGGCTTATGTCCAGCAGTGGACGTCTTTCGGCTGAAATAATGATGATGACAAACTAGTGCTTGACTGCGATCCCAACTGGTCGTAAGCAGTGGTGCAATCGTTGATGGTGAGGCGCACTAGTTTATGAGGAGTTTATTGAATCTAGTCTTAAAGACACCAAAATTATAATCGAACAGGACGCAGCAGACAAATTGTATATTAATTAATAATTAGGTTTTTGTCCTCGATAGTTACATCGTGATTAAGTACGATTAACCTACCCTACTTTTTGTGCAGATAAAATTAACGGTTATACGTCGAAAGTGTCTGTATTTTGGCATTGGCAATTTTAAAATACTTCTGAATATTATAAAAATATTCAAGATGAAAAATCTCGTTCACTCGTCAAGTTTACTTAACATGTTTTTTAGGAATCTGTGTTTTAGATGCTCAAAATAAACGAAAGGCTGATTCAAAACGAAAAAAAATCATTCTCGATTTTCCAAAATATTTTTTTTAGTAAATAAAAATTTTGCTAGAGATGTCTAGCGAAGATTCCGCTGAGAGAAATCATATTAATTCTTTCATTCTTCATTGTACATAACCGAGCTTGACTCAAAGTTAAATTTTCTTCCAGCGATTTGTGTTGATCATTTACAGATTTACTTAACTCACGTTTTCAAAAGCAATATTCGCAGGTGGCAGTACACGCAACATAAGGTTACATAACGGGGTATTACCGCGGTGATTTTGTTTCCTCGTAATTTGTTTCTTGTGAGGCACAAACTTTAGTGGAGTTTAAAACCTAACGCTGAACGCCCATTTACTCTTCAAGCCAACTCTCTCTGATGTTGAAGTGCTCATATTTACATCACAGAGTTCAACATGGGTCTAGATATGGCAAGGATTTTGTTGCGCATCCGCTGCGGATCAGACGCAACCTTGTGGGAGGTGGGTTAGTACGCGGAATCCTCCCACGTAGTCCCTTACCATCCCACGTGTGCCGAGATAGTAGAAAGGTCGCGGGTTTTATAACGATGAAAGCTGAAGGTCACTCAATAATAACCATTCATTGTCTTTATAACTGCACTTTATTGTCTGGTGGTAAGTACACAATTACTTATTAACTTAGTAAACACTATTGTGGCAGCCACGCCGTAAATTACTATAAACCACGAATAAACAAAACTTAATGTAGAACAAGATTTGCAAAATGGCGGCTTCGCCGGTAAAAGTGTCGTGTGCGCTACGCACGGCGGCCATCGGTGAAGTGAGAGTGAAGTGAGCGGAAGGAAGTGCGCTCGCGTCATCGGTCACTAGTGACGCCCACGCGACTAGTGATGTCACTTGATGTCATTATTGCGTAAACATTCCCAGGGGCCCCAGCAAAGAGGTTGGGAAACCTAGTCCGTCTCTACAGGTAACTTAAATAACTTAACTACTGGCCTAACAAGCTCGCCAGATTGGGTTCGTAACCTTACAGATCTTATGACATTATCTTTACCCCTATGTAACTCTATCACCCTACCTAGCTTCCAGTGTAGTGGTGGAGTATTTTCATCTTTAATGAAAACCAAATCATTAATATTCAAATTATCAACATCATGATACCATTTGTTTCGCGACTGTAGTGTGCTAAGATACTCGAGATGCCAACGTGCCCATATGTTCTGGTGCAGCTTCTGCAACATCTGAAATCGAGATAAACGTGACATTTTGGTTTCCGACCAAGGAATCACAGGCACTGCTACCAATGGCTGACCAATAAGAAAATGTCCTGGCGTCAAGACTTCTAAATCCCCAGGATCTTCAGACATCGCTACGAGAGGCCTGGAATTCAAGATAGCTTCTATCGTGCACAGGAGCGTCGATAACTCCTCAAACGTCAGTATAGTATCACCAATTTCCCTCTTCAAAAGCTGCTTCACGCTCTTGACAGCAGCCTCAAACAATCCACCCATGTGTGGTGAGGCTGGCGGGTTGAACTCCCAGTGGATATGCTGCCTTCTGAACTGCTCCTTCAGAATATGTTCCTTTTCCAGCAAGAATTGGTTAACCTCCTTGAGATATTTGTTGGCACCAACAAAATTAGTACCTCTGTCTGATCTAATCAGACTAGGAAGTCCGCGTCGACTTACAAACCTAGTAAATGCAGCAATAAACGCCTCGACTGATAGACTAGATACCAACTCCACATGGACGGCTTTTGTAGCTACACAAACAAAGACGCAAAAGTAGGCCTTTACCGACTTTGCGTTTCTTAATAAACTTGACTTTACCAAATAGGGTCCAGCGAAGTCTGTAGCGACTCCGTTGAAAGGTCGTGCACGACAGACGCGATCCGCGGGTAGGTCTGCCATACGCGGAGGTTGTTCTGCCACAGAAAACCGAAAGCACCTCTTACACCGTCGAATGGTCCGCGCTGCCTGCTTTCGGACCGACGTTATCCAATATTCCCTGCGGAGAATCGCAATTAAACCATTAGCGCCAATGTGACAATAAGTTTTGTGATAATGCTCCATTAACAACTGGACAAATTTAGTGTCCTTAGGTAACAACACTGGGTGCCTTGCCCCATATGCGAGTTCCGAGTGTCTAAGTCGGCCTCCGACTCTGATGACCCCCTCAGAATCCAAAAACACACTCAGCTTCTGAAGTGACGTAATTACTCGTTTTTGCTGCTTCAACAACCTTATTTCTGTCTCATATTCCAATTCTTGAATTCTCTTAATCCAATACTTGACAGCATCTCGCGTCTCTGATAATGAGAGTATACAACTCTCGGGCCGCATCAACTTATATGTCCTCAGATTCCTAATAAATCTCAATACATACCCTGTAGTATTGATGAGCTTGGTAAAGCTACTTACCCTTTCCAATAGACTAATATCCCATGGCTTCAGCTGAACAACATTAGTATTAACTACCCTTTTGAATCCTGGTAGTTCTGCAGGTCGTACATACTTGTTAGGCCACCTAAATTCTTCCTTTCCCAGCCATGGTACTGTCCACCATAATGGATGGTGAATTAAATCTTCAGCTGACAAGCCACGTGACGCACAATCTGCCGGGTTCAAATCCGAAGGTACATGTCTCCAATTCAGCTTTCTAGGTGAATTTTGTATAAATTGTACTCTATTACACTCGAAGGTCTGCAAGCAGTGTGGCTGCGTCTCCACCCATGCTAGTACGATGGAACTGTCTGACCAAGCATAAAGGGTATCGATCTTGATCGATTTTTCATAACCATCCGCCACATGGTTAAGCAGTTGACAAACCAGATGCGCTGCGCTAAGTTCCAACTTCGGAATTGTTTGTCGGCTCTTGATGGGCGCTACCTTAGATTTCGCCATAACCAAATTAACCTTCACGTTACCTCGTGCGTCCTCGCTGCGGAGGTAAATACATGCTGCGTATCCTGCTTCTGAAGCATCCCCAAAGCCGTGCAGCGTGTAAGACACTGCGTTTGGTAACGCAAGACACCTAGGTATTTTCAGTCTTTCCATATTGTATAGATCATCAATCATATACTTCCAGTTTTCTACTGTCGCTTCTGGCACTGCCTCGTCCCAATGTAGGCCATCCATGAACAATTCTTGCAGCAGGTTCTTGAATCGTATTATCACCGGTGCACAATAACCACACGGGTCGTATAGTCTCGCTATAGTACTTAATATTGACCGCTTCGTCACTGCCTTGTCTGAGGGTATATTTATCCGATACGACATTGTATCTGATATTGGTTCCCATTGTATCCCTAATACCTTAATGAAACTCTTGGGGTCATTTGCGTCAAACTCCCTTGGTTGGTCACAGTGGTCCTCTGGTAGATCTCTCAGTAAATATGGCTCGTTTGTCGACCACTTACGCAATTCGTAGCCTGCGCTTCGCATAAGCTCGATGAGTTCTGTCTTCAAGACTTCTGCTTCCTCTATGGAGTCCGCTCCAGTCAGGATATCGTCCACGAACACCGCGTCCCTCACGACATCTGCTGCTTTTGAATCAGGATGTGCCTCCATCCATTGTGCCGCCAGCTCCAGCAGTGTCCGTATTGCTACATACGGACTAGACCTTAGTCCATAAGTATTAGTGTTTAATTCGTATACCTTCATTTCCTGCGACGGATCACTCCTCCAGAGTATAAGCTGATACCTCCTGTCCTCAGGGTGTATCCAGGTCATTCGGAACATCTGCTTCACGTCCGTGGTAAACACAACTTGGTGTCGTCTAAAATTTATCAAGATTTTTGTAATGTCATTCTGTAATGCTTCACCAGAATGTAAACACTGGTTTAACGAAACCCCATTAGTTGTCTTACAACTCCCGTCGAATACTACTCGAATCTTGTCAGAGTCTCGTTTAAATATACCATGATGTGGTATAACATAGTGTTCAGTGTCAAATTGGAAGTCTGACTCAGACATGTGACCAAGCCGCTCATAGTCTTCCATAAACTCCTTGTATTTCTGCGCAAATGCTGGATGCCTCTCCATCTTTTTCTCAAGCGCGTAAAATCGTCTAGTTGCAGTATCCAAAGAATTTCCCAGCTCCGGTCGGTCAGATAATAAGGGCAAACGTACCATGAATTTTCCACCAGCTAGCCTCACTGTCGTGGATTTATACAACTTCTCACATTCTTCGTGACGAGGATCCTTCGAGGCGGGTGACGGCGGCTCCTCCGACGTCCAGAAACGCTTGATGGCTTCCGTCAGCGTTATGGTGAAGACCGGCTGCGGCACCTCGGAATTGTACCCGTCCACTGGTCCCATTACAGCATGCCCAAAGCATGTTCCATAGGCTGCCGCGCCACCTGTTCCAATATCAATTTTAGAACCATCTAAAATGTAATTTAGTACATCAGCTCCGAGTACTATGTCTACTCCATGTGGTAGTGTAAAGTCATTGTCTGCAAGACTTAATGTGGGTGGTCCCTGTTCCAACATTCCTTGAGATGGAATATTTACTGCCGGTAAATCAGCTGTCAGCTCCGACATTACCATCGCTACAGTGCAGATGACCGGTACCTGCTTATCCAAGGGTTTTAGAACTATTTTAACTTGGGTAGCTGATGTTTTCACCATAGTGTTCCCAATACCCACTATGTTAGTTGAGCTCTTCTGTCGGTGTAGTCGTAGTCGTTCCACTAAAGCCTCTTTAATGGCGGTCATACTAGCCCCAGTATCTAGAAGGGCACGAGCCTCCTCATACTTTCCTTTGTGATTCCTTATACCTAATAACACCGTAGGGTTTAGACAGGTTTTAAAACCGCTACCTAAGGAATCAGTGACACCGACAGGAGCCTCGCGTCAATAATCGTCTTCGTTTCGATCCCGCTTCGGAATAAAGACAGTTGGCCATACCTCATCCTGTGTTTGTTGTTGTTGGTACCTGTTACCAACCGGTCGCCTTCCCTGCTCTAGGGTGTGCGACTGCGGTTGCTCTTGCCCTGGATCACGTCGCTGCGACGTCGATGGCCGGTTGGATTCCATCAGGCTTGAGCGTCGCGGAGGCGTCTTCGCACGCTGCGGCAACGGCGTCCGCGCCTGGGGCGTCGGATGGCGCGACGTTTGTCTAGGTGCCTGCTGTGTCGTGGGCCTTGTAGTTTCCCCGGCTGCGGTACATAGAAGGGTGTGGTGATGCTCAGACCCACACAAATTGCATCCAGTCCCTTCTGCACATTCCCGTGCATAGTGTTGCCCCAGGCACACAAAGCATGCCCCATTATTGCGCGTCCATGTCTTGCGGGCAGTGCGATCCAGACGCTTGAACTCGTAGCACTTTGCTATACTGTGGCCATTGTGATTGCAATAAATGCACCTTACCTCCACTGCCGCAGTGGTTACTTGACCACGAATCCTGTTCGATGGAGGCGGGTGGCGTCCACCCGTTGATGTAGTGCTCCTGCGCGGCGTATTCGTGGGTGACTTCTGTGGCCGCGACGACTTAGCCCGTTCCTGTTCCATGCTTGATGAGGCGACGAGTTGCCTCCTGCACACTTCGTCGAGAAAGCTCATCAATGCCGAGAAAGATGGAAGTTCTCCTGGAGCCGTCCCGTTTCGCTCCTCGAACTGATTTCTTAGACGGGAGGGTAACTTCTGTAATACAATAAAAAATAATAAATAAGACCACTCTGCTATAGGAAGCCCTAGCTTTTGAAGAGCCTGAGTTGACTCCAGCAGAGGATTGTAGAAGGACTGCCGCAGTCCCTCCATAGTCGAAGAAATGTTGGGTAATGACACAATCTGCTCCAGATAGGTGTCTGCTAACAATCGGGTGTTTTGATACCTGTCCCTCAACAAGCCGAGGGCTACCTCGTAATTCTTGGCATCAACAGGCAGGTGCTTCACCAATGTCAATGGCTCCCCTGATAAACAGCTACGTAGGTAGTAATGCTTTTCTGTCTCTGGAAGGTTTGGTCTGTCATGGACCAATGACAGAAATAAATCGTAAAAACTCACCCAATCCATTGGGTTACCATCGAACCGTCCTAATTGAATGAAGGGCAGCTTAGCCGCTAAGCTGCCTCCATCTTGCGAGCCACTTGCAGGAATCTTGGGTTTAACCAGTGGAGAGGATCCAACCTCACTCTCCTCTGCCTTAGTTTCCACTGAAACTAACAAGCTGTTAATTGCAGAGAACTCATGCCCCAAGTCCTCGATATCGTCAACACCGCTGGCGACCAGCTCTTCATAGGCCTGTAAGAAATCTATATAATATTTATCAAATTGCCGTTTGATAACCTTGACGGCAATTGATGAGGCGGTAGCTTCAACTGAGCTATGGAAATCCCGGAGCATCTTAGCTCGTATCTTAAAATTCTGCCTAGCTACTTTGACATCCATTTTGATATTGATAAAATTACTCCACTTACAAATTCAGAATTTAGCAACTATCATTAAATATTAAACAGTAGGTACACAAACAATTGCTGTCCTATACAAAATACAAATATTATCAACAAACAGGTTTTTTAAACAAAATACAATACGACGACACCCTGGTCTCAATTTTACGTACTTACAGGTTTCAAACAAAACCTATTATTTCTTGTAATTTTACTTAAATGACACAATTGTATCAACTAAACTTACTATTTCTAATATAAACAGACAATGAACACTGCTAGTGTTTCAGCATAAGCACTAAACCTACAAAAGTGTTATCCCACTTATTACAATGTACAATGTATTGTATGTACACGTTTATATTTTGACAATCGTGACGACGTCAAGGACACAATACTTAATTATAAATAACATATCCCTAATATGCTAGACAATTGGACAATTAAACTGAGGGTTTAGACTAACTTACAGATTAGGACGTCCGTAACGTAACATAAACAAAACACAGTTCACTTCACTGCCGTACGCACTCGTCGCTTCGACCCACGCACGTTGCTCGTTGTTATCACTGATAACAGTTCGCGCCGGAACCCGTCGCCGCCCGTCGGCCGCTTCCCGCCGTGCCGCGCCGTGAACCCGTAGCCGCCCGTCGGCCGCTTCCCGCCGCGCCGCGCCGGTCGTTGCAGGACGACGTTCTAAGTTGTCTTCAACTTTCCATGCGATGATGTGAAGAATACAAGCTTCTCGAATCTTCACTTGTGATGGGGTGGCTCCTTCCCCTCATGGGCCACCAAAAATGTTGCGCATCCGCTGCGGATCAGACGCAACCTTGTGGGAGGTGGGTTAGTACGCGGAATCCTCCCACGTAGTCCCTTACCATCCCACGTGTGCCGAGATAGTAGAAAGGTCGCGGGTTTTATAACGATGAAAGCTGAAGGTCACTCAATAATAACCATTCATTGTCTTTATAACTGCACTTTATTGTCTGGTGGTAAGTACACAATTACTTATTAACTTAGTAAACACTATTGTGGCAGCCACGCCGTAAATTACTATAAACCACGAATAAACAAAACTTAATGTAGAACAAGATTTGCAAAATGGCGGCTTCGCCGGTAAAAGTGTCGTGTGCGCTACGCACGGCGGCCATCGGTGAAGTGAGAGTGAAGTGAGCGGAAGGAAGTGCGCTCGCGTCATCGGTCACTAGTGACGCCCACGCGACTAGTGATGTCACTTGATGTCATTATTGCGTAAACAGATTTATTCTGATAAATTCTAAAACTTTGCATTAAGTCTGCTTAATGTGAAGTAAGATCTTGACTGAAAATAATGTATGTCATAGTTCATCCTACTAAATCATTGATCAGCATAGCAGCAGACTGTTTGACCTTTCACCAGTTCCAGGCACCCATTATGGTTGGCTGGAACCAGCAGCATGAGAGAGGCCAACGATTTGGATTAGAAGAAACTCATCGTTAGGAAATTGCCATGTTTTAGAACTAAAAGTTCGAATTGTGACATCTACCAATACGCACTGGTCCCAGTAGTAGATTACTGCCTACTCCTTCTCCTAGAGAGGAGGCCTGAGCCCCAGTAGTCGGACAATATATGGCTTCCTGTTCAGTTCAATCTCATAATGAAAACTGCAATAGACTGATACACAAAAAATTTCCGAGATTTTCTTTACACAAGACAAGACTCTCTCAAAAATCCAAATAACATTTACTACGCTTGACACCACTCTAAAATCCATTACCTTAATTTTCGAAACCTCTATTAACCATTCAAAAATCCCTTCTGCGCCTTCGTACTCCTACACGGGTACGCTCCGGTACCCTCCAGCCGAACGGCGATACATCAACGCGTACCCACGCTCCTGATGAGAAGATGATGACCGTAATTTGCGACGCACCAAGACGTCTATGTCTCGTGTTTTTTCACTGAGCTCAGGTATCACCCAAGTACGAAATTACAAGTAATTTATCGTTCGTACACGAGGATAACACCGCTGGAGACTGTAAATATTTTCTTTTAAAAAGTACTCATGTAGATTGTCGAAATGTTTTAGGGTATTTTGGGAAGAGATGAGCGATGATGCTGTGGAGGCTGTAAATATTTGAGTAATTTTGGTGGAAATATTGTTGAACCAAAAATCGTCGTCATTTCAACTGAAAGACGTCCATTGCTGGACATAGGCCTCTCAAAGAGTCATTACAACACGATAAAGTGCGTCTCGCATCTATTGGATTCTTGCGACCCTCACCAGGTCATCGGTCCACTGTATTGGAACCTTGTCAGTTGCTTAAAGCTAATGAAATACTATCACTTAATAAAGAAGGCAGGTACTTAAGTACCATGAGGAAATACGGTTCTCCAGTGTAATGTCAAAGACTACAGGGCGTATTTTAGTCTTTTCGTCCTCAGTACAAGAGAACTTTTTGATGAATTCCCACTGTCAACAAAAACGATGTAATGACTGATGATTTGTCACTAAACAATTTACAACTTATGTCGAAACAGGGTCAGGTAGAGTCCGGAAAAGGAAATATAATTCGTGATAATTATTTACGAGTAATACTATTATGTCCTCAATTATTTATACGGCAGTAATAAAAACTGTCTAGGAATGGACTTTTTCTTAAAGGACTTTTCCAATACAATACCTAGATTAAAAACATGTGACAGGAGCGAAAGGAGACCTTTGGTCTGCAGTGACAAAGCAGTTAGTTCTGTGTCTATTTATTTTAAATAGCTTGTCCCACTGGGTAAAAACTCGGCCCAGGTCTTTCAGTAGCTAAAGAGCTACTGAAAGACCTGGGCCGAGTTTTTACAAAAAAAAATACAAAGGTATTTCAGGACCCTAATCTCTTCTCTTTCGAACAATCCTACATACCGTGATGTCCCTATACTGTTACAGTATAGGCTCAAAATAGTACCTGCATTAACCAAATTCCAAACTAAAGTAAATTACCTATTGAGCTGCAAGATCAGACTAGATAAGGTACACGAAAAACAGATTATAGTACTTAACTCCGTATTTGTTTAAGGTGAACACTCTGATAAATTACAGCCGACTTTACGTTGATTATGAAAAATAGATAATCTACGCAATCATTTTAGTTCAGTAATGCACTAGAATTATAGTTTGATAGAGTACTGGAAACTAATTTAATAGATATGGATTTTGAATGTTTAAATGGCGGCCATTTTAATTTTATACAGTGTTATGGTAGGTAAGCTGACTATATTAATTGAATTGAATATATGGATCGTAGCTACAGTTAATTGAAGTACCCGTCGCAAAAGTGCAGTGCAGTTACTTGCATACTTTTTTTTCCCTACAGACTACCTCCTCTTTTATTTTGAGAACATACTGTCCATCCAATGCAGTTGTCTGGTAGACATCGCTGCGATAAGACCGCCATGTCCTCATAGATTTAAGTTTATCTAAAAACGTTTTAGTGCACAGTAAAGTAAGAATGTGTGAAATCATCAAATAAATTCAGTTTCAGACTCTTACTGACTTAAACCTAACCGTTTTCCCCTAGTTGTCTTTTCGAGAACTGCAGTTACTCTTTCTAAAAATCCATAGCCCTAGGTGTTGGCCATGGGCATCCAAGACAAATGAATGATTCATTCTGAAAACCCTTTCCTTTAATTAATGTTAATTCTACAGATTTAGGATAGAAAGAATATAATTTATTGTCTATAGAAATAAGTAAGCTAGTCTTTACTTTCTAGGTGAATGATGGTCTTATCGCTGACAGCAATGTCTATCAGACAAACTTCAAAAACTATAAAAATAATAATAGTTTTATAATTTTCTTTCTGTTTGAAAATAAACATCATCCCAACGATAAGTACTCATGGGTTGATATTTTTATAATGGCCGCTGTTATATTATTTAAAACTACCTCGTGTCCAGCGCAGCTTTACCGACTGTTTATTTTACCTTTATTCCGATTCCGACACGCCGATTTCGTGGTTTTATAGTATACTACATTTACCATAATGACCATTGCAAGGTAAAAATATTGTTGATTGAAAAAAAAACTTTAAGGTTCATAGCATAGGGTTGCTTTTTGTTTAGTTGTAACGCATTAACGATATTTTAATTGAGTCGATCCTGACGTAGAGTAATGATTGGATGTAACATCGATTTATTTCGACTTCTCGTTTCTGATTGGCGGTCGCGATAAGTTTATATCTATCGTGTAATGTTTTTATAATCGCCGTACACAGATTTACATCGTACATAGTAAATAATAGTTGAGTTAACCAACGTTTTCTGGGATTTGAGTTTTTGCTTGAGGAGCCGATTAGTGTCATTACACTAATGTACTTATATGACAGATCTGTGTGATTGCTAAAAGGGGCAGCGATAAAAACTAATAATGATATAATAACAAGGCAGGTTTAATAGTTAATCCTCATTTGAGTGCTACTGCAGTAATGGACGCAGATTTATAGCAATTCAACAAAGTTGTTGGGTATCTTTCTACGTTTGTCAGCACGTTGGAGTATAATCTAGATAATGTAAAAGTTAAAGAGTTAGAACTTGGTGTCCTGAAATACAGGCCTAGAGCCTATTTCAGGCACACCGGTCTCCTTCAATAAACTCTACCTATACTGAGCAAATAAAAAATATTATTAACTACAGAAGCATTTATCACTGCGGAAATACTGACTTTATTCATGTTAATATGTAAGGTATACATATAACTATCGACCAAAATGTCTGGTAATATAATAAATAAATAGTCTTGTCAAACACGTGCTTTCAATACAGTTATACCCATTCCGGTTATTCATTGGTATTTATCGAATGGACTTCGCAATAATTTTGCATTGGGTGACTCAGAAAAAAACAAACTTTTGCAGATACGTACCAAATCTGAATTAAAGAAAAATATTAGACAGAAATTGCGTTTTCACGAATGTTAAAGATAGATTTAAGAGTGCCAGAGACAGGAAAGACGACACTTGCATTATGATATTTTGAAAAAGTAATTTTCTCATGAAATGTAGTTTCTAATTTTATAATTCAACGCGTTTAAGGTGACCGCGACATTAGAATTATCCATACAAACGTAATACCAAAATCATTTGCAGTTTAAGCATATTTACACCATAATATGATGTTATTCGGATTCAGATAATTTTTATCTAGGTTCCTACGTCGTCTTGTTTTTTGAAAAACTTACCCCAAACGAAATATTTAAGCAAATTTGCACATTTTCACAGCGAAAGTGTCATGTTTTTATTTGGGCTTTTTCTATATTACAAACAACAATATTTCAAAATGTCTCTCCGTAGGAACACAGATATTATTATCAAGTTATAAATACTCGAAACAATATTGGAAATACATTAATTTTTCATTCATCATTTTTGGTATTACGGAACATCTTCCAAATTTCCATTAGTTTGTATTGCTATCACACCAAGCAACTGTTAGTGTGCGGATGATGACTTTACTACAGTCAGGGAGTCCAAGAATTGTTTATACTATCTGGATTGATTCCATCAACCTCAAAAACGTATTTTATTTCGTCTCAACTCGAGATAGCGCGCGGTGTACGCAGGCCTCTTAAAATTATGTATTTATGAAATGCTTTATGCACACAAACGCACAGATATGGACTTAATGCCTTAGGCATTTTCTATCAGTCAACCTTTGAGATTTTGATGATGTAGAGAAAAATAGTGCACGAGTAGTGAGTGCAAACATACAAATAAATTCGTTAATTTTCATGCGTCTACAAATATAAGTTTCTTCAGAGACGTTCTGTGTTTAGGTCTCATCTAATGAGGGTGTTCCGGAAAATTCAACCCACTAGTTAGTGCAATAGATTGCACTCTCAAAAAGACCTCTCAGCTAGAGCTGAGAGGTCTTTTTCTTTGAAAACGTATACATGATGATTAATTAGATATCAACTCCAACGAAAAATGTTACACGTCATAAAATTTGTCGTTGGAGTAGATATCTAATTAATGCCATTAAAATACTCGTTTTGACAGGTGCCTGGACCTCAAACCTTAGTGCCGTCACCTAGTGAACGTCATTTTAGAATACCTTTATTCATTCTTGTCAAAAAATATAAGGCCCGTTTTGACGTTTGTCATCGCGAAACTTACTATAAAGTAAGAGCTTCAAGAATATTCGCAAAATATTCCATCATATTATATAACGCGCCAAAAAAAATTATATATATTTTTTCAAATATTATGTAATTAATTTTTATTTTATTGTTTCTTACAGTTTCATTTTAATTTACGTTGTAGCATCTTTCTCAAGTGTCAAAATGTACCTTTAATTTTTTTACAACTATATCAGTCATCAATCAAATATCACACTACCAAATAGGGGGCAGTAAACCTAAGATTTCTTCTTTCGTATCCATGAACGTACAGTAGTGACGTCCCGACTAGTATAGAGACTCTTAATCCCTGGAGATTCAACCAGATTCGACCCTAATGAGCCTCTCGCTGACAAATGGGTGTACGGCCCGCCCTCTATCGGCGATCAGCGAACTATCTCGAGTCTGTCTTGATATACTTTACACTTGCATCTGGGTTTTTTAGATGGGGAATGTTTGTTTTAGGTGTCACAATATTTAAGTTTAGTTAAAAAAAATATGGCGTGAAGTGATGTTATATTGAAAATAATATACAGACATAATAAGATTGCGGTCATTTGCCGTTAGTTTTTGAGTTCTATAGTCTCCGAAGATGATATTATATACAGGAACCGTTTCTGACAAATATATATTTTACTAACAAAAAGCGCATCTAAACTGGAACGTGGTTTTTCAGAAAACTGTTGCTATACAAATATACTTTATACTATACAGTTTAATAAAATATGGCCACTTTGGCCGAACTTCATCTTGACTCAAAATTCTCAAAATTAAAATGTTCTTACCATATTTAAATGGAATTTTCCTAACAAAAATGTTCTCTGAACTGGTGTAAATACGGTCGATACAAACTAGTATAGTCGGTAAATCGATATCGTATACCGAGCGCTTATAATGTACCGTATGCATTTATTATAATTAATATACGAAAATCACAACTTCAACAAACACGACCCTACCACATCCCCAATCACTATCTAAATTCAATATTTTTCGTCAGCAACATCCAGTACCATCTAAGTTAAATTACCGACATCCGTCTACACGTGAGAGCCGCGAAAATCTTAATTAACAGATAGGCGCAAGTCGTCCATCATGTCGCTATGTGATAAGGTAGGGGGCGCCACCTTCCAGGTAGAGATATCGTTGGCGATGACGTACGAGATTGATGGAAAATTCGATTTGTTAACGATTATGTTGCTACTGGAAGATTGGTGTTTGTTTTAGGGAGTTAGAGGAGGAATTTAGAGGGTTGTCGCATAGGGAAGATTTGCTTTGATTCGTCAGGAGAAACTAAGGTATAGTAATTTATATTTTATTTGTTTTGTACTAAATTATAATTAGGATATATTATTGTGTAACTAAAAATTATAGTCTGAAATAATCAAGCTGGTCCAAAGGAGGGTGACACCATGTCGCTATGTGATAAGGCAGGGGGCGCCACCTTCCAGGTAGAGATATCGTTGGCGATGACGTACAAGATTGATGGAAAATTCGATTTATTAACGATTATGTTGCTACTGGAAGATTGGTGTTTGTTTTAGGGCGTTAGAGGAGGAATTTAGAGGGTTGTCGCATAGTGAAGATTTGCTTTGATTCGTCAGGAGAAACTAAGGTATAGTAATTTAAATTTTATTTGTTTTGTACTAAATTATATTTAAGTTTTAATATTATGTAAATAAAAATTATCGTCTGAAATAATCAAGAGAGTCCAAAGGAGGATGCCATGTCGCTATGTGATAAGGTAGAGGGCGCCACCTTCCAGGTAGAGATATCGTTGGCGATGACGTACAAGATTGATGGAAAATTCGATTTGTTAACGATTATGTTGCTACTGGAAGATTGCTGTTTGTTTTAGGGAGTTAGAGGAGCGATTTAGAGGGTTGTAGCATAGTGGAGATTTAAATTGATTCTAACTTGTTTATTAAATTGGAACTAAGGTATAGTATTTTTTATATATATATTTTTTATTTGTTTTGTACTAAATTATAATTAGGGTTTAATATTATGTAAATTTAAATTATAGTCTGAAATAATCAAGAGGGTCCAAAGGAAGGTCATGCCATGTCGCTATGTGATAAGGTAGGGGGCGCCACTTTCAGGTCAGATATCATCAGGATCAGGTAGAGATATCGTTGGGAAAATTCGATTTAACGATTATGTTGTTACTGGAAGATTGGTGTTTGTTTTTGGGAGTTAGAGGAGGGATTTAGAGGGTTGTTATGTATTGTCGTGCAGATTTGATTCGTTAGAAGGAACTAAGTTATAGTAATTAATATTTTATTTGTTTTATACTAAATTATAATTAGAGTTTAACCTATCACATCCCGCGAAATGAGACACAATAGTAAGACAATAACAGCGCGGTCGCATGAGATCGGTCGGGGATTCATGAATTAATATTATGTGAATAAAAATTATAGTCTGAAATAATCAAGTTTGGACCAATCTTCTTTGAACCCTCTAAAGAAGTTTGATGCCATGTCGCTATGTGATAAGGTAGTGGGCGCCACCTTCCAGTAAGAGATATCGTTAGTGATGACGTACAAGATTGATGGAAAATTCAATTTGTTAACGATTATGTTGCTACTGGAAGATTGGTGTTTGTTTTAGGGAGTTAGAGGAGGGAGTTAGAGGAGGGAGTTAGAGGAGGGATTTAGAGGGTTGTATCGTCGTAGAGATTTAGTTATATTCTTCAGAAAATACTATGCGTACAGGTAATATTAAAAGTTTGGTTTGTAAGTATTAAGTGAATGAAAATAAAAATTATAATCTGGAATAATCTCATTAAATCATTTGTGATACGGGGTAATACTTGTACGATTGCTGAAGCCCTCCTATGACACATTTTTTTTAAATGACTTCCCCCGCTCTGGGTCGAGTGAAAGGGTGCGTTAGACATTTTTCAGAAAAAAAGGGGACAAGAAACTTATCAAAAATGTAGCTCCATAGAGTCTTCTAATGTAAATATAAATTCATAAAAAGCAAAGTAGGACACGCTAATCAAAATGTATTATAATGATGTATGTTCGACTCACACAAAACCTATTTCAATCCAAATGAATAACTCTAGCAACAAAACAGAACGAACAGTTGATAGCGCGAAATGACACAGCTGTTAAAGTATTAATGAACAACTATCATAGTTGCAAGACAAACTATCATTCCGCCTTGGACTATGCAGTATTTCTCTTGTTTTACCACTTCGACTGAGAGATAGTTGTACCGTTTTATTTGCGTCTAGCTTCTAGCCAATGGATACTTCGATGTTTAAAAGTTAGTAGTGAATCAGGCGGCGATGCTTGTGTATTTAATGACAGCTTTTTGGAGTTCGAATTTCAAATTTCGTTCTCGATTCGAATTCTTGGAATCATACCGAAAATGTTTTTAGGATTCGATTTTTTGAAATTACAGTTTTTTTTTAATTGAGGTCTGTATTCTAAATAGAAGTCTTTTAAGTAGGTTACGTTAGTTAAGTACTTAATGTAAGTTATTTTCATAACCTCAAATGCTTTTTTAACTTTGTTGAATATTATTTTAGATTGTGATCCAACCAGACAACAACCAAATATTTACTTAGTATCTTGGTCAAACGCTCCTATATTTGCCGAAGAAATATCGAGTGCAGACAGAAAATCGCTTCAAAATAGCACTTAACAAACGACATAGCACTAACAAAATATATTCGTGATGCAATGAAATATTACAAGCAAAACATTACGCGTCAAAATTAGGCGAGATACATTAGGGTGCTCTATAATTAAACATCAATAGCGTTACAAAAAGTAAATAAACAGGGTATGTGCGGGGAAATGGGGGGTGCGGGAAGGGAGGGCGGGAGGTCTCGACTATGACTAATGTCCCACGATCCGTCAGTGTCACTCGCGGCCTGAAGGGGGCGCCACTCTCGACAGGGCCGGAGTACGCTATCCTTTCCAAACAATATTTACCCTACGATTTCTGATATACATCTGTATGTTAATATGGATTTTACGTGCTTGTAAAGGGTCGAAGGTTTGGTTTGTGATCGATATCTCAAATATTTCCGAAGCAAATAGACTCGGGTTTACTAAACATTGAAATTGTAAACAATTCTTTGACAGGAGGTCCTAGAGAGAATGCCATATTCTATCATGGAATGTAACTTGGGATTTTAAAGGAGGCTGTATAGCTCTCTTGTATGACAAGGCCATGATTATACTTTGTTTCTATCAGATAACAAAAACTTTACGATACAAACACTACTCTAAACTCCCTCCACAAGCAAAAATAGCAATACTTCCTGTACCTATAGCCCAGAAAAAAAAAAAATATTTCCCAGCACCTCTCCCAAAAGTTTATCTTAAAAAAAAATCTCAAATCCATCCGACTCTGTACAGTTTCTGGGTCTTTTGAAATTGGTTTCGCGCAGGGCAGCGGAGTAGATACTCCGCGACACATCGCCCCATCTCTGGGGCATACCGCGGGCACAATTAGATAAAATAAAAAAAAGAAACGAGTAATCCTGCGCCCAACTAGATTACTTTCGGGACTATAGGGTTGGTAAAAAAAAGGCCGAGATAAACATCAAATATTCGCAGAATCAGCCCGTAGACCGTCTTTTGGTAAAAATTTTGTACGTCATATTTACCAAACGTCATCATAATTCGTCTCATTAGGACATCTCGTCTCATTAAAATAGGAGCTAAGAGCGTTGGCAGTGAGCTGTAATATTTTGATACGAAGGTTCGCACACTGCCCGGGTACGATTAAAATCACTCTTTATAGACTTTACCTACGTCAAGTATTTTACACGTGTAGCCTTTGGACTAATCACACTCAAAAGGCCGTTAATGCTCTTTGCTTCCAGTACAACAATGCATTCAGGATGTTATTGAGGCTACTACGCTTCTGTAGTGTCTCAAAGACGTCTGCGGACGCCCAGACTGATGGCTTTATCATCCTACAACTGAGCTAAAAATTGCAAAAAAACTTTCGAGAAACTGAATTTCGCGGGTTATCCAAGAAAATGAGGTTTTGAAGAAATTTTCTACATTTTACATTCACATTATTTCCTCAAGCATTTTTCACCGTATGAAACATAGAAGAATCGCATAAGTAATAGCTACAAGTAGCCAATTAATAATAACAAAAAACCATAAAACACATTGCTAATATATGACCAACTTGTACGGAACAATTCTTTCCACATTTCACATAAAACCTACGTGGAATTTAATAACAGAAGGCGGACATACAACAAGCGAACGCCAATTATTCATACTGATTTTTTTTCCTTTTAATTTCATCAAATTTATTTCACTCCTACAAATGGAGTATCATTAATTTAACATTTACGGGATCCGATTATTTTACACTGACTGCCTACCCTGTTATAAATGAGGCTCAGTAATGTACTTATGTTATATATATAGTATATGCTTTTTTACATGATTGCCTGTATGTACTACATTAAGGTTTCCGAGGGAATTGATGCCTTTCATTTCCTTCTCGTAGCGGATACAACTCAAAGTAATAGGAATTATTTTACTGTAAACTACGGAAATGGTAAGGATTTTGATTGATGTTCGTATCTTAAGTTGTGAGAATGTGGCCATATACGGGAGATTTACTCTGATTTATCTGAAATGTATTTTAGTCTATACACCATGTAACTGGAATAATGCACATCCTCATACACCCTGATTAGAAAATTATGATCGTATAATTTGAGCACTGAAAAGTTAGAAGTACTTAGGTAGTATTTTTTTTAATGATCTATCATATTTGTTGTCATATAATATTGGAATCAACGATCTACACTAGTAGCGTATCAGCATTGATATCTACGCACTCACACATAAACACACTAGTGGCATAATCATGATTTATTAAGAATTTATCAAAATAGGTATTTTTTTAGTATTAAAAATTACCTACTTTAAAAATAACTGAAATCGTCTACTACGAGTATTCAGTAGCCGATTCTGAACATACTACTAACTTTAGGAGTTATGTTTATTATTTTACATGGTGTATACCATATTATATTATAAATGTGAAAGTAACTTTTTCTGTATGGTTGTCAAGCTTTCACATTTAAACTACTGAAACGATTTTGATGAAATTTGTTACAGACCAAACCTGAACCTCAATGATGAATATAGTCAATTTTTTATCTGTCCTCGACTTTGTCTTCGCACTGTAATAACCAACATTCGCACGGACGAAGCCGCTGGCAGAAGCTAGTATATCTATATTTATAGATCTTATTATACACGATCGGCCTTTTGATTTTTAAGCCGCTTAAAGTCTATTGCGATTTCCTCATTCTAAGACTAACATTTAAATTAGTATGGCCTATATACATTTTTATTATTGCAGATCTGAATCAGGATGTTACCAAGTGATCACGATTGAGCCAATCGTGAGCCACGACCGAGAGCTTCAAAGCCTTAAGATGAAACAAATACGATTGTAATTATTTATCTAGATGTCGCGGTAATCTAAGATGGAAATGTCGGGGCGAGCTTAATAAATTTAGAAATTGGTCAACGGTATATAAATGTTGGGGCATCATGGTCGGGTGGGTCATCGTCTTGAGTGAAGACCAAGCGTCAGCCGTCAGATTAGGTTTTTTTAAGGTCGGGCATCATCCGATTATTTCTCTTGCTCTATGTGGATAGGGAGAGGGCGAGTCAGACTTTTACAGACTAAATCTGGTTTCTTTTTCAGAAAATCACCGCGGTCCTAGTTGGCATGGGCTTTGCTGAGCCCCTACGATTTGTTCATATCTCTTTGGTAAAACTCTACCATATGCTTCACCGTGTCTTTCGGGAGGTTTACACAGTGCTGACACCCAGACTTTTTTTCATCTGAATCCAATGCAGGAACCTCCCGAGTTTACCATGTCCGGTGAAGACCTGCATCATGCGAAAGGTGAGGACGGGTGCATCTTAGGTTACTGACTAAAACCCGTAGCAAATCTTTCGAAAAAGCCCGCAGAGAGAGAACACACTGCTTATAAAAACTTTGGGTCACCAGGTCTTGCAAGATACAACATAGTGACAAGACAAGGCTGACTATAGGCAATATACTACCTAAGGCACCTTTGTCTTACTAACCTACTTTCCGCAATACTACGCGAGATAGATAGCTTTGAGAGTAACACACCTGAGTTGAGATCACAGAGGACATTGCTTTTCTATGTCAAAATGTAGAAGAACGGATATTTTAAAATTGAAACTGAAATTAAAAAAGAAAACTTATTCAGAATGTATTGTAGTAGATTAATCGATTATAGTAACAGACACAGAAGCTTCCTTTATAAGCACCTATCCATTAAAATTATGTGTATTGAATAAACATGCGCACAATGAGATAAATAATTAAATTAATTAGTAACGTAGCACAAATACGGTAAGTTTTAATTCAATACCCATTGAAAGGAAAGTTTGCCGATCAAAAATCAACCGACAAACATTCTTTATAAGTTTCATTTTTCATTGTGAAAATGTTTTCGGAAGCTTACAAAATGAGATTTCGGTGGCACGGACCCGAATGAACTCTATATTTTTGCGCGTAAATATCAATTTTGCGTAGCTTTACATCAACAGAAGATTTTGGAATCTGATCGGTTGGTGTTGTTGGAAAACTAACATTAAAGTTGGGTTTACAAGGTTGATTTTCCTTGATGTTGTGGGATGGTTTTCCCGTCCCGTACCTCGGTGCAGTCCCTTAGACAAATGACGCAGCATTTGTCCAAATGATGGCGCGGGCGGCGGAGAGAATGAATTTAAATTATCATTCAGTGGTACCAACACACAGTGCAAGAGTCCAAATTCGGTTCTGTGTGGGTGCACCGCCACATTCCGCTTAGAAACCGAAAATTTATATGCAAATCTGATAAGAATCTATCTATTTCCGACAAGGCGTTTGTTTAATTATTGCGATTGGTTTATAGTAAGTTGTTTGGTTGGTTTTCAACGGTATTAATTTAGATACAAGATAGTAATGATAATAATTAATAACAGCAACCAACTGACGCTCGTATTTTAATAGTTCAAGAAATAAATCGAATTTAATAAGTCAAGCAGTTGTTTGAAAAAACCAAATATTGAAACGGTAGTTACTTACGCTAGTACGTTATAGAACCTTATTGCTATTATATTACAATATTACTAAAGTATTACCACATAATTCCAAAAGAAAACAAAACTTTTCCAGCCAGCATCTCACTACGGAACACCCACGCAAACAAACCCTAGACCCGTTCAAAATCATATTCCAATACCTATTTATTCAGCCATAAATCATAGAGTTACATCAAACCGACAGTGAGGCGTCGCGTCTCTATTCCCTGTTCTAAACGGTTGTTTGAATTCTTTCTTTGAATTCTTTTTACGCGCTCTTTTTTGGCGGCAAAGGAAATTGAGTAATGGCGTCGTCACAGATGGCATCATGGTAGATTGATAACGGGGAATGAAGAGCACAGTTCTATTGTGGCTTTGTGTATGTATCTGCAGGTAGGTATTGTGCGGTAAAAACTTACTTCCTTCCCATATGTTAGATTTGAATTAAGAATTTGTGTGGAAGCGTGAGTAATTGATTGGTTTTGATTAATTTAGTTTTTGTGTTACATTTTTTTTTAGGTTAGATATCGTGAATTAGGTTTATTAGATCATTTTTTGTAATATTTGTTATTATTGTGTGAAAAAATGTATGTATCTTTATTACCCAATGCGGTAAGCGTGGAATCTTAATATCTGTATCCTATAGTTACAAACACGTAGAACTGTCATCATGTAAATTATGGTTTGTATGTAAGTACGGACACCCTACACCTCAGGCCAATATCGGCGGGTCACCGTCCATAAATATTATTAACAAGTATGTAAGAATCTTATATTTAAGTACAGGGATATTTTTATCTCCAAGCTAAGCCGTCGATGTGCCTAGCCCCTGACAAATGGGCACCGAGACAGCAGAACACGTTTCCCAACTCTAAAGCTGTAACAGAAAACAATCCCGCGTGTGGTGCCCAAAGAAAAAAAACAATAGGGTCGTGATGAAGACGTAGCCATTGTGAACAACGAGCGAGCAATATTTCACGGCTTTGTATGCCTTCAGAGCCCGATTAATTCTAGATATCTCCATTCGCCTATACGTAATAGTGTGATGAAACCTTTTTGATTCGGCTGATGTTAACAACGATAGCGTGGGTTGAAACAAGCGTAAAATATCACTAGAAACTTTTTATATAAAACTACAAATAAATACACATGCACCCAATTAAAAAGCAACTTTATCAAACGGAAAATCAACATGAATAATCTATTTATACACTTCAAAGGACAAACGAATTGTGTTCCCATTCAGTGAGATTTCCATACTCACCTACTTTAGAAAGCAGGCGACATTATGCAAATAAAGTAAATTGAATTACCGGAGTTAAATGTCGTATGAGATAAAAACGACGACGCAATCTACAACCCAATGAGGAGACGTTGTATTAACATATTCAAACCCCTATTGAATATTTATATTACGTAGGATACTCTGAGACAACTGGTGTCGGCTCTTTACTCAGCCTTGTAGCCCCTAATGGATGGCACTATCTTTCCCCTGTACGCGTCAAAACAAAAACAAAAAATTGGATTAGCGGCCTACCTTTGTGGCTCTCTCCGTATCTAATTACAATAAGAAAAACAACTGGCCATCTCAAGAAAAGAAGAAAACAAGTGATAAAAATGTATTCCATTTTCAAAACTCTACAGCGAGACACTCCGAGTTGTATTTACATAAAGTAATAAATAGGTTCCTATGTATTACGAAGTTAGTTACAGCCTTTGCTTTTATTTTTTTTTTAAAGATAAAACATCGGGCGACCTTCAGTTTAAGAAGGGTGTAGATAAGCTTTTTTTTTAGAAATCAACCTTCAAATGAGAACTGATAAGAGTGACCGAAGACGAGTTGAGTAGTGTGCAATCGGAGAAGTCTACAGTGAACTGATTGTAGGTTGATGGTGACGATAAGGCCCTACATATTAAAAAAAACCGGGCAAGTGCGAGTCGGACTCGCGCACTGAGGGTTTCGTACCAACCTACCTATAAAAACAGTTTAATTCTCGAATCGAGTCTTGAAGACTTTTCAATTTTTTTTTCTTGTGACGTAACTAAAAATTTTCAGTTTTCAGACTTTTCCCGATATTAGTGCTATAATACCTTGCTTCGTGCCAAATTTCAAGATTCTAGGTCAACGGGAAGCACCCTATGAGTTTTGATTCCTTTGACAGTGTCGAAATGTACGTTTTTTGCAACATAAACGGGCGTATCTTTTTTTCCCGTCAACTTACAAGTTTGATTTTTGCACAACTTCAAGGGACCGCGGATTTCAATATATGGTTTTAATTTCAACTTGATACCTTCACGCGTTCCTGAGAAAAAGGGTCTTGACAGACGGACGGACGGACAGACGGACAACAAAGTGATCCTATAAGGGTTCCGTTTTTTCCTTTTGAGGTACGGAACCCTAAAAATGGAATATCGATCCTTTTTAGGAGGAACATCGTAGTCAACATAGGAATGGTTTTCTTTTAATTGTTGACAGGTTTACACTTTAAAACACTTAATCGGTAGTGTCCACATAGACACTGGCCCTACATATTAAAAAATGGAATATCGATCCTTTTTAGGAGGAACATCGTAGTCAACATAGGAATGGTTTTCTTTTAATTGTTGACAGGTTTACACTTTAAAACACTTAATCGGTAGTGTCTATGTGCTCTTGCATATAAAAAAAAATTGTGACAATATCATCTTAAAATAGAACTTCTTATTCATATAACTATTGATCTAATGATGCTATTAACATAATTTTCATAATTAATACTGTTTTAATCAAAGAAAACTCATTCCTGCTGAACAAGACAAATGGTCGCTTATGATATTCTTTCTGAAAAGGCTCGGTATTGTTTTAGCCCTAATAATTTCGCCTTGAAATGTTACATTATTTTATCTTTAATTCAATGTCAACAGAAAGAACTCAAAAAGGAAATTTCCAGAAAACTCATCTTTTCTGCAAACCATTTAATTAATATTCCATATATAATTCTTATAATTAACACTCTAGTTCCACCTCATTGATTGGCCACAGCAAGGTATCCGATACGGTCATTCAAATTAATTTCATACCGGCCGCGTAAGGCAACTTATTAAAAAGCCATCAAATCGTTTACTGCCTAAAGGTTCCTTGGCTTTAAAGGCGTGTGATGTGTTCCACTTGGAACCATTTATAAAAATTCTGATAGGAATAATTATTACGTTAAAATTCTAATAAAAACGATGGTGACTTATTGGTTATTTTGTAATTAAAATGTCTGTACAGCCATATTTAATAACGATTTATTTTATTGTAATACTAATAAATTTTATTAAGCGCGTAGAAGTACATGGTTCCCATTACAATTTAGGGTATGGTCTTGAGTCTTGCCGTGCCGTAAATAAAAAAAGAGATAGAGCTATACGCCTAATATAGCGCTGTCCCTCGTACAATTCAGTTTAGATCGTCAAATAGACTGCGTTTAAAGCTCGTGGAAGACCCTTAGTTACTGAATTATCATCTTTTGGGGTTTTTAGAGGACCTCATATGACTTATAATTGTTATAAATTACTAAATATTGAAATCGCCAATATAACGTTCATGTGTCAACTGAAACGGACCTGCTAGGCCCGATGCCTGCCAGGGCTACAGGATTATTCGAAAGAGTTTAAGAGGCTTCGGAACGCCAAGTGGAGTCAGTCCACCTTAGCGTTCCAAGGCCTTTGGAAGGAACACTAATGGGTTTTAGTCAGTTGATAATTGACAACTGAAATATGAATGGAACAATAAACGATACTTTTTTAGTAATTATAGGGTCCTATTCATATTTTCCAATTCTTAGTACCAGATTCTGGCATTTGCAAATCGAATTACCTAAAAGTTCTTTTTTTCACAGTCTGTGCAACGCTATAAAAAGTTAAGTATACGAGTAGTACATATAGGCTTATTATGTTGCATTGTTCGTACTCTTTAACAGGCATTCTTGTTTGTAAAGAGTGGGCTGTAGTGTCACATGAGCTAATTGCAATTTCGTAGAGGTCAAAACATTTGAAATTCGTCTCAAAAGTCTTTCAATTTTGAATTTTAGGATATTTATGCTAGTTTCTGTTTGAACTAAAGAAAAGCTAAAGATAGCTTTTCTTTAGTTCTCTGGCTTTGACTTCAGATTACGCATAAGTTGGAGCCGTAACCACTGAGCCACCACCGTTTTTAAACCGTATGCAGCTGTAGCAAAATCTAAATAGTCGATGTGGAGGAGTACTTCAACACCTGAGTGTATTTTTTAATTTTTGTATATACGAGTATGTAGGTCAGGTTTAGTATAAATAGTTAGTTTCTACGTATCTTATGTATGTGTTTATATAAGTAGAAATCCTATCACTTAAAGAAAAAAAATACGCAAAAACAAAATAAATATAATAAAAAGTTCATACCTTAGGGGTGTGGTGCCAAAAGGAACACATCAACTGTCCCGCGCCGACGACTTGCACGCATCGCGCCTTACCCGAGGCTAGAGGCGAATTTTGCAATCAGCACGCTCGTGTAACCTTTTTTTGAAAACAAAATATGAATAAATATGTAAGAAGCTGTAAATAATAATTGAGTTCTCGGTTAGCCTATATAATATTCAAACGAAACCTTTTTTTAATATATTTTTTTCAAAGTTGTACATGTAAAATAAACAGAATAAAAATAGAATCAGAATCAGGATGTCTTTATTGTGGGCTAAGGTTATAATAAAATAAACAGACTGATGTTAACACTTCAAAATAAATTGTAGTAACAGTATGTCCTGCCAAATAGGCATACAATAATTACAAATTTAATAAAACTAACATAATTATACTTTTTAGATTATTTAGAGTGAATTGAGTCAAGAGAGATAAATGTCAAAAATACAAAAAAAAAGAACACAAAAATATTTTTAAATTATAAAAAAAATCCTGGATCGTGAAGTAAGCCTTCTCAATTAAAAAGTTACGGAGTTTAGATTAAAATAGTGGAACTTACAAAATATAGTTAATTGTGAGGGTAGCAACAACAGAAGTCCAGAGCAATAAGTTAATAAACTGCAGTCCGTCTCACATGAAGCGTGCGTCGAAATGTGGGGGACCTGCGGGTGAAATAATATGGCTTTGGTACAAAAAAAATGTTATTGTTTCAGTAATGTAATATTAATAAGGTATTTAGCTCAAGAATTGCGTGTTATTTTCGTATGAATTGGTTTTTTAATTTACTTTACCCATATTCATATAATTTTGAAAAGAAAAAGAGTTTTAAACTTCTTCATTAAGTATAAGTTTAAAACTCTTTTTATCTTTTCTTGAGTTTGATTATTCGTATTTTTTTTAAGTATCCGAGATTTGTGAGATTTTATGCGGTTGATCTATGTTTTAATTTTTTTCCCGTTATATAAATTGAAGTTCGTTTTATCAACCTCACTTATAATACCAAATGGAATAATAATGGTAAATTTTCATTGGATAAATACTTACGTAAAATCATAGGAAGAGTCTTTACTTATGTTATATGCCTTTACTAGGATAAACTGATATCACAGGGGGTTAACCTATCACATACCCACAAAACGAGACACAATAGTAAAACAATAACAGCGCGGTCTCATAGGACCGGTCGGGGCTTCATGAACTAAAGCTATTATAATAAGGGTTTTTTAGAATAGTAAATTTAATAAGAATATTTAACATCTTATATGTCTAGTAGGGCTTTACTTAACAATTACTTTTTAATTGAAAAACTGTTTAAAGATTCTGATCCATCCCTAAATTCCAGATTCACTTGAGACAAATGTAGCCAGTGCAGTGGTAGGCTCATGAATAAATAAAGTGGTGTTTATCTAACGTTTGGCCGGGATTAAAATTCAAATATTCTGACAAGTCAATCTACGAAGCTCCCGGGCGGTCCCGAGAGCGGACAGCGGAGCGTCATGCACGTTGCATAGTATATGTCAATAGTGAAGATACTTTCTCAGTTTTATTTATTTAGTCTTTAACAACATTGTCAACGCAATGTACAAAGGCGGACTTAATGCCATAGGCATTCTCTACCGGTCAACCTAGGATGGTTGTTTGTGTGGAAGTTTCGTCAAAAGAATTCTCTGATAAATGTATTGCTATGGTCTTCGATCTATTGAAATATCAAAAAAGTAAACAAAATTTTAGTACATCTCAAAAAAAATCAGACTAAAGTGACAGGTTGACTAGTGTACCAGTCGGCCTGCAAGAAAAGAAAATTTTATATAATGATTTCTAGCACAGAGTCCGCCATTGTGCTACATTAAGCTTAGATAAATAAATAAACGTTAATAATCGGCGGTTTTACAGTACAGGACAATCTTTTATAGACAATCTTTGGGTATTTTCAGGTGTGGGAAGAAGATAAATTTGGGGATATAGTAAGAAGTGAAAAATACATGCATACAATCTCTAATTGTATACTAATAAATACCAAATAATAACTATTCTATGATATAACCGCGAGGATGATAAACCTGGCGAGGGTTACTGGATTCCGATAGATACGAGACGCACAAGACTGGCCGTTGTGGCGAAGCTTTGGGGAAGCCTATGTCCAACGGTGGACCTCTTTCGTGTGAAATGATGATGATGATATAATCGCAGGGTTGTAATAGGAGGCCAACAAACCTAATGAGGGTCACGAGAATCAGGTGGATGCAAGACACATAGAATCAATCGGTCATTGTCGCGACACTTGGAGGAGGCTTATACCCAGCAATAACATATCAATAATAATTCATCATCATCATCTCAGCCGAAAGACGTCCACTGCTGGACATAGGCCTCCCCCAAGCGTCGCCACAGCGACCGGTCCTGTGCGTCAAATCAAATAATTATTATTATACCTACAATGATATAATCGCAGCGCAGGGAAACCTTCTGCAAGGTGGAACGATAACCTGCTCAGGGTCGCGGAAGTCCTATGGATGCGACATGCAGAGGACCGGTTATTGTGGTGACATTTGGGGGAAGCTTATGTACTTAAGTACAGCAGTGAATATTTTTTAACTGAAACGATGATGATTAAAAAATAGCAAATACTAATTGAGACGGAAAAAATTGACTGAAAAGTTTTTGAGCTCGCTTTACGCGTGCTCAAACGCTACTGTAGGTAGGTAATACATTCCATAAACGAGCGGTTTAAAATAATCAATTTTATAAGATACAAAATATTGACTGCAATTAACTTTCTTTATGACCATATAAACGTAATATTGATACCATTTGTACAAACAGAAAAAATAAATAAAAGCATCTCCATTCCTTACATATGCTACGTCCATTAAACACATTCAGTGCATTTGCATACGTTTCTACACGGAGTACCTATGACTGCTGGATTAATACTCTGTAATCTGAATCTTAGCATTAAGCTACCATGCGATATAAATTAATGGCGAAATTAATTAAACATGTGTTATTTTAACAACGATAATATTTATGTAACGTTGATGGTAGCAGGTTCATATTTTTAATTAATGGCTAAACCGTTTATAATATACCTACTGTTTATTAGTAGAATATAAAGTGTAAGAAAATATATGTAACATTTTATTATTTGCTTACCCAACCCTTCCATCTAAAAAAAATATAACAAAAATGCAAAACAACAGAAAAGTAATTAAAAACCCGACTACTTTATTAACAAAAATTAAAACGTCAAAATCAAACACAAAAGACGCCATATTTGGTCGACGGGCACGTAGTGGAACACGCACCGCTAACAGAAAATAAGGGACACACAGAAAGACAGGAAGGGCCCGAGCGAGCGAGAGGGACATAAAACATGCCCTCGGACGAAAGGGAAGGCGATAGTGACGCGATGATTGAACGCGCCACAAGAAAAATGATCACCCGTCAAGCGGCGACTGAGAGAAACTACCCCTAGCGGGCGAGACAAGGAGAGAGATACTCTCCGATACAGAGTGCGAGTGAAACAGCAAGCACCAAAATAGGGGTGACGTACAGTGATGGATTATGCTTTTCTCTCTAAAGAAGGGAGGGGCTCACAGGTCGTTATGGAAAAGAGCTGAGGGAAGTGGGGACCGACATGTGTTAGAGACGTATACCGAACCGATGGTGGCCTTAATTGATTTCTGGATTAATCTAACATTTTTGTTATTAATTAGGCTATATGAATACCTAATATTATGTGTACCGATAAATAATGAACATCATTTGTTGAAGAAAAAGGATAAATGTTTGTAGATTGCTGTTTGTAAAATTTGCACAGATTTGTATTAAGCTAAATAAGTTAATATCTACATCTGATATAGTTAAAGGTGACTTTAGGGCCAAAATATCACCTAACATAAAACAATGTCCACCCTATTCCAAATACAACCAATTTCAATTTCGACAATTTTGAAAGTCACGCAAACAGAGCCGCAAGCAAAAGTTTCTGCATAAAGCTTACCATTCAATATCAAAATTTTAGTTTCAACAAAATTATTTTAGTTTCACAGAACTATGTTTTACATAGTTATTTGTTAGAGAATGTGGTGACTAAGTATATGCTAATTCATAGTTAGTGCCGAACAATCAACTGACCACCCCACACATTAAAATTTTTACGAGGGGCATCTAAAATGCCACTCACAGAAATGCCTTTGTCCAGTTTGAAGGGTGTGTATTGTTTTATGCCTTTGTTGTGTTAAAATTTAAATCCTTAATTATTCATAGGATTGTTTGGGCGACAATATTTTCACAATAGGCCCCGGTTTTGCAGGGGAGGTAATCGGTTTGATTAATAAATTGTCAAGTTGAATCCAGTGTTAGAATATAAATTGTTACCACAGATATTTCATCCTATTATTATAGCGAGATCCCGCTCATTGTTTTACGAAATGTCATATCTCATGCTGTCACCTGATTGTTTTGGTTCAGCTTTCAATAGAAAGTGTCTTCTAGTTTATGCCTGGAATTGAATGAATTTTGGGGTTTACGGATTCGGATTTATCGTGTAAGGGGAATTTTGTGACTGTCCTGTATTGTATCGAATCTAGTAAAAAAAAACTATATTAATACCAGCTTCTGCCAGCTGCTTTACCCGCGTGATAGTAAGTTTCTCCAAACAAACTTTGGACCTCGTTTAGTATTTGCCTACGTCATAAACCTTGAGCAAAATTTCACGCTTCTAGTCCCAGTAGTATTGGCTATACGTTGATATGATATATCAATCAATCAGTTTTTCCTTTTACCTAGGTGTATAGATTCAGTTACGAAACCAAAAAGTAAACAGCTAGGTATACAAAGATTATTAGAAAACACGTTTAACCTCAAAAGAACATTAAAAGATGTTTGAATTTAAAACAAAAAAAAAATGATTTAGTCAGTATTTTTACAGGCTGTTAAGCAACGTTAAATTCTGCCACCGTTCTGTTGAAACAAATTAATTTAGACAAGAGGAAGATGTAAAAACTTCCAAACAGCAATTACGTTTTATTGTAAGTCATTATATTAATCATCGGCAAAATTAATTTATCATTTGGACAAATCGCCGAGTGGTTTGTTCTTCAAACTTATTTTGTTTGTGATTGATAACTTGAGCTTACGATAAGAAAATTGTTAAATTGAAATAGAGAAAGGATTTTCTTTTTGTTTTGTTTAAATTTTATTATAGGCTTGGCAAGCAATTTTCTGTTAATATTGGGTATTTACAACATTCAAACGTGATCAATGTTGGTGTGGTTACATACCACAACAAAAGTTTTTATATTTATTTACTAGCATCTGCCAGTGGCTTCGCCCGCATGAAAGTAGAAAATAAATAGCTTATAATATTAGTCAGTGAAGATGTAGCTATGTAATGGTGAAAGAATTTTTAAGTGGTTTTTGAGTCAAATCGTAATATACAAACAAACAAAATATCAAATATTTTCTCTTAATAATATTATTATAGATTGCGTTAACTCCTACTGATATAAATGTAGGTAATCATTGCAAAAACAATTCAAAAGAAATTATTTTAGAACACAACTACGACTGTCAAATTTTTTAATACAACAAAAAATTTCAACGACAAAACCAAAACTGTTGATAAACAAGAGAATAACCATAGAAACGGAAGACATGCTTAAAATGATAAAATACTTGAAATACCTGCTCAACATGGGCACCATCACAAAACTCATTAGCCTCCCAAACTACATATTCATAACGAACAACTGTCAAAAGCGTAAAAATCAGTGAACGCATTGTGTAATTGATTTACCGCTTATTGTCCACAAGTCAGCCAGCCTCATTAACGATTCAACAGACCTAATTGTGCTACCTAATTACAGCTCAATGGCTAAAGACAAAACACTATTTATGTTCACAAATTTATCACACAATGAGCCAATGTTTCGGATGACGACGTCATTGAACGCACGAGAACCTTAAAATTGAGCTTAGAATAACTATTAGCATTTAACAAATGTAAGAACGACGAAAATATGACATACCTAGTGCACGGTGTTCAGTGAAACAAAAGCGAAGCATTTAAAAAGTATAAAGAAACAATTCCCTTTTATGTGTGTGCTAATGGGAACGATTTGAGGCACGCGTGTACTTGTATACCACGGTCTGGGCTTCGACGCCGTTTCAATTAAAGGCAGTTGAAATTAAACACTGCTTCCTGATTAGTTCTGTCTTGATGCTTGAATAAATTGAGGGGCAGGTCACCACTATACAGTTGACGCGTCCATTATTATAAAAGTATATACGTCAATTTCAGCTTACATTTACATTAATTTTACAGTAGCCAAACACATAAAAAACCTCTGAATATATTCGTATTTGTTATCAACTTTTATTTTGAAAACTTCTTATAAAGTATTATTTTTGTCCTTGATACGCATAAGCAACCAATATATCACATCTTTCCAATACGACAGCAGTTAATCATGTGAAACTTTGTTGACACCACGAATCCATTATACATGAGTGTGCGATTATTTTGATGGATTCCATGAGAACACAAGCATCAGCACTCCCCTAAAATCTCGAAATCGAACAAAGGGAACACGTGAGACTCCCTTCGCATCCGAGGCTAATGCTCACCCCACGGAGGAAGGAGATGTAGAGAAAAATGCGTATTTATAGCAAATACTCGTACTCAAACAGTTCTACATTGTGTACGAGTCAAATAAATGAGTCTCATTTTTCGTGCTGTCAAAAAAATCTGAATGGAAAAGAAAACGCGGCGGTGAAAAAACGGCAGGCTGCAGGCTTTTTATTTAGTTTTTAATGTAATACTGATTTGGGATGTTTCAGATTAATTGCGCCTTACCTGAGGCGCGGCAAGGGTGATGCCACTGAAAGAGTTCCTCGACGCTGATCGATCGCGCAGCGCAGATTGAAAGGAGAGACGTGAAAGGTAATTATTCATTTGGCGACTAGAATAGAACACTTTTGTACCTTTATCTTGGGGTTTTTTCGATACTTTTGCACGAAATTTGCAAGTAAATGGATGGAATGACATGGTGATTTGTTTTGTCCGACGCCTTAGACTTCCCACGAATTCGATTCTCGCTCCTTGCGTGTACGTACGTTATAGAAATGGTAATGCGACTTCAGTGAACCTGCGAAACACGTGATATTATCATATAAGTGCCTAAAATTGCCTGTACTTTGGGTTTAGTTTAGGCACTACAATATAAATAGATATCAGACATGCAACCCGAATATTTAGGTCTATATTTCGCTACATGAAGTCAAGATTTTTTTATTGTTACGCAACAAAGATAGACAAACATTTTGAAGGTTAGTGATATTCAAAATAGGCTAACAAAAACTGCACAATGCAAAAATCAAAAGCGAAGACACTTTCGAAAATGGAACAAAAAATTTGCATGCCGATAGCCGACAATGGAATCCCGCAGAACCCGGAAGATTGCACAATGCGGAACAATGAACTAGAAGCACATGTTATCCTGACCTGATTTCATGAAATCCTATTAAGGGACTACTGCAGACGCCAGGAGCCTTTGTCTCCAAAACCTTTTATGATTTATGTGACGTTTCTTTGATGTTTATGGCACATGCCTCATTTAAATACGTCGTCTTGTGCTTTGCACATTTTAACGCTCGCCCATAGTGATTTTTTCCAATGGCACTGCGCAATACGGCCAGGAGTTCTTAGCATTTGAATGAACATTTGGTTACCAGATTAGTTTTCTATGAAGCGAGACTATACGTGTGTAAACAACGAGTCACATTGACTCATTAACTTATATTTCTAATGTGTTATTCTTGGACAAAACAACGGTCACTTTACATTTCAATAAGTGAGGATACTGCTCACTCATTAGTATGATAAAATGATGTTCGTCCCTCTGGCATTATGGCGGACTTTCTTCGTTGTTACGTAACCGAAAGCCAGTGATTACGGGCCTATCCGCAGCAAAAAAGGTAAAGTTTAAAATATCAAAATGAAGTCTTCAAGTTGTTCGACGTTGTTATAAAATTACAGGCAGCTAGGCGGCGAAAACTGGCAAATTATAGTCTGCGACCGCAGACATTGGCCGTGGTCATGGGTGCGCGATAGAGATCGCGGTGATTGCGTGCCCGACTGTAGCGAGGGACCATCATGGTGACTTAACTAAACGCTACGGAAGAATACAAGTATTCGTCGTAATGTTACCTTTCGATAACGATTTGTTCCTTTTCCTGCCGTGTTTTACTTACGTAAGTTACTTTCTTAAGTAAATAAAAAAACGTTCAATATACAAAGTTGCTTAAAATATTTGCCTCTTTATTCGACATTAATCCCCGAATCGACAGTCATAACCTGTGGCAAAATCAACAGAAATCCTCACGCAAATTCGCTGCACCCACTAATTTTATTACGGGACCATAAGAAGTAATCTCGATTGACTCGGACCGTACTTTTAGCACACTTTAAACGCGAAGCACCATTACACCAACTTGTTAAATAAAACGAACGGCCATGTTGATTTTTTCAAAAGTTCGTTGCCTTAAAATCATCAGGTTTAGTGATCCGAAACGTCTCAATACCCAAGTAACGAGTTGCCCATTAATACGGGGATGTATCGCGAGATAACTTTATTCTGGTAGCCGGCTGCTTTGTATGCGGCCGTCCAAGCGTCCGTCATTACCAAAAAACCAAGATAAAATCGTACTTGAGACACACAATTTTATTCCTTATGTCTTCTGTGTTACAGTCTTACTGAAGTGACTAATTACGTTTGTAAGCGCAGCCCTCTCGCTTTTATCTTATTGGTCAACCATTACTCCTAAATTTAAACTCTTCATTATAATGCCGCAGTGAGAAAAGTCGCGATAACAGACAGCCACGTGAATAAAATATAGGTAATGAATTCTGATAGAGGAAGGCTCGTGGATAGATAATGTGTCGTGTTAAGTTGTTTACGGGAAATGCGATCGAGATATGGATATGTAATGTATCTAGTTTTTTTTTTCTAAGATACTATATAGCTACAATACAAGGTTAGTTTTTTATTAAAACAGGAATAATACCATCAATTGTGGTTGTTTACCTTTGTGTAAATATTTTCCATGGCTACATTAATCGCAAGATATTTGGCTCTCTTTTGCCGCTCTATATAATGTCTAGATAATGTTTTAGCATTTAAACGCGACGGAAAGTTAAAATCTGAGAAAAGAACTTACAATAGTAGTTATTTTTAACTTAAAACTGAACTCCTGACTGCATTTTCATTTCCCTTTAACTAACAATCGTCTTCATTTTTAAAATATCAACTTTTTTTTATAGATTTTGTTGCATTTTCAGTAAAGAAATATCTATATATAATTTTCAATAAATATTTGGATGAAATTTGTCTGCCAAACGCACAAACTCCAAGTCTAATCATTTTAATTTCACCAAAAACATCTTCAGATTCACGAAAAAATTTGGTGCCTAATTTGGTCATGCGTGACCAAGTTATAATATTCGCAACTAAACACAATAACACATCATTTCATCAGAATACCCGCCCATACATTTTGAAAGTTCTTACCTCACATAATAACGAAGAGGTAAGCTCAACTACAGTAATTTACTGGAAGAGCCAAAGGCCGGGCATTCCTTGATTAGGGCACGACTTCGATGATGTTGTTTACCCCTTTCTTATGCGCAAAACGTTCAGGTTGTATAGCTATGGTTGACGTGACCTAAGCTGCGCGGTGGTTGGTCCTTAATAGCGTGTACTTATCTGTCTGTACATCCTGGAGTTTTGAAAGACGGAAGTGTGGTGTTGTTGGTTTCTTCTTGTATGTCCTAAGAGAGGTGTAGTTCTTTGTAAAATTATGTCGAGGAAAATTAATCGAGTTTTATTGCTTAAAATTAATTTCTCAACAGAATCACTTCAATCTAAATAGCTAAGTTTTTACCACGTTCCTTAGCACAACTTGATTGTATTGGCATCCAGCTGTAATTTCTAACTGCCAAACTCAAAGTTCAAATAATAATAACAAAACAAAAATTCAATTAAAACATCAAAACAATCGATACACGCCCAAACCAAAATCGATTACTAACAATCGATATTCGCGTCCCGAGAGGAGGTCGGGGGGAAAGGGAACGGTTGTCTCTGCACCAGGCGTTGACTAATCGTAGCGCGTCCGCGTGGAATAAGACTGATTGCACCGGGGCTTGCCTATGCCTGCCTGCTATGTGGTTCGCCAGCCCTCTACCTACACAAACCGACATTATTTAAGAAATCAGCTCGCTGGAGCGGCAACAAAGGGAGTTTTTACCGCCCACGCTACGTGTTTTTGAAAGACTTATTACGTAAACTAAGTAGTGTGATTATAGAAAGTCGGTTGAAGTTAGCTTGGAGTTGTTCTTGAGTGTTTTGCAAAGTTTATGCTTTAAAAAAAATCTAGATTTTCAGTTAAAGAATTGTTTTCCCATCTATAAAAAGTTCTAGCTATTGTAGGTTTATCTAATAATTATGTAGGTACCTAGGTGTATGGTACTTACGAATGTCAAGTTCTTCTAAACAAAACCAGTTACATACATCAGAGCTACAGACACTTTTGAAATTCTTTTAGTATATTTATCCAATTTACTTAACTTTTTAAGCTATTATATTTATTTGTAATAGTATTTTTTTAAATATAGCTACACCCAACGGCGAAACACAAAAAAAAATACAAAAAATTGGATTGAATTGAAGAGTGAGTACTTACCACAAAATTAATTTGAGAAGTTTTGTTTGTTCGTTGAAGTATTTATTCTAATCACATAAAGTAAGCAAATTGAAAGGACTTCTGAATAACCTCTGTAGGTTATTCAATTCTTTCGTCCCTCTAAATATTCTGTGTTGAAAATAGCAACACATTAAAATATTTATTCTCATTTGCAAAACAGCAAGAAATAGTTTGAATAATTATTAAACTCAAGTACACACAAGTTAGTTAGACTGCAACATAATAAAAAGCATATTAATTGATCGTTTAATTAAGTGTTTTCAATTCATATCCATCGTAAAGCAGTAGTGAAGTAATGGTGTTGTAAATGATCGTTGTTATCAATCTATAATTTCCACTCAATAAATGTACCAAACACGCCCACTTTCCTCAATCACGTACGATCCATCGTACGTGTTATTTCCTTCTCTCTTATATTCTATATGAATGAAAAGGATACAAGATTCGTGACGAAGACGGCAATCAAGATATAAGTTTATAATTGTACGATTTTAACTGGTCTCGCGAAACAATCTACGAGGGAATAATTTACATTCCGATAGTTGTATCAGTGCAGAAACTATAATTAGGTAATGAATCGTTATTTTTCAAATAGGGAATAGGCACGAAAAAGTATATGTTAATTAACTAGTTTATCAATACGTAAATATACAAAATTAAAATAAGTAGGTACTAATTTTAAAAACAAAATCAAAATTGGTAGGAACAAAATTTTAAATAATGTATGTCTTACTCCAAGACGCCGTTTTCTATGATGGCCATATAATAGTTTTCAAAGCATAGATTAAATCCGAAGATTTATTATTTATTAGCAATAGATAACTGCACTTATTTTTTAAGTGTGGAATTATTAAAAAAAATACTGCGTTAAACGCATTTTTGTTTCATTCAGTTGCCCTTTGCATTCCAGGGCCACGGTAATTTTTTGGACAAACCTGCAACCCAAAATCACAGACGTCAGGAATCACGAAAATCAGATTCTCAGCCTGATGTTATAACAATTGTGAACTTATTGTCGTCACGAACTTCCCCAGAAATAATAAATAATTATTATTCGAGAACAAAAATTCTCTTCACAAACTAATCCAAAAGGTCTATTCTGAAACCACAAAATCTCTTAATCCGATCCCACATCATAATTTCTCGATGTTTACAATTCGTCCAACGTTAATGGGCTATTAAAGTTCCTCAGCGATCTTTTAATAGTTCTCAATTGGCGATTTATCAAACTTTTGCTCGAACAAATAAAACAATTACGTATTACACATACTGAAGGCAATCGGCGTGTCTGGAGGTAGAGTGATGGTGAATGCGATCGATGGTGACAAATGGATGTCGACACACGGAATACGGCCGCGAGCACGTTTCAGACAAAAATGTCGTGATAGATAAAAATAGTGGCGCTAATGGGATTTGGGGAGACGATTGATTGGATAATCGATGCCTGTGTTAGTGAAGTGAAAACTCTTTAAAATGTACGTTCGGTAGAAAAGCGCTTGGACTTTAAATTTTTGGAATAATCGTAATTATTTACACTAAACATGCATCAACTAAAATGTAGTTAATAACAAAAGTTGATTAGTAGAAAATACCAAATAAGTCCACTTGTGTACTTTTGCATACATATAGTATTAAAAGCAAACCTCTTCATGATAATAGGAACCTCCTTGAAGCTAAAAAAAAACTCGAAATTTCAATCATTCCAATTTCAAATATCAGAAGTGTCAGAAAAGTCGTCCGTTTACATAAGGCTCGTTGTACACGCGATCGGTATGCGGCATGCAGTAGTAACAAAACGCGATACCGATGCCGTGCCGTAGTACATGAGTCAAATGCCCGCATGCCATAGGGCCCCACCCTATTATTGGACGGAATTATTCAAGTCATGACGCTGTGTGACGCCCGATTTTAATCTAACTTCCTGCCTATGATTTGGACATTGTACTTTTGTTTTGCTTAGAAGATTTATATGACTACTGTTTGAATGTTTTTTTAATGAGGGTAGTTGATGTGTTAAATGTTAATACTCAATTTGTAATTGAACTCGTTTGATGTCATTAAGTGAAATGGGTTGTAATCGTTTTTAAAAAAGTATGGTAGAGAATAATTTTTTATTGGGAAAGAATCATCAAATAAACTTTTCCCACTTTGAGTAGAGCAAGCGAGAGTATTCATTTTTGACCGACATTTGGTTTTTTCGTTAGCCCTTATCATTTTAGGGCAAAATTAGTATCTTTTAAACAATCCCGCAGCCCTGGCAGGAATGGGTCTCGTCAGTTATGCGGGCTCTTTCAATTAACAGTAAATTAATAAAAAAATCACCTGAATCCAGCACATGGTCTAAAAATAGTCTCAATAAAAAATCCTATAGACGAATAATACCAAACAATTGGCAATATCTTTTACATCAAACCAACAGCTCACAACACTAAAGAATCACCGCGAGCTTAGACAAGAACAAAGGCACCGCACTCGATGCTCTTTTTTATCGATACTAAATATCGAGATGTTATTCGAATCACTCCCGGATTGATGGCCGCTCGGATATATCGCATACCTATCAGTTTTATGTTCAGACACTTACAGTTAATGCTTTCAGAAATGCACAGCATTAGTTAGCATGTCGATTTAGTCATTGCTCGTTCGCTTAGTGATGAGCAAATTGTTATTCGATTAGGCTGTTAAATGATCATTTAAATTGACGCGAATCGATTATTTAATCGTTACTTATTAACCTTGTTAGGAGTGAAACGTTGCGTGTCAATGGAGCAGATTGAATATTGCGATTCTTTTCTTTTTTTAATAATTGTTTATTACTGCTATAAAATTATAGTAAATGGGTTAATTTATTAATTTAGAATTGAATTACCTTATCAATAAATAACAACTGTGTAAAGAACGAGCGAACAATAATTAAAATAACTATTACGATTTTTTTTTTTAAGCCCAAGGAGGACATATTATTATTTTTAGCTTGTGCCTATTGTACCTATCAAGCTATATTATTTATTTGTTAAAGAGAGAATAATATAATAAAGTCGTAACCCTTACCTTAAAAAATTTTTTGGAATTCTGTCATTGGACATTGATTTATCTTCATAGTTATGACTCTACGTTCATGGGTACCTATACTTCTGTGGCTAAATTCTACACATCTAATCAATAGTTATCATGCATCTTAACTCTCCTTATGATGTACATTCCCAAATTCTTATATCGTTGAATTTCCTCAGCTCAAATAGCATCAAAATTAGGTATACACAAAAATAAAAAGTAAAATAAATCCTCCAGATATCAAGTTCAGTATCCACATCAATACGACTCCAGAATCCTACATGCAACAAGCACAATTAAAGTAACACATCCAATTCCAACCTCACATCAACATACGCAGAAACCACCACGCTATTAGAAATCAGCCCCAAAAAAACCAGAATTTGATTCACAAGTGTCGGCCTCACATTTATAGATACTGATTAATGATATGTGTATGTAAAAATAAATACTAGGAATTATCTTCAAAGCCATGGTTATTAACCTATACTTCTATGCATTATATTCTACACACCTAATCCATCATTATCGTGCATCTAAACTCTCCTTATGGTGTAGATTCCTAAATTCTAATATTGCTGTATTTTTTCAGCTTTAATACCATCAGATTCATAAACCAAAATAAATAAAAAATATATCTACATATACCAATTTCAGTACCTACATTTAACCTATCACATACCTTCAAAACGAGACAATAGTAAAACAGTAACAGCGCGGCCTCATAGGACTGGTCGGGTATTCATGAACTTATACTCGTACAATTCAAAGAGCCCTACATACAACGTGCACAATTAAAGGAACACGTCCAATTTCTACTTCATATCACCACACACAAACCACCACACTATTAGGAATCAGCCCCATCAGCCATCAGCCCCAAAAAACCCAGAATTCGATACACAAGTGTCGGCCTCACATTTATAGATACTGATTAATGATATGGAAGTGAAGAGGGGACGGTTGTAAATGATCGATGGTCCACAAACTTATTAGATAATGGTGTTTCAATAGAATTAGGAGCTTTGTTCTTCGTGCCCTGGGTTCGGGTCAAGCACGAGATATATCTCGTGCCTGTCTGGAGGTAACGGTATACTCCTATCGACGACGGTGTATTTATAAAATGACGGAATTTGTACGGTGTTAAGTTGTGCGTGGCTTTAAAAATAGATGGTTGGGTGTTTTATGTACGGGCAGGTTTGGGCTTTGATGTCGATTTTTTAGGTGGTAGAAATGCAATTGCAGCCGTATTGATTCTAAGTGACGGATCTCATTAGGGCCAATACCTGGTTGCGGGTTTCTCTGAAAGAGTTACCGCGAACCTAGAACTCAAAAGGCAACTAAAAGAATATCAGTAAAGGTTCTACACTCCTTCTCGTTCCACTTAGAGTAGGATAATTTTATAAAAAAAAGCCGTGTTGGTTCTCCAAGATTTCAATTTTTAAGATATACTTATCTACTATGATATACTTATCTTAAAAATCGCATCGGGGTTATTCGTAACCCCAAGCATTAAGTCCACCTGTGTACCTTAAATGTTGCATGAAGTTCTAATAAATAATAATAAATAAATAAACGAACCTGAACGTACCCAAATGTGTGTCTACATAGGCCACATTTGCCATTTGGAGAAGGTCCACATTTTTAACATTCACAGTACACATTTGAACTATAACCAAGAAAATTTACCTAATAATATACCCACTAATACAAGCAACTTAAACTATTGCACTAGTGGCCAAGTTTTCTGAAACAGTTCACGACTACAAACTTCCGTGTTCTCAAAGTATAGAGTCGTATAATAAAACAAAATGCTGTGTTAACAAATAGTTAATTCGTACGGTATTAATAACAGCGAAACATCTGTTATTGCAGGCGGCGATAATGAGTTAAAAAAGGCTCGCTATTCACTTCTATAGATAGGCGATACTATAAATTTTGTAGAAATGAACTTCTTATAGCATCAAACTTTCAATAATGTGTGTGTATATAGTGTTATTTTTTTAATAAAGATTACTTCTATTTACTTAATGGAAAATGTCTGATATGATTCCAAAATGATTATGTAATTATGATAGTAATCGCTTTCGTTTTTCGTATTATTTCGTCGAATTTGATAAATATAAATTTATAACTAGCCATTTTCGACGTCATTTCCCTCGTTAAAATTCAGGTAAAATTGATCTACTTTTCTTTAAAAATTACGGACTCCCATACCGACTTTCAGCTCTTCCTTCGTCCCTTTATGTTTTGTTTTCTAGGTCCAAGGGTTTGCACAGGGAGTTTATGAGTCAGGCTCTCTTCTTCTTCTTCTTATTCTACCTGGGGTTAATTCCGGCCATTGCCAGGGTCCGCCTTCCTACTCTGCTTTCTCCACTTTGTTCCACTCAGGCTCTCTTTCTATATAAATAATATATAAGTACAGACTATTCTGATACACCTAAGCTCTATAACTACTACATATATACAACGTTATGTATCTAAATATTACGATAAAAAAACGACCATAAAAAACTCTTATGAATAAAAAATCGAATAAAGAAGACATTATACTAAAGCAGCTTCTAACGCCTCGCTTTTGATACTTTACCAACCCAATTAACAGATGTGTCTAATATGAAAGAGATATTGTTGAATACCGGAAGGAAAATTATAATCGTGCTAAACAGTGAATTCATTGAGTGAAAATAAGCTTTATAAAAAGTATTAATAAAAGTATTATAAAAGCTACCGCGCTTTTGCCAACTAATGATTTTATAAGTTGTTTATGAAACAGCAGTAGCGAATAATAAAATTGTAAAATGTTATTCGCTACAATCAGTCCCATATAATTAGGTAGGTATAGCTAGTGTTTTGTAACTTAAAAAGGCTTAATGAAAATAAAAACACAACAATGATGGCCTAGAAAAATGAATTTTACAAATGCTTATGCCCATAACCACCAACAAAAAAGCCTTAACTCTTACACAAAAAGCCTTAAATTCTTTTTGAACAGCCGGCCAAAGATGCTTTCCGTTTTACAACAATTAATTGCAATATCACTTAAGGTAACCAAAGGGTGCCAACACAAAAAAATACCACCATTATTTATTGCGACAAAACTGTGCAAAATTGTAACAGGTACTTTCTTTTCACGTTTTAGCAAAAGAAAGTGTTTACTGATTTACAGCCGCAATAAGGGCAATGCGGCAACAAACACTACAAAACAATTGTTTAGAAAAGTTGAAAGTAAAGGTGTGTATTCACAGGAATGCGAGCGAAAGTGATCTTCTGTTATTGAGAAGAATAGGGTGGTGCTAGACAAAAGTATTTTGTTACACTGGCCACCTGCTGATCGTGACAATTTGCATATTATTCGCACTGACATGACTGAGATGCTGTTTCGTTTTCACTTGACCGTCTCAGTTTGTTTCTTTGCTTTGGGTAAATCAGTTCTGGATTGGTGAAGTGTATTGCGTGAATTGAAGTTAGTGGTCCTGTGTATTTTGTTCTAAAAAGTGATTTAAAAATAAGTAGTCTAGACTTTATTGAAGATGATAAGTAAGTAAATAAGATTAAAAAATAACATTCCTATTTTGATAACGTTACCACTATTATATGGACAAAATTTCTGTGTATTTTTTTCTAAAACGTGATTTAAAACAGTCTAGGTTTTAATTAAGATAATAAATAAGTTCATGGCTTTTAAAAAACTTTCATTTTTGATAACGTTACCGCCATTAGGCACGAGTATATAGCTGAAATAATAAAGCCAGTGACAAACACTGCAAAGGTTTTAATATTTGAAAAATTCAAAAAAGTTCGTAAGTGTTCGAAAAAAAATTCAAACGCAACGGCCGGCGGAAAAGTCTTACATTAAAATATACCGCAAGACATGCATGTTCGTAGCATTATGGATGTCAACACGGGATGCCTACTTACATTATGTTTTTCTGAGAGAAGCTTCGGCAGGTAGGCTCACATAAGCGGTTTTATTTATAAGGTGGTGTTGGTAATGTGGAATGCTGTGGTCGCCGACGACGGTTGGATGATGCGGGAGGGGGGCCGGAGCTATAGGGTGTTCCGCGATTTAGGGGACATTTATGTGACTGGACATCAGATCAGTGTCGCCAGTTATATAGGTTAAAATTAAACGATTAATAAATTTGCTTGCTCTTTAATTGCGTTAAAATTTGTAGCAGTATATCTTTAGTTTCAACGTTTTTTCGTCCGGTCATTTTCAAGAACAAGTTTAACCAAAAGTTTATTGACATTCGAACGCGATCCGAATATAATTTCCGTATAAGGTCTGACTCATATGGACTCATTAATACATAGTAAATGGCCTATGAGCAAAACGATGTAAAGCAATAAATTGTAAAAACGCGAGATGAAATCGACATAAGGACACCCCGTACAGCGGAGAGTATGATATCAAGGTTAGGCTTAGCGGAACACTCCACATGTGGTCAACCTTAATAAAGTGTGATAGCCATACACGAGGTCCCCGCGTGCGACAGAGACAGATATAGGAGCTTAGCGGCCATGTTGTATTATGGATGCCTATCATATTTTGGACCCGCTCCGGACCGGATTATTCTTTTTTCTTTTGCGCCTCCATCTCGAAACCGGTCTCCGAGCGACGACCACCATTTATTGTAGATTAAAGAGGCTTGTTGTCTTAATTTTAAGCCACGCTTTAATTTATGGCCACGTATTAATGTACAGTCTCCGCCATTTTTTCCGAAGATAGATACGTCATTGATTTCTTTATTTGTACTGTCGAGTTTATTAATACCGTCGCACTAGTGCCGACTAATATTTTCGTGCTTAACTTAATGATTTGGCAATTAAATTAAATTGTTCTCGTTGTGGTAGCTAAATTAAAATTTACAGCGATGAGAGATTTTAAGCGGTACGCCATCGCCCCCACTGTCGACTGAATATATATTTGTCATGTCGGCGTTAAGGGAATTTGCTTCACTGTTTCTGTTTATCAATAATTAAACGTTTTAATTAAGACCGTCGTAATTATTACTGGCTGTAGTAATAATATACATATGCAAACAGTGCGGTTCAATGTCGAGGTCATTCAACTGTGCGTCATCGGTGGTACAAATTAATCATAAATCCTCTGTACAAAACAAAAGCGAAATGAGCAAGTGCAAACTCCCATGTCCGAGTGAAAAAAATGACAGTACGCTCGGGCAAACCGAAAGGACGCCAGCGCAAAAAGCGCTACCGGTGAAAAAATATGATTTATAGCGTGAAAAATGTGGAAACACACGCAAAAAGGGAGAACGGTGAAAGCGTGGCGTTTCCACTAGACAAATTTATTAATCCTATCGGCCGGCCGCTTTTATTTGTGTGTTGTATCGGCTTTTTATTTCTGTACCTTTTAGTGTCGCTAAACAGATTCTGTTTCAATATGGAACTTAAAAGTTTGTGCTCAGAAGTATCAAAATCTTTATATCATATCCACGATGCCTTTATAAACTCGCAGTTTAATGAACCGCCTTCCAATCCACAAATCAGTAAGTAAAACAGCAAGATTAGTAACCAATTGAACATAATGCCATAAATTGGCAAACGCAGCACCAAATCATTTCAAATCACATATCATTGTTCCAACCTCTGTATTCTCGCGTCTCGTTATTCCAGAAGGTATCATTTCGATGATAAACCCTACTTCGAGTCAGACGATCGCTATCCAGGCACTACGTATTAACACATGCATATTATTTGCCCACGTATCTCGCATTCGATCTGCAGTAGTATAAAATCAACAGCGCCCCAGCCAGTGGCGTTCCATAGTCTGTAATTACGCTACCATTCAATAACAAACTGGTATCTTAATAGAGTGCTAAGAATGTTGCTGATGTTTGATATAATGCTGTGTTGGGAAGGAGTCGGTTTGTGCAGGGATTGTGATGTATGGCTGAATTTGTATTGGACTGTACGGTTTAGCAGAGCTTACTTTATGCTATGGGAAACTTGTTACTAGTGTTGCCGATTTCATTAAGATGTTGGTGTTCATACGAAAATGAGGGCTGTTTATAGTAGTATTTGATAAGTCTTAGGGCTTCTCAGTTACCTGTTAATGTTACCTTTTAGAAGCTTTTTGATAAAAAATAATATTTGTTAGTACCCAATTTGGTAGACCCGGCTTAGGCCGACTGTTGAAACTAAAAATGTAATGTTTATCAATAAGAGCTTATTAACTTTACTTACTTAACTTACACAGCTGCGTGGTTTTATCTTCATCTTTATTAAGCAGGACAAGAAAGGGTTAGCGTTTTAACAAAAACACCTAAAAAAGAAAATACCAATTCATTTTGATCGACCCAGACAGTTACAATAACAGTTTTAATACAACATTCAGTCGCACCTACCTTCCTAAATCCCAACCAAACCAAACGATGACTAACAAAATCCTCACAACTAATTAAATTCTTCGCTTCATAACCCACATGTAAGGCGTAGTTCACACAAACATAATATATCCGCGGATTGTATATGTCCGCTGACAGATACGGGGACGCGCGGCGGATCTTAGGCGGAAATTAAAACTAATAATTCAAAAAGTTTCCGCGCGACCGAGCCGCCGAGCCAGATTTATGTTTCAGCCAGTCTTGTGAATGCTTCCTACGTTGTTCTAGCTGCTCTATGGTCTGCTGGAAGGGATAGGATAACCTTTTTGTGGTTTTAAAGGGTTTGGGAACTTATTCGGTTAGCTGCACTAGTTAGCTGCTTTTCATGAGGAATGTTGGTAAAATTTCTATGGTTTTAAAGTCCCATATATTTATGTTCGCGTAAGTCGACAAAATGTACGGGACTGCTGATTTTTTTACGTGAATTGGAAGCTGGTCCGCTACTAAAAGTTATTCATAATGATCAGTATTGCCAGTGTTTTCATTTATTGTTGTTTTATATTATCATCTGCACATTGTAAAAATCGATTATGTGAAGAAAGAAAGAAATAGTAATCAGAAATCATATAAACAGAATGTCATAATATCACTTTGATTTTACTATAACACCAAGGTTAACCTACAGTTCATAAGCCATACTTTATATAAAACGACTATATTGCGAATATAGTCGCAAACATATTCAAGTGATTACAATGTCTCGAGATTGTAAAGTGGCAATGTCGATTTATTTATATCGTATTACAACTATGGAGACAGCGTGTTTATTTTCGAACGAATTATACGTTTATTATGAATTATTACAAGTGAATAAATTAACTAGATAACTGTACTACAATAAAACTGAGTTTTTGTTACAAAACGCTTTCATCATTATTGCAACCGAAAGACATCTTCTACTAGACATAGCCTCCTCCAAATGTTGCATTAACGACCGGTTATATATGTCTCACTTCTACCGGATTCGCACAACCCTCACCAGGTTGTCAATCTACCTTTTGGGAGGTCTTCCAACGCTGCATCTTCCGATAACCGGGTGCCACTGCAGAACCTTTCGGCTCAATTAAAGTTCTGTTCTGCGATTATTATAATGACAAAACGCTTTGAACGATAAATGTTATGTATATAATTTTATTCAAAAGTTAGCTCTACGATTTTTTCTTAGTCTTTAAAATTTTCAAGTTCATTCTTCTTTAAAACTTGGACTTCATCATAAGTCAGTCTCCATAATTCCAAAAAAATATTTCATCCCCCTAAAAACCATTTATGATTTTAATTCTTCGCTCCCCAGTTTCCTATTTCACAGTTACCTACGATAACTTAGTTTTTGTTTCTGTGCCCTTACGAGCAACTTGTTGGCCACCACTCGCTTTACCCTTGCTAAATGTTTTAGATTGCTTTTGCTGAAATTGACTCTTATAAACAATGGACCAGTTTCTGTAAATGATATTTCTTTTTAGTTCTCTGTTTGAATTGATTTTGCATTGTGTTTTGGGGTTGTAATGATTTATTTGCTTTTGTATTTTATTTAATGTATTTTAGTATTTCAAATAGATTGGACTAACTTTTTTCTATCACAAAGGTCTTGTACGTAATGGTAGGCTTTTGTTATTAATTATTAAAGAAATTGCCAGTTTGCAAGTTAATAAGAACCATAGCCGTATGCGACCTCTTCTATATCTATGTCTCAATATCAATCGATATCTTCATCTTGACGCATACTCAATTTGTCCCAAAAATATTAAACCTGGCTTCCAGAGAATACAGTTGTGTAGAAAAGGGAGTGTGATGATATACAGTATTCCAATTGAATAGAAAATTATAGCTCTTAAAGCTCAATATCCAAAATTTCCTGTTTCTAAAACAGTTCCTGCATTAAAAGCAAGCGAGTCCTTATACAAAATTCGTATATTCGGATATTCCCCGGTCGCAGACAGAGCATTACAATCTAACACTAAAATAAAACTCCTTAAACGCGGACACAGACTAACAGTAGTCGGACACGATCGCATTGACATTAGGTACATAACGATTGCAATACGTCCACCGTCGGCGGTGCATCAATCGAATGCACAGTGGCCCTGAGGAAATGCATCAATGGACTACTGTAGCAATGCTGCGTAATCTGACACTCCTGTGTTTCACGACTATGTTGGCAACTTTACCTTACATTGCTTCTTTAGTTCGGAATTGAAAATTTTGCTAGTGAAGGGAGTCGGCAATGGATTGGAAACGGGTGATGTTATCGTAGACAAAGATGTGAGAAGGATATTTGTTTCTAAAGGTCATCGAAAGAAGTGTAGCTTTCTGTCCTTCTTCGACCATTTGTACCTGACGCCGATTCTTGACTGCGAAAAATCTCACCGTTGTAATATTAATGGAAGTCAAAGTTATTCAATGTCCGGATTTTACGATTTATCTGTGATTTATTCTGAGTTCTTGTTATTAGATTCTTTGAACAAAATCCTTGCTGTAACTTATTTAACTTAAGTAAAAGCTACTTAAAAATTAACCTAAAGCTTTTCAGTCATACCTAAAAAATATATCTGCATTTTCACTGTACCTATAGCATTTATGACTAACGAAGACTTTCTTACCAATACCTGTCCGTACAATAATAACTATACTATTACCTACATAGAAAATTACTTGTTTAGCTCAACAATTTACTTGTAATGTTTCCTCGCCTTAAGAATTACCTCGGGGTCAATACGACCGAGTCGCAGCCGACGGGTTAGACCGCAAAATGTCTTGGAGTACTTAAACTATGTATGTACTTACATACTTTCTGTGTTAATGTTATATATATTACTAGCTAGTGCCCGTGACTTCGTCCGCATTCGAATAATAACATAGCAGAATGCATTTGGTCCCAATTTCAAGAAGTTTTTTTGCGCCATGGTTGTTTTTCTCGTAAATTAACATTAAAAACAATTTAATTCTATAATTAATCTACCTACTTGAGCAATTTAATACGCTTAAGATTTTTATTATATATTTATTTATTGACTTGTAAATGACTATGTTACTAGATAGCGATGCTTTAGAAAATATACATATTACCGTATACTTTACTTATCTCCTGATTCACCCTCCGTTTCATCATGTTGTTCGTATTTTAACAGACTTCAAAAAGGAGGAGGTCATATGTTAGGTTGTAGGTTTTTTTGTATTCTTCGGTTGCTCTCAGCCGACTGTCTGCGTTGCCAAGCAACTCATTAGCAATATCAGTTTACTTATCCCGCCAAAGTGGATGAAAGACGCCGCCTTACATGTAGACATCACTAACTAAAATGTCGATACTTTTATCTGAAAAAGCTCTTTTTGTAGATAAGAAAAATCGGGTATAGGTACAATTATATAAAACTTTCGGTACGGTTCACTTTTGAAAATCAAAAAGAAAAATTAATTACTATATAATCGAGAAAATGAATTAAGAAAATGAATGCACGAGATTATCTTTATTGACTTTTCTTTGTAATAAGCAGTACCAGACCTGGAAACTGAAAATATCGTACCCTCAAAACATACAGAGATTTTATAATGCATTTTTAGATAAATTTCAATTTTTTAATCCAGTCGATTAGCAAAGTTTTTGTATGAGTTTTTTCGAGTGGGTAAATAGATAAGTATATAGACAACTTTATTACGGTCGCCTGAAAAAAATATGTAGTAAACTACTACTTTTCATTAAGGCAAATTTTAGGCACTTGTCAGAGCAACATCACTGCATGAATCACAAAACTCTATGTCTCAATCCTTCTCGATGAAAATACCAATACAATACATAGTAGGCATTGCTATTTCCAATACCTACGTAGGTAGTAGGTAGCACATAGTCTGTTCGAGCGTAGGTAGAAGAGCTGTTTATTATTTAGAATGTGTAGCGGTAGGGGACGCGACTTGATGCTCGCTTCAAGTGGAAATCTTTTGGGATTACGCCGCCGTCAACCGGACGGGGGTGTGGATGTACTGGGAGCGGTTTTTATACGTGTTATGTATGTTTTTTCTTTAAGTTACTTAAAAGAAAAAATTGTCCTGATGATGAGATTTTTTAAAAAAAACTTAGTAATATGTATGTTGAGTCTGATACTGCCCCTCAAGCGCGCTCTCTTTGTACTAAAAGAACCAAGAAGTAAAGTAAAAAAAAGTAAATAGTGGTCAGTAGATCTTACTGGTTCAAAATGCTGATGAACCTGGCTGATTATTCCAGCCTTTTACTTTTTTGTACGTAAAATGACGATATTAACTCATGTACGACTAGGATAATCTAAATATAAATAATAGACAGAATTTATTTACTTAAAACCTTATGAAGAAAACAATATTTCTAGTTTGTATATTGTATTTCTATTTGATATTGTAAATCACCTTAGCTCAGAAAACATACTCAATCTACCGAATATTTCCTCTAAAAAAATCTTCGCCACCTATTTTTTCTTTTGTCTCCAACTACTCTATGCCACTGTAAGGTCAAGAAAAAAGAAAGAGCTTGGTTTCATTTCTTCCTTCAAAAAATTGAACACAAAATAAAAATCTCGCCCTCCCAGTGTATCCCCGTCCGAATGATCTGAAGCGTAGCGCTATGATGTACGAGAAGACGACGCCTGGCGAAACCTAAACCGAAGGAAAGCCTCCATCACGTCAAATGAATACTAAATCACGGGCGGCCATTTGAATTTCAATATCTATACGCTCGGTGTGCCCGCTGCCCTAATGTTTGTGGGTTTTTGATTTCGATGTATAATAATATTTTCTTTGATTTAAGTAAATAATGTGAACGTTATGTATGTAACTTTTTGTTTTATTGCGGTTGAGTTACAAAATAAAATTGATATTTTTTTATAGGAAAAGTACAGACTTATATCCAACTATATCATGGATATCGGATTTAATATCATAAAGGAATAATATATAGTACAGAACAGTTGCTTTTTATCTCGGGGGTACGTACCATTGGGACAATTTTCTACTTCAATACGGGCGAAGCTGCTGGCAGAAGCTAGAGTTGCAATAAACAACAAAAGTAATTATTTAGTAAATAGCACATAATAATATAATGTAGAAATATCATTGAAAAATCGTTGTACATTTCATATTGCTCGCATTTTAAGGATGTTTCTGTCTCTAGAGCCCTAATCGCCGGTAGCTAGGGTCCTGTTCCTGGCACCGGCAGACTACTACATAGTAATGATTATGAATAGAATCAGAATCACACTAATATTATAAAGACGAGCGTTTAATACACGTGTGTGTCCTTCACGGCCAAACAGCTAAACGGTTTTTATTGAAATTGGGGGCATGGATCATGTCTTGGGATCATCATCATCTGCCTAGCCTTTTCCCAACTATATTGGGGTCGGCTTCCAGTCAAGCCGGATTTAGTGGAATACCAGTATTTTACGAGGAGCGGCTGCCTACCAGACCTCCACAACCCATTAACTGGGATAACACGGTACTTCATGGCAAGACTGGAGTCAGGATCATGTCTTGGAATAGGATAATTTTAATCCTGGCATTTCTGACTTTTGCGCAAACGATGCCACTAATAGAAGCTAGTATATAAATAAAAGAAAAAAATATAATTCGGTAGCTTTAACCTTTGTCTGTTGTAATAGCATTGATATTTTTTGTTTGGGCAATTATATCAATTTTGAGACAAGGTCAAACTATTTTTGTAATAGGGAAATTGGTGATTTCCGTTGTGTCTGTAACATGAATTTAATGGGTTCGGTTAGAATTGGTTTATTATGTAAAATAAATATGTAGGGACTTACGTCATAAGTATAAGCATAATCAGGTTTATAATGTCCTCACGGTGTGTTCCTTCACCGTTTTGAAATCAGAATTTATTATATAAACATTCCTACAAGTCATTAGTAGAATCCAAAATTTTTAGTTTTTCTAAATTATTATTATATCTAGACTATAATTTCCCACGGCTGGGCAAAGACCTCCTTTTATTCCTTCCGTTGTTCCTGGCTTTGAACCAATTCCTAAGGAAGACAATTAAGAAGTCGTCATATTCGAAAACATAGTAGAATATCTTGAAGCTTATCCCTATAAAAATCTAAGTAGGTATTCATCTATTGTTATTAACGACAATATATGTATAGTTGGATAAAATAAATACTCATTCAACAAAAGCTGTTTACATACAACGAACGAAAAAAAAAAACAAAAGACAAATGCTTCACTTTCATCCACCGTCGCCGTCACATGGCAGATTTCCCAGGAAAAACAAAAAAAAAAACTTCCACCACTAAAGCACTTAATGAAACAAAAGGATCCGAACTACACACAAATTGCCAGATACATATTCCGAGCACATTTATCAGTGGAAAAAGAACCGGCGCTGAATCGGCAAATATTTTTTCTAGACGATTAGCGGAAACTCTCTCGAAATACCTACACTGAAACAAACTTACATTTGCACTTACAGAAATGAATTTTCCAACACTTAGAACTCTCTCCCCTACGTTATAAGGCTTACTTTCAAGACGTATACAGCCTTATTAAGAGAAAATAAGGCTTGGTTTTTAGTCGTAGGTTCAGCGTGGGAACGGCCGCGTCGCATTGACCCCTCGATGCTCAGACAAATGATTTCCAACAAAGTATTTTCTTCAAATGTTTTTGCCTTTCGATGTTATTCGGGATTTCGTGAAGTCCTCAGGCTATGCGGTTTAAATATTCTTCGGAGCTCGTCTTAGGCTATATTTGAGATTTTTGTAAAGAGATAGAAATTGAACTTTTCCTCCCACGAGGTAACTGAACAGAACTGGAATCTCTTAGAACACACACATAATAAAATAAAAACAAGAATAAACAGAACATCAGTTGAGGCTTATTTCTCCAGGAATCTCTTCCAGCACACCTGTGAGAGTAGAGTTTGGGAAAGAGACAGGCAAAGTATGTAAGGAGTAGAAAAAAAATGTACAAAAACAAAAATTTGATGTAATATTTGAAAGAAATTACTATTCTACCTTATATTTTTGTTACCAAAATAACCCTAAAAACTAAATTGGTTGCCAGCAATATTTTTATTTTAGCCAAAACAACATATCATTTGATTGATCACAAAAAAACGCACCAATATTTTTTCATCAACCCGATCTAAATATTGAATATCAGTACATTATTTATTTAGCATGCCAATACCCTTTATATAAACCAACACTTCGCTAGAGGGGATGGGGGATCTTTGGACGCATCCTAACAATTTTTCTCGTAAACCGAACATGACAGATTCGTCAGAGATTGATCGAGCGAGCGCAGTTCATCTGATGGGGTGCCGAATTATAATGCGTGGGGTGCTTTTGTACCCCAAGACGTTTATGCTCATCGATAGGTATTAGAATAACATCTGTGATTTCTATTATTTTGGTTTTTGGAAGACGTGCCTGTCGGTATTATTGTAGGATCAAAACACAGCTTTCGTACGGATAGATTTGTGGAAGCAGCTGATATATAATTCTACAATAAAAATGTAACAACCATATTTTCATTGTCATCATTTGAGCTGAAAGACGTCTACGTTGGTCATAGGCCTCCATCAAGTGTCAGGTCGTCCGCATCTATTATCGTCATCGATCCACCTGTGGGAGGCCTACCAATGCTGCGTCCTCCTGTACACGGTCGCCTCTTCAGAACTTTTCGGCCCAGTCGACCATCTGCTCCGCGAGCAATGTGTCCTGCTCACTGCCACTTACTCGTATGTTTTACGATTATTCGGGCTTTGCTAGTAATTTTGGTTCTCCTGAGGTTCGTAGTTCGACCAGAAGAAGAATTTCGAGCAACCGTACTGCGTATTTAACTAATAATGATAAATAAAACCATTTGATTATACTTTTAAAATAACGTTTATTACAATTTGATAGGTACTCTAAAATTTTTTCTGTCGTTCATCTGTACTTTTAAAGATCACCAGTTTTTTTTTCCTTACCGAGACCGGTTTTGTCAAATTCAAACATCCGAGTAATTGGCTGTTTTTTTCTAATTAAAGTAGCATTAAAAGAGTTTATACAAACAAATTGCATTTTAAGCTTCTTAATTTTTTTCCCGGGCGTCTAGATGAAAATCTTCCTTCGACGGAGGGCGAACTACCCTTGAAAAAATATAAAAAGTATTATTAAAGAAGGAGACAGTTCGGGCCGCATTTGTAACTGTCGCGGGCCCTATGATGAAAAATTAGTTCAGTCTTCGTGACAAAGGCGAGCTAAACCCACTATACATGGTTATCTCACTCTAACTTACTGGAGGTATGAGGGAGAAAAGGGATGGGTAGATGCTGCGTTTCCAATAGCAAATGACACAGATAGCTTAGGGATGACCGTAGGAGCGAACAGCAAGTTTTTGACAGGGCCCATTTATTGTGTATTGAATATCAATATAATTTCCGTGAGAGTCGATTTTTGTCCCATAGTATGTGTGTCCCCGGAGTGAGGAGTTTGGGTACATAGATTACACCAATAGCAAATATTGTGCGTGATTGATGGAGGCGAGACGCCTCCGTGGATCTGCCATTTCTCTGCTTTTGTTCTTTTGTTTTTCTTGTACGCAAATTCCAATGAGTTTGATGGATTGTAGAGGAATGAAGGTGACAAAGTAGCAGACGAGCTCAACTAAATGAATATTTTGAATTTTTCTGTGTTTTATTTTTGAACAAATAGTCCGTATTGCGGGGCCATCTAACTTGTATTAAAAATGTAGAGTTCGGATTCGTTTTATTCAAGATTTATATCTAGACCTGTTTTTTTTCTAGAACCTTTTGCGTAATCACTTCTCTGTAGACGGTACGGTAGTTTTAGTACGGTGTAGTTATAGATACAGCACAGAATTATACCTCCTCAACAAGACTTAATTTGTAACACTTCTTTTTAAATTAAATTATAGATTTTGTAAATACAATCTCAATTTTGATAAATTTACAAACTTTAACCTTGATCATTGGATAATAAAATGACATGCACACACCATCCTGTTTACCTGTAGCGCAGTAACAGTTACCAAATTAGATCAAAAAAACGTAAATTCATTTTTAATACTTTCGACTATTATATTTTGCAAGCCTTGGCCGTCCCTGGAATATGCACGCAAAGGGACTGAATTATCCAATAGGTAATGGCGCAACCATTACATTTAGATGCAACGCGGTTTCCAGCACCACACAGTAAATAAACTGTAGAGTATTATTAAAAACCTACTTACCTACATTTACTTATAAAATTAATTCTTTATTTTTATTATAGACAAAAATTAAAAATAATTATTTGAATAATTGAGTTCAACAATCGCAATATTCTGCTACAGGTTTTGCACTCTGGTGTGATTATTCCGTCTAAGTGCGAGGATACAGCCACGCTCAAAGCAAATTTGAAAACATATTTTTAATAATTAAACAAAATTGCGACTTCTTACCTTGAGCCCAGTTTCCAAAGACCCTACCTGTAAAAGGGCTCAGTTGACGATCTAAACTGAAATGTTAAAGTCAGCTTTCTGACTTGCACACCTACCATAGTACCTAAGGACTCTGACCAATGAAAACTTTTATGTAGGCAGATACTTTCCTTTTGAAAAATATTAAGTAAACTATTTTAGGTACGTGATAAAAACACAATGTTTTCTTACAAACCTTGACCCCCACAGCTCACTGGAATGTCTTACACTCGTACGCAAATGGGCGGGATTATCCAGTAATAGCGCGACCATTCCGTCTAACTGTAGAGCTGCGACCACCGCACATAATCGATTGTCTTGCTGCTGTATTACAACCGCTTTGCTGAGTGGTTTTACTGGGATTACGGATTCCTGAGTTAAGCATTTAAAGTTTTCACATAACGGCTGCTGCTCTCAAAACGGTGAAGGAAAATATCGTGAGGAAACCGGCATGTCCTAGAACCAAAAATTCGTAAACATGTGACATTCACTAATCCGCACTGGGTCCGCGTGGTATCCACCACGGTCCGTTCCCGCTGCTAGAGAGGAAACCTGAGTCTCAACAGTGGGAACATTATAAGGCTAATGCTATGTTATGCTTCATATTTCTCAAGCTCTACTTTAGCCTGACACCCTGTCAAAATTTAGCATATACCTAAATAGTCTTCGAGAAGTTCTTAACTCAAAATACTCAATTCAGGAACCCACCTTGGGATTAAGCAATTCATTTGAAAATTGCATATTATTATTTAGGTGGTTGTTAAATACTTTTTTGGAGAATCGTGACGGGATTTGGGACTTGAATGCTGGTCACCTTTATTTTAGCGGAACAAAAGCGGGTATGGAGTATATTGTGTGCAAGTTTTTTTGGACAGTATCACAATGTCCGAATTTTTAAATTATTTTAGGAATTTAAAGTGAGATATGGATTAAGTTATGACTTTTCCTGTCATCAGTATTTTATATGGATGTCCAACTTGGTACACTGGTAGGGTAGACCATATTCTAGCCTATGTGCTATTCTATGACATATCTTGGAATAGCAGATAAGCTACTTTTTATCTTAGCAGTATATTCTCTTGTGATAATTTTCTACTATCACGCAAGTGAAGCCGTTTGCAACAGCAAGTTATGAATAATAATGTCAAAATTCAGTATTTCAGAGTAGTTCAATCAATCGTGGGTCTTACTTAACTAAATAGCGTGTGGCTACAGTTCCCTGCAACAAGATAGCTACCAGCCACCTGTCAACTCGTAAAGTGGTCGAAGATTACGACGTCAATCGACGAATAAAGTCATTAGCAACCATACTTTCCTATGAGATATTTATGTGTAGGTAATTAGTACTTTCTGGGTAAAGATGTATACTCGAAATGGCTTTACTCTGGTAATGCGACATATCCAACAACTACAAATGAAAAAACATTATTATAATTAATTTTTACACGTCCCAAAAGCTCAATAAAATTTAAACTTTCCAGCAGCCCTTAGAGAAATCCGCTTGTATAACTTACGAAAAAACCTCTAATAGTTTTTCGATATACAAATATATTTTTACACTAGCTTATGCCAGCAGTTTCGCCCGCGCAAAAGTAAACATGAACCTGACATAACAAAAAATTAGGCGCCTTTTTTGCTTTTGTCCCTATAATTATGTATTTTTAGTTTTTATAGGCTAGAAGGTGACCCCAAGCTAGTTGGGAAAAGGATAGGGAGAGATTATGAAATGTTTTTAGTTTTAGTAAATACGAGTACGTCTGTAGCACAAACAATCATATTCTCTTTCTTTTAATTTTTTACGACCATCAAATCCAAAATCTTCCACGACTATTACATAACGAAACCCCAGTACAGTCATCGCCATAAAATCACAGTACATACTCGCAGCTAGTACACAATCGGTTGACCGTCGCGCGGGCCGCCACAGGCAAATGACAAGGAATTAGTTGGTAATGGCGAGACCATTGTACCTAACTGCCTGGTGGCTCACCTAGACATACATAATTGATTATATACTGAACCCTTCTGCGGAACTTTGGTTTTTGAATTAGGATTTGAATATTTTGTTGGTTAGAAAAAAGTTTTTTGTGGTCTGGGGAATATTTACCTTATGTCGATAAGGTCTGGGCTGGGTGTATGTTTCCTTGGGATAATTTTCTACTTTTATAAGAGATACTGGTTGGCTAGTCTGAAGTATTTATTTAAATGCTTAGAAAGGAAAATTGACAAAAGCTCTTCTTCTCTTCTACTATATAAAATTTTACTCTGCCCGAGGTCATCATAACTGAATTCAATATATAGGCGGACTGATATACCTAATGCAACAAAGCAAAAAAAAATTTTTTTCTGAAAAAGCTTTAGTGAATTTAGGGTTAACGAATACTTTGCTCATCATAAAATATTGATATTTTATAAGTAGGCAGGCAAATGTTTTAAAATTAGTAAAGATGAAACGATATGGTGCAACAGCAGTACCATCGTCACCTCACCTAACCATAAATTCTACTGAACCATTCTGTGGGAGTGTAGGTACCTTTACAATTTTAGAGGAATTATTTGAATATTTTGATGGTGAATCGTGGAGGATAACATTTGTTGATACTGATTCAGTCGAAAAATTGGGTACCTAGTTGGTAATGGTGAGATTTGCCAATTTTCTTAATGGCTCATCTAGAAGATACAAAATTACTTTTTTAACAAACCTTCGTCGAATCGTTTAATATAGATTCCTCATATCCAACAGTTGAGAAGTACCTAAGTAATTCTGGACAAAACGGTTTTTTTTCTGTTTTAGACCTAAAAACTAATCCCATAAACCGAGGATCTTTACAAAATCAAACGTTTTATGTTCTTTGATAATACTTTGGCACCTAATTAATTGCAGCACGTGGTAGTACACTTGCATCAGGTATATTAAGCATAATTACCTCCGTAAGAGGAAGCTTACTGCAAACACTTCTCCCTAGGGAAGCTAAGAAAGTTGCGTTGACATTGGCGGAACCACGTGTAAGTACAGGGTTAGATAAAAAATAGATTAAAAAAACTTGCTGTATACAAAAGGTCTTGAACTTAACATATTTCTTAATCACGGCACCGCATGGTTAAGCGATGGGCTGCTGCGCTCAGTGTCGCAGGTTCGATCTCCGTACGGAACAAATACTCGCATGGTTTATAAATAGATTTTGTCGCCTCTTGTGTATCTATGTATGTGAACGCACCCTCAATACAGAAGCAATTACTAATGAAAAACAATGTTCTATTAAAGAAAAAAAAATCAGTGAACATTGTAAAAATCTTTTGTCGAAACAGTTTAAAGATTTTTATTACAGTCATTAATAGATTTGTCATGTGCCACCTTCAAACAGAACAGTTTCTTTCTTGCAAATTATCCTTAGTCACATACAAAACAAAACACAAAGAAATCACTCCCAAAAAATTATCATATTAAAACATCTGATCCAAAAAAAAACTCAAACAAAAACCCCGTGACACACATTGTGAGAATCCAGGTAATTAAATCAGGAATAAAATTCAAGGTTGGAACATGGCTGAATAATCTTATTTATCTGTGTCAAACGCGGCATTTTTACTAAGATGGATCTGTCACAGATTATCTCAAGCCATTATTCATTTGCTTTGGTGGAGGCCCAATCTGACAGGCGTCTTAACCCTTTTTAACCAATGAGAATGTCATAGGCGCAAGAAAAAAAAAAAACAACTCAATGTACTTGCGTTGTTTTTTTTTTTCGTCCCAGCTTAGTATATATTAAGTGCTTTTTTATTGCGTTTTAATATCCTTGTTTGTTTTTTGTTTGTAGAAGGAAGGGATTTAATTATTTTGTTAGGTGACTTGGATTCTTGCTTAGGCAAGAATCCAAGTCACCTAACAAAATAATTAAATCCCTGTCACAGTCCTACTCAACTAATTGAGTAGGACTGTGAGTCAGGTTTTTTCTTCGAAAATATACAAGGAAAATTGTAAGGTTTGGTCTATGACAGCTTCTTGCTAAAGTAATATGATAGCTTTGTATTATTTTTGTTTAATTACTACGATGGGAACTAAGAAAACAAGGGAAAAGTTTTAATGAGTCTATCAACTTCCTATATCTTATTGTGGCTTTGAAAATTTTTGTGATTGCTTTTCATAAGTAAAACTTAACGTTTCAATTCTTTTATCACCACTCAATTTGACAAAAACACGTGTAAAATCATTAAACTGTATGGAACAAACATTAACTAAATAACAGCATCATAAAACGCGACATCCATTACTAAACAAAAAAAAAACAAGCAATAATATTATTTATTACCACAATAAACACATTTTAATTAACGTTATCTATTCACAATCGCATAATTAATAGCAGTAATAAAATTAACCCGCCATGTTTCAAATAAAACGGTCGAAACAGAACCTCCTAACAAAATAAACGATACTCATAATACATCATTTGTGTAGCTATCAATAAGCCGGCCGAATCTTAACATCTCACTAACATCTCAATTTCTTGTATTGGAAACAACAATAATATTTCCTGAAATAGGATATTTATTTAAAACAAGGCGTTGATAAAGTAATTTTCTTTTAACCTTAACCATGTCTTTATGGAGTGGTCATTACTTAGCAATGGTACACAGCCCGCTCTGAGCAATGGCTGCGTATTAATCAAAATGCCATATTTTTGTCTCGCTCTTTTTCTACTTCCGTTCCTCTCTCACTAGTCACGGATATCTCGTTTTTATTTGTTGCCAAGTATCTTTCTAAAACGTTAATCTCATCAGAGGAAAACAATCCCTAATTGTTTTAGCGTTAGTTCTTATTTCAAATGTATTATTTTGCTTCTTATCACGTTTTTCGTTTGGTGATCACACTCAGGTTCTGCAGTCTTACTCTCCTGAGACGAAATTCGGTCTTTTTTTTCGTCTCTCCATCACAGATCCTTTTTTCGCTTTTTCAGAATAGACGTAGGAAAGCGTTCTTGCCTTCGTCCATTTCTTACGCATTATCTCGTAATCATTAGTTTCACCATTTCCTTGATAGTAAAAGGTTTTTAGACAACTCAATTAAGTAGATAGATTACTTTTACACTTTCGTTTTACGATCGTAAGTATATAAGTAGTGCTGACTGCTGAGATACGTAAGTACTATAGAGTGCTTATTTCTTTTTAGTAGCAAAAGTCGCAAACTTGAGAATTAAGTTGCGTAACTTAAAGTTAATCAATCATACAAAATATACAGAATTCTCCAACTGCCTGAACTTTTGACCCCATGACCTTAACGTTATTGATAAATTCGTGTAGGCTTTCCAATCTGCAACTTGTTAATACAGAAATATTATGGCACTCAATTAATATTTTATTGAATTGTAAAAAACGGTACATATAAAAAACTGTTGAATAACTTGTTTCATGAGATATGAAAGTTTGTATTTTTAGGGTTTAAGATGGCTCAATTTTTGGCGCACTAAGTGTATACCTATCAAGGATAACAATTGTAATGTGCGGGATTATTTAAAAGATGGCCCTGGAGCGCAAATGGTAACTGAAGGAACACGGGTCGGTTTCAGTAAACAAAAACCTAACATTCCCTCTCATTCTTTCAAGGGCGAGAGAAAATCGAAGAATAATTGTTGAAAAGACAAACTATATGAGATCAATAGGAGCTATCTAAATGGCAGTGATTGAAATCCATACATTTTAACCTTATAACAATCATTATTGGTTCAAAAATGTCACAAGATTAGCATAATAAACTGTAGCTGTAGTTACATTTCGTACAAAAGTGCACCCGGTTTATAGCCGAAAAATGTAGGCCATACATGTATACAAGGTCAATACGAGATCCGTAAAAACGACCACGACTGCACTAAATAACACTTCTTCTCGCTTTACCCAGACCGGGAGATATTATTTGCTAATTTATCAACCAAAAGGAACCAAAAATTAGATTCCTAAGCTAATTTCCCAAGTTCACCACCGCAATAATTCCCAAACCTACAAACACAGCTATTCCATTTATCATTCCAACTTCATAAACAAACGAAGCACTTATCAACACTATGCCTGCAGCTTCTTCACATTTCCACATGTTCCTTGTCACCGCACTCTCCCTCCTTGCTGAAATGAATACGTCATCACCCATCGGCCATGACACATACTTGTACCAAACAGGTACCTGTTTCATCTTAAATATCGCGGGAACTTGGTATTTCAGTTTGTCGTTTACTTGGCATTTTAGTGAGTAATTATTTTTGGCAGATGTTTTATAGTAGATGAATGGAGGGATTGGTTTGCAATTAGTGGGTAATTTTATTGAATTTAATTAATCTTGATAGATAAGAACACTTTTTTTTGAGGATGGTTTTTGTACTGGTGTTGTAACTAATAAAATGTTTATCTAAATCAGCTACAGATGCAATTTAGCTTTTCTTTGTACAGTTCAATATTTTACCTTTGAATATGAACAAACACGCCACAAAACTACTCATTATCTTCCTGTTTTGTTTTACGATTTTCGTACAACACATCATATTTTACTCTCACTTTGTCCTATCAACCGTCATGCTACCACTGACTCCTTTTCTTTCATGTCACTTTTCGCACCATTCATTTATCTTTTCTTTAGCCATTTTCGCCCTCTATACATTGACACGCTGGATGGAAAAGGTGCTCATTTCTTTTAGTAACACACGTTTCATTCCTCCGTTTCTTATGATCATACTAAGACAAAAAATCCTTTTCAACTCTTCACATAATCTTGCCACAGTGTTGTCTTTTTAACCCTAAGGTTGACTGGTAGAGAATGCCTTGATGCATTAAGTCTGCCTATGTACCAACACTGTACATGAAGTTTAAATAAATAACTAAATAAACATTTTTATTTCCTTCTTTATACTCCCCGAATCTACTATATCCTCCTATTATATTAATTCAATGGCCTGATAAACTTGATATCGTAGATTTTCATAAGCTTAAAGGTTCATAAAAGGCTAATGCTAACACTGTCTCAAGCTTTGCCTTCTGATATTCTATTGTAAGTACTCGAACATACATTATACAGGTTCTTGCAAATAGATCGGTGACAAAATCTATTAGCAGACGTTCAAATTGCGCAAGCGTTAAACAAACAGGTTACAAAAACTGTAGGTGGTAAGTCTTCATATCGCAGTAATCTTTAACCATGTACAGCCAACAAAGTAGATAAGTAACCAGGGTCGCCAAACATAGCTGAAGTTTTCATGGTAACCGATGTGTGGACCTGAATGAAATATAATTAAAATGTCATACCAAATCACATCTCATTAATAAATTTTCAATTCTTTCATATCCATCCAAATGGTTTCCATGTAAAACTTCAATTATATCGGACGGCCCTGGTAACTTGCCTCCTTTTTAGACTGTACACTGTTAAAACCTTTGAGGTGCGCCTACGCAGGTAACGGATTCCTGCGTAGTTATTATTTTGGCCAGATATATTGGTTAACTTCAGTCTAGGGCAGTACGTAGGCCTCTTCTACTGTCAACCCTCTTGCTTATCGGGTTAGTAACCCTGTCACTGCTATGATAAATTTTAGCAACGTATCATGTTCAAGAAAACTTCAAACCATTTGGGGCCCAGGTACATACAGTCAGGTGATTTTTGCCAGGTATGCAAACTTATTTAGATCATCATCAATATCATGTACAGGTTTTTCGAACATATTGCTGATTGTAAGCATCCTTACCTTTGTGGTATGCTTTCCTGGTATGCGTAAGTCTTATGTGATATCTCACATCCCTCCATCCATCCTCTCCATTCCTGCAGTTTTTCGTACATTTACTATGAATACAACCTAAAGTGTTTCAATAGTGCGTACTTTAGAAGTCTTTGTCTCTTCGATTGATAGAACTCTCGTTTAGGTTCCAAACTCCGTCACAGCCCCAAACATCTTGGTCCATCATCACCAATCACATATCCCACGAGTGTCAGCTCATTCATCATCAAAACCAGTGGCGTGCCACTTAGATGGTGATCAGTGTCGTATCGCGATCGTACCCAGTGTTGGTACACGCTGGTGAACATTTGCATATAATGGTACGATGCGATGCCATTCGTCAAATTGTGTGAGTGACACCTACTTTGTAAGGGGTGTTCAAATTTAGAAAGTTGTTTTTTCTTTGTTGGTCCGTTGGTATCTAAAGTTTCTGGAATGGCGTCCGCGTAGATATAGCGTAGCCTAGAAAAACCTGCTGCAGGGTGAACCTATGACCTAGTGAGGACCAGACAACCGGGACCTGGTTGATGTAGCGCCATTAAAGGGAGGCCGATGCCCAGCAATGGACGTCTTTAGGCTGAAAGAATAATGAATTTAATTATTTTTGCAAGTATTGATTACTTTTCCCAACATAGTAACTGCTGCTATCTGTTCTAGCTGCATTGACGCAATGCTGTCTATATGTTCTAGCACCTCCTTCATCGTTGACTTGAAGTTTATAGATACTTTATACTTACGTTGTATGCGTACATACTCGTACGTACCTAACATATTTTGTATGACTTGTTATATTTTCTGGTTTTAAGTTTTCGTAATGTTTTTGAGTTTTATGATGTTACCTACTGTTGCTACTTATCTGTGAAAACGTTATAGATATAAAACTGTTAAAAAAAATGTTGTCAACCAAAAGGTATTTTTCCCATGAGAAGCTAAACTTATAATTTTAACTCATCTAATGACACCATTTGTTTACTCATATACAAAACCCTTTTTGCGGATGACAAGAATTACCCTTTATAACATCTTCATTATGCATCGGAACAAAAATAAATTAATGAGTTGCAATCACTCTTAAATTCATTGTTGCGAAAAATTCACATTATCAATCCATCTTTTCAGATCGCGAAGCCGACGTCACAGCATCTCCTGCGAAAGCAAGAAAAAAAAAACAAATCAATATTCAACGCAATAAAGGAACACCATATAAGTGAAAACAAGGGAAGGGTAAATAAAACCTATAGGCAGAACGCATTAAGGTATTCGGGCAAGACGCCATTGTTGTCATATCGTGGATAAACTATGACATTAATCAATGGACGACAACAATAGTACCGCTCACCTCAAACCAAACTCATCTCACCAACATACCTTGGACCCTGCTCCCTTCTATGAAGTACTAGTCTTCAGTACTGTAAGGGATCATGGTGAAATGGTTGGTAGTATCAAGTGAATACATCTACATAATGTGGGCAACTACACAACACTAGATAACCGTTATTGTGACGACAATCCGATTCTACCCACGTGGTTATTGGAAACTCAAGATATAAGTGCTTATGTACTAGTAATTGTTGTATTTAATAAAATGTTTTAATTTCGAATAAATGTTTCTATATTATGTGTTACAAGAAATGAGTAGCTGCTACCAAAAATCTTCATTAATATTTTTTAATTCAATCGAAAGGTCGCAATGGATTGGTGAGAGTCGGAGGAAAACAATAGATACGAGTCGGACAGGATACTTGGGGGAGGCCTTTGTCCAACAAAGGACGTCTCTTGGCAGAAATTATAGATTTTTTTTATCATTTCATCATCATGATAAATTCAAAACAGTGATTTTTTTAAAGCAACGAAAAAGTTAATATGTACAATTAACATCAACAAATTAAAACTCGAATGTAACTGGAAATATAGCTAAGTTGTGAAATGGCAATAAAATCATAATTAATCATTTGTTACATAAATGATTAATTATGATTTCAAACTTATCTACTTACTTATTTTATTTCTAATTAATATTGTCATATCCCTCATATTTCCTCATATATACTAGATGAGGAAATGAACAATTACATTTAAACGCTAGGGTAGCGGTTTCATCACATGTAAGTTGTATTTATCTCCATTATAAAAATTATAGCTTATTATTTTAATGTTTAAGCGATATCATCGCAAAGTTTGGAGTAACACTGATATCTACGTTCAAACAATCACCTTTACAGTATTATTTTCATTAGATTTTAGAAATATTAGTTTTTATAATCTCGAAGATTCTTTATATTATAATCCATAGGTGCATTCCAAACACATACCTATACAAGTTCCAAACCATAACCAAAAACCAGGAACTGCAAAACGCAGTGCAAACTGAAACCAAAATTAATTTGTGATATGCAAAATCAAATCCCTAACGACACTCGCATTCATTCCCCGCCATTTCACTCGCCTCGTTAATCATGAGGGTTCCTTCAACGAGGACAGATAATTTCATTAGTAGATATGTGGTTCGTATAGGTATTACTGAATTCACTGAAAGTTGGCGTTCATCATCTATATATGTAGCCCCTTTGTGTAAGTTTGTCACTGCTACCCTTATACATGGACAAGCAGTTTACTTTGTGTTCTCGATAATGTTGAGTGATAATGATTTAGAGATTAGTGAGGAATTATGATTAACTACGACCTTTTTAAATTTTACAATGAAAATCTAATGTTTATACACTGCCAGACAATGCAAAACCTATACTAGTAGATCTCACCATGAACCTGTCCCTGGCTACCCATGGGAGGCGTGAGCTTACGGATCACCTGCAGTGAGTATTTCGCCGTCCAGCTTTCCAGTCACTGTCTAGCCCGAGTTCAAGTCTTCAACAGCGAGTAGACCCACGCGTGCCTCAGAAAGACGTCAGCAAAACCGTAGGGATGATACGTGTTGAGGCAGCGAGGAATTTCTAAACATCAAATCTGAGGTCCACAAACGCAACAGCGACTAAAAAATACAGGTGTGGTTATAGTCAGCAAAAATCTTACACGCTTTCCTGCTCCACTTTAGAGTTGGAAGTCATTGGAGGATTTACTACTACAACAAAAAAAAACATCTTTGGATATAGCTAATGAACTAACATTTCAAGGCTTTTGAAGAATGGTGAAATGGCCAAAATTAATTTTAAAATTCGCTATTATGCGATAGGAAATCTAAATAAATTAAATAATTTCGTGGACCAAGACCTTGCTCACCACGTGGTTCTTTTAACCTGTTAAAGTTAAACTTGTTTGCTAAAAGAGTTCGTTCACCGTTGAACAAGATTGAGTCATTACCTCTCAATCGCCAATCAACGCCTTTACCCTTGGGCTACTGGCGATCTTAATAATTTTATTAAGTTCAAAAAATACATAACTTTACTCGTATGAATAAAGTTTTTATTGAAAATTAAATGTTGTTGAAGTTTTATATCTACTTTTTTATATACTTTACCTTTTTTAAGTTACTTACCCGAACCGAATTGTCCATCCGTTGCTCCGTCTGTTAGCGAGCTATATCTTGTAAACTGTAATATATAGAGAGTCAAAATTTTCACAGAATTTTTATATCAATTGATACTGCACACCCAAATCAAAATGGCACAATCTCTTCTTATGTAAATCATCCTCGCACTTGACCAATTTTCAAGCGAATCAGCTTGTTTAGGTAATCAAACTATAAACTACATGTGATTTTAACAACAAAGGTAGTCTACTCGATTTCGAGTTTCCTTAATAAGACAAAGATGAAAACTCCAACCAACCTCTTTTGGCTGAGCAAAGCTAGGAAACCAGTGATATATAAAATATTTGTTATTGTGCGATAGAGCGATGAGATTGGTTCCCTTGATACTGTTATAGAGGCCTTTGTAGGGTTACAACAGGAATCTAATGATATTTCGCAATTATATGAACGTCATCAAGATATGGACAGAATCATTCCTTTGAAAAAATTTCAAAAATGTTTTATTCAAACTCAAGCTTGTGCGCAAATATGGGTGCACTCTCTGTTCCTTTTCTTTCATAGTCCAACAATACGGTAATCCGACACGACCGGAGAAACATCAGGCGCAGGACCAACGGTTTTGCGAGCTTTTGGGGTAACATACCACCAAATATCAAACTATCGACAGTTACGGAGTAGTTCTTAAAAGAAAAAAAACCAATAGCACTTTTTGCCCGCAATGGGATCTAAATCTAAGATCTCACGCTCAGCAGTCGCGCTTGCGACCACGTGATACAGTACAGAAAAAAAAGCTTGTAAGAAAATATGAAATAAAAGAAATGCCACTTAAAAAAATCCTAAAATTGAAATTCATGACCTAAACACGAATTGATTATAAACAAAACAAACTCAGTTTAATATTATATTATGACCACCAGCTCACACCAAAATCCAAGCAGGAAGTCTTAAACTCAATTATATTATTTAAATTCTCGTTTCATTTCTTTTTGCTCTCGGGCCAAAATGTGGGCAAGGAAATAAACAAAAAGTGGGGCAACAAAAATATGAAGAAACCCCGCTGAGCTTATCCGTAGACACGCAATGATATTAGAGAAATCGGAACACCGCATTATTGTAGACGATGACAGCGGTAAGCGGCGGAGCTGAGCGAAGCGGAGCGGAGAAATGCTGTAAGAGGTAAAAGGTATATGTAAGGAAGGAAACGAAGAGTTTGTAGTCAGAAACTTTTTATACAATAAGAAAAATCGGGGAAACTAGAAAGAGGCCTTTGCGTAGGAGTGGGTCAGAAAGGGCTAACCAAAAAAAAAGAAAAACGACTCTATCATTTTTGTGTCCAACTGCACTAATCATCAAGGATTAATTATCAGAAAACTTTAAAAACTATAACATATACTAGGCTTTAGTAAAAGCTACTAAACTTGCAGAATATTTACAATTCTAATCTTACTAAATAATTTACCAGTCTTATCACAAAATTTTTCACGTCTAAAAGCTTGTAAAATGAGCAAGAAGGTGACATCCATAGGTGAGTATGCATTAGTAACTTTGTAATAAACTTCACGGGCCCTACGAACACAATCTCTCTCATTAATATCTTCAACGCCTACTTAAATAATGACGTAAGTATTAACGTAACATGTTACGTTGCGTTGATTGAATTTATCACGAGAAGTTTCATCAAAGTGTGGTGCTAGTGTCACCGGTCTGAGAGACTGGTTTTGAGGTCAGCAACTTGTGTGGATACTACGGGTTCCTTCTTTTTTTTGAGTGTATAATATTTCAACTATAGACACTTGGTATATAAACTTGATCGTTAACTTTTGTTTTATTTTTCACTGCGTTTACCTTTGTGTTTGGCTCAATCAATATCAGCTACTGTCTTAACAGCGTCATTATCGTCTTCTTTTTTCATTCTTCCAGCCTGTCGATCTACTGAAATATATACAAATAAAAATAGATATACAATGTCTTTTCAGACTTCAGTGTTACCCGTCCCGAGAAATAAATCCTTCCAAAACTCAACCACCCCAGATTCCAGCACACCTAAACCTAGATTATATCTTCGCTATGATTACACGCTTACCAGCTGGTATCTGCGGATTATCTTTATTGAATGCCACACGCTGCTCACAGCACGCCGCCCAACATAACTTACTGCAGACTACGGACCGTGCAATAAGGGCTTTATCTCGTTATTTTTGTATAACTAGAATTTTTGTTGGTAAGTTTTTGAGAGGTAAGAAAATTGGCAATAACTTAGACGTATTTTGAAGGAGAAAATAATATAAATAAGGCCGTCGCTTACAATTGCTGAAGTATAGAAGAAAATAATAGGTGATATACTAAATGTGATGCCAGATGATAATATCAAAATCTTTTGTCGAGGTAATACTGACGATTGTCATAATGATGATGAAACAAATCCGATTGGCCATTACAAAATTCTAAGTCTCAATTGCTTAAGAGCTACCAGATCTAGTCCAATAAAACATAATGCATAACAACGATTATTTAGTCGTTACACTATCAGGTAGTTAGTATCTCTATTATTAAGTAATCTTGGCTATCACTGGAAGCCAGTGTTTGATCTGGGTAAGAGCGTAGGTAGATCCAGATGAATCGAGAAACGCAGCGAGATGGTTCAAGGCGGATATTAACTTTGCTGGAGGATGTTCGACAGACTGGTAGAGTACTGAGATGCTTTGTTAGCTTCTAAGTTTGAAATATGTAGGTATTATATGATCCGTTATAAGAATTGGTAAGTATAGAGTAAGTATGATATACCAGATGTAGTTATTATTATCAATGTTTATTTACCTACATGAATTTTAGTTGTAGATAAGTACCAAAAATAAAAGTTGAAGAAATAACGAATTTTTTGTTGGACATGTTCTTATATTTTTTCTACGTAGGATTAAACAAAATGAAGAAAATAATGGAATCTATTTACAAATATCTGTTTATTAGTTTGTTTAATTGTACAAGACATACAAATGTCTAAACTAAAAAAGCTATCAGTATATGAACTAGCACTCTTGAGGTATTTGCTGGAAAAATCACGTGATTTTATAGATAGTTTTGTATTTTCCTCCTAAGAAGAAATTAATGCGAAACGTCCATCCATGGGAATCTGACTATCTCACACTGAAATAAATGTCTAATCTTATAGAGACTTTCAGGTAATGCGCGACTAGTCAAAGATAAAGGGATATCATAAGTGATTAGCAGAGATTGAAATAGAAAGAGAATAGTTTACTTGAAGATCGAGGAAGAAAGTAACAGAAAGTACATACATAATCTAAAATCCCATAATTTTATTATAACGATTGAATTCCGGGATTTCAGAAATATAAATTATTGTTACACTTAGGGCCTGTTTCACAATGTCCGAGTAGGCACTACTAACTGAATAAATTCAAAAATGGAACAGAATTTGTATGAAATTATCTGCCAAGTAAGATACTCGAAACTTAATCATAGGTGGTGAAACAGGCCGTTAGAATCAAGAACAAAATAATTGTATTGAAGATTATGTTTTCAAAGTTACCTACTAAAACTGTGCAATAAAGTTTTATGCTTTATATAAAAAAAAATCCTGAAATTTTAAGACTTTTTTAATTAAATGTACTTAAATATTTTTTACCTATTGCGATCTCTGGTGATTAAGTATATGTATACAGCAATATAATTATTCTTGAAATCTTTAATTTAAGGTTTTCAGTAATAACTTTAATTGACTAACCAACACTAAACAATATTTTATATTTACAAATAGCTACAACTACTGCATTATGGGGAATGGAATGGATTGTAACGAGGAAATTTAATTAAAAATATGTTTTAATTACAAATTGAAAATAATTACTCGATACTATAATTCATAATATACGTAGTTAAGTGTGTTTGATTACTTTTTTGTTTTAAATAATATAAACGAGTGCTTGACTGCGATCCCACCTGATGGTAAGCAGCATATAATCGTAGATGGTGAGACACATTAGTTTATGAGGAGCTTATTCACTCTAGCTTTGACAACACCCAAATTATAATCAAATGGGAAGACTGCAGCAGGAAAATAGTTCCAGTTCTTCGATGTACACGTTATAAACGATTACTGTTTATTTTTTAAGGTTCGCATTTTTTTGAAGACTACAAGGTAATGTGATCCCATTGATGGCAATTATAGTTTAGATCTTACTAATGCCATAGAATAAGCAGTACCATCTAACATTATAAACTAATATACACTAAATAAACTTGAACGCAAAAACAACATCAAAAAATTAGAAAGTGCAATATTTCGCTCAGCATAAAAATGGTATTAAGAGATCGTGACTGTACACTTGGCATCACGAGTTGCTTATGCAAATGATGTGAACCAACCTTGGACCGACAAAGCAGCCTCGACCGACACCCGACTATTGTTTTCCAACAACACAAGAAAACGACACTCTTCAGAAATGCACGAACAATGTATAAAACAAGTTAACACAGAAGAACACTGTGTCGTTTCATGAGGTGCTATCATCATTCATTCTGAATACCGTTAAATAACATCACATTATATTTAAAGATTATTTGTATTTGTAAAACGGCAACGAATGACTTATGGTGAGATTATATAGTTTTTTTAATCCGTTTTTATATTTTTGCGTATTAACAAGAAAACTTGTTTGGATTAACCCATTTATGAATCGATAGATTACTATCAGCCTTACCTTTTTCAAACTATGCCTTGGTTGGCTTCCAGTCAAATAAGATTTTAGTTTTCGGGTCGCCTCGCGCTTGAGCACCATCTCACCTGATGGAAAGCGACGATGTGGTCGACGATGGAACACGTTTATCTAGAAGTAACCTATCTATTCTCGAAGATTTCCAGGTTGTAACTATCAGATGTAGCTAGATTTTGTCCTTCTTTCCTCACTTTTCCCATGCTCTTTTCTTTGTCTGGCATTTAGTAACTGGGTAACATGATACCCCTAGCAAAAACTGGTGACAGTTTTTATGACTACTATCGTCCTTTATCCTATAACTACTATATTGACGGTGTGTTTTTGAAGCACGGAGAAATCTAAGTGTGTAGCTGCATCGTTATTACCGAAACCAAAAAACCTTAAGTAGTAGGTACGTGGTTTCGGCAATGACGATGGGGTTAGTAATTTTCTTAGGTAGTATATTCGGTTTTACTTATACCAATACTATTTTCAAGATCCGTAAGGTTTGCAGCGGGTCTGCAAATAATTTGGTAGATTTTTGATATTTCGGCACTGCTTTCACAACAACTCGAAACCGAAATCAGAGCTACAAAACGAATATCATTTAAACTCCTTTTAGATTTTAATAATTAGAGGTTTTGTAAAACAAAATCATGGTATGTAATATAAGAGGTGCCCCCAAAATAGTATCGACGGCCGTCGGCGGTGCTCTATTTCGGGACTATCCGTCGGCGGTAACACTACCTGCATCAAAAAGTTAAACTTTTTCGTCCCGCCACATATAGGCACTCTCTTACGTATGTCTACCGAGAAGTCATTTAGCAGTATTAAATATCAAACAGGTGATAAAACACGAAAACTTGGCACCCTGACAGACAAATTGACATGCACATCGGAAGTGACATTAACAATCCTATATAAATACCAACAAATTGGAGTCAGATAAATATAATCTAATCACCAATCAATATTATAAGGTCACAGCTTTCATTATGGTCTAATTATTTTTTAAAGTGTGCTACGTAATGTTGTGAGCGCATAATTTGTGTTGATTCATTAATAATTCATGTAATGAGTAACGGTGGAAATAATTGCTTGATGTCGATCAATTTAGGGGTTAAAAAGGTATAATTAGCTTTAATCGAATTTATTTTTAGATATATTATACGTGTTACCTACACGTCCTATATTTTTAATCAGCAGATATGTAACAGTTGTCTACAGCATATCAAGGGTAGGTAATTTATGTTTAACTAATGAAAACTTTGGATTTCTTTATCCTCATGGACAACTTATTTTTTTTTAATCAAAGATGTGGTGAATTAAAATACGATCTTATATGGATATACCTATGTATGGCAGTACCTAGGTTACGAAAAATAACTTGAAAAGTGAGTAAAAATGAAAATGATTAATTTCAAAATGAAGGTGTAACCTTAAGTGATCCAAGATTGGATTGATATTAAAGAAGATTATGAAATTACGGAGGACATCAGTTCATCAACAGAAGCACCTGTTAAGTGGAGGGAGTAGAATAATTAAAGGTTTGTAAATGGCGTCATTACTAAGGAATATTTCATTATTCATTCCCATTACTTAACGTCGATTCACACATCAAAACTGACTGATGTGAAAATTTTTAAAAAGGAATTGACAAATTATTTCACGACGATGTTTTTTTTCTTGAAGATATTCTGAGTTTTGCTGAACTTTTTACTGCAATACCTACAGGAGAAGAAAACAAAGTTGCACAAGAAATCTTGGGTGATCTTATGTCAAATACACATGTCTATACGTGACTGATCTATGAAGGCAGGTCATCTACCTACATTAATTAAGATCGCTGAACGCAACATTGACAGCCGAACTGCCGAAGAATTCTTTTTTGAATTCCCACGTTGAACTATTTATTGGTTGATATAATTAAGTAATTATTCTACAATGTAAGCGGCTGAGAATAGCTGAGGTGCCTGCCAGCAGTCATAATGATCGTTTGAGAGAGCTAGGTGTTGAGATTAATGACTTGCGTGTGAAGCAGGTAAATGATATGCGTGTCAAATTAGAAAGATCATCTCTTTAGAGTACAGTATTTTTTGAAAATTTTATTTAGTAGGAAACATTCAATGAGTGTACGTAGTGAAAGAAGAAGCAAAATTTTCGACAAATTTAGTAATAGCTATGATATAGTCATTTCTTTATAAAGGTTGAATATGTTCCAACTTTTTTGCTGAATAGGTCAAAATCTGTACAAAATTTTAAAGATTTTTTTAGTAAAGTTATTATCATCTAATACATTTCTTCAAATTTTGTGTTGAATAGATTTATGTATCAACTTGCAAACAAAAAATTTGATAAGTTTCATTATCTAGTAAATTTGACTACAAATAAAATATACTTGCAGAACCACTAGAAGCGGTTATAATATTTTCTAATGATATATCCAACAAATGACTTTATAATAACGTAGCTGTTGATGATACGATAATATTGCTTCATTTATTGCTGACATCAAAGAAGCGTTATTTAGAGATGTAATCAGGAAGGTAAATGATATATGCAATGTGTTGAAATGAGTAAGAGAAATGGTATACTTATCATATAATTAGGTACCAAGGCGCCCACAGTAGCTAAGAAGTTAATCATTGTTTGTTGCATAGATAGATATAACCCTATCCACTGATAGGGTTATATCTACCAATCACTATTGGTTATGCCCTACAGGTTATGCAGGTGTTTAGGGTAAACCAGGCATACGTAGATACTACAGCCGATTGCAAGCCACACTTGTAAAACTAAGACTCACATTCAAAATTACATTAACTATACAACTTAAATTAAACTTGCCTTGTATAGTTTACATCGCCGTCATACTTAAAAACTAACCAATTCGGCTCAAATATGCACCAAATTTTAAATGCGTGTCTTAGTTTTACAAGTGGTGCACGTTATCGACTGGGGCATGTTACCTGTGCCTAGTTTGCCATATAGCGAGTCCTTTAATGGCACCATTTTAAATGCTTTAATTATTTCTTTGTTGGATTTCATCTTTCAAACTCAGATTTCAATATTTATTTCCTTTACAGTTGTTCGTGTCCTTCAAAGTAATTCCTCTCGTATGTGTGATTTAGATTAATGTTTCTCCTTTTTTTTGTTTTTCGTGTTGTTACCTACGTCCAGATTCGTATCTATTTTTGTATTATCCTTTAAAGCTGGTATACCTATTCCATTTGTGCTCGAGTTAAAAAATTCAAGAGATCGCAACACAATATACTTAGATATACATACCTACCTAATCATATACCTACGTATAGTTGATACGTGCTTCCCTTAAGTGACGTAACTGCTCCCCCGCGTCTGTTGTGCTTCAAGCTGGACTGAGTAAAAGTGCTAATTAAAAAGGACAGAAATATATAACTTACCATATATGGGAATAGGACGGTAGCATCTCTATCGGTGTCATCTTCCAATGCAACGCCTGACGGGTATCCCAGCGCTCGCAAGTTTCTCCGCTAACTTTGTTTAAATAAAATATTTTTATTCCTTGCTTGAATTTTACCAATATTTTGTATACGTATTCTATTTAGTACCAATTAATTTGCAGAAGAAATAATTTCACAAATCAATTTAAAAAACTCCTTAACCACCTTTGGACCAAAGTGATTGTGATTTCATATAGTTATATAAAATATAGAATTTAATTATTTTGATAAGTTCATTAAAGCTTGGACATTTTAATAAATTATATTAATTCCCTAAATTTAAAATAATTATTTTGAACTTAGGGACTTACTCTTCATCATACCTTTTCTATAATTTTATTGTAGAAGCAATTTATAGCATGTAAGTATTTTTAGTAATTATTATGAAATACCTAAAGATTATTTATTTATATACCTTACTAGTTTTTTTTCCAGTCTACAAAAGTAGTCACTTTGATTTCCCAACCAAAACATTGATTTAAATAACATTCTAACGCCGTAGCAACCTGTTGGGTAGACTGTACACTATAACAAATGAGTTGGGCTGCGTCCGAGTGGCTGACGCGTGGGTGTGGCGCCGCGGGGCGGGGCGAGCGGGGACACCGCCCCAAACAAAATGGCAGCCGCGCGGGCGCCAATTTTGAATTTCAATTTGGATTTGTAAAACGACTTATAAGAATTACGCAATGAATATCAAGGAAAATAAGAACATTTCTAGATATAATGATTAAGTAATTAATTGATTCAATAAGAATTTAAAGTTTTGATTGTTATTTTATGTTTTTGGGTTACCTACGTCAAAAAAATATTTGAAATTATTGACAATTCAAAACATTAGAGACTAGTATTTATTACATTATTGTTTCTCTAAGTTATCTTCTTCTTCTTCATTTATAGTGATTTTTGTTGTGATTCATTTAACATTTAAATTTCAAAGCTACCACTACTGTAATACTGATATTAGAGCCCTATGATTTATGTTCACTTTGGTGTCTCATAATAACTCCCACCATGAATTACCAACGATGACGAATCAATTAATAACAGAATGTCAGATAAGTTATCAAACGTGTCAAAAAGCCAATAAAATCAATTACAGAGTTGACTTGTATCTTAACACGAGACCATAAATTAAACTTATTCCTACAAAGGATCGCCGACAACACGACTATCTATAAACAAATCGTTATTGCGATTTAAGGACCCATTTAAAAGCTATAAATTTTCCAGCACGCTACAAAATCAGCTCTAAACCAAACGTGATAGAGTCGATATTCACTTGTTTAGGAGCAACACCTTAGCTCTCATAAACTATTTTCAGTAACAGCTAAATGAAGAGGCGACTTTTCTATCTCGCTCAAGCATGCCTAAATTCAGATAAGCAAGAAAGGAACAGGGAATATTTACGAGGTGTTTATATCGATACAGCGGCGTTGATTTAACCATTGCTTTGGTTTATTGCAGTCAATAAAATTGAACGTTATGAGGCAAGGTCGTAAGTGAAAAATCGTCAATGATTTATGTCTTCATCTTGGGACAGTAAGTTTCAACTTTGATGTTGTTCAGCTTTTTGTGTAGGTGGTTTAGAACGGACAAATGTTTGTTTACAAATGTTTGACAGGATACATGAATGTTTGTCAATTAGTCATTTGAGATTTGTTTAGTAGGTATGCTGTTAGACTATTTAATATCAATATTCCACATTTTGATATAAAATAAGATGGAAACTGGGGAAAAAATAAAAACATTACACTGAAAAGTGTAATTTGTTTTATTCTAGCAGTAAACAGCACATAGTTTATCTTATTAGAATGTGCAGAGAATTGCATGATGTATGACCAAAACTATAATTCTAACAAGATTAACCAATCTGTGATAAACTAAAAATTGCTGGGATATAAAAAATTTAAGCAGTAACCATTTGGGTTACTACTAAAACCAATAAGAAAACCCAAACCTAATTTTGAGAAAATTCTTAGAGAATAAATTACAAAGCCACACTTTTTGGGTTTTGGTTGCCACTTTAACCTAATACCTACTCATTCAACCAAATATTTGGTAAAGAATACATTGCAAAACAAAATCTATCTCAACAAAGACATTCAAACTGTTTAACAAAACGATAACACTGACAGAAGATCTATTTTTATATAAAATACAGCAAGAAACAGAATCAGAGTGATTGCTCCAATTGCTGGACATACGTAGATGATTGTGTTATCTGAGCACGACCGTGAACCCAATCTGTGGCAAGTGCAATGGCACATTGACGAAGCTCATAAATAACACTTATCATCGCTCCCCGAGAGGAGACACCCACCATTTTACTATGACCCCTATCACAAAACAAATTGATACTAAATCTCTTCAATGTAAAGGATCTAGCTTCGATGGAAGTGGAATTGAAAGAAATTGGATTGTTTACATCCGTTGGTGAATGATAAAAATAGTAAATATATTGATGCCAATATCAATGTTTTGTAAGTAAATATAATCTTGCCAAAAGCTACACACGATGAATGAAATGATATTGACGATACATAAATAGTCAACACAGACATAAGAATGAGGTTTTTCGATAAAAAACTCAGTATCATTTGAGAAGTAATGATAACAATAATACAATAAACAGTGATCAAGATAATTGGATGAATGCATAGTTTTTATAGTTTGCCATGAACCTTGTGGGACCAAGGCCAAACATGAGATAAATCTGTATGTAACGGGAAACAACACGAAAAATACTGGACTAATTACAAAAAAAATAGTTATAATAACTTCCGGTGATCGCTGAAATCAACCAGACAAATACATGCCATTTAAAACCCTGCAAAACCATAATTGCCTCAATTTCAAACTTGTCAAAATCGCATTAGTAGAGATCGCGCACGAGAATAATGTTTCGCCTTTAGCGTTCATTGGACGCAGGGATTATTAAAAACGCATTAGAGAAGCCACACCTAGTCGTATAAATAGCTTTGGTGAAACAGAAAAAAAGCGTAATTTCGAGTTTTGTGAAGGGGGAGGTACCAATCAGCCGTAACTGACACGGAAGGTACGAGGCACGGTCGTATCACGCAAAATCATTATTTTGTCGTTAAGCTGACGTATTATAATGACGGTATCTAGAAGCACGATCTGGAAGAAAGCCTTTATTTTATAGCCCAAGTTGAGATATGTGCAGCATTACGCACAGCTGTGAGGAACCTTGACCTTTTTTGTAGTTTAGCAAAACTGTGTGAGATTCTTGAACTTTAGAAGATGCTAGAGAAAAATTTGTAATAATTTCACTGAATTTGCCATAAAATATCGAATATGTTGACTGCAATAAATCTATGCCTGTCAAATCTCGATCTTGTTTTTCAATTTGTTGTGTTGTCTAAATGTATGTTTATCATGTGTTCTAGTAAATTTACTAGTTGTGGAAAAGTTTCTTATAACTAGTTAAATGTAATGTTTATTAAGTAATATTAGGTCTATAGCCTATTATGCTAGAAATTGTGTAAGTCGTTTCAGTAACATTACTAACTTTTAGTGTATTTTTTAGTATAATGTAAAGGTATTTAACAATAAAAATCTCAAAATACAATCATTATGCTTTATTAATTTCATGTATTTATATATTTATGACAATATCGTCTCGCCTAACCTTATTATGTTACTAATTATAGTTATATTTCATAAATTTTGAATCGATAGGACATAAATGGTAAATAAAATCGTTGAAATTAGGTTCCAATGTCTCTCTACAGACCTAATTTTTGAGTTTTGAGGACAGTTCTTAACAGACTTAAGAATCAGAACTTAATTTAAGTAAAACTAATTTTAAAATTTTACATTTCAAACTCATAGTTTCCATCTGGCAAGGGATCTGAAAACTTTGTGGAACATTGCACTGAAAATATATTACCATCTAAGAGGATCTATAGCTGACAATGTCGTTAATACATCATACTTATTGTAGTACACTTTTTAAAAGTAACAACCAATTAAAATACTGCTTAACTCTAGCAATAAAATTACAACACAAACATGTGAATTGAGCAATTAAAAATAATTCAACAAAATGCATCCCAGCCAGACAGGTATCGAATATTCCACCCAATTGCAATAGAAGAAAACGTAAGCGAAACTAATTAGCGAATCAATAAATAAATATTGAATATATCGACAATATACAATTATTACAATTTACATTTCACTTAACGAACACAGCACAAAATTAAAAAAAAAGAAAATAATATTTATAGAACCGGCTCACTGAGTTCTTATTAAAAACATTCACTAATTACAATCTATGTGAAAAATAATTTACAAATAGTACTTTTTTATACATTATTACGAAAAAACGTATAACTTGAATCCTGACAAGATCAACCTTTCTATCACTCGCCAATTTTTTATAATAATATTCGTAAAACTAACGTGTTACGAGTATATATATTAGATATTTTTTTACGTATATCGGGTTTCTTAATCAATGATTTTATAAAAATACCTTTTCAAAATGATGTATTACGGTTATACCTGAAACGTCAAGCGCCTCCGTATCTACGTATATTCGTTCGTATAGACACCAGTTTATTTCCTAACTTTGGTATACTGTGAACATGTAACCTCATACCTACATTCCACAAGAGATTTATAAATCAAAGTATCAAGTTCTGCACCTACGATATTGAAGGTAACTTTTGTTTCATTATAAATAAAGTGATTTTCCTCATTCATATCATTTGCTTCCACCGATGATTCCTTTCTGAGATGTCTTCACGTGACACACTACTTTCCACAATAGAAGTTCAAAGAATATCTCTTTAATGTTCTCATTAAGTATTTTCTAAATTATAAGCTTCGATCTCGTAACATTTTACAATAATAATAGATTTCCTATGACGTTTATTATCAGTATTAATTACGTATATGTGTCATCAAAAATCGTATACATTGCACTTGTAAACTGGCCTTCCCGCACTACGGTTACGCGTATAGAAAAAAAGAGACGATCCACAAATCAAAAACACTCATACCGCAAAAAAACTCAAAACACGAATAATATCGTTGTTTCCCAAATTAATCTCAATAATTAATTATTCACACTAAAACAATTGTACATCATATAATCTAAAAATTATTATGTATGTATGTACAGAATAGTATTTAGATAGCTTAATTAAGAAATAAAACATCAAATATATTAAATAATAACAATATGGATACTAATTGCCTTCTTATCAATGGTTAATTATAAGAGGTCCTTATGGTTTTGTGATTCAAAATGATTAGAGAATTTTGTTATTATTTACATAACTTCTGACACAGTGCTTGATACAGAATTAAACAATAAATTATGGACGTCACATTGTTCGTTTTGTTTTTTGGAATTTCAAAACACTATTATATGCCAACTTATAGTAGCTATGAAATAAATATTATGAGACATGTAAGTATCAAGCACTTTGTCAAGAACTTATACAAACGTAATGACCGATTGCAAATCAGTAGGTAATACCGAGAAAATGACAATTAATCAACTATATAATCACATAAATGATGCAGTTTACTAATCATATACACTGCGTTTTTGGTAATTATTGGTATTGAGATTGTTTCTATAAATTAATTTATACTTAACAACTGTAAAAATCTCTTCATCACACTATCATTACTCGAAATCACTAGGTTACGTATTAGTTATAATGTAATATTATCATGAAAAGTCCAACATACAATTTATACAAATTAAACTGTTCTAGTAACTTCGGTCTCGGGGCGTATTGTTTCAGATTTGTGTTCGGAGCAGTCGAACATAATCGTATACACAAAATAAAACGCGGAGAACGGAGTTTGTGATTCGGGCGAGGAAATCTGAAACAAGTCACCCCTAGCTTGGACCGCGTGAACTAAGCTAGAGGCCTTTACTGTGGCGAGGTGGGCGGACTCATGTTGTCCGGCTCGTCCCCGGAGCCGGGCTCGCCTTTGGTCTTGTTCTCCTTCTTCCACTTCATGCGGCGGTTCTGGAACCAGATCTTGATCTGGCGCTCGGTGAGGCAGAGCGCGTGCGCGATCTCGATCCGTCTCCTCCGCGTCAGGTACCGGTTGAAGTGGAACTCCTTCTCCAGCTCGAGCGTCTGGTACCGGGTGTAGGTTTGCCGACCCCGCTTCCTTTCTGAAATTAGATAACGGTACAAGTTAATACGATACCAGAAAAAAATACAAGAGATTAATTTTAAAACATGGGGCAACCCTGACGGCAGACGTTAAAAACTGCATAGGCATTTCTGATAAATGTTGGGTTATTTGTAAACGGCGAACACTCCCGCGCCGAGTTAATTGAAAATTGTTTTGAGCTTATCAATTTGTTAATTGTTTTTGCTTGTTGGGCATCTCTCGACTGTCGGGAGTTCTGGAGTCTTATAGAAATCAGTGCTGGGAAATGGTAATCTAATTTAAGAAACATTAATTTGCAATCAACCATGTCAAGAAATTCTGTAATCCAAGATATTACACATTGCTTCGAATTTGCAGCAGACATTAGACATTTTTTGTCATCAAGTTATCAGTTAAGATATCTTTTAAAAACATGCTCATTTAAATGCAAAGTAATCAATTCACCAGCCTTTTCAATTAATAACAAAGTTTAATTAGCATTAAACGGTGTGTAAATATCATAGTGCAACATGAGCAACAAATTATAATCTAGAAAACGAATTTATGTACAGAGAACTCACATTTGGAATAAGAATATATTTTTAGCAAAACAAACTCAACATCTATCAAAGTAGTTCTTCTCACTACCGACAATGTTCGTACAGTGGTCTTAGTTCCATAATTACATACGGCTATTAGTGAGACATAAGTAGACGCCTGTAATAAATTTACAGATATTTAATAATTCTGATATATTACCAACTTTTTGTACGTGTGGGTGATATTAAGTGTGTATTACGTAAAATGAGTTGTACGTGTGTTTGTGAGTAAATTCTCGGTCCGAAGTTCCGAACCGCTACCGAAGCCAATTAAAATAATTTAAGACGCCGCAGGGCTTTTTCATTTTGTAATCATTATTCTTCGAGGAAGATGCGAAGCCTATTATACACGGTTTAGATGATGCACTGAAGTGTAATTTATATGAAGTGTAAAAAGACAAATCTGTGGATGAAACTGCACGTAAAAAACGTGATTATGTTTTTATATTGATAGTTAAGACAACAGATTAAAACGTTGATAGAGTAGATAGTGTAAGCAAGCTTAAGTTAATCTGTTTATAACCTGACTAAACATTAGGTAAACATTCTTTTCGAAAACTTTTACCTCTGTAGTTAAAATAAGTTGCAAAATTCAACTTCTTCGAAATGTTATTAACCCAAAATTCTCACAAAATATTCACAAAGCACAAAATACATTCTGAATTGAAATAGAAACAGTTGAAGTTGGAGTTGAAACAAAGCAAAAGTTAGCTGATTATTTTCAGTTCAACGGTAACACGCGAAACGGCTTGCCGTACAAGATAAACACGCTAACTTCGAAGAAATACGCAGACACGAATCGCGGATTACATTGCGAATCACACTACCGACGATTTCCAAGAACGACAATATTCATAACGTTAGAAAAAAGAAAGGAGCCGATGACAAACACGACAGTTTGTTACGAGTTGACAAACGAGGTACTGAGGACTATAACGTCATCAATATAGATAACCTCTGACCAGTTAACATAAATCTTAAGATTTCTACAGGAATTTAACAGAGTGATGTAAAAGAGTCAGCCAGTGTTAGGGTTGGTGCATCGGATTCAAAATTATCGCCCACTTGTTGCTCGGGAAATTGATAACAACCTCATCGTCCTGGTCGGATTTTAGGACGTATTCAAGTACAGCAATGTTACCGTTAACAGTCTTGAAGATTTTGAGGTGCTTGAGACATTAACACAATTTATATTATAACACTATTCTAGACTTTTTTTAGCATTATTGGCCTTTTAATGTTCCTACTGTTGGGACGCAGGCCTCCTCTCTGGAAGAGGGGACTACTCTAGAATACAGTAAAAAAATATTAAGCAATGAGAAATAGTCAGCTTGACTGCTACTTAAAGCTTCTTTTAATCTGGTTTTATTATAACACGAAGAAGTGACACGTATTAAGAAAAAATCTCATATATTAGATATTAACAAAGCTCAGCAGGAAAATGTTTCGATGAAAACCAATTAAAAATAGGTTTTATGTGGACAAAAACGGAAGAACCCAGAACTATTTATTGGTAGACTAGGAAAACAGTTGTTTTATGTTCATTATACTATAGCAGAAGTATTCCCTTAAATCATTTTTATTGATCTGGATATAATATCTGGAGAGAACTGAGTAATTGGTACAGCTAAAACCACTCGTCTTTCCTCTATCATACAAAAACTCATTCATCACACAAACACTAACTATACAAGTCACCATCTACCACAGTCTAGTTTTCACCACGTCCCTAGACCTTACATTTCATCAAGACAACACACGATCTCATCGGTCATGTCGCGCCGAAAATTCCGAAACAATGTCGTATAGCGATATAGCTCATGAAATCCCCTTCCTAGCGGGCTTTATATATTACAGCAGCGGTTTCATCGCACACTCAGATGCATAAAACATGATCCCCCCGTCAGATTTAAACCGTCCGTAATAAGAGCATTAAAGAGGGCACGAGGCAAGCGAGATGCTAGCTGCTAGACGATGGTAATACTTAGTTTGAAAGAGTCGTAGTAAACATGTGGGATTGATGTTCAGATAATTGACGAGTGTTAAAGTAGAGATTGAACTCTTAATAGAACCTGAAGTGGCTAAAAATTCTTAAAGGTTTTAAAATGCAACTGAACTCACAAATTTCTCAGTATTCATTTTGATGAATTTTGGTTGCAAAATTTCGGGCTAATGAAGACATTCTCGAAGTGAAGATTTGAAGATCATGATGAAGTCAATGAAAACCACACTGCATTGAACATTGCTCGCACAGATGGCCGCTAAGGCCGGAAGGTTCTGGAGAGGCGACTGTGTACTGGAAGACGCAGTGTTAGAAGGCTTTCTAAAAGGTGGACCTATGACCTGGTAAGGGCTCAACCCTTACCAGGTCATAGGTCCACCTTTTATCCAATGGATGCGAGATGCACAGGGCCATTCATTGAGGGAAGCCTATGTTCTGATGATAAGACGAGAAGCATGACTGCATCAAACGGTGCGGTTGCTCTTCTCTAAAGTTAAAACTATATCCATGAAGGCCAAGTATACTTCATTCATCAAACGAGCGTCCAAACCGCAGCGTCCAACCCGCTGGTCTGACCGTCCCAAACGAAATCGCAGCTTTAGGAGCGTCGGGCGCAGCGCTGCATGTGTCGTCGGGCGACTATAAATCATCTCGGGCAGGGGAAGGGGCTTACTTTCACGACGATGTGGACAAACACCGGGCATTGTTGAAAATTGGCTACGATGGCCCAGGGAAAGTGATTGGTAATGATGTAAGAGATTCTGAATAGAAATACGATTTTGAAATCTGGAAATGGTTATCTTTGTGTTGTTGTTATTAACAACTGTACATGTGAATGAGTTTTGGTTTCTTAGAGGTTGCAGCGAACATGCCCTGAGGCAAAAACCTTCGTTCAAACATGTATTATTGACGCGTATTCGTAGATTTTATCGATTTGATGTATAGGTTTACTCAATGAGCTCTGTCTGACACGTTCTCTCCTTTGTTTTATAGGTATACTGGAGTAACCATTAATCAAAAAATCTTTTAGGTTTTGGATGTTCTCAAATGCTGGAAAGAAATTATTGTAAATACCAAAGAATTTTTAAAGCCAGAAATGCAAAACCGATAGAATCGTTAGAGATCTGATGTATCGAGTCGAAGAGATTATCGTTAGTTATAAGTTCACGAATGCGTTTTCCAGGGCAATTGCAACAGAATCCATACGTTGGTAATCCCCTGAGAAGTAAAGGTTGGTTCACATTAATCTGGATGAAGTGCTTGCTAAAATATTGAAAGGCGTGCGCTATCTCACATCGCATTTGTACTGATTACAGCGTTGCGTGTACAAAGGTAAAGGGTCGAAAAATGCGGTCAGCTGCTACAAACCGGTTGTAACCAGCCTAAACTGAATTGAGATGTATATTCTTTTGTATACATATAGAATTGATGATAAATGGCATTATTATAAGTATGGAACCGTTACAAAATTATATCTACATACATCTATTGAGTTTTAAAGTTCAGCTATGTTTGCAGTGGTAATTCTTTGAATTATGCTTTTATCGTATTTGCAGCGCAATAATAGTTTAACAAAGTAACAAATCCATTAGAATAAACCAACCGAAGAACTAAAAATATTATAGCAGATAACATTAAAATGGTATGGTGAAGTTTAGCAACTGCAACAATTAAATACAATAGATTTTGCGGCTAAGGCAGGTGTTCTAACAGGAATGGGGACGTATTTAACTCGTAAACAGTGTTACGTATTTCGATTCAAGGAAGAAATTTAAAGAAAATACTGCCAAATTGAAGTATCGTGACCGTAATTTCGAAGACATCTTGGTTCCAAAAGATCAAGATTTATCGAGAGCAAACGATGTCATCAAGGTTGGACTAGACTAGATCATAGAAGACCTAAACGATTTCCGATAACTTACGATTAGATTGTAGAAATCGGAAAGTCAGTCATCCCAAAAGATATGAAAATAACTGTAGAAATACCAGAAGCAAAATAATTGGTTAATAAAACAGAACATAACCAAACTCTTCCAATGTCAGTCGTGTAATGAAATAGTCCCAAACATTTTCCGCAACCGCGAGTTTAAAAAATAATAACAGGCAAAGCGTGCGAGCCTAAATACCAAATTCATCAAGGGATGACAAGTGAAAAGAGCTTTTAATTTAATTCGTTGCGGTATCGCCACAGGAACACGAAAAAAATACAGCAACAGCTTGAAGCGATATCGACAATCCATAATTCATGTCCTACAATTTCATACATTTCGACTCCACGCCAACGCTATATTTGGGCGACGAAAACCAATCGAATCCTGACTTTATATTCAACGTGACTGAACTCAAAATGCTTTATGAACATTTGTTTGTTATTCCCTATAGCTATGTTGGAATCACTCAGTGTATTGCAACATCGTACATGATATCAAACGGGTATTCAGATTAATGCAATTTCTCTTAAACGCTTACACGTCGTAAATAAAATTGCTGGTTTGCAACGACTGCAGCGAAGGTCGATCCATGTTTATAGTGTTTAATTGATATAGCAATCGTACAAAAATAAATAAATGTCGTAGTGATGATTGTTTGGCTTTAAAGTTGCCGATGAAGAATTAAGGGCTAGTCGGGGAAAATAAATCTTCTTGTCCTTAAAGGAAGCTTGGAGACTATCTTGATAAGGAAATCAATCAAACCTGTGCACTACCACTTCGTAAAATACAATTTCGATGATACATTGTAATGCACTTAAGGTCCAGTTCTTACCCTGCAATTTGGTAAGGTCAAGAAAGATCTCTGGCTTGATATTGGAATGAAGTTGAGTGACCCTACAAATTTTACGTGCGGCCTTACAACTGCCCTTAGTGCACATTGTAAGTGTGTAACCGTTACTTATTAAGATGGAGATGTAAAAATGATAACAGTATTTTTCCAATTTAGCCTTATAAAGAAGTAAACCCCTTCATCAAATTCATATTTAAGCATAGCATGGCTTGGTATGTTTTCTTTCCTAGCAATCTTGACATATATCCTTAATTTATTGCCAACAGTTACATAATTTTTTGCCCCATCAATCCATAAAAAGCATCGACCACTAAACAGGTGGTAAATATCGTAAATAATATCGCTTAACATTAAAACGGCAATGAGACTGTAAAAGCGACATTGGTAGTCTAATGACATGAACACAATTTGTTGTACATTGATAAAATCCACGGCCAAAATGCGATGGATGACAAAACACGCGACATAATAATTACGAGTACCTCATGCATGATTAATGTGTCGTGTGCGTATATATGTATATTAACCCTACATGTGACTATGTAGATATTACTGAAATTTTGATATATCAATAGAATTTTTGGGGATGTTTTTATGTGTATATTCCTTTAAGGTAATTGTTTCATTTAAACTTCAGATCATTTAACATAAATATCATTATTATCATACGATATTTACAATTTAGCTTTAAAGACAACCCTTTCTTTGGGTGTTCTTCGTACTAAATCTTTACTATAACATTAATCACACGACCTTTTGAAAATCGTTTTTTGATTATGGATTATGCCAATAGAAAAATTGTTTACCAATCTTACACAAAGGGACGAGTGCAACGTAAAAAAAAAACAATATGGCTGCCTTAGTTTTGATAAATCATTAATCATTGCCGAGGTTTGGGCGGCCGCTAGATTATGTACTGAAGATTGCTAGTGGCTTATGTATGCTGCCCTAATGACTTTTGTTTCGAACCATTTGTGTAGATATCTGATATAGTGAACCATGTTTGGTACAAGGTTCTTTAGTTGTGTCAGTTTCGTGGTTTGAGAATCTTGATAAACCATCTCGAGTTTTATAGAATTTGTTTAAAATAGAAGTATGTACAAGCAAGTCCGCGATCTAATCTCTAGTTGCAAACGCTAAAAGGTTGTAATGTACGAATTAATAACAACGAAACGAATGTATATGTAGTACATATAGCAGAAAGGCTTCATCACAAATCCGAGCGGATCTCAAAAAGAATTTATAACGTGAACACACAGCCATCAGTCAGTGTTGTGTTGACGCTGATACCCGTCGTGTTTTGCATCCGAAATGGAATGTTATTCACCGAAAATTTAGCTTTGGTGTATGCTAAAAATTACGCGCTCCCCGCCCGGGATTGAACGAAATACCGCCCGCAAAAAAGGTGTCAAATGAAATATTCAAATATATTTTAATATAATTCATGCGGCGGGCGTTTCATTTCTCTCCCTCGTAATGGAATGCTAAATTTTCGGGCGAACAAAAAATATATATTAATGCGCGTACCTAATAGCTTATACAAACTCGTTTGTTGGGTATTGTTGCGCACAATGGGTGCCATAACTCCGCGTCGCAGCCACGGCCGGTGACGTCTTTGTTAGGCTCGCACAGCTTTGTTCTGTGCCCGGCTCCGCCTGTCGACGCGACATCCTACCCGACCTCTGTACTCACCAACACACCTACGGAACATGTACCTACGCCGTATCATACACACGCAACGCAATCAAACCATATCAGGGTAGCTCACGATAAAGGATCAAAATACTAATCATTCCATTACTAAATTAAAGCCATCAATTATGTATTAGGACTATGTTTTGAAAAACATGAAAAGTGTAATGTAATGTTCTGAAGCTTTTATAAAAATGACTACCCCCTTACTCGTAGCGGGCTAATTACCAGTTTTGTTCGGGCCATTACTATAATTTGCAGCAGGAAAAACACGAATGAATATTTGAGAAGGCGATAGAAAGTGAGTAATTGCGTTGGATCACGAAGTGAAAAGTTATGAAAGGTGCGGGGTGGTGATTTTTCAACGCCCGCCCTATGAAAGCGAAAATCTTAATGAAAAAGAAAATATTCAATCATTTTGCTGAGCGTCGATATTAAAGGTTCTACTGATATTATTCAGGCGTAGTCTAGGTAATACGCGAACATAACAAAAACAGTAGTGGGCTAAGACTGCCTAAAAATTCATCTCCACATAATGCCGAGCGTGAAACGCATTAGGGCTCCAAGATGAGCTTCGCCGCGGGACAGCGTGCCCCAGGGGGCTTCCCCTGCCCCCGTCAGCCGGGTGGGGGGCGATCTCCGCTCCAGAGAATATTTGACACGGGTCTGGCAGATAGACAGGCTGGTCATGTGTGATCCCCGGGCAGGAAACGGGGGGGCTTTTTTCCGCTCCTCCATCGACGTGGCTACTCCCTACTACCGCCACAAGTACAAAGATACGGTTTATGATTTATGGGGCACCGTCGCTTCGCACATGTGCACGCATCGTGTGACGCCGCTTTTTGTACATCTAATGATATGAACAGACTTAATATCGTACTAATGAGTATCGAGCGATGATAGAATTCAATTGCGATATCTAATAGGCCACCTATTAGCTCAGTAATTTGCTGTGTCGGTAATTATGACCGGAAAGAGTAATACGTCAAAGTTTTTCAAAATTTAATGGCCGGTACACTAGTATTTATTGAATTAGTGGATATCATTCCGTAATGTTATGGATCCATTTCAATTTCGAGCGGTTGGAGTTCGAAAATGGAATTTTAATACCACATAATAAGTTCGGCTTCATCGGCTTAGCGGCGGTCAAAGTTTGATTGGCGTTCTATCCCGACGTTTAATTAATGTGGGCCAAGCTATCCCAACCTCGAGTGAGACAAGGACGGAGAGAGCAAGCCGAACAGAGAAGGACGATTTCTGACAGTGTTGCCAGTTAATTGGACACAACTTACTTTTGAAGTAAAAGGACGTAGTCCGGGGAAATTATTGGTCTGAACTTAGTAACTTGAAAGAGGGTACAAGAAAGGCACCTTGTTATTTAGTGAACTTTAACTCAAGTTGGAAACCGAATGAATGTATAGTGAGAACTTGATAAATTACTAACTGATCTGAGACTCGACATTTCATCCGTGCTAAGTAATTAAGACACTAGTGATTCTTTTCTTTTTCTTTCATCAGATTTTAGAATAACTTTGTCTATCTTACTCATCTTTCTACAAAAGTTGAATTAAGTTATTAAACGATAAGGAAGATAGCTGTAAAATAATTAAGATTTATCTGTTACCAACACAAATGCAAATGATGGGAATTTTTATACACAATACTGTGAGTTTATTCACTATTGAACAGTTTTTAAAAGATTTATGTAATTATGCATTAATTATGAATTATGTAATGCTTGGCTCCGCCTGCGTTTAGTCACTGTAATTTAAAGATAAAATCATTCACCAAGCCCATTCATTAAAGCTTGGAACCGAGAATATTATGTTCGTTTTGTGTCAGGAAAGTATCTCTACATTCATCTGTACATTCATCTGTCTACATGCATTGTAGTATTTGTAACTCATGCTTGCATTTAAGATCAAATTCCAACAACTGCAGATATCTAGTCAAGTTTTTCACAGAATAATATTATAACTTAAACGGTAAAGTAAGATAATCATAATACTTAAAAGCTGATAAGAAAAACGTTATTATTATAATACTTCTTTTTTAAATTTTCAACTATAAATTGTATATAAAAAGTAAAAAACACGTTTATACTCGCGAGTTCAAAAAAAAACTATAGCAATAGCAATGTAATTAGTTAAAAAATCTGGCACAACATTTTTACCACAGATTAACGGTATCAAAAAGTAACTGGCAACTCCATGACACACACATTGACCAAACGTCATACAGCGTTCAAAACGTCAATGTGTGCGTGCCGTCCTATTCGTGAAAAGGTAATCGTGAGCATTCGTGTGTCTTCGTGAGTGTTCGGCTGTTTATGTGTGCGTTAGACATATATTAATGGGATTGGTGTATTTCGATGTGGGTGTATGTAATTATAGGACCGTAATGGTTTTTTAATAAGCTCCCAAGTTTTTACTTTTTTTATATTTTTGTTTTGTGTAGTAATGATATTCATATTTCATCTATGTAGGTACATATGTGGCTGTATGTTGTATAGATATGAATCATGATGGTTGTGAATAGATTTATTTATAATTTTGTTTTGTAATTGAATTAAATTAGTACTGAGAATTGAATAAATATTAAAATTAGTTTGTTAATTATATTATATTCATAAGCGTAGCCACATAATATTATTAAAATAACCTTTTGAATAAAAAATCATTCAAATAAACTAATTAGAAGTTACGTAAAAGAATAGTACCTAACATTTAAATTTTATTAATTTCTAAATAAAAAATAATCTACCAAAACCTTAATAAAACCACAGAACACAGTCAGTCAAATAAGTTTGATTCAACGCCATCTTACAGGTAACTTAAGAACTAACAAGTACACACTAAGCTCTCCGAAGTTGGTCAACGCTAAGTTATACTGAGGCAGATTATCTTTTGATCTGTTTATTTTGGTTTATTTTATAGCGATTTTTATACTACAAGTATAATTTGAAAATGTTAAGTTGAGTAATAAGTGAGATGTTTATTTGTAAAGTAAGTTTAATATTGGGAATATTTTTACTCTTTATTGCTGTATAATCTACCATCATTTCAGAATTTTCATTATCAATTCCAATCGACACATCTTAATAAGAAAAGACTATTTGAAAGATTTTCCAATAAAAAGAAAATTGGTGCTTATTTTCTAATTGTTGTTGGTTGGATGAGCGTTTTTATATTAAGTTCAATCAAAGAACTAAAAGCTACAATATTCTTTACTGATCAAAAATTTTCGTTCACATGTTGAAAACCAACAGAACTCCTAAACCGACATTGAAAAAATAATAAAAAAAGCAGTATAAACGCCATTCGTCAATGTCGCACTACCGGCCCGAACCGGAAAGTCACCACCGAACAGAATTAGAAATATATTTTTATCCCTCTACCCCACTCTACCCTACTGTGTAAAAAAATCTTTATGCAAATAATAGCACGTGTAAATACAAGGGGAAGTTGGGGAAACGCGAACCATCCTGTGTTAAATAAATAATAACATTTGCTGAAATTTTTACTTCATCGTTCGAAGGGTACTGTAACTAATGATGCAGAATCGGTACAACAAATTAATGGATAATTCAAATGACGTTTATTACCTTTTGCAACCAAGCAATCCATAATTGTACAAATTAAGCTGTTGATGATTGTGTTCATGCAATTTGATTGATTTGAATTTAATGATACAAGAATGTAAAATACAATTTTCTTCAAGACTTTATTAGTTGGATTAGCATAATGAGGCACTTTGAGCATGACAGAATAATTGACTCACTTATGAAACTTGAACGATTTAATATAAAGAAAAATTGCCCAAAGGAAACCAAACACAAACGAAATACACGATATCGAAACGATATCACGAACAAAAGAGACGTGGAACTTTATAACAAGAAAGAGCTATCACAAGCAGTGAAGGAGTTTCAGAAAGCATAAAAATCAACAGAAAAGTAGAAAGCTTGGTACAAAAAGAAACTGAACTCCAATCTAGTAAGGCATTTATCGTCATTGTTACTCCACGACAATCGGCAATCGATCAAGTCAAACGTACCGACAATGGGACTTATCGCGCGCTTTACTTTGAAAATCACTAGGTTTTGTCACAGATGGCGACAAAATTACTGGAAAATGTTAAATTATGTAGTGAGAAAACCATTTGCGTATGAGCAGAAAAGATACTGTTGATTATGTAGAAAATGTGAGAAGATATATAACTAAAGTTTGAATCTAGCTGAAGACGACGATAGACTATACTATTCATAATATTGAAGCTTTTATGGATACTTCATTCACGTAAGACAAAATGATAATAAATATGTGAAACATTTCCTATCTTTGGTTTATCAAGTCAAGCTTCTTAGTAGTCCTGAATTGAGCTACACGAATATTGATATTCTTCAGTATTCGGTTGCAATGACTGAACAGGTTCACTCAAATCTGTGTGGTTCTTTCATCAAAAGACCTTTGAGACACTAACCTGCACAGTTCTGATACGATTTTACCATTACATGTTTACTGTATGAACTTTAAAAGAAACTTCGACCTCTGAGTTTGTTTTGCTGTTTCTTTTCAGGATAGTCAGCTACGAAACACCAGCCTCATCTAGTTTGAACTGACGTAAAAATTAATATTTAAAACTACTGCAAAATGTATTCTGACCTAATAAGTTCTGATCACTATCTAGTTTTCAGTTCTATATGAGGCCCTTATCTTGTCTGTCAATATCTCATTTCCCAACTCTGTCAACACCAAAATTCCAGTTAGATGTTTGCAAGAAAAAAAAACAAACAACCAACCGTAACACATTTGTAATTGTATTATACATTTCTATGTTTAATACGAAACGATTCGAGCTTTCAGTGGCAAGCGGGGAAAATCAGAAGCAGGCACGAGAACAAATACTTGTATTCAATCATCTGGCTTTCACAAAGGCCTCGGGGCTGATAACTGAACAATGAAATGTAACAAGTCGTCTATCCGGCATTGTATGCGAAGGGGGGAGGGGCGGCGCGTAGGGGGTTTCCATTATATTTCCATTTCCACCTCGATTCCTCGACTTATCGCGGCCTACCTCTCGGACTAGGTAAGTCTATCTTTCTATGCCGTTAGTCAGTGTGGCTATACGTCAAATCGAGGCGAAATAAAGGTGTTTTTGTGTGAATTCTGGAGAAAATAAGTCCAGTGGCGTTGATAAAGGAGTTTTGGGAAATGAAACGCCCAACTGATTTTGAAATTAGGAGGCTTTGTTGAAACTTTGTTTTGGTTACGTTATGAAACTTGGGAGGATAAAATATTAAAAGAACTCATAATAGTCGCTAAGTTCAATAGGTAGTAGGATGGTTACATAAGAGGTCAAATTAACCTATTTTTTATATTGATAGGCTCGCTTTTGTCCACTATCTCAGCCATGACGTGCCCAACGATCGAGCACGCTTGTCTAGAAGTAACCCTATTCACTCTTAAATTAAAGAATCCTAGATTGTAGCTATGAGGAAACACAGACTCCGGGAGGGAGTCCAATTCTATAGCTGGGAATCTCTATTCACTATTAATCCCTTTCCTCTGTAACTATTACCTCTTGGCTTTCAACAAGCTTTGGAACATCCTGTTCCTCTTATTACCCCCAATGTGTCAGATCAGAGCAAAAAACGACGTTCCCTAATAAATTTTATTTTTGTGATTCGATTAATTATCTTGCAATAACTGACCACCTTTTGACGTCATCCTAAATTCCCCATTTTATATCTTCATCAACTTCCTCTTGATGTGAAATGAAATATGTATGCAGATTTATCATTTGTCTTTTAAAACTAATGAGTCACATAATTCTATCAGTAAAGCTTGTGATATGTTTTAACACGAAATCTCATTAGGGTACAACAGTCGTATAATTAGACTATACTGTTCGACTTTGTCATTATGCACTAATGTCATTCTACAGATTGTCTTGTGTAGAAATGATTTTGATACTTTTAACGGTTAAATTATTTTAATTTTATTAATTTAACGTAATTATTACCATGTTCCTGTCTATCCTTTCATGTAGCAAATTAAGTATCGACAGACATACCAACAGATTGTATTAGTACATAATCATTGCGTACACGTTGCTACAGTTGGTAAATGATTAATGATTCGTAAGCTTCAAACGGAACGGCGTTCTATTTTCAAACAAACGCAACGCGGTGTTCCTATTGGTCGGTTTTTTATTTCAAAATGGCAGCCGATATTTGAAGATAATTAATGAAGGAACGGTCCCAAGTAGATAACATAAGAGCTTTAACGAGATTTCTGGTTAAGTGCGACTATTTGCTACCGTATGCTTTAAGCACCGAGTATTTTTCATATGCTAAATAGGCACGCCTGGTGTTTAAGAGATAATATCCGAGATTTGTTTTTTTACTGGACTGGTTTGGTAGAATCCACTACACTTTTTGTTTCGTATCTGCAGTTGTGCAATTAATATTTTTGACGCTAATTGCAGTCACAAAAACATGTGTGTAGAATTTTGACATTTGCATTACAAAAGTCAAAAAGAATTGTATTTCAAAATATTAGTACTATAGTTTATAGATAGGTTTTCATTGTCAATGAAATATAAATAACTACCGGATATCCGGCGTGTGCTGCAACACTAAAAATAAATAAATGTTTGATTTAAAAAAAAAAGAAATTTTATTTTTTTCTAATACATTGTTTTAAACGTCTACCACTTTATTCGCGTTGTTGCCTTGTTAATAAAATCTGGATGGTTTCAGTCGATAATGGCCGTATAAGTATTTTTTTTTGTTTACCATATGTAGATTTCTTAACCGATGTAAACCCAATCTTAGTGACACCACATTACTTTTAATGATACACCATAGGTAACAACAAAACAAAACACTAGAATGCAAATTAAGAAGAATAAAATAAATAAAATTAGATAAAGAGAAAACGCCTGACCACTAAGCGATTAGAAGACAAGATTCCCAGAATCAGTTGACCAACTTCCTACTTACAAACGAAAGTGCACATTACCACCCAATCGTCATACAAGAGGCGTAACTACTTGCATCACGTTCTTGCATCCCACTTTGTAACCATCTATCTCTGCCTCATCAGATCACATCGAAGTTGGGAATTAATTAACTGTGACGGCCAACTCAGAGCGTCTGGCAAACAGAAACTACCTAAGTCAAAATTGGCAAGTCTTATCTGGCATCTAGCTGCCAGATATTGGTTATGACATGGGTTAGAAACACTTAAGAAGACGCTCGTTAGTCGAGTAAACGATTAAGAAACTCGATTTAGCATAAAGAAAGAAAGAAAGAAAATCAATTCTTTGTAACTCGCACATGAAAAATCCCAAAAAAAAATACTAAAATAAAATAGTAACATATATATTTGCATATGATGCGATATCACTGATATTCTGATAGGACCCTGTGACGCCACTTACGCGACACAAACTACAGAAAAAAATAAAATAAAATGATAATCATTCCAGCATAATTGAACTTGCAAGCGAACGAATACTGCTTAACATAAAATTAATTTGACAATACAAAATCAATTACTGATGCATAAAAAATAGTAGGACAAGACAAAAAACACTTGCATGTCAAATTATAAATGCATTGCATTGTTACTGCTCATAAGCCAGTCACGTACTAATCTTCAATCATCAACAATGTTTAATTTAATCGATTCGACTCCTTGTTCGATTACCATCAACCGATTACTCAGTTCTTTGAATCATAATCGACTATCTATGTCCTCATCTCTAGTAAATTTGTAGTTGGACGTAAATCGCTCCGCATCCTACGCTGTGTAGGGACAGTAAAAGTTGGCGAACGGACAGATACCATCAGATTTGATATATGATTACTTGATTTATACGAATTAAAATGCTTTGTGAGTTGTGTTGTTAATTGCTGTGCTGTTAAATTAAGCCTCGGTTTTGGCATGCGCAACAATCTCAATGCATTTCTCTTTAAGACTGACTGATGAGTCCTATTTCTAGGTTTATTAGCTGCAAAATGTAGGTGCCACCATCGGTTTCTTAATATATTTCTTGTCTAATATTTAAGTATAGTTGTTTTCTGATCTCCATTTTGTTTATGAACACAAAAACAGTAAATTTTTGGTTAAGAAGTGGTTTCTGATGATTATTTCATAAAAAAATTTATAAGAATGATATCGGCAAAAGTACAAATAGTCATGTTTAATTAATCATCATATCAACTCACACAAAAGATAATTCTATTATACGAACAATACTAAGGAAATAGAAGAATATGACCTGCGAGAGACTATCCATAAAGAATATTGAAGTGGTTGACACTACCAAGATCCTCACGTCATTGGAATTTCCGCAATCTGCGACTGCATTTAATGAATAAAGAACATCTCTCGTCATACGACTACACTGTGTGCTTAGCCAATAGGTTGAAAATAGACATCAGGAAGCTTACCAATAGTACTGAGACGAGGGACGCACGACCACGAACTAACACTTAAAAAGTTAGATTTAGATTCAGCAAAATATTGCATTACCTTAATACCACTTTAGAATTCACAAATATCTTTTAGCACTATAATATCACTGGAATTATTTAAACCGACTCAAAACTTTCGCGAATAATTATAACTCGGGCCCGGACGGTAGCCAAACTATCCCGCGCAAATATGCACGCAAAACTAAACTTGAAACTCTAAACAGCATCTCTATTGCAAATGATATCGCCAATTACAATAGGGACCCTAAATCAGGCGGTTCAACCATAAATTAGATTTCAGACAAATTCAAAAACAGTAGGAGATGATAGCACAAGTTGAGGGTCTTTGTTCGGGATCGGCGTCAGCTAAACAGAAGGTGAGAGAGCTTTTGTGTCGGCAGTTGTAAATTTTATGAAAAGTGAAATTCCTTTTGAATGCCTCTTCGACTCATAAATAATACCCGAACAGTAGGCAGGGTATTGTTTCTGGCACTTATTGTTTCTCATCAATGCGCACGTGGAGCGAAAGTGTTTTTGCAAATTGTCGAATCTATTTTCGCTACCTGAGTTCACGTAATGTACGTATATTGTGCTAATTCTACGTTGACACAGGAATTTGCTCTCGCTTTCGGCGCGATATAAATCAATAAACAGTTCTGGGTAGAAGGTACGAGCCTATTGTGACTTTTGTATTAAAGAAGCTAAAAGTAGACCGTCTATTGATTGTACGCGGTTTTGTTTCTACAAAGCAGTTGTACCTGTGACAATAATATACCCGTAAGGAGCTGAGTTTGATTACCAAGTTACAAAAAATATACTACTGTTTGAATTTGCATTTTGGGGTTCTGGCGGTACCAAAACCGAGTCATGAAAGTTGAAGTAGGTATAAAAAATATTAACAAAGAAGTGACACCTACCAAATTGACTTCGCATCCAGGGGTATAGTGGGCTGGGCAGCGAGGCGTTGGTGTTTGGCGGGGGCTGTTGTGGGGGCGGTTGTTGCGCGTGCATGGACTGCTGGTGCATGGGCGGCATCTGCGTCTGGTGCTGCATGTCGTCCACGGGGTACATGAGGTGCTGCTGGTGCGGCACGCCGTGCTGCACCATGTGCTGCTGCGGGTGCATGTGGTGCGGCATCTGCTGCGCCTGCTCCAGCGGCGGGCTGCCCGGCACTCCTCCCGCCGTCGCCGCCGCCGCCTGCAGCTTGCACGACGTGTACACCGCGGGTGCTGGAGGCTGGTGGCCGTTGGGCCCGTACCCGTCCGCCGCTTTTGGGCCCATGTGCCCCATCTGAGACGGACTGTCCGGCCGGTAGCCATTTTGCTCCATCTGTTGGTAGTACCCCAGTCTGTCGTAAGGCGGAAACCTGGGGTAGGGCATGCCTGGCGCCGGTTGCGCGGGGTAGTGGTGCTGCGCTGGCCTGAGCTGCTGGTCGCAGCCCTCCATCTCGTGGCCCTGCTGCGGCACGGCGCCGTAGTGCGCGTGCGCCTGCTGGTGCTCATGGCCGCCACCGTTCCTCATGTCGGGCATGGCGTAGGCGTTGGAGAAGTAGGTCATGCTATCGCAGTTGTTGGCGCTCATCGCGGGCCCGCAGCCCGCGCGGCTCGCGTCCGTATCTTCCGTTGCAGATTCTCGGCCCCTCGGGCCGACACTACCTATCACAGTTTAGTCACTACACAAACACTTCGGATTCCATTCACTACACGACAGCTATCGGTCTCACTGATGGGCTGCTCGCTGTTGACGGACGGTGTCTCCTCATCTGATTCTTCCTCGAATCTGAAAAGAGAGGTTGATGCTCTTAATAAATCTATATTTAAATTGTCAATAGTCAGGTGTAAGAAAGTGAGTATCGGTCGATCATGTTTGTGTTGGCGAGCTCGCAGTTAGCTGCGCCAGAGTCATGGCGCGCGCCACCGGCCTGACTGACAGACTGACACGTGTCCTAGCTGGGACACACACGAAGTCATAAAACCTCATGTTCCGAGTAAAACGCCTATTAGCGACAACCTGTCTGCGATACGGGCCCCCGTTCGCCGGAGATAACTAAGCGGCACATTCTTAAACGCGATTCATATTTGGAATCTGTCTTTGTCTGGCTGAAGGAAGTGGATCCTGAGAAGCGAGACGGCAGATGGCATAGTGTCACGTCTTGAGATCGACATGTGGCTGACCCGCCGTCATACCCTCGACATTTCCCAGCAGTTGATGGAGCATGAGTGACAACCGCACCGCTGCCCGACGATATAACTTTACACGGACGTTAATTTGTGCGCCGAGGGACAAGTGTCACAGAAACCACCGCGTTATCGCCGAATCTCGCTCTACTGGTTTAACGTAGAGAATTTATTGCGTACTTAATACGACAGCTACTAGAATTTACCAAGTTGCCAACATGAGGGAACAAAAAATTCAATTAAGCAAATAAAAAAAAACGAGAATAATTTTAGAGTTGGGACAACTTCAAGCGTGCGCTTGCGTCATATTTTGCTCAATTTATGGTAAGCTATTGTAAGAGGTAGCTACTGCCTACAACTTTATATTCTGAATAGTTTACGACGTTACAAAGTCACGTCGGAATATTTTCGATATGCTTTGTTAACATCATATACCGAGTAAAAAATCCTTGTAGCAGAAGTGCCGCCCCTAAGGGCCGGCGCAAGTTATTTAAAACCAAAAGCTCAAGCCTCATTAGCGACATTTAATGATGGCGGCGACTCCGAGACAATATGCTCCTCGCAGATGCTACTGTTTTGTTGTGTAACAAGCATTGGCATGGGAACATGTAATAGATATTATTATCTGTAGCTAAAATTGTCAGCTGAAACACTGAGACACATCAAAATAATATTTCATTTCCTTAACGAGTTCCATCAGTACAAACAGCATCCATTATATTCCAGATACGGGTTCAATCTCTCTGTTGATGACACATGAAATCGTGAAAATTCTAAGGACAATACATAACAGCGTTAATTAATTTTGAAGCGAGCGTGAATTGAGCGGAGGTACAACAATTGAAAGGCATGCCTACTCGGAAAATTTGCATGTACAGGGCTGGACAATTTAAATTTACGATTTCGCCGCCCCCCAGCGGCGCGACCCTCGCTTTTTTTTAATTTTCAATTTTCATTTGCATTCCAACAACTAACTCTCGCCCTGTAGATGTACATGCAGACGAGAACTGATTTATGAGGTTTTATTCGCTAAGCTCTTATTTCGTATAGTGCCTCAAGTTAGCCGGTTATTATCTCGCCTGTTGTACAGAACCAATCATTATGCTAGTTGAGAACGGACAATTACGTTCACATAGACTATGTTGAGCTCTAGATACGGTAATTCTACTTTAATTACTTTACTTAATTCGAACTTTAAATAGCTCTTGTAAAGCCTAAGCTGCGTGCAATCAGCGCATAAGAATGACGGCTAAAAAAAAGGTAAATTAAGTGTGCAGATTAAGGAAATTACTTCAAAGTAAGTCTTAACATATTTCGGCGAAATAACTTTTAAAATTACATGTGTTATAATTAGAACGGTATCTCATAGTCAATCTGTAGTGCACGTATGAATAATATTCTAGCCGACAATTATGATGTAGATAAAAATCTCCAACCCTGAACGTTCAAGGAATATATCTTTTAACTGACCGACGTCGAAATTAAGTCTCACGTGCTTTTGATAATTTGATAACGGACGTCTACGGTTTGATTTATTTCTCAAAAACTGGTTTGTGAGTCAGCCGAGGGTCGTTCTCATGCCCCTTGCTTCTAAGTAAAGCTGGATATGTAATTAGGTGTGTGTCAAAATGTTTATGAGTTGTTTCTAGGGAAATTCTTGGACAGCTCTATTGAAGATTTGGTTAGAAGAGGTTATTGCCTTAAAATTTGAAACTGGTTTAGTTTTGTTTCAGAGATTCAGAGAATCTCGATGAAACGTGAGAATACAGGCGACTAGATTAAATGTTATTAAAGCAACTGGTACTTTTGTGATGACATTCCTTGTTTGAGAGCAGTGGTGGGCCGGAGGTAATGGCTCCGAAATACGAGTAGTAGACGAGCGCATTACTTTGTGTGGATTATTTCATGACCACTGCTTTCGAAACAGTGAAGACAAACATAATGAAAAAACCGACATATTTATCCTACAAGCAAAACGCTACTAGTGAGGATTGAGCCTGATTGAGCCCATGTGCGAGATTACAGTCAATTCTTTCTCCAAGAGACAAGGCCTCAGTCCCAGCAGTGGTAACATTATAAGGTTGACTACGTTTATACTTGTTATTCCTTGTTTTTGTTTGAGATATCAAAAGCAGGGTGAAGCATCATAAGTTTACCAGAAGCTAAAACACTGGATTTGATTCTTACAATAACGTCAGCAGGATGTGCGAAATTCATCACGATTTTAAAGTAGATCATTTATTTACAACAATCAGACCACCCGAGATATTGGCAACAGATATCACTCTGATTTTAATGTAAAAACATGATTTAAGGTCTCTTTTAGAGACGTGTAAACGTCGACATTTTTCTATAAAAAGTTTCTAGATTTACGTTTGTATAGAATTTATATCCGAAACACGCTTAAAACGATATATTTTTAAGTAATTTCATTGAAGAACTAACGAGTAAATCACTCGAAAATGTTTTAATCATACGTAAAAACTGTGAGATATTCGATGGGCCATCTCACGTCTGCTTTTATAACAGTCGTACAATAAATCATACAAAAATACATAGTCTAATAGACTAGAGACCAAATTAAAAAGAAAATTAATAACATTTCGCGACCACGAGTCGGCAGCTGTTAATCAAGACACGATCAAAGGATGCGTATTTTGGGAAAATTCCCAACGCGTGTATTTATCATTTCTACTATTTGTCAATTAGAGAGCTATTGTGGGAACAACGCATTTTGATTTATACACCCTGTATCGTTTTAATGCGACAGTACGCAAGAAAAGTTGCTCCACCTTGTTTTATTGCACTGTTTTCAGTTCCGGGAAATTGCTCCCATCTGTCTCAATAAAATCTCATTGTTGACGTAGATTTACATAGAATCGTTCGCGTGAAGCTTTTTTTTGTAAACCTATTTTATGGTACTTTTAATTTAATATATAACGGCGTTACATGACAGGGCTGATGACATTAATCGTCGTTCGTAAAGTAATTAAAGTGATTTAAACAAAACTTGTGTCATCGTGGACGATAACACTCACAAATAATGCAGGGGAGTTGTGGAAGGTGTGTGATAAATATCGTCAAAAAACATTGAAATAAACACAATGTATTGTCATCGTAAATGCTGGGCCTATATTTTTTCTAGATCTATCATGTAGTTACTATTGCCAGCAGCTATATCCGCGTGATAGTAGAACATTATCCCAAGGGAACATACTCCCGTGATAAACAATAGCCTATGTGCTATTTCAGGACATAGGTACATCCATACACATTGTAATATTAAAGTTGTCAAAAGATAATAGACCCGTTTCGACATTTAAAGACATTGCATGCTAATGTAAAGTAAGCGCAAAAATAATACTCGCAATATAGTTCATCATTCAATTAGCGTTAAATAATATGACTTCTTAAAATGCCAAAACGGGCCTATTATTTGTTGACAACTCTAATATATTTTTTATTTATTTTTTTATTTTGATAAATGTTCTAAATCTTGATAAGCTTTCAGGAAAGTGTTACGAAGTAGAGCATATGGCATGGCGAGACAAGTTTGAGGATACGTCTCAAGAAGGGGATTTTTCATAACCCGTTTCTTTGGATCATTATAGATGACAGTTTAATTTCAGTTACTAAAACTTCTCTTTTTAAGGTCAAGCTTTTGAAGTTATTTTAGACTTTCAAAGACAGAATCTGCAAGCACTGCTAGTACTGTTTAAGTATAAAACATTAAAGATTGCTGATAAATGAGAGAGAGTATTTAATCATGTTTGTTTATTTTTTTCCTGCAATAGATTTGTAATGTACTTACTGTATTGATAGTGCTGTACGAGCAGTTTTGGGTATCAAAACTGCATTAGTACTTTACCAAAACTGTACTTGTGGAAGAGGATCTAATGGTTTAATTTTTAGCATAGCATTTTAGCAATACAAAGAATTGCACTTATAGAATTAAAAAAATACAACCACTTTTTAGACTAGTCGACACTTGAAAAATAGAGCCTTAGTTGCCATTTAGACGTAATGATTCTAATGACAGATTTTTATGCTTTTTATAATATAGAGGAGACATCTATGGCGCCACATAAGAACTAAAAACTACGAAATCATGCACAATTAGAGTTAAACATCGGAGGGTCCTCCCTTTTCAACGGAGGTTTGCGGGACACCCTGTGCCTTCATACCTCCAAAATTCCTATCTTACTAGATTCTGATTAAACTTTTTTTGTTTACGATTCAATTCTAAAATGTTTTGTTTTGCTCACCCTACCGCGTTTGATTTGACAGCTATAACGTCACAACATGGCGCCAAGTCGATCCTATTCTTATTTAAATCGCATATTATATTTAAAGTTCAAAAACTATCTCAGATGCTTTTTTCACACACCAATGTTTACGAAAAGACTAGTCACTAGTGCATTTATCAAACACAGGTAGTCCAATTAATAACGAGTCATATGCATACTAGTGGCTCCAGCACTTTCTAAGGCGCACTGTGGTCGCACCATTCATTTAAGATGGCTGACCATTAATCAGATGGCGTTCTCCTCTGATCTTTGTATTATTGTGTTGTGTGAAATTAATCCTTTAATTAGATAGAGCTGGTTTTACAATCGAAATTGTAAAGGAAATTAGACTAGATGTTTGTTGGACATGATTGTTTTTAAGGTGATATCATCTAATGACTTGTCCCGTTGTAAGGTGGAGCGGCAGGGTGTGTCCACAACCGTTTTCATCGGTTGCTCTTTGCGTTCTAAGACTACGAGTTTGGTATTTGGGTACAGTTCGAGTGGATTGAAATAAGATTTCTATTTATTTAGATTAGAGATTATATTATATTATATCTTTACTTATGTTGAAAAATACGTATATATTTTTACATTGAAATCCGAAACTAAACTTATTTATTTTCGAACGACCGATTTTATTTTTCACTGTTGAATTTTCTTTACAGTGTAAGTGCACAAACGTGCAAATTCTGAATTACACCTGACATTTCATAACATTCCACCTAAAAAATCATCAACCTGCTCCCATTATTAACCCTTAAACCCGTCATATTCCCGGACGTGACATTACGACTCCTCTCTGTATTGAAAAACGGGCGCATTTTTCCGTGGAAACTCGTCCCAACTCCCCGCTGGCGTAAATCCCGGCCACTAAGCGTGCCCTGAGTGAATAGCTATGTTCCCGCTAATTATGCTAACCAACTTCTAAATTTAATCAGACAACTTGTGTAATTTTCGCGGTGGGTCCATAATTTTTCATGACGCCGCCGGGATGGAGGCGCAGTGATTACCACGTTAGTACGACACTGTTTACCCGACGTGTGGAGGGCTAAACAGCAGGAAAAGTGACTTAATTATACCTTATTATATTATGTATTGTATGAAAGTTTAATGGAGTCAAATTCTAGAATAGAACTTTGTTCTCCCAAATGTGAACAATGACGCTGGCAGGTCCTTTGCGAAAAACAATGAACGAATTTGCATAGCTCGACTTTCGCTCTGTGTAAGTTTCTAGGCTACAAATTTTAGAGGTCAGACTAAGAATATTCAACGAGTCTACATGAAGAAAAACACTTGCCAAAATGCCAAGTGCGAGTCGATCTCGCTTACGAAGGGTAAACGGTAAAAAGATCATGTTTGTTGTATGAGAGCCCCACTTAAATATTTACTTTATTAAGTTTTTAGTATTTCTTGTCAATTCAATTTCAACTGTCAACCTATCCTAGGGATGAACCCTAGAATCGTAATAATGGGATCTGTTTTTTACGCTTTGGGTACAGAACCCCAAAAAAAATCTAGAAGACACGCACAATCCGATACCAAACTCCAACCAATACTTATAAACCTTGAAGGTTTATTGAAATAATGAGTTAATAATCTACTAAGTTGGTAATGTGTACATAATCACACTGGGCTACCGTAGTTCAATTAAAGACGCCTTGGTTACTTGCACGCGGAGCATTTATACAATTATCTTGCTCTATAATCTGTGCTCTGTTAGTAGATTGCTATCTGTGGCTACTGTTTCGCACTAGTGCTATCATGTCGCTTAATTTATGTCACGTCATACCGTGGCCGCGCATAAAAGCTGTGTTACGCGTCAGCATCATTGCACCGCAGTTTTTCCATGGAGTTGATAAATGGCTAGGTAGTTTAGGGGATTCGGAAACTGATTTTTTGCCTGACTGCCAAGGAAGAGTTATATTTTTACACATATTTTTTCGATCTTTAGAAAGCTTTTCCAAACTCAAGGTATGTCATACTTCAGTGTCTTTCTTGCAGAGTTTGCCATGACCATAATTTTCTAGTAGCGAAGTCCTTCTAGAGGAGTAGGTACTTCGACGCCTGAGTGTATTTTGTTTTTGTGTATGCATATGTACTTAGGTACGCAATTAGGATTCTTCGCCTGGGCTCGCATCCATCGGATTTGCGCGACCCTCACAGGTCATCGGTCCACTTTATGAGAGGCCTTCCAACGTTGCGTCTCTCGGTACGCGGTCGCCACTCCAGAACCTTTTTAATCTCTTATAAATAGTTACATATCTAATATTTATTTGTCTTATGTAATTTTTTTTGTCATTATATTAATACCTACATTATGTTGTTATTTCCTAATGAATTTGGACACTTCAAGGTTGCAACAAAATTTGACAGACATAGAAATGTATTAGAAACAACACTTAGAAAAGAGTAGACTCAAGAACAAACTTACAAAGGAAATAATTCATCTTTCAAACATCGTGTAAATTATATTCCATTCTATGTTCTACGACGGAAGTTTTGACTTGCGGTATATTAAAATAAATAGGTAAGTAAATAGCAAAATTCCAGTTAACCTTTATGATGTCTCTACGTTATACTCGTAAATTGTTTGTATAGATATGAATCTGACATATTGCTGTATAAATGTCACCAACTAATTCATATATAAATACGTCAATGTTTTAAACGTTAACAAATCGGTGAGGTGATAAATCGATGGTGTATTTTGTTTTAGAGAATTTCGCAATTTTTGGATGTTACAGAATTGAAACATGACATCCTGTAGTGAAAATAAAACTTAATAAATCTGATTTTTGTTTGATTTTCTAACAAACTAGCACAGCAGAAAGAGATCGCCTCAATTACTCAATGACTAATCGGAATCATGGCAGTACTAGATAAAAGTAGGGACTGGAACAATTTGCTTGCTGCGGTCTTCCCGTTCCATTATAATTTAGGTATCTTCAAGGCTAGAGTGAATAGGCTCTTAATAAGTTGTGGTGCCTCTCAACCAAACTTAAGCACCTTATTGTTCGATACTGAACCGCTCAAAGAACATACGAAAATTTTAATCTCGCGGGTTCTCCAGGAGCATTTACTTAAAAGAACTGCGTAATTTAACCACTAATAGTAAATGAATAATGGCTACACGAAACTAAAACTAGGACTAAAGGTTAAATTCAAAGTGTGGGTTACGTTCTGAAGCCTACCTATTCCTCACCTACCCTCACATAATGACACCAAGTACCAATACCTAAAACGTCGCAAATAGTCCAACGTCACCGATTACGGGGTACAGTAAGCTGGAATCTGTTAATCAAAGCGAAAGCAATCAATTACGGCATAGCAATCAAAATGTCTGGCATTCCGCTGTTGGAGCAGCATCGGACGTCTGGGTGTCGAGTGCTCGCTTGTCGATTAAGTCGCGATTATATCGATAAATTGGCAGGTTGTATCGATATCGATGTGTGACAGATCGTTATCTTTTTATCGATATTGACATCAGTTAAATATTGAGAAACTAATATCTACTAAGATATTATTCATAAGTTTCCCATTGTTTTTATTTGTTAGTGAGTTCATTACGGTTCTATGGTACCAATAGGTACTATGGAGGTAAAGTTACCTGGTAAGTCACATGAATTAATTATATTATTAATAGCTTACAAGAAAATTAAAAAAGTAAAGTCATGATATCTACGACAAAGAATTTTTGTTTCGTGTTAATAATTTTTTTTTGTATAAATGTCTATCTATAAATAACTTGACACTTAACTGATACAAAATTCAGAAAATGTTTAGTTGCAGTTCTTATTCAATTACTGTTAAATATTTATCAACTTGCCAAGTTAGGAATTTTAATGTATTTTTTAATTGAATTACCAATTACATTAATTACACTCAATTTCATTTGCACTATAATTGCAAGTTTAAAAAAAAATATTATCATAACACAAGTCATCGGTAAAACGGGACAGAGTTGAATCGAGGCCCGCAATGTTTCATTGTAGTTCCGAATTCGGACGCTGCGGCGCTGCGGTCGCCGAGTTATACCCGTTTAATTAACATTGCTATCATACCGGCTAATTGTTATATCGCGCAAAGCTGATTTATGGCGAGATACAAACGCCGACACCTTTGTAATTGCCACACGTGATTCAAACATTGCATGCATACGTACGAACAATAGGAGCGGGGGTGAGATGTTATGACAATAAGTAGGCGGTACTGATTTTCAATTATCGCAATCATTGTAATTATAGGTTGCAGCTTGTTACATTAGTATACAGAACGGTTTTCTATATCGATTTTACAATAAAAAACTTAATTCTCATAATACACTTTGTTTATTTGAATAAACTTGTAACAACACCATCTGTGTATGCATTTTAACATTTTTTATTTCAACGCCATCTATATTTACTGTAATGAACTACCATCGATGATAGTAAACTACTTCGAAGTTCGAAATGTACAGTCATCCAGAGTTCCTTGTCGAAAATGTTTTGAAGAAACGAATATAATCTATTTAGAACTAAATATAAAGTTTGAATTGAGAAACGGCAATGGTTTAAATGGGAAAGCGACTGTCTATAGACTCTATTTAAATTCCTATCACGGTCGTTTTCCCGCTACATTGAATAATTCGAGACGCATTCTGAATAATCAGTGTTTTCCTTTCTCTAAGTTTACCTGTTGGAGGAAACTGTGTTAAAAGGTTACACGAGTTTAGTTATTGAGTCATTACGTACTGTAAAAAATACACTATTTTTCATCTTTTAATAGGAGATTTTTTTTATTTCGTAAAGAGAGTTTTTTTATTTAATGTGAGATATCCTGACTATTATTATTATTGTTAATGTTAAATAAAATATTGTTCTCATTCATCAATGGGCCGTAAATTTAAACCTCACAAAAACTTTTGAATTTTTATTCCAGCCCTGAAAGTGATGTACGAAAAAAAATACCTACACGAATTCCAAAAAACATTTATCATAACCATGTCATCGGAACAGTAAATCGCGGCTTTACATTAAATGTAACAGAAATGTAAACGGAAACGTGGCCTGGCGGGCGGGTTAATTTACGCGCAGCGGCTGCCCTGGGCGGGCGGTATCTGAGAGTTTCCGCCCTGGCGCCGGTAGCGATGAAAATCATTCATCAAGCTTCGGTCGCAGCACGCTCCTCTCAATAACGTGAGATCTATGGGGTAATACCGCTTTAGAATTGAGTTTTCATTCCTTGTTAGTTTGAAACTATGAGGAATGAGTGAGGGAATGTGAGTAAATAATAAACTTATTGAAATAAATAAAGTTTAAGGCACACTAGTTTTGTTGTTTGATTTCATTTCCGTGACGATTCGTTTATTCTACTTCATCTTTTTGTACTTGAAATAATTGAATTGATATCAACTGGTATCAATAAATTTAATTATCACACAAATGCAGTCAGCGTTTGGCGTCCAGGTTACCTACCCGAGTCAAATCAAAAATACATTTTATGTATAAGATACATAATGTTTTTTGCTACTAAAAATAACATAATAATAACGGCCATATAAAATTCAAAAAGATAATTTATTAAAAAATAATGCTACCACAGTACGCATTTTACAGCAATAGTTTAGTAATATGTAAACTTATTTTTACACTAAACTCACGTCATATTGTTGGCAATAATCTTATATAGTAATAACTCTTTTCGTGCATAAATTAAGTCTATATTTTGCTAAATACCTTCACGCACTATTAATTTAGACGCTGTCAACATTGACAAGGGTTAAGCTTTACGATTATGGAATTTAAATTCTCCCATGCCAACCTGAATGTCCTTCCAATATAAATACTAGCTGAGTTTTCGGGTCCACTCATGTAACTTTATACGTAGCTTTTCAAAATAAACACTTTACCATAATATTATAGTATTATTTTTATGTTTTACTCGAGCAAAATACACAAAATACTAAACATACTTTTTTACGAAAAAATACCAGAAATCGTAAAAAAACTCGGTAAAAATACACATAATGCATTATTTTTCTCAAACAACAAATATTTAATTTTATTTTAAAATAATAAACTCTTTAATTTCCTAATTCGTATAACTGTACTTTACAAAATCACAACGTCACTCTTTAAAACAACACCATCTGTGAAAGTTACCATGAACTAAATAAAGAGATAGTTAACTAAACTTTTAAAAACTCGCACACTGCTGACCTCTACCGGTGAGTAGTCGCTTTACGTGGAGTCCTTGACTTCAAGTTCGAGCAAAGTCGACTCGTTGACAGATGGCATTATTGGATAGTTTGAAGAAAATATTTTTTATTATATTTGTTTTTAGATAATGATGAATTAATTTTAATTACATAATGATGTTTATAACAATTTTTCTTTTGGGTTTAAAGGTAAGAAAAATATTATGGACTAATTGGACTTTTACACCTATTGGTATTTACTCCTCGTAATAATTCCAATAAGAAATAGGCATCTAATACCAATAAGATTAATAAGTAGATAGTCCAATACAAACACATTTGTCTAAATAGGTAGATAATAATATTATCCAATAAGACTATTTACTTTACTTTTGTAAAGTAACACCTGTGGCCACTAACATGACCTTCTCTTATTGTTAAATGTAACAACTGTTTGAGCATTGGTGCACATTGCCTTAATAACCTGTAAATATTAATTGTATTTTAGAAGAAAGCGAATTTTAAAACCCTTTAATTTCAGTTGAATCTTATAAGACTATTTCTGAAGAACTTGGCAAACTAGAATACCTACGGTGCGCCACAAATAGCCATGTATAAATAACGATGTTGTTAATTAGTATTAATGAGATAATCAATGACATAATTCTTATAATTAACTACTGTGATATTATATCATTTAAATATTATTTTTTTTGCTGTCGTAAAAACCTATGTATATTACTAAGACCTACATTTAGCCAATTCCCTATTCCTAATTAAACAAATAAAACCAAAAATTCCATTCTATCTAAATTCAAATTTTGAATTCCGAGACTCGATTCGAAAAAGGACGGCGGCGATAGGGATGGGATGAGCAACGCCGCGTCTGTCGAGATTTTTTGTGCGATTTTTTCGACGTTATTATTATGAGAAAAAATGCGGAGTCAGTAAAGCGGAACGTAGGGTGGGGGCATGACGAGGGTTCCCCGGTTTGATTGAAGCGAGGAGGTGGGGGGCGGGGCGGTGACGTCATGCTCTCATAATAGGCCGTGGCGTGCAGTGATGGCCGCCGTTTATCAAGAACGAGTGTTAGTTCCCTGCACTTGGACTATTTCATTGTGACTGTTACCACGCGATAATTATAAAAATGATATATCTAGTGATGAATACTGTGCTTTGATTGTATTGAAATTATAATTACGTGCTATTTAAATTAAAAAACCGGCCAAGTGCGAGTCGGGCTCGCGCACAAAGGGTTCCGTAGCAGCAAATATAATAAACTTATTATGTCAATTTATGAATCAATGAATGAATTTATGAAGGTTCAGCCATCGTTTTCAGTGTAAGCACAATAACTTAACCAAAATTACAGTTAAATCAACCTATCTCAAAAACTATAAGAGATACTTTGATCAAACCAAAAATCGTTGAAAGAGTTAATTAGCATGCATCACCTCTATTTTTTTTAGAATTTTATACCCCGTAGTTATAAAAATAGAGGGGGGGGGGACATACTTTTTACGACTTTGAGAGCTGATATCTCAAAAACCGTTCACTTTAAGAAAAATGTTTTTTAGAAAACTTTATATCATTTTAAAAGACCTTTCCATTGATACCCCACACGGGTATGTACATCGAAAAAAAAATTTTCATCCCTCAGTTACATGTATGGGGGGCCCCACCCCCAATTCTTTTTTTTACTATTTAGTGTCATAATTTTGTAGCGGTTCATACAACACATATTCCCATCAAATTTCATCATTGTAGTACTTATAGTTTCCGAGTAAATCGGCTGTGAGAGACGGACAGACGGACAGACGGACATGACGAAACTATAAGGGTTCCGTTTTTGCCATTTTGGCTACGGAACCCTAAAAAGGAATTTTATTGTTTAACCGGCGAATGGATAGATGTTTATTTGAGAAGGTATTTGTCTTCTTTCAGCCGCAGCATTGTATTGCTCAGCATTCCGCTATAAATAAGTAGACAGAAAGCAGAATGCAGCGTTACGTATAAATAATACTGTTTTCAAACTGTTGTTTCCTTAAATAGAACAAATAACAAACATTATTTGTTGCAGGTGGAAGTCGGTTTTATATCAAAACATGACCTGAAACTTGCTGATCGAGTGTGATTTCATCAGACCGTGTATCGGTTAAATTACAGGTATAATTAAGTTGGGTAAAAACTGGAGTTGGTTGGTTCAAAAATCAGGCATTAGCGTGCGTGAGGATGGGCGGAGCGGTGTTCGCGTGACGGTGCGCAGTTAGCGCGGGAACACCTCGCGCGTGGCACATCACTAGCAACGCCTATTGCCCGCCGGTTGTTGGCGGTTGGTCGCGGTTGCGATTCAAAACGTTACCAACGTAAAGTTTGTAACGTCTGTTTGATTTTGAAAGAGAAGTTGATAGAAAATCGCAAAGGATAAATCAGCAAAGTGCGGTACGATGAGAAGAGGTTCAAGATCGGACCTTAAAAACATAAACCGAACAATCTTAGAAAGAGGCATAAATATCTAACGTGTAATTGTATGCTGTATTTTATCTACTAAAATACTAACCAGGATATATAGGATGAGTTCCTATGTCTAAATCAAACCTACCAACCTAAGAAGTTACAATACCATATTAAATGATAGCTGCATTAAAAGTCAAACAAAAGGCAAACCTTAGGTAGCAATCAGGCAATAATAACGACCGTCTATTGTTTTATTTTGTAACCAATCATATGCAGGATAACCATCAATCAAAGATCGAGAATAAAGTCAAATGAATGACCTTACATTTTTATTCAACCTTACAAGAGTCAAAAATAATCTTCATTGATGAAATCGAACGTATAAAGGTTGAGAGATTCTAAAATTGTTGACAGATAGTCTACCATTACTAGATACTAAATTACTGTAGAATGTAAAGTAAAGGCAATATGTACGAGTAAATGCTATTCGAAATCACCTAATCGATTGTGAATAGACGTAATACCATACTAAACTGTGTAAATAGAATTACAAAAGCATGAAACTTATTAGGTATGTGTTACTGTTTGTTTAGGTGGCAAAACATATGATAAGAAAGAAGAAATATCTGTAACAGTACTTCAATTAAAAAAAAAGGAATTTCTTATTGCAGAAAATATTCAACACAAACTAAGGCTTTTTTACGACAATTTCTAACAAAGCAAGCCTTAATTTATTCATACTAACACATTTATTTAAACTAACACATTGCATTTTATCTAGTTAAATTACTTTAACATTTTAAACGCTTGAATTTATGATATTGATTACACTTTTTCTTGAGCCAAAACGACATCTGCTAACGGCTGTTGTAGAAATATTATTATTGTCACTATTTGCGATAGCCAAATTATAAATATTGACATTAATTGTAAACGGAACATACTTTTTCCATTTTGTAAGTACCTACTGTTTCTAATTTACCATCTTCTATCTTCCAAAGACATAACAATAAAATTACTAATAGCACAAAGCGATACCAATACAAAACGCGTCACAAAAATGAACCGTAAACCGTCTATGTTTTAATTAACGTCCAAAAAACCCGATTCTTAATTTAATGTTCGGTTATAAATCATCACATCACTGGTTGGATAAAATTCCAAGGATCCACGCCGAATGCCGCAATCGGAGATCGGGCCGATTAAAAAAAAAGGCGAAGTCCAAAATTATAGAGAAGAGAGCAATGATCGTAGCCGGCGGGGATCGTGCCTAGCTTGAGTAACATTGATGTATGTGTTGATATGTACTCCGTTCTATGTACTCTGTTCCATGTACTCGTACTCTGTCCTACATACTCTGTTCTTATGTACTCAAAGCCTTCGGAATATGACTAAGTACGTACCTGCCTATCTATTAACTAAGGAAGTTTAGGTAGATATATTTTTGGTTGTGTTATTTTTTGTGGTCTGCGGTTTAGGTTTAATTAGTCATGATTCTGTATCTACATTGGGAAGTTTAGAATGAATGAATTGACTTTAGGTAAGGAATTGAATTTTAAATTATAATTTCCTTGTTTTGATTTTTTTCAGGTCGAGATTATTAGCGTTCTTCTGATCTAGTATTATCAGGATTAGAAATCAAATTATAACGAGTGCCTTCCTCAAAGAAGCTAGTAAATCTTCTTGATTCATTTCATTCAAGTTACTACATAGTAACTTGAGTTTGTGTCTAATTTTCTATGAATAGAAACCACGGATAGCAATATGAGACTTATATTTTCGGTCACCTCTGTATGAGTAATTACTAAAAACTGACTAACTTATACAGATAAATATTTTTTCTATAAAATTTAAATCCATATTCTAAATTTTAATCACCCTATAAAAGGATACGAGTATTGAAAGGGTACTGCAGAATTAGATTTTTAGATAAACCTATCGCAGTAATAGATTTATCATTTATATCGAAAGTTCTTTACTATATTATAGAAAGTCAAATAAACAACAAGAAGCAAGAATACCTTTAATCTACTCTTTAATTCATGAATGGGACCGGTCCTATGAGACCGCGCTGTTATTGTTTTACTATTGTGTCTCGTTTTGTGGGTATGTGATAGGTTAAAATATTGGGAAGCTTATTATAGTCATTAATTATATCAATGATATATTACATATAAAATTTAGTAAATGTTCTAGTTGAACACAATCCAAAACCCGAATGATTCACAAACTACCGTTAGGTGATAAAGTCTGCTACGAGTTTTACATACAAAATATATTAGGCTCATAAACTTTACTAATCTAGATAACTATGACTATTTAGATACTACCAATAAAATTAGAGCCAAGAGTGAAACGTATTTGATTTATAAAGATTTTATTTAATATATTAAAAGTCTGTATGGATCAGAATGTTGAACAGGGAAAAAGGCAGGTAAAGAAAGATTGCAGGTAGCAGAAATGAGACTGTTGAAAAGGATGACTAGAGTGATAAGAATGGACAAAGTGAAAAATATTTTGACCGGAAAATGAATGATTTCATTTCCAAAAAAAAAAATGATGCAACTAATTAAGAATTTAGATTCGCATGAAAAATGTTTGAGAATATTAAGTTAGTGCTTCGTTTATTTTGCAGGAGTCCAGGAGTGAAAATTTAATAATTGTCTCAATTGTTAGATATTTGGAGATGACGAAGCAAAAGCAATTTAAAAAAGGCTTGCGGTTATCATTAACTTATTTTAAATATTAGAAATAAAACATGAACTCTCGTTAAGTCTAGACGCGTAATCTAAAGACAAATTTTTAATTTTTACCTTTTTTCACACACATTGACGTATTACTAACTAAACTATTAATACTAAGTTACCAAAACGAAGACGCGGAAACAACAAGAAACTGTGTGATTGTATACAAGAGTAATCTCCAGGATTAAGGAGGGTCAGTGAGAAATCTTTTATTAAGCTGAGCATCAATAAATCTGTGAGGAAGGAAGGCTACCATAGGTGGCAGACAAGCAGACAGGTCCCCTCAGTAACACATGTTTAAAATTTATTAGGTGTCAGCGCGATTACCTCACAATGTTTTCTTTTGCCATTTCAAGAGCGAGATAGATTTAAAATGCACATGTTCTTATTTTAAATTACAATCTTGTTCTGATGCATTCCTAGTTTAAAATAAATAACGAACTTTTGTCGAATGTGGTTTAAATTCTAAATTTAAAATTAATTTCCACGATTTGGAAGATTCATGGTCAAAAATATAATGATTAAAAATTAAACGTCAAAGTATAGACTGGCAGTCGAGAATCAGTATACAATTATCTAAATAAAAACTTTATCATTCTAATTAAAATTACCTTGTTTATGTATTGATTTATTTCTGTTTTTTCTTACGGTACTCTAAAACAGATTATTACAGATTTGGATCGGACGTAGCTATAAAACGTGTTCGTAAATCAATTAATAGATGTCAAATGCTAATTAAACTTGTTTCTCATTACCAAATAACCAGATCTCTTTCTGTGATAACTATTTAGCTTGTACGACTTTACTTAAGAAAGTGTTTCAAGAGTATTTATAGACTAACTGGGTCAATAAAGCGCAATTTTTGTGAAACAATAAAACATGGCGTACGTCTAGACATGAAACAAGTTGTTTATCTCATCGTTCATGTAAGAGGAATTCCGTAAACATTAAACTACGTCCGCAAATTCATCAATCAATCAATCAATTTTGTATCTAGAATACAAAACAAAAATACAAATGATTGATAGCTTTGGTAGTGAATTTTATTCAAATGAACTAGTGTCTGGCTTATCCGGCTGTCGGATTCGGAATCAAACGGTCATAGTAGGAACGTACGGTTGTTACCGCTTTTCGAATCGTTTTGCTTTCAAGGCCAGATCATTCAGAAGTGACCACACTAACTAGCGACCACTTTTGTGGTTGTAAGTGGGCAATTGGTGCAGAATTTTTGATGACTTTATAGACGACGAGTTCTTTTGTTTCTTAGGTATTTATATCATTCTTTAGGAACTTTGAGATTTGTAGGAAGTGACATCAGATTGTTTTTGTAGATGCTGATTGTTCGTATTGGATATAATTATGAGATTTAATTTTAATTGTATGTTCTGTGTTTACAACAGTTGATGATTGTGTGTTTATGTATGATGATTGTCTTTACCTAAAATTTAAATAAATATTATTTTGATTATAAATATAAAATGATGATGATTATTTTTATGCCTTTTTTAACATCAATATAAATGTAATTTGTATTAACTACCATATTAATATAAATAAATTATTGATTATACTGTTTCAAATATTATTAAATTGATGATTGCTATAATAAATGATTGATTACTGTTATAATGTTGCAGTATCTGTATTTTAAATTATTGTATACCAAAAACTGGAGCAATTATGTACTTCAGTATATAGACTAAAAACTTTATATTTTTACCAATTAATAAACAATTTTGAATTGGAATTCATTGCATGACTTGCAATAGTAAATAAAACTTAATTACATACTATAAAAATTCAATAATTATATACCATGAATTTGATCTGCCAATTCTTTATTCAGGAGGTAACTACTGAAAACCTATTTTTTTAATAAAGCTTGCCCTTGAAGTTAATAAAATTGGTGGTATCTAGATAAATTATAGAACAAAAAACTAAATAGGAAGTACAGTAACTAAATCATGTAATACACGAAAGGAATTTCATTTAAACAATATCTAGCCAAATCTACGAACAGATCAAAATTTAAAACAATACAAACAATTGTCACCTACACGCATAAACAATTATATGTAGATTAAAACAAATATTTTAAAACAATTGTTTTTCAAATGCGATAGTTTTGAACAAAGTGTTCACTGGGACTGTTAAACAATACCTATCTACTGTGTATACCTGTATATATGTATACCTGTATATATTATTCGAATAGCAATAAATCAGCTCAGTTTTAGGAGTTGAATACGAGGGTTTTATCTATGTGATAATTAGGGAAACCTAATGACTGAGTTCAATGTTTTATGTGCTTTCAACTTAGCAATATCATGGCCGTGTGAATTTACAATTTGTGGACTTTGTTGAATCGAATTACTAATTATTCAATTGGTTAACTACTACTCTATTGTTAGTAGTAACGCGTGGTATAACATAAGAAAAAACAAGGCTACATTGCCTTGGCTACATACCTACGATCGTCTAACCATTTTTCCACCATAATCATTTCAGCCAAAAGACGTCTATTGTTGGACATAGGCATCCTCCAAGCATCACTATAAGGACCGTTCCTGTGCATCTTGGATCCATTGGATCCCCCCGAATCTCACTAAGTCATTCGTAGCTTTTCCCACTCAGGGTATCATCATCATCATCATCATCATCATCTCAGCCGAAAGACGTCCACTGCTGGACATAGGCCTCCCCCAAGCGTCGCCACAGCGACCGGTCCTGTGCGTCTCGCATCCATCGGATTCCCGCGACCCTCGCCAGGTCGTCGGTCCACCTTGTGGGAGGCCTTCCGACTTAGGGTATAGCGAGAAAGATTGTCAAACTTTTATTGACTAACAACTCGTGATCCTTAATTTGCGACTAGCGTTCCAGGACCGTGGTCCAACTGCAAAATCGCTTAACCTTCTACCAGTCTTCTTATCATCTACCTAGCCTTTTCCCAACTACACTCGAGAGCAATAAAATCGCACATCATAACTTGTTATGTTAAGGCAGATTTTGTCATGAATATGAAAAGATTTTGAAAGAAATGCATACACAGGTTTAAAGACCATTTCATTATCTTTTTAATGATATGAAATACTGTTTAAAAAGTACCCTTGAAAAGTTTTAGAGCACAATATCCAACATAAGGGTAAAATTACCAAATTTTGCTTAAGAGAAAATGAGAGTCAAACTTAAAATTCTTGATTACCCAGTTTATTAATAAAGTGTATTCCCTCTCTTAGCCTTAATTACAGCTGTTAATCGATGTCTCATGGACCGTATTAATTTTACCATGAAGTTGTATGGTATAACCTCCCACACCTCGTCAATGATAAATTGAAGCTCTTGGAGTCGCGAAGAAACGAATTTTTTGCTGTAACTCTTCTTTTAAAATCATTCCAGATGTGTTCAATTGGATTAAGATCAGAATTACGCACAGACCTTACTATCGCGATGATTTCAAAGTTTTCCATGTAGTGAAAAACTGTTCTCGCGACATGCGATCTGGTATTGTCGTGCGTTAATATTTTTTTTAACCAATAAACTACACCAGCAGCTTCACAGATTCTCCGAGCATTTTTTTGACGTAATGTGAACCCATTAAGCCTCTCGCTATCGGGCAGGTATTAGCTCCAGTGTATGAATACAAGTCAGTTTTGCTGTATAACTTATACCACTCCTAAACGCCTCGAAAAGCAACATAATTTCTTATGTAGCATTGATAAAATTAGCCTGATGACTTTCTGTAGATCCTAAGGCGTCTATCATGGTCAAGTAAGTCATTCTGCACTTATCAGAAAACACCACAACCGGTCAATAGTCATACACGTAATTTAAGTGATCCGTGATAAATTGTCGCCGGGCTTGTTGGGGAGCTGTGGTCAGTTTGGTACCAATTGCTGGATGATATGCAGTCAGACCAGCTTCATCCAGTCCTTTTCTAATTGTCCGCTGATTTATACTGATATTGCAAACTTCTAAAAGCTTTTGTCTCAGTTCAATCGCGTTCGATAGCCAATTTCTCAAAGTACTTGTTAAAACAAAGCGAGCATCACGCCCTGATCTTATGCGTTACCGGCCAGGTCCTGGTCGCCGAATGTACCCACTGGTCTTTTGAAACCTTTGGTATACCCAAAGATCAGGGAAACGGCCCAATTTTGGCTGTCGAGCAACTTCATTTGTTTTATGGCCTGTTTTGGGCAAGATAATAACTTGTATAGCTTCTGCGGGCGTGGTATCCATATTTTTCCAGTAAATTCGTTTCCAATTGAGACGTTATTGCATTGACGGAAACAGAGTAAAAATTAAAAACCATACACTTTTTGTAGCTTTGGGTAAAGGTGAAAGTTATGAAATACGAATAAGTGAATTTGGGGAATTGAGTGTATGGTTGATTTTTGTCAATTACGTGAAGGTCAATGATCTTAATTTTGTGTTTTTACAAAGTTAACCTTGTATGCTTTAATTTTGCTTAATAGTTTATACTCCATTTCTTTAGATTTAAGGGGATATCAGCATTAAACCAAATTACAAGCCATGTGCGATTTTTTTGCTCTCAAGTGTATATTAGGGTCGGCTTCCAGTTAAGCCGGATTTAGCTGAGTACCAGTATTTTACGAGAAGCGGCTGCCTACCAGACCTCCACAACCCATTAACTGGGGTATCACGAAACCTTCCACCAGTGCAGGTTTATAAAATTAAAGCAAATATATTGTCTATAACGGAAGATACATTAGAATTTTGGAAATTTATTGTTGTCAATATCTGGCAATGACCAACATTTTTTGTACTTATTTATTGATTCATATGGCACATAATGTAAACACAGTAACAGACAATGTTTAATCTTATGAGTACATTACCCTGTTAGGGGGCAGTAATCTTAGCAACTTTTGATTAAGAATTATAATGATTTTACTGTAGTTTCATCATAAAGTTGTCTGGTAGATATAGCTTTTTATAGATTTTTTTGTTATTAAGTTTACACTTGTCGAACTGAATTTAAATCTAATATATAAATTTTTGGGTCACAGTTCTGTTATCAAAATCTATACTAATTTTTTATGAAATAATTATGTGCCAGTCAGTTTTTCTTTTATGTATATCTCTAGAGGGAGCAACTGACTGACTGTCATATCAACGCATATTCGAAACTACTGGGATCAAGTGTGTGAAATTTAGCATAAGGTTTCCTTTTGTGACCTAGGTAAGAACTGATAGACGATATTCCAAAATTTACCTTCTAGGGCAATTAAAATGATGCCCAAAATTTGTATGAAGAATCTTAATTTTACGCAAGCGAAGCCTCTGGCATCAGCTAGTATATAATACTTATATAGGTACATAAACAGGTCTGCAATAGTGTCCGGTCACCTTCAGAGCGGTCTTGTCTAACCCAACTCAAACGCTTGAGACGCAGACGCTGTATCTAATTAGTCAATGTTTACATAAGTATAATTAGTTTTGTTAGACATCTCTGTAGCCTTGTAGACTTGCATTTTGATACATTTAGAAGCTAAGTATATAAATATCTATTTGAAAGTTATCTTTACGCAAACTGTCTAGATTATTTCTATAAGTCGACTTTAAATCTTTCCGAATAATTGACAAACGACAGTAAAAACACTTAAAATTACACATTTTTTTAAAATCAATTTAAACTAGATGAGGGTGGAATTTCCTAGCTGACAATTCTGAGAAGCATCAGCACCGTTCATTGCGACAATTGGAGGAAGCTTATGACCAAGAGTAGACTTCTTTCAGCTGATATAATGATGTTGATGACTCTGAGAAGAAACAACGAAACAAATTGAGAGGTCAAAGTCGCTTCTAAAGTCAATACAACAAAAATATAATGGTCACATCATATAAGAACCATGTCTGAGATGGTCTTTTGAGGAAAGAACAGCACGTATTTGAGTGGACCTGTCCAGTTAAGATTTTATCAGTATTGGTGTACCGCAACTTGGGAATCAGTAGGCAACTAATTCGTTGAATCCACTATTTTTCATGGAATGTCTGAACTGACTGCTGAAGTAACTTTTTTCATGTGAAACTAGCGCACCTTCGTAGTAGTATACAAAATACAAGATAAAGCTCCGCCAGGTTTGCCAAGGACGGCTACGTTTCCTTTTTCATTAAGGATACCAATCCAACGCCTGTTAGGCATGTGATCGGGATCCCTCCAAAGCATGTGACCGATATTAGTTAGATTTATAGATTAGTTAGATTAGATAGACCATCTTCACAACGCTCCACTATGACCAACTCCTTCTACAAAGAGGAAGTCTGTGTTCCAGCATTTGAAACACACAACAGCTATATTATGCAATGAGGACAATACCAATAAGACCCCTACAATAGAACCTCCTCCTTTTTGAAGTCGGTTTAAAATCATGAATCTCTATTAGGAAAGATTTATGTGTTCCTGATTTGCAAATGACATTGTATTACAATCAATTTATTAATGTTCTTCTATTTGTTTTGAAACCCAGACTAAGCTTCCTTATTAAAGTTTTTCCTCGAAGAAACGCTTTGGTTATGATTTCTTATACAATTAATAATTTTACTTCAACCAGTGGTTTCGCTCGCGTGAAAATAGGATTCTTTATTTGTCAAATCTTCTCTTAGTGTTCACCTACATCATAAAAGCAAACCTTCGGCGAATTTTTAATTTATTTATTTAAACTTCATGTGCAGTGGTTGTACATAGGCGGACTTAATGCAACAAGGCATTCTCTTAATACCAGTAGCATCGGCTGTGAGTGAGCATATAGTAGATAGAAAAGTAAAAAAACCCTACTTAACATAGCTCTTCTCTTCGAAATATACGAGCTTTTTACAGTAACTAAATGTAAAAACTTCTATATCACATAAAAACGACGGGCTTTCAACGAAAAATTTTAGCCCAAGTTATTGTGAAAAGAAACTTTAAGCCAAGGTTCAGTTTTCAAATAAAAACTGTAACTGAAAAGTTTTATGTTTATAAATTTAAAATAATTATCTATGTCATTCGAAACTGCAAAGAAAATTTTGACTCAACCTTTTATGAGATTTTATTAAAATTGTAGTCATTGCTTTCATGTCAATTTTTGTCATGAAAGATATGACTATTGTGACTATGAATTCGTAGGAGTGATTAAATTAAAATAAATGTTGAAATTATATTAAATTAACATCATTTCGTATACTTATACACATATGTCAAATATACAAGTTACAATAACATGATACAAATAAGTGGAGTATGTAAAATGTAGTCAATTTGACAAAGCCTTTTCCTAGCTCCGAAACCCAGTAATTGGGTTGCACGATTTTCTGTCACTAAACTTGCTAAGGGGTCTTAACAAGATTAGTGTCATAAAATTTGACTTCTGACTATCCGTTACGGCTGATAAAAATTTACAAAATCATCTGGAACCATCGGCATAATTTCCGAGGTAAGGAGGAATCTCGGTATGAAATGGTATGAAAGAGTTCTCAGGATAAATTATTTAATCTAGGTGATAAAATCTTTTAACTGCGAGCTTCTATGAGTATATAGTGACTAAAATATTGAAGCAGTGTACAATAAAGAATGTAATAATAAATTTAAATTTTGAAACTTTTAAAAATGTAATAAATTTGCATAAACAGCTGAAATGTAGAAAAAAAATTAAGAAGCCTATTTAAACTTCAAATGCAAAAAAATAAAATCATGAATATATTTTTCGCCCAAACATCTCCACTTTAATAAAAAAATAAAATAATATATACGAGTACTCCTCAGTAGAGCAATAAAGATAACATTATATTAATTTTTATTTATATTTCTGTAAATGAAATGAGTGGCCAAGCGTTCAAAAATTTTAAAACTCTAGTTAAAATAATTTTGTTAACGAAAAAGATGTTATCTTTTAATATTAGAAACATTTCTGAATTTAGTTAAGTTACTCTAGTTACTCTTGCTCAATATTATGTGCAGTGAGTATGAAATATAACGTTTTAAGTTTATTTTAAACTGACGTAGATAAATACAATTATCATACTATTAACGCAAATAACAAGCATGTTTCTGATTATTAATAATTTGGCTTCTTAAAACATATAATTATGTTAATCATATGATATCGAATTGCCCAAAACATTTTACATATTACTACCGGAATTTTATTACTAAAACAATTACTTATCAGGATATACAACAGCAGCGATAACTGTATGTTTCTTGTTGTAAAAGAGATAAAAGAAATATATATTGTAAGAGCTTCTGCCAACGGCATTGCCCACTTGAAAGTAAGTTTTTCCATACAAATTTTGGACCTCCATTACATCCCCTCAGGGGGTGAATTATTGTGGAAAATACTCTCTTAGTACTCGCTTTCGTTTTAAAAGGAATCCCAGTGCAAAATTTAACTCTCATGACCCCAGTAGTTTCGACTGTGCGTTGATTTGTCAGTCAATCAATTTCTCCTTTTATATATTTTGGCTATATATTTATTTAACTTCTACCAGTGGGTTCGCCCACGTTCAATAAAATAAAAATTGATTTGAAGCACAAAGTTGTGCTTTGTGGAATACTTTAGTTGTGCTTCGTCTGGTTGTGCTTCGTTTGGTTGTGCTTCGTGGAATGCCTCGGAATCTCTCCATACAAACTTTAGACCCCGCTCAATCTCTTTACGAGGTGTATTTTAGAAAATCTTCTCTGAATACTCGCCTACGTCATAAAAGGAAATTTTGTGCAAAATTTCACACTGAGTTTCGGCGGTGCGTTGATATGTCAGTCAGTCAATTTCTCCATTTATTTAAATAGATTAGCATTTAACTGTGTCACGTAAATTCAATTTTCTTTTTACAAAATTGTAAGAACATACTCTACTACTATGTATATCAAATGATTAATGATCGATCTTGTACGCTATCGAAAACGTTCGGCGGACAAAAAGTTCGTAATCTAACGAGCTCGATCGGGCGGCGCGGGCGCATCCCAAGATTAATATTCAAATCGTTCGGCCGATAATTTTACAAATTCGACTCAACGATCGGGTGTGGGCCTATAATACACATTAATATCGCCGACTTCACATGTCAAACCGCCAATTCACTTGTTATTATCTTTATTTTGTACTAATTTGTAAGCAGAAAGTCGATTTTGAGCAAATTTTTCAACGTCGGGTTTCTGTCTTCTCGTATGTTTGCGTCGGGTTTAATTAGATGTCTCTTCTTGTAATTATGAGTGTTAGGAAATAATGTATTATTATCCATTAATTTTAGAAGTATTCGTTAATGAACTTTAAGTTAATTTTGCTCATTGATAGGGTCTCACATTTTTTGTAATATTATTCTTGTTTTTTCCGTAAGTATTCTCTCGATTAATAACGACTAACACATTTGTCTCTGCTACAACTTTAATAGAATAGGCTGTGAACAGTGTGAACTAATTCCAATCGAGAAAACCTGTTCCATGATGATAATGTTAATCTCCATTCCTAATTTAATTTACTAGGAGTCGTAAGTAATTGTCTAAACTAAAGGTCGTCTATAAAACCTATGTCAAAATATTACTCATGTGACCACACATCCGACAGGACATTTATATATTTTTGACATTTACATGACCGTCGAAAGTTAATTAAAATATTTAATGAGAAGCTCGCTCTGTTAGTGGGAGCCGATGACATAAACGAATGATATTAAATTAACGACACACAAAGGTGGGCGTAATCATTTTTGTTGTGATGTTTTGGTGATGGCGAATTCTTTTTTAAAATGACGGCTACTTATGGAGATTTATAAGATGATTTAAAAACATGTATAAAATTGGCGTTGACTACTGTGACAGTATCAATCAATATTGAATAGGTAGATATATAGGTGCCTATTTCCAAACAGATAATGGTTTCATGCTCGTACATGATAAAATCATGTAAGCGACTTTCAAATCGTTAGCTCGCAAAAGGGCACAACAATTTTGAACCAGAAAAAAAAAATTACAGCTCGATCTCTAAAAGTCCACTCATAGAAAGTCGTGAGCGTACAGTCACGCCGTATTATCGCACCGACCAAATCTCCGGGTCTACTGAACATTACAATCTTACATGCTGCTCGCTTTATTAAGGCACTTGAAAAAAGCAGTTCATCAGATGGTCAGAAGATAGCGGTGAAAGGGACCGTTAGAATAATAGCCACTAGGAAATCTCCACCTAGTTTCATTGCTGTGACCATGTATCTGGATCAATTTATGGTACCAGTTTTGACGGCTCAATTTTTTGCCATTGACCTTTCAGTTGATTTATAACATTGCACCGTTTACACGTTTAATTGGCTAAATGATTAAGTATTTAAATACATTTGTACCGAAATGTAGCAATTGATTTGCGTAACTAATGTTTGGAGCTAAATATTGATTTAGTGAAGCCAGTTTCATATTGGAAACATGGCGAAATGGAGATATGAAACACGCGTTTATTAGATAGATTAAAACATGTGGTAAAAATTTATTCCTATTCCTTTAATGAGACAATTAAAACACACAACAGAGCCGAATTTGAGAGTGATGTCACGATACACAATTAAAGATGGTAGAACTAGTGTGTTTATTTATAACATCATCCACAAAATTATTATACTATCTATTAGTACAGTTGCAGAAATAATCAGATACTGATAGAGTACTGAATGCAATAAAATAGTTATTTAATTGTTGACCGATTCGTTCAAATTTCTTAATCAAGACCAACTTCTTAAAATTAAGTTAATAACCCAAATGATCGTTTAAAAACATAAATTATTAATGAATTCTAATAACATGCGTTGATCATTTAATTCAAATATTTTTATTAGGTGCAATATGGAGTAGACATAAATTAAATGATCGTACAAACAAAATTTGACGTTTATGGCCTACGATCACTAAATTATAAAATGTCAATATTATCATTTAGTTATAAATAAAAATATATATTTTTAAAACTAACTCGTAAGCAAAATGATTGACAAGATAATTTATTTTGTCGAAAAGTAATATGTGAATGGAATTATGTAGGAATGCAAAAGATACATAGATAAGAAATAACACTGATTAATGGCCGTTCTTAGGGCGGTGCCAAACTTCATCCCCATTTGCGTCTACATCTCTATTTCGCCGTTTGTCGACTCATTTAAAAGGATAACACAGCGATTTTGATTAATGATCACCAAACCTTTTTGGTACCTGCTTGTCGGCAACTCCTACAAAAAGGTGACCACGGTTCACCATTATTATATATAAAAGAAAACAATAAAATGTATGCTTATTTGCGTTAATGTCTCTATTAATCTTAGTGACATGTGCACCTTATTCTTTTTTTAATAATATTCATTTTGGATTTACCGCCACAGCTGTTTTTGTGTCATTTGCATTTTCATATTTTCGTTTGATATTTTTTTTTCACATATTTCTTTTATTATGTGGCACAATTTTTCTTGAGTATTTAATTAAATTTTGTTGTGTGTAATATTGTGCTAAAATATTGCAAATAATTTAAATTTCTGCTAGCAAATTACTTTAAATAAAATTCAGATCTTGTGTTAAAAATGTCCGATATCTTTATTATAAATGAATTTATTTAAATTGTTACACCTACGATTATTTATTGCTATAGTTTCCGCTTTGATTCTTTAACAAGTATATAAAATTAACAAAACTAATCCACTATAAAATGCAAAATATCTCTTTAAATGATTCTTATTAGTGAATTCTTGCAGTTATAACAGAAAACACCGGGTGGAAAGCTAAACAGTTGAATCTGATGGCATTGAATAATAATATTTACAAACACAATTTATTGAGATACTATACAGGAGAACTCACCGATAATGTTTGCGCGGCAAAACGTTCCAGAGGGAGTTCCCAAACAATCCATAAATTAATCACTCAATCCGGTTGCTAACTCCTAGTCATAATCACTCAGTATAAAAATATTTTATTTATTACACACAACTAACATACAAAATTTAAATGCGAAATTAATGGAAAGTAATAATATCACCTCTTTTTTATCATATTTGATTACTATTATTGTCTTTTAGGCACTTTAGGTATAGTTTAATTTTATTTACATCTTCCAGTCAGGGAATGTATTTCCGTTCCGTCTAATTTGTACTGCAAAACGTCCAATGATTTTTTATTCATTCCGTTACCCCTCGAACAGATTTCCAACGAGCCGTATCTAATTGTGACCATCATAAACGCTCCTTGAGACCGGGCATGTCACAAATCAATCGTCAAATTGGGCTGACTCCAATACCGGGGAAACACTGAAGTTCAAGTTCGCGCAAAATTTAAGTTCAACGTTAACACTGTCACATGTAGAGGCGGCGTCACAACACTAATGTCTTTATCGTACATAAATAAAACTGTCAAGTATTTCACGAAAATTACATCGGTCGGCGTATAATGAACGTCTGAACCCGCATTGAGCTAGCTGTCAAATCTACGAGCCGTCATAGTCCGCTGCCATGAGTGGGCCCGCACACATGGGCGCGTGCACGTGTGTCGATGGTCACCAACACACTGACAGGCTCCAGCGGAGCCGAACGTACGGGCACGCGCACACACGCAGCTCATGATTCATACACGCCGCGTCTGTGTTGTGGCGGGTGGGAGTGCGAACATGCAGCGTGCTTTTAACGCGGCCAGACGAAATGATGCCTAACTGCAGAACGGAGCTGGGACTGTGTCGGTTTTATAAAATGGCTGGTTATGCGCGTCTATGTGGCCGATCACATGTGAGATTAGCCGAATGCGTGCGAATGCATGTAGCGCAGCGGCTCGTATGGGCGGGAAACGCTATGAAGAGATGCGCCGCTGTCGCTATGATTGGAATCGAGCAAATCATTTCTGTTTGCTTCTTTAAATTGTGTTCAATGTTGCGCGCAGTCGGATTGTCACAGGATGTTTTATACGATTAACATTTTTATAATTCATCAAAGTAGGTATAAACAGGCATAAAATGAGTCCAAAACTTAAATTATCGCACGGTCACCCTAATTTGCACATCAGCAAACAGTAGTAATTTTTATTATGCAACAGTTCTTTACTAGTTTCGTATGCAAACCTTACAGTTGGATTTGATGTGTACCAGTTTCCGTGTTCGTTTTATAACAGGCGATATAATAACGGCTACTTTATGTTGTATCTACATACCTACTTGAACAGCTATTGAAATTTTTGTTCCACCAAAACTTTATTCACAAAACTTCTTATTCAATAATAACTGGTCCTAAAACGTGTTTCAATCATAAGAAGATATATTATATACATACCAACATCAATTCAATTGATTTCATTTATTGTAAAGTCACCTCAGACCAAGCGAGACAGAAAACTTCCCTTTGATTTTCAGCTGTCGTACCAACACACGCTCAAACTCACAGTTCACGTCTTCGCGCAAAATTGAATTACGACTTTATGTTAATTGCCTTTGAACTGATAATCGCATGGCGAACACGTGACAAAACAAACGATCACTTCACACACACGCGCACATAATTCGCAATTTGAATTTCGTAAATATTTCCTTAGGTTCCTTGCGGCCAGGAATTCGTTCTTACCTGCAACAAAAAAGAAAACGGTCAGTTAAAAATGGAACGTTTATCTTGTTCTGTTTTTGAATAATTTGACTTAATGAACGTCATTGTAATTGATATTGAGCTTCGTAGAAAGTTTTTCATTTTTACAAAAAATCTAAGTACAATTTCGTTTTTCAGAAGTATTTACCAGAAAAATTTTTGCAAAACTGTGAGTCTAGCAAGCTATAACGACATTTTGCACACATAGTATTTAAATGTATACTTAAACTGTCTTGCAGTAATTTTGATTTAGACTAATAAATCTTTAAAATCAGGGCAAAAATATATACAGACATTCAAAATTACGTCTGTAAAACATGATTAGTGTGGTCAATGCAAATAACTACAGTTTAATAACCAATTTAGGTACTATGTTGGCCAAAACCACCAATTATGTAGATATCTACAGTTTATAACGCCATTAAATAAAACAGTTTAAATTTACATCTTAAAAAGCTCATAAATTATTATTACACACTTAAAAATGCAAATAATTTTCTCTTTAAAACCAACATCGTTTTCCACACTACAATTTAATCGGTCAAACTGTAATCATACTAAAAGATAATTATAATAATTAATAAATTAATTAATTATAATTTATTATTAATCCATTAAACGTACAATAAATATACTGTTTATTCGAATATGGAACACTAACGTCATTCATAGTGCATTCTTATCAGGAATCAAGGAAAAAATATTTTCAAAAAGTCGTTGGCTTTTGTTATCAATTGACCTATGTCAATACATTATCATTGCGACGGAGATATGACCAGGGTCAGGAGTAGAGTAGGCAGATAAGTAGGTCAGTGCAACCGCGCAGACTTGCTACGAAGATTTGGTATTTTGGTCAAGTTCAGCCTTTATCTTGCTTTTATTTTGGCTAAGAAAAATAGGTAAGTAGATAGTAGTTGTAACAAACGTAATTAGCCTTGTAATCTTCCCAGTGCTGGGATTTAGGCCTCTACTCTTGGAGAATGAATGGGCTGTTATTCACCACGCGGGCCTAGTGCGGATTGGTGGATGTAACTCTGTCTTCGAATTTTTGGTTCTAGGACACACCGGTTTCCTCGCGATGTTTTCCTTCACAGTTTTAAGAGCAGTGCTGATGAAATAAATTAGAAACACTAAGTAATACGCCTATCTGGGTTTGAACACACGACGAGTTATGTTTTATTTTGTTTTATAATACCTAATTTAATATCTTAAATGTTTCTCATTGTGAATATGTTATCTGAATGACCTATTCTGATCTGGTGATGCACGATTGGCAATTAGAAACAAATTATATTTTACTAAATGTATTTTATATATTAAATTAAATAAATTATAAGCTTTTTATTTATTTACCGGAATTATGCATGTAACTGGTTGTCTTTTCATTAGTGTTATCTGTTTTATTATAGACTTTAATTAAACCGTGATAAAAATTTCTTGTAAAAGTTGTATGACGATTAGCGCTCAAAAAGTCAAGTACGATTGCTACAAACCAACATAACACGCTATTTATTTCACTTACTTTTTTATATCAAATAGCAAAAAAATAATTAATTACTTTGAATCTAAACTACGAACCTTTAACACTAACCGAGATATTATTTGCAATAAATTATTGAAAAAAAAAAACATACTTTCGTATTATCAGAATGAAGTTAATTAAAACGATAAAAGTATAGAATAAATTAGTTGTATGCAATTCGTAAACAAAAGTTGAAGAGAATATATAAATTGATAAATATTTTTTTGCATTTCCTTTGGGTATGATTGAGTTTAAAAATAAACACGTAGATAAAGTCTGTAAACAAGGAGGTGAACGGTTTCTCAGGAATTTATGAGAGACCAAATTGTTTACCTGATGAAATTACGTAGAACGTTATTTTTTACGCAGTATTTTTCTATAGCCCACTGACGTTTTGGATAACGCAACTTTCTTGCGCGTGGAAAAAATGGTTTTATGGAAAAATCATGGTTATCTCTTTTTTTATTTAGAGGTTGGAAATCATTAAATGAACTCTAGAACGCGCTACAATTTGATATCAAAAAGCTGAGAATCAGTTTTTCTTTAAGCGTAATATTCGGAATTACTACAGTCACCTTAGTCGGGTTTTTATTATATTTTGCGTTCTCTTAATTATAATGATTTGATATTTATTAATTTATTTTTTTAGCATACTTAAAGGCAAATAAATATTTTTTATTATAAATGCCTTATGTTAATGGTGCTTCATCCTGTTTTAAAAATCACCTACCACAGTGTAGTATTTTTTAACTTACCCAGGTTTCATTGGCAGAGAAGGCCTTGTTGTATTCAGTTCGCCTAAGTACCACTACTGTTCATGAACCCGCTTTATGTGAGTGTCAATTTTTTACTGACTTATGTTTCCTTTGCGTTCTAGGGCCACGATAACTCTTTCAAACGCTCCCGCTAATCTCTAACGTTATATTATGTTACTGAACTGTTTATAAAAAATAATAACCGTGTCTTAAATAATTATGACCATTGTAACTTACTCCTGAATAAGAACTAGTACTGGTCTAACTGTACAAGTTAATTTGCTTTCACCACAGTTCTATTGTCACACAAATCGTGGAAACTGACATGAAGTACCAACAAAACACAAGCACTCAACTCTAATGAAGACGTTAACAATTTTCACGAGCCCCACATGATGAATATACCGTGAAATTTTAGAAAAATAACACCGACAACTTTAGCAACGCCCTCAGAGAATTATTACATTAATATATTTACCAAACACGCTCCTATTATTACGTTTTCATGTACTCGTTTGCGCATAAATTAAAAAAGTTGTCACTTTTTCTTTTGTCCCAACCCTTATTTGGTATTCATATTTGATACTTTGAAAATACAAAGGGACCACGCATTTTGAAACGAAAACACACGAGAAAAACCTGTTTTACCAACAGACTCTACTAAAGATACAAATTGTGAAAGAGGCAATCGTTCATGCGATATTTCTTTATCTAAAGAATGGACCCCGGCCACTGTGGACTCTCCCGCCGAAGCAATAAGCGTCCTATTCTAATGAAGTCCCAGCGATCACTTCAATTATGGTCATATTGAATGAAATATGAGTTAAGTGAGGGATATCAAAGGGCGACGCGAGGCTGCTTGTGAAATGTGAACTTTGAAATATGTACTGCAATAATGCACCCTTTTTTAATTTGTACTAAACTATGAACCGTAGCGAAATGGGGTCCCAAAAATATGCTGGGCCCGTTTTTTGTGCATAGATCGATATTTTGCTCACAACTATGTATTATTGGATAATTTGTGACTATTTCGTTCGGAATTTTCGTGTTTCTTATTGCTTCCGCAACGAATTTCGTGCGACCCAAAAGTCGAAATGATTGAACCTATCGGGCATTCGCCGGCAGCGGCCGACTCCAATTTAGTTTTTCGGATTAGATACGGCGAACATAATAACATAATTGCTCTAATAACAGACCGTACGGCGGTGCTCGCCGTGCCTTACAATTCACTTTCCAAATTGGTTTATTTTTTTTACCTCTGCTCTGTCTAAAACTATTATGATTTATTATCAAATTTTCGTGCAGGCAAATTACGGGCTCGTTTTTCGTGAATGACTCTGTCTCTTTCTAGAGCTACGGTTCTTTGAGCACCAGACAGGGACACAGCATAGCTATTGTGTTTCCTTGAAAGCCTTGCGGCGTTACATGGCTGAGACCTGTGGATGGAATGATTTACGATGCCTTTTCTAATTTATCCTGTACAATAATTAGTTGGATTAACATGTTCAGCGCGGATATTTTTCAACGTCACTGAGCTGATTAAAACTCCAAAATATTAATTAAAATTCAAGCCATTCCGGAAGCTGACTCTGAATAAAAAAGTTTTGTCTTCATTAAGCGTGGGTATTTCGTTCCTAAACTATTATTAGGATTAGACAATTTATTTGTATGGAACATGTGCAACTAAACACGAAATATGAACGATGAATTATTTCGAAATGAAATTCAACATTTTGTGCAAATGTTTAGTAGAAACTAAGCTAACAGGAGTACCTACAGCCGTCTGAAATGGTGCAACCGACAAATGTTCATGACATAGCGGTTGCATTAAACATGAGACCTGCCACCGAGCTGTATTTACATATAAAAAACTTACTTTCCACATTTCTACAGTGAATGCTATAAATATAAAACATTCAATAACCGGTCCCAGGACCGTTAACTCATTAGAAACAATTATGAATACCAATGTCACATGAAATTAATCAGTACTTTTACTGTAAACGAAAAGGGTTTTTTAGATTGATCTTGCAACAAATAAATTGCCTCAAAATTTTTAGGGTTGCTCCAAAAACAAAAAAAAAGACTATTTTTAAATCACTCATAATTTTTGCTTAAACACACTAAATATTATTTTCATATTAAATGAAAAAAGAGTAGGTACATATTAAAAATATGAATTGCTAATGTCCCCAGAGTATGCTTTCAAATTATATAGTATAGAAGTAAAAAGTTAAGTGTTCATTTAATAAAAATAAAATATTGATATAGCCAACTAAATTTATTTTTGTATTTACACGACGAGTATTTATACTTTTTAGGGCTGACACAGTAACGTACTAAAGTCAAAAAGTAAAAAAGAAACGCGAACAGTGCACAAATTCATGAATTATTTTGGAAAATTTATATTCGCCATAGTTAATCCACATTAATTCATGATCGAGTACTTAATCTAACTTAATTACACTTAATTTGATGTTATGGATTTTCCTAGTGATGTTACGCATTTTTTTTGGATACGAAGCAATTCTAGGCATGCATATGTTCTTATATATTTATAAAAACGTCAAAGCATATACCTACTATAAAACAAAACCGACTACTAAACGGATTTTCATGCCTTTTTCACCAATAGACTGAGTGATATCTATACTCCGTCGGTTTAGGTAGTTAACTAAAGGTAAACAATCTTGGCATGTCTTTTTATCTAAAAGTTGTCTATAAATTGTATGTAAAAATCTTTGCAAATAGGTATTTACCTAAATCGATGTTAGCTAATAAACTAAATTTAAATAATCTTTGTGTATATTATATACGACCTCTTTAATATAAAAAGACATACCAAGACTGTTTACCTTTAGTTAACTACCTAAACAAACGGAGTATAAAAAAGGTTTAGATGCAGGCGTATTATACTCGTAAAAAAGAAAAACCGAGAATTTCAAAAATGTATTGTCGGTTGAAAGTGGGTTGGATCTCAAATATAGCAATACTTAATCAACACGTTCTTTCAACAATTTGAATCTCTAAACTCAAATAATTTACTCGCTACCTACTATACCTACTGTTTATGTATCAGGCAGTTGTATACTTATAACTATATATGTATACTTATATAAATAAAACTTATCCCACAACTCGGTGTGTTCATGAATATTCGGTAGAGGGCGCCACCTCTGCGAGATATCGCGCGTGGTGAAGCGGAAGCGACCTCCGACAAAGGACTGTGACAATGAGCCCGGCCTTTAGGGCTGATAGCACATCATAATGCCAATATTTGCATTCGCTTTTTGTTCTATTCAGTACGAGGCAAAAATATGTGACACGGGCTTAGTCGTGTCTTTTCATTAATATGACAAACGTGAATACACATCATTATGTTGTGTATTTATGGTATCATTAATAATGCATGATTAAAAAAACGTGTAACCAAAATCACGGTGCAACATGAGATATGTAATTTAGAATGAGAGCTATGCATATGCAGGAGTATCGGTAAATAAAAGGAGTGTTGTGACAACCCTGGGCGGTTGGCGCGGCGTCCGACACCGGCGGCCCGGACACGTTTCAGGATCATGAATTATGGCGCGAGCCGATGTGACTTTTCAATTTGAAATCATCAACCTGGAATTAATTTCATTTTTGAACCCCATTATTTCTGTTATCTACGCGCGAATCGCACAATATGCGAGTTTCGCATTATTGCCGTTTCGACAAAAATATTTTGTGGCATCGCGCTCCACGGATATTGGTAATTTAATTTTGTATAAACCCTTTTGTTTTAATGTGTACGGATTATTGCGAAACTGCAGTGTGCAAACCGCAGACGATCGGTTTACAAAGTTTGTGTTCAATAAATAAAGAGTCAATTTATTTTGTATATTTTAACACTAAAGTTCTATCATTTTGTTGCACATGGCACGGACTGAAATCGTTTCAAAATTTCAAGAATAATCGTTTGAGAACGACATTCCCAGGCATAAATAAACATGTATTCGTAAAATACAAACTAATGAATAAATTACGTAGAAAACAAAACTAAATCTATCATTAAACCAAAAAATAGTGTTCCGGACCCTCTCAGAATTCATTTGTAAAACACAAATCTGTCACTGGAGCCAGCGGTAGCCGGTATCTGTAGGCGCTCCTATTCATAGGCGACACCAGTCACTTCCCCGCGGGCCGTTGACGAAAACCGAACCGAAATAGATATTACACCAATAAATTAGAAAATAAAGCTCCAGTTTTATTTCTGTGAAGCCGCGTCGACTTTTTATTGTGATTATCGGGGGTGTTCAAAATTTTTCTTGTCACTTCTCAGCCGCAGAAGTCAACGACCCGAAATTTTTCCTACGGTTCATTGGATGTTTAATTTAAATTATATTGAAGTGAGTCAACGTTACGCATTAGATTTTTTTGTCTGCCAATTTAATATTACCGACTTTTTGTCGCACATTTTTACTAACGCACGTAGATAAACACCTACACTATAAATTCGTTTTAATGAGAGCGAGTAGCTGTAGTATAGAGTAAGTTAGTGTTCATTGTCAGCTAAATTATTACAAACATTTACAGTTGGTTAATTCTGTTTGAAACACGTGATCATAATATTAATCCGATCTACAAAATTGTACACATACAAACCCAAATATTGGTAAACAAGTTCTCAATGTCGAATCGCTCTACGCTTACCAGATTTTGAATGTAAACACAAATCGCTGCAAACCGTAGAACTTCAAAACAAATGGCTAAGACAACAAGCATTACGAAGATACATCCGAAGCGTTACTCCAAAAACTCGCTCAAATCCCAAAAGAGGGACCTTATAACAAAGCTAATATTAGACAATCATTTCCTGTCAAAAGGGAGGCGTGCGCCCCCCCTCCCGACAGATCGGGGGCCCGAGGGGGAGGGAAATACCTCCTCGTCTCACCAGATTTCGCAGTCGCCGTGTTCCAGTGTGAATCTGAATTCTTATTTTTTGCTGTAACAGTGATGAATGGATTTTTAATATCCACTCGCAGCTGTCCCAGACTCAGTGGTTTCTTTGATGAAAAATGTTAGCAAATCGAAGTTTTTGTTATCTAGCACTGTTTTGTTCACTGCTGTGCTTACACGTTGTATCGGATGTTTGTGAAAAAAAACATTGGGAAAAATAAATGTCGCCGTCATGTCGAAAGTATAGTATGGACAGGCAACAAGACATCAGCATCCAGACGTCTCAATACTCGAGGTACGGTCGGCAAAAAAGTTGGCGGAGTCTCTCACGGCACGACTCTATTACCAGTCGGCCGCGAATAAATAAAACATGACGGGCCCTTCTCACGTACACATATGTACATATTGTTTATGTATGTGTTGCGGATGTTAACTGATCTTGATTCGGCGTATGTGATTTGAGACGCTTTCACCGCGAGCTTTGGAAATCTTCGGATAACTGGCGCAATTATTTTCTATATAGAGACCGTAACCACTGCTGCACTTGTTAAGTCGAACGATCCAATCATCTTAACAACTGCCAGTGAGATGTGGCCTTCAATGGGTGGCTTTGATTACTAAACAATGTCTGATGTTTAACACTTGAAAATCTAAACTCCCCAAACAAATAGTGTTCGTCTCCGAATCTAAATTATTGTAATCACGTATAATTGGAACAATTTAAATCATCGTTTTGTGAGACAAATATAAAAGATAGTCTCACAAGAACTTGGAACCGCCACACTGTTTATAACTAATAAAATTAATTAACAATTGCTTCATTGAAGACAAAATTCACAATACGTCTGTTTAATAGAGTGACATTTATTGAGAGCCATAACAGTCAAGCTTCCACGAATTGACAATACGCTAAAGAAAAAAAACAGAATTAAAAACATCTCTTGTAAAATATTGAAGCAATCAGAGCTTGGTACTGGATCAAAAACTCTAAATCATCGGTTGATTGATGGTGCATAATAACAGGTTTTGATACATCAAAGTCCTGTGGTCTTCCAGGCAACACCGTGTGTGGCATTAACGCATAGGTCGGCTAATAGCTAGGCGACTCTTGCGCAGACGACAATAAAAACATGCGCACGCATCGACGCTACATTAACGCGCTCGCCATAGTTGGCACCATGCAAACCCCGCCCGCTGGCAACCAGAGCGCATCACAAAATATCAATAGTGATGGATAGCACACGTCATTTGCACTAATAAAACAGACAATTTTTATCGATAACCTTTCAACAGCTTTAAAAACCGCACCGCTGTCAATAAAATCGACATTCTTGCAATTAGTAGACAACTTTTTTCTTGCTGTAAAACTAATTGTAAAATGAAAAATCAATCATCGTCACGACAAGTGATGAAATGATTAATACCTCAATTCGTTAAATGTACTGCGACACGCTACAAGCCGACACAAATCAAAAAGTTCCACACTAGTAAACCAAGGTGTTTCTCGCGCAATGACAGTGGGGAATGATTCGAAAAGAAACCAAGAACATTACTGTTGGTCGAAGAATCAGATTAATTGTCCTCGCGGCTTAAGAATGTAAGCGACGATTAATGGTAGTTGATGAAGTGAAAGAATGCCATTAAATAGAAGCATGCATTGATAATTTGCTGCAGGTGCAAATCAACTATAAATTAAGTTAGTAACATTGTAATGTATTCAAGTTACGGTTACATATGACAGATATATGACGGCTTTCTATCGACTGCGGTTGATGTAGACGCGAGTGGATCGACAAAAAAAGTATGACACGTCACTATGCACTTCGAATATGTTACGCTACATTTTAATCATTGTAACGGAGTTCTCCTTCTATTATTGTTTTTCGAATTTCGGCTTCAAGACAGATGGTAACAGCGGCGGGGAATTTGTATTACAATGGCCGCCACAATCCCACCAATGATCGCTGGCACGGAGCTCACGCGGCTGTTCCTTTGCTTCAGTCTACTTGGCACTCAATAACTTTCGTTGGGTACCGGCGTAGCGAGTGGCAAAATAATTTGTGAGTTCGCCACTACTATGTTGATAATTGATTAGATCTTGTTGCTGAAAGATTTTATGTTTAAATGTGAAAGTGATTATGTTACCGTCAAAGCTGCTAAACAACCAGCTACTGCTTGTTACTAAACGACAAATGACAAAATTGATAGACTTGTTAACAACATAATTACAAATGTAAAGATTCTCGGCAATCCAGTAACCTCAGTGTGCCACAATTTCAACATTTTTCGAGAAATTTAAACAACAGAAAATCCTATAGAAGAACTGCATCCAAATACAGGGAGTTTCGTAAGAGTAGCCGAAGCGATCCATTAAGCGTGCTACGAAGGATCTGTTATGACAGCAGCATCCAAGTGGTGGCACAATGTGTCGGGAGTGGATGTGGCGCTCCACGACGAATATTTATTTATTTATAACATTGAGGGCTGTAAATTAGCAGTGAATTTACGGCCAGGCGGAGGAGTGATCGCGCGCAGTTTATTTTCGGCGCATGCGCGTGATTTAAACAGTTCCCGGTGTTCTGCCGTTAGAAATTGAAACCCAACGAAGAATCATTATGTAGGAAGTGAAATTCTACGCTTTAGTGTCATTCGTTAAGCCAATTAGAATATGATAATCATATCGGAGCAACATTGGTGGTCGCCGAATTTGCATTCAAAAACATTTATCAAAGTTTTGTAGACCCCATTTGTCATCTGCTACAGTAATTGATTTCAAGACGTAAAATGCTCCAGTTTAAATTTATGTTGTTTTTTCCGAGTTTTCTAGAATTTATTCAAATAATGGTCCATATATCATTATTTCATTAGTCTAGTAGTCTATTAACCTAACCACAGGAAGTTACATATCAGTTGGATTTCAAGTAATTATTTATTCTGCGACTACCTGTCGAGCTGGCTTTACCCAAAATAGTAGATCAGCAGACACTTAGTCATCGCTTGAATTCCGGTGTTTATATTCTTCAACAAACTTGTTACGCCTTCTATGGATACTTGTTTCCCTTGAATGTGTTGGTATTATTTATGAAGTATCCGTTTCTGTCATGAAAGTCTATTTATTGCACACGTATCATTTACAACAAGTGTTGTTACTTTTATCTAGACCATTTGAATACTCTGAAACATAGTTTTAGCAGACACGGTATCATCTAAAAACTATAATAAAAATACCAAAGAACCAATCAACAAGTAATGTAATTACACTGTAGCTACACTAATCGGTACAACGTTTATACCAAACTGTAAACGAGATAACAGATCACAAAATGACTCCATTGTATCTAAGTCACGAAAACAACATATCTGAGTCCACTTAATATCATCCAGCGAACGTGACCCCAATCCTTCCGAATTCGGACCTTTCGCAACGTTAGTCACTGCCGTACCGCCACAAAATAATCTAAATGATCCGTTAAGTAGATATAAAACGTTTAACATCGTAATATAGAACTGAGAAGCTTTATATCATCGTGAATACGGTCGATAATCCTATTTTATTGTCGTTATCATCGATGGCATGGTCTTACTTTTTATGATCAGCTTGGCCAAGTATAATCTCTTCCCCTCATTTTTATGTTGCCTTATCTTTATCAGCATCTTCATGTTTACTATTGATTACAAATAAGCTTTTTGCATTCATTTCAGGTTTATCTAGTCTAATAATTTCTAGCGTCAGTCTACACCTGCACAGGTGTTCTGTTGATTAACTAAGTATATTAATGTAAATAATGCGTCGTAATTTTCTTGGCTTTCTTGCATGTTCTTACAGAATATTTAAAAGTTTGGAAAGCTGCTTTTTAGTATCACATTGTTTCTTAGACTTTGAAACCCATAATTTTGATACACTTAGAGTCAATAATAGCAGTAATTGAAGATGTAAATATTTGTAATAAACATTGATAATTAGGTGAATAGGGCTAAGCCATAAAGTAGGTCTTAAATATTGATGTACAACTCACTAACACTTCTACTTATAAGTTAAATTAACTACAAGAAGTTGTTAAACGTTTCTCTAACCTTTGCAAACAGACCCATTACTCCTTCTTTATGATAACGATCGAATAGAATGGTATAATCGTAAATGTACATCATTGGGCGAGCAAAAAGAAGATATATGAGGGACGGGCAATGTAAATATAACTATTAAAGAATATCGCTCGACGGTGGCAACCATGTTGCCAATGACAGTTTAATGTTTCCTAAAACCATTCCAAACAATAAGCACTTAATTTAAACTTATGCGGTACTCGTTATAAATGACAAATGATTAAAAAACTCTTGGTAATTGATGGGTAAACGTGCGAATTAATAGTAATAGCGATCGATAATGATATATAGCCCACGAACAAATGTTTGACGGGTAGATTAGCGTCTGTAGTCGGTTTGTACTGCCGTATGATAATGTAGCACCTGCTTATTGGGAACTGGCTTTTGTTCGCGGTTTTTCTCGCGTTCGTGTATGGGATCAATAAAAAAGGATTATTCATCATTTTGTTCTTGAAAAAATTTGCACGGTTTCTAAACTTTTACAGGAATATTTATTTACCTGTATCAATATTTGACGAAAAGCAATTTAAATTAATCTTTAGGACGCATTTTATTTAATAATTACAAGATAAAATAATTTAAAGAATCAAGTTTTTCTTACTTATTTCGAAATGTCGACGAAGCCGAGAGGTTTTGGAGTAGCCATCGCGTACCGGAAGTCCCATGATATGTGATTGATTGGAGGATTTCCGTGACCAAATCATCGTTCCGTCTTGTAGGAGGCCTTCCGAAGCTTTGTCTTTCGGTAAATGCCCGATAGGTTTGGTTCTCCAGTGGATATCTTCATTTTTATTCTGATTCTATCATGAAAGGAAACTCCAAGCATAGCTCTCTATTGCCCTTTGTGCCCGGCTGTTATTACCATTAAATTTTATTTCCTATTCTACATTGATACATGCACAATTTCACGACATATAAATTGCAAAAGGTTGTTTGTTTTCTATATTTTTACATTTGCTTAGATTCTAATCGGGACACCTTGCTCAAAGGTCACCACGTTTCTTTGTTTCACTGTCCCTTAAACTTTTTAAATGTCGAGGAGATTCTATATTCATGAGAATAGATGTATCACTGATATTTTTATTTAAATCGAATACTTTTTAAGATAAAGAAATTACTTATTTAATTTAAATATAAATGAGCGGCAATACCTTTAAAACTACTAAGAACCAAAATCATTTATGTGTTCTTTATTGTGAATGGACTTTCATGAACAAATTAGAATCGGATCCGTTGGTTAATTCTTATATCCAAATTGAAACAGAATCTCTGATTCATCTAAAGAAAATACATCTGTAATTTCACAATTATTCCAGTATCTAAAAGGTTATTTAACAGAAATTCGATTTACCAAAAATTCATTGTACTTGTAAACACAAAAGAATATTCTAGCAAATTCTAGAGCGAGGCGCGAACGCGCCGGCCGGTGACATGCTATCGGCCACGTTCCTACGACATAAATCACCGACGCCGCTTGTTTTACCAATAAAATTGATTCTTTCGCGAATCGCGAGTATTCGCGAACCAACGTAAACTTTTCGAATTTTATTTTATATATATGTTTTTGAATTTAGAATTTTTCCTTTTCTTCTCTTTATTTTTTTTTCTGCGATGACATTGATAGATAGTAGGCGTAATTTTCGCTTCGTTTTTCTTGATATTGGGTTACGTAGGTTTGATTGGGAAATTCATTTTATTTTCGTCAGAGAAAACAAGGATCAGTCCCAACGTTCCTAATTCAATTTAAGTTTAGCGCTAGCTTGCCTTAAGTTTCTGTAGACACGAAGAATGATGGCCACAATTCTGGCAACCGTTACTTTTGATATTAAAAGTTAATTAATCAAGTTCAGAGTGGTCGAAATTAAATTCGTTTCTGTTACGGTTTAACGACATTGTGACATAAACTAGCTATATTTCATGAACGGATCATCAAATATATCTCGTAAAAAGCGATAAGTTAAAAAAACTTGTTTTTGAAATTGCGAATTATTGGGTGGAGCGATAAATCAATGCTACACATTCGATATCAATGGTGTCGCCCCATAAACGAGCGCTATTTATCAGTTCTATATAAAAGTGCACGCGTGCCCACCATTGATCAATGAAAAATCGTATCATTGACAATATATCCCTTATTTTCAATAATGATATATTACTTTGAGATATAAATAATGCATTGATGCTAATAAACGACTGAATATCGGTTAATAGAATATTAAAGCGCTATAGATCAAATCACGACTTTGTCTGCATTATATCTGCATACATTATGACTGTGGTTATCGGTTTTACGCTCATTTTAAGATTCGTTGAAATAATTTATTATTTTTGGATGTCCTTTGTGCGATTAAAATCCGGGCACATAGTTTTATAGATACAATAAAACATCAATGCAAAAATATATCAAGATCTCGCATACGTTTAGCCAATATATAGCATCCAAAAAAAAAATTAGACCCAAGATTTATTGGTTAAGAAAAAGAAAAGGTCATTCACCTCTGCCTCCTAAATTCGTCTCATATATCAATAAACATCAAGACGAAATGCAGCACCAAAACTTTTACATTCCTAACCCTCTAAGTGCGGCGGGGTCATTTGTCCCCCACTATACGAGTACAAGAGTCAAGACACAGTTAGCGCAGAATGTTTTCTACATAGTCCAGTGGTATGGGCTTTATTATTTATTATACGGAAAACAGAACAAACTAACCAAAAGTGTCCACGGTACGGAAGCAGCGGGACGCAACAAAACAGAGTGGAATAAAGAAAATAGAATGACGCGTGTTCGAACAGGAAAGCCGTGGAGTAGCTTTCGTGTGAATACGTTTAATTTTTTTTTTGTGTATTTTTTAGGTGAACGTGTTTTTAATTTAGTGAGGATTATTTTAGGTACTGTTTATTAGAAATTGTTTAATTGGGGTTTTAAAAATAGTGGAATTATTTTCGGAGTGTTGCAGTGAAGAGTCAATAAACAAATTTTTAATTTAACGTATCTACAGGTCCATAGTTCTAGTACACAGTGTGAGCGAGACAGTAATATCTGAAAAGGAAAGCTTGACAGGAAAACGAGGCAAAAAGAGTGGCATGTACTCGCCTCGGCAGCGCTGTGTGAAACCTCTGGGGACTTGGCAGAACTCGCGCTGTACGTAGCAAATACGTAGACAATTATCACGGTAAATCAAGTTTTCCTCGTATGCATCTACGGAGGTTAGATAAAGCCATCTTTGTCTTAAAACATTTGTAAGATCAAAAACCGATTATTTTTTATTGGTTGTGGGTAGGAATGGCTTTAACAAGTAATTATTTTAAACAAATTAGATTAATATGCAAGTGTTGTAAATATGGTTTTATTACCTATTTTATTTATATTCTCAACTTATTTTTGACATGACCATTTGTGTAAATTGATATCTTTATTGTAAATCTTGTAAATATTTTTTAATTCGAGATTAAATTTTTAGTACAACATAATCAACATATTTTTATTAAAAGTTATACTTATTGCGGTTTGAAAATATAAAAGAAAATTTTAACCCTTAAATGCTGTAGCGAGTCCACTCGACCGGCGATCATAACGCCAAAGTTTCTCTCTCGCAGCACATATGCGGCCTTTTCTTTTATTTTTCCTCCATTTTCCATTTCCACTAAAACGAAAGCGACTTTCCACGGTGACTTTTTTCAACTGAAAAGCTGCGAGGAATTGTGGCAAAATAATAATAAAAAAAAACAATGAACGAAGAGAAATGGAAATAAAAATTTGCTTTGTCATAAATCATGAAATGCTTCCGGCTGGTTGCTTTATTACAAAGAAACTTTGTATCAATGTTACGAAGCTTTTATTGTCCACGAGGAAATGAAAAGGCCGCTAATTGTATAGGTACTTATTATGTTGTTCACAATATTTTCACCCTAAGCTCATTTTGGTAACTGTGTCAATTACACGAGTGAGTGCCAAGATTCGGAAAAAATATTCACGAATAAGAAAATAGGCTTGAACAAATCTGCCACTACAGGGTATTGTGAGTAAACGGAAGAGCTTAAAGCATCGCTCGACACAAATCCCAAGCGGAAAGATTCCATTAAGAAAATCAAAAAAGGTCTGTTCAGTTCACAGCCTGCGACTATTTTCATTTAGCAAAAACAAGCCATAAATTGTCATCTTAACGAGATTTCTGTTTTTGCAGTATTCGCACCCTCGAGTGTTCGGTGTTCGGCTAGCAGCAGTTCGGTGACGTGCCTGTTTCGTATTGCACGGATTGTTACGTCAGCGGCTTTTGTTTAACGACGCTGGCGAAGTCGGCTGGCCGAAGCCAAAGCCAACGATTGCTGTATAATAATTCTCGAATGCCCAAACAATTAATCATCGTTCATTAGTTGATTTCATACATTGTTATTACAGTATTTATCATCGATGTGTGAAAATGTATACAAAAGTTTCAACTGAGATTTATTAAAACTTCTGCACTCAATTATTTTCTTCGTCTATCCGAGTTGTAGATACAGTACGAGTATGTGCTTTGGCACGCCAAACGGCGCATGCGTGTCAAGACATCAGACGCTGCGCGCGAGTGCGTGCAACCGCTTCGGGTTATTTATTGCCTTACTGATGAATTAGTTTTGTTTATATAGCACCTTTTCATTTGAGGGTTGACTTTTAAAACGCCAATGAATATCTTATTGACTTTTTATTGTTTTAATTTACATTTTATTATGCCGCAGTTCGGATTCGTATCGTGAAGTAAATAAATTATTTCTGCTAATCAATGCTATAAACTAAATTGATTTATTTTTAAAAACCATAAACTATAAACGTCCAACTTACTTTTGAAGTGGCTAATTAGTACAAGCAAATATTTATCCGTAAGTGTAAATATAAAAAGTTATATTTAAATACAAAATCATGTACTAAGTACTATAACAGTATTGACTACAAAACAAAACTGAACTACATCTGTACCTACTAAACATTTGCAAACTCTAAGTGGAATAAACTCGGGAATATCATAATTAAAGTGCCGTTTCAGAGTTCGGGTCCTGTCACGTGATACCGTTGCCCAAATTATCCGGGCCTCGTGTCATCTTGTCCCAATCCAATATGGCGCCGTAAATCCTCGCAGGGGGAGCCGGGCGGTGGAGGGGGTACGTCACTCAAACTTTCTCTGTACTACGTCTTACGCTCTCTCGTCTCGGTCTAGGGGTGGGTACGGCCAGACCCTCACACGTACATTTTTTATTTCACGCGGTCACGTCGCGATGACGGGTTGAATTGTATTTTTTTTTTACCTTACAAATGTTGTTGAGTTTTCAAATTTCGAATTGTTTCTTCCTGGTATAGATTTGAAAATGTTCTGTAATGATTTACTATGTACCTAGTCGTTCAATGAGCTTTTATTTATAGTTTACGTATAAGCATTTTTATTGAGTTTTGTTTAGTTTATATGTGGGTATTTTATCGTAGAATGTCGGTGCTGACGCTACAGGCCCCAGTGCGGTGGTGCGCTTCGAAGAATTCTCAGATAGAGTTCGAGCATCGGGATGAGTAATCTCTTTTGTTTTTCTAAGAACATCGCAGCCGTGCGATTATCGGCATGTTTTCCACACTCAAGCTTTTAAATAAAATTGGTTTTATTAAACATCTGCTCGCGCACTGCGTATATTTGTAATTGAGAACGTATTGTATCGATAAAAAGCATTTTTGTTATTTCTGTCCGTTTTATACACTTCTACGTAAATTTTTCAAATATTAAAGTGATGTTATTTGTAGTCGTTAGATAGTAATATTCATAGAAGTACTGACTATTAATATGAATAAATTGTACATTTAGTTTACTGGTAGCATTATGCATCTATCAGTATTCGTTTTGCAAACACCTACATATTTGAATATCAAATGAAATATATGAGTTACATGAAATTTATGATGGCGGCATTCTGCCTCAGTTGTCAGTACAACTAGTATAAATTAACAGGCTGTATAAATATCTACCTTGGCCATTTACTTCAATACTTGTATTTAAGGTAGAAACTATTTTACTTTATGTGTCTGGTCTATTTTATGTTGCTTGTTTATAGTCAAGTTTTTCCGAAACAGGAAATATTTCTTAGTGTATTGTTACATGGTGATTCAGTGTAGGAAAAACGTTGCATGTGAGCTGAAGTCAATGGAGAGAAAAGGGCATGTTTAAGTCATTACTAAGTAACTGTGTTTGATAAATGGTTTGCTTACATTGAGCATAATTTTAATGTTAGATAGAATCATAATCTCAATTACTTTACAAATTTACTTTAGTTGGTCGATGATAACATTGAATCTTCTGTGGATATTTTCGTTTCTGATCCTTACTACTATAGCCTCTATAAGCTATAGTGTCTATAAGCTTTCTGATGAGGCGCTTGTAAGCGATCGTGTTTCAGAGTCATATGTCATCGAAGAATCATAGAATTATCAAACTTAGTACTTAATAATATATTTATTTATTTTCTGCCATACGTAATGGTAGTGGTAAATGGCAGGGATTAGGGCATATTGCTCGCAAAACAAACTACCGACAAATCTACTATTGGAACACATTTCTTCTACAAAATTAGGAAACACAAAAGCTTTTCAATAACCCACCTAATCCAATAATATTGATCAAACAGAAGCCCCATAGTAATCCCACTAATACTTGCGTGACCAACCCCTATGTGTAAGGCACAAATGAAGCTGCTAGGCATTGCTTTTCAATATACTGACCATCCATCAGGCCGTCTTAGCGCCACGGGGGGCGACTATATTAGAAAACCTTCGTCAGCTGATGTCTACACCTTCCCGATACAAAGTATATGTGAACAGATGCCACGGAAGCATTAGACAAACGGTCATTGTCATTACTGACCGGCCAATGACCGAAAAACATGGCGGATAGATACCATATTTCTTCCTCTATGACGAATGACTAGAAAAATAAAACCGCCTGCAATAAATTAGTTTTCCTCTTTTTTTCAGCGATTAAGCACTAATTAAGTTATTAAAATGTAAATTTCTGATCCTAACACGTCAAAAAAATAATGTTATTTTCTATTGCGGAACGGGGTATGTACAATGTACATATTTCTGCGTGCGAAATGAATAATAGTATCGTTGCAACCGTTAACCGCGGAGACTTTCGACATTGGCCGGTCAGTGTGTATATTACCTAATATATTCAGTTACACTGTTTTAACATGTAACTGATTATACAGCGCATCAGATAGCAACAATGGTAATTGTTTAATTAACCAACAGAGCTGGTAAAAACATTTTTATGGGTGCTATAAAAGTTGCTATGTGGCCATTCCCGATCGCTAACTAGCTCGTTGTCCGCAACGCAAAGGTTTTGCCTTATTTACTGCTTACTCAGGTACTACGTTTTATAGCGTGATGATATTTTATGATCCTTGTTGGTTATAAAAATGGGTCTAATTGCTCAATATTATTGAATTAATGATGTATTAGGGAATGTTGCTTTGTCTTTTACGCTTCTTTAAGCGGTAGTGGTTTCTTTAATAGTGTTTAAGCCTTTTATTTTTATGCTGTACAAAAACTTGTGAATTTTAAATAAAGTAACTTTATTTCTGTAAAAAAACTTCGGTGTTCATTATCTTTGTCTGTTTTAGGAGACGGTATTGAAAATGCGCATTTCTTGTCAAAAACTCAAAATCTTAATTACACGTGTGCTTAAAAATAGAGTTAAATTCCTTATCAAAAAACATCTTTACAACGCCATTAATAATTTTAAAGTAACGAATTATTTTCGTGAACAAAACGTAAACCGAATAAAGGCGGGCTAGTAATTATACTTAATAATTTTATTCATTATAAGCATTGTTTTGAATGTGCGGAAAAAAGTGTAAGAATTAGAATGCGTGAAACAAAGATTCTGTATTTGGGCAAACATATTTCTTCACTTTCAGCAAAGAAAAATTACCCTTATTGGGTCGTTATAAGGGCTATGTAAAGTGTTTCGGTAAGGTTGTGTATCCGTATTCTGTAGCCCGCTGCGTTTACGAGTTTAACGGTATGGGATCGCGGTCGAACCGAGTTTTGGACGAAGAATTAATTATGAAAACAAAAGCTCGAGTTATTGTTGCTTCTCACAAAGCTGGACATGTTTGGACGTTTTGCGTAATTTGCGGACAAAACAGCCATGTCATATGCTCGGATTTTTTTCAAGTAGGTAGTAACGGGTCTTCATTTTGACAATTACTTCGAACAAAAGACCAAAATTAAGGCATTGCATGTGTTGAAATTCTTGGAACTTTGACACAAATTGTTCAGGGTTGTGATATTTAAGGAAAGAAAATTAATATCGTCAAGTGCTCCGCTAAAGTTCGAGGTAAAGCCGTATTGGATCCGTTCCAGCTTCGTAATAGGAAAAGTCGCGGGTAACGCCGATCGACAGGATCCGAATGAAAATTCGATTAGTTTTACACTGTCTTATACGGAATACTCTCCTTTCGAAATGTAATTAGTCTACAAAGAAACAAAACACGTTCGTAGAATTTTTTAAATAAAGAATGGTATCGGTGAATTTTTAACGGTGGTCTTAATAATATTTTCTTAATTAGTATAGGCTTTTACAAGCGAATTTGTACAAGTTGTGGTCATCTGTGCGTGCAGTCCAATTTACTGTTACCAGCGGCTTTTGTTGCTTAAATAATTTATGAGGGCAGTAAAAATATGATTAGCGCGACTGAACACGTCTTGTATTGAGACATCGCTCAGCGGGACTTTTATGGCCTCATTTGGACTATTTGAGGGCGCTTCCTTGAACCATAACCGGCCAAAATACTCCAGACCTCCCTAACGCACTCATTTCAGTCCAATCACCAAACAACTAAGAGGTCACGGTAGATTGGCTAAAACTTTTTTAACTTGATACCACTAAAAACCGTGCCTACTTTGTTCCGTGCCGTTGTGTTCAAAATTTAAAGCCAGGAATGACTTTGACGTCGTAAACTTTATAGCTGCTCTTATGAGCCGTGTGAATGTTTAATGGTCACTTACGAGAATTCTACAAGTTTCTTTTAAACTAATCATTTAGTCTGACAAACAAAATCGCGGATTCTTTGTTAATTGGGTATATTGTCAATGTGTACCTAAAAGCTTGGAGAGACATAAGAGATGGCGGTGTTATAGAAAAAAAAAAAGACCTAATATCTCAAATGTCAAAATGTGACATTGAGTGATTTGTAGCTAAGCTCCGCCTGTCCCGTGTTTCAAACATCACCGCTCCGGGCAGACAGCTGAGCGCTAAGCTTTGCAGAGACGCAACTGACTTGCATACCGCCGTCCCCCTCACACTCATTGTACTCGCCTACTTCTATTTCACACCGTGGATAAGACTCTATCCTATTCTATAAACGGCACTACCTATCGCTATACTTACCTGAGTGCTTTTCTAAAAGTTCAACGTTTCTATGCAGTTTATATGTAAAAAGATTTTGTGTGAAGCGTTTGTACGGGTATTTTGCGAACACGTATTATGATTTTTTCTTTTTTTCTATTATTCCTGCACTAACATTTCAAGGTGAGTTCTGATTGTCGTGTTTATAGAATATGTTTTTCATAGTTTCCTTCTGTATTTGACAGTTCAGTACAAAAGTCAATTCTATAGTCTTGATTCGTATTGTTATGAATATAGTTGTGAATGACGAGAATTTTCTGTAATATTTTTTTTATTATCGATAGGCTCACGTTTGACTATGCCTATCCACTCTTGAGTTGATGATATTATTATTATTTAACTTATTTACATATAATTTATTATTTACATCATTTTCCATTTTTAAATATTGATATAAGTATATAAAAAATTACAAATATAAAAAAAATTTATGCCACCGGTATCGGTAGTCAGGGTTCCAGAGACAAGTACCTCCTAACTATACGAACCGTGTTCAATTATTATTATTACTATTGCTAATACCAACCAGTTTATTTCCGCCTTCTCTGGTTATACTAAGTTTGGTTGAATGATGTACGTACCTGAAAAATAAATACAGTAAGGTTAGCAAAATTAATTAACTAAACCTAACTCTTAATTAAACATTCAACAAAATGTCAACTGCCCATCCAAATACAAATAAGAAAATCATCTAGAATATACTTTCAAACAATTCGGTGAGTGATTTGAGTTGAGTTATACAAATACTGACAAATGCCTGCACTAACTGGACAGCTTCAAATGTGTTTGGTACTTTTATCAAATAAGTTCATCTCAGACACTTGTCTGCATGGGTCTTATAAATGCACCATTGATCATTACTCGTTTGCTGTGTATGTTTCAGTGTTTTTTTATCTCCTAAATCACTCCTTTTATTATTGAAAACTGCATAAAAATCCGTTCAGTAGTTTTAGAGATAACAGCAAACAGACTGACAGTTACTTTCAGTGAACAGTAAGTTACGCATACCTCAGTATAAAATATTATTTCACACGATTTATCAACTAAAACCATTGACAATCAAACATAACATTATGTCAACTCCGCATAGGCATGTTGACCACTATACGCGACCCAATACCAAAGATAAGATATTAAAGTAACGCATTTAACGCACTGCATTTAATTGCTTATTAAGCATCTGTTTCTTATGAATGCGTGTCTATGATCCGAGTCAATTTCGGTTCGTAATATATAGGACGGTGTCAGTGTCAAATTGTTTCTCACATGAATTTAATTAATGGTTGTTGGTAAAAAGGGGCTATGTGCGGTATTAAAATATCTTATCTTGTTACTTTAAGTTTGAGATGCTTGTAATAGGTTGTTTGAAATTGTAAACTGACAGATATTTGACAGCGTTAATGGAGACAGTAAATGGTCAAATCAGTTTTATACTATCTAATCAAATGCTATTGCAAGAAATTGTTTTTTTCTTTACATGTTGGTAAAAGTTAAGTTTTTGTTTACCGTTTTCTAAAATATAAAGAAAAATTCATACGAAAGATTAATTGCGGCCCTGAAACACAAAGGACGACTAACAAAGCACGGGTATGTTTTAGTTGGTAAAAGTCTGATTTCTCTCTCCTTCCAGCTCGAACAGGAGAAGTTATTTAATAATCTCCCACCCGTCAAAAATATATATATGAACTTACAAGTCATTGAATATAAACATACAACAGTTATAAATTTCTTCCAAAACTTTTCAAAGTCATCTCTACCATCGCCAGACAGATGCTCGGTCACCCAATCTGTTAGAGGGTCCAAGATATAAATAGCGTAGCTTTAAGTGGCAAAGCGCGCCGACTTGGGCCCTTCCGTTGATAAGATCGCATTAGGGCGTAAAGTAACCGACTGCTACTGTTTTTTGTCGTATCAATATAGATATTTATATTGGATTTAGAAAGCTTTGTTTAAGTGGCTTAAAAAAAATGATTTACATACATATAATGATCTGAAAAACTTGTTCATATCGATTTGATGGATTTCTGATTAGGATCAAGTTCAGTCAAGGTAAATATTTAATTCTTGTTTATAATGTCAACAGCAACTATATTACCTCACACAAATCATCTATCTTCATATTCACTTATAAATTTTGGGCCATTAATCCAACCAACAAACCACTCAAATCAATCCCGTATTGTTCTTTCAATTAATGATATCGTCTTTGTCCCATCGCATGAGAAATAGGAACCAATTTAAAAGAATTGCCTTTTAAAGTTGTCCGGCCAGAAGCCATACAGTTTTAAAGTGACTAATGACTGAATTAATAGTAGGTAATCGTGGAGAAGAAATGATAGTATGCGAATACTGAGTCCTATATTTATCACCTCATGACATGACTGATGAATAAGAAATTAACAACGATTTAAAAGAACAAGTTTAAGAAGTATATTCAGTAAGTAATGATAACTAAGTTAATGCCTACAATTTTGTTTTAAACCCATAAATTAGAGTAGAATTCAAAAGAGGCAACCACGAACCGAAAGGTCAGGAAGTGTCTACACCTCTTTTTTGGGAACGTTTCTTGCGTGCACGATTGAGTGAAGGACGAAACCTGGTTGGCGCACGGCGAAATAAAGAATGATTACATCGCGGAGGCGATAACTCCACTATCACATCCTGGAATCAAACACGCTTCGTACGAAACAAACGCGAACGCTTCAACGATTTACTCAGGCGATTTTTTACGTCAATTAGCTTTGAATCCGGAATAAGTAGTGAAATCCCTGGACGTGTTTCAAAGAATTATATTTTTACGCTCTTGACTCACAAGTCACAAAGGAATACTGGTTCACACTGTGATAGTGTTTCTTTATGTCTTCGGAGAATATTGGTAAGAGCCTCCTGGAAGTAGTGAAGGACAAGATCTGAATTGTATATTACCTTTGCAACATAGTTGCGGGTCCTGTTTATTGGTAGTAATGAATGGATATTAATATTTAATAAACGCCTCGGTTTTATAGCCTCTACTGTGACATTGATATCCTTGTGCTCATGTGGATCATAAAATTACGATTGTAGATGACTATCAATATCGATATCTGTTTCTAGATACTTCAGTTTGTTACCATTTATATCATTAGTCTTTTAATTGACTTCTTCGACCAGAGTATTTATTTGATTAATCAAAGCAAGCTCAGTAGTAACAACAGTTTCTGTGAATTAGAATTACTTTTCGAATAATGTAGTTGCTTCCCATCCTGTTGACATTATATCACTAGATGGAGCTATACAAATTTGTAATAACCTTTTCGGTAGCACTATAGCTCTATTCTAGTGTATAGCATTGTAAGCCGAGCCCCTAGCGGGCACCTATCGAGTGACGTCACCGGAAGTGGCGTGGGCGGGAAATGAGATGCGAGTGTTCACAACGCCTTATGTACGCACGTCTGCATTAACCTTTATATGTATTTTGTTATTTACTGGTGCGATCGGCATATATGACTGACCTATTTTAAAATAAAAGAGGAGCTATGAAAAAACAAGTTCTGTTTAAATTGTAAAAAAAAAATTGTTCAATTATTTGTGGGTTCGATACAATAAAATTCCGACCCGTAATTATCTAGAAAAAAGTCTGTGGAAGAGTTCAAATAGTAATTTCCTACAGTAGGCTTCTGTTTTAAGAAACAGTGAAATATACAATTATGAATTCAGCTCATGAAGTTTAAAAGAAAGTTTATGAGAATTTTATACATAAAGAACGCTAGAAGGCTGTAACCTTTACAAAGACTAGTCTTCCATCGCTTTAAGCGTCGTCTAAATTAATGTGAAAGACAGCTTGAAGTGCTTTCTAGATAACTTAGTACACAGTAACGACAAAGGTGTTAATTATTTTTTTTGCATCATTGTTTCAGTAATAAGTGTTAACATTATTTGAAACATTGTCAACTTCGCACCTGTATCTAAGACAAAACCTTTTACTAACCAACTATTAATAGCAAATGAACATGAAATTGTTTACGAAAGTAAGTTAGCGAATCAACTTTTTCTTCGTGCAATATAATTGCTAATTTCGTGTGAATGTAATAGCTGTTCGGAACATAGATCGTTTTGACCGTTAAGCTTGGAACCGCCCACATCCTACTCATATTTTTCATTGGGATACAATATGGCAAAGCAGGTGGTCATTGGTCCGTGGTTTTTGATGCAGTTTTCTTTTGGTTGTTTTATGAATTTCGTGGGAATCATTGGGTTTATCAGTACGTGTTGTTGCTGAAAAGATCATTTGGTTAAAATATTTGAACATAAAATAATATGCCACGCTTTTTGTAAACGTTAAGAATAGTAGGTATTGGCTTGCGGAAGACAAGCAATGGGTAGCTCCAAGTCATCAACGGCATGTAGTGTTCCAAGCGCACCTTAAAGACATGTCAGCAAAACCGTAGGAGCCCTGCAGGACGGAAACCTACGGGGACCATAGATTATCCGGAAAAGAACTCGGGGTTTTGGGAAGCATGGAAAAGAAGGAACATAGAAGTGGATTTTAGTAAAACTCTGACACCTTAGAGTGGTAGAAGTCACGGGATGATTTACTATTCAAACAAAAAAAAAGGATAAAATTCTTTCTCTACTCTTTTAAGTTGAATTTTACCTTCTATCACCTCATAAAACGAACTATACAGTAGCACGTACATTATCAAAACAAAACATGACATATTTTTTCCCCAATTTCTACTTAAACCTAATCATATCGTTTACCCAAATAGTCTGTTCATGTGTCCCACCCCACCTGTCTTATTGGATGAAAACAATAAAGGAAATTGCATTAGGTCCCCTACTGATTAGAGACCCAATCTATTTTAATGTGGTTTCGTCCGTCGATCAAACATGCAATCATGTGTGTAAATTGAGTATATCAACAAATTTGGTTTTGTGTCTTCCAAGAAAAAGTAGTTTCGGGTAGAAAGACTGTTAATTTTTATTTACTGGAAATAGCCGAATTGGGCGTCGGTAAATATTGTTTGGTATTCTAACTAATAAACAAATAAATCAGCTAAAACAAAACCAAATCGAAATTCGTTAACCCAAGCATTAGAACCTCCGTATTCTAATATCGTATTCTCGTCACATTTCTGGATCGGTGCCTCTTATTCCGTAGGCGTTAAATCCACTAATACATTTTGGGCTCACTGTCGGCATCGGCCAAAAATCAGGGCGAACCACGCTGCCCTGCATAGCAAACAGGCCGAAGTAACCCACCATGTTCCTTACTCAGACTATCTACACACTCTTACATTTCCATTGACTGTGCGGTTGAGAGAAATCGATTGCAATCTGTTTCTGACTATTCAATGGAATGTGAATGATCAGTTTGTGCGATGAAATCGTTTAGATTATCGTAAAGCTGTGCGTTGTGTTCTTTACTGAGACTATCCACACGCTGTAACATTTTCATTGACTGCGGTTGGGAGAAATCGATAGCAACCATCTTTTGACTATTCAATGTTATCTGGAATATCAGTTTCCCCGATAGAATTGCTGTGCTCGTCAGACTTTGTATCCGTTTTACTAACTTCCGAAGGAGTTTCTAAATTACGTACGATTTGGGGTCGCTGTAAGTGTCTATGTAAATGTAGGTTTTCGGACGGCTCTAGTTGGCTTGATGTCTCATGGGATCGTGTTAATCCAGAATAAAGGTCTGTTTAGTTCTTTGTATTAAAGCTGTTTTGATGGGTTTGTAATCAGTATCGTGTTTCTCATTATTATGTTAATCGTGTATGACTTTGTGCTTGTGACCACCTACTTAGTTGGCTTTGAAGATAATAATTAATATTCTATGCCAAGAGTCAATATATCAACCGGTACTAGTCTTTAAACTTTATATGTCAGTCTGTTTTACACTATTAATATAACCGTTTTTTGAGAAACATTTGTGTATGTTAAGTATCCCTGTTTACATTTATAAGACCTAATTCTCCTTTACAGCTGACATGAAAGAATTTGTTATGTGCTGTGAATAAAAATAATGTCTCAATAAAATTAGTCAAAATACCACTTTAAGAGAACAAAAGCATAATACCTGAATTTATAGCGACAATAAACGGTTAAACATTTATGAATATGTTCATAAATGTCTTGATACTTACTAACATACATACATTTGAATCCTAAATAACATACATAAAATAGTTGGCGTGTCCCACTATAAGAATTTCTGTTTGCTGTCACGCGATGGATTCCAAGTTGTCTACATAGAAATAACATCATTACTAGACAAACTAACCGTTTACACAAACTTTATAAGCTCATTATTTTATGTCTTGCGTACTATGAAGGCATTGTTAATTACTTTATAGTTTGGTATGGTTTCGAATTTTGAAGCAGGTAATATTTTGCTGAACAATGTCTTAACAGCAGTGAAAATCTATATTATCTGTAACCTGTAGTAAAAACTTTCTTTTGCGATCAAAATTATATTACCCAATAATTGTAAAAAACTTAATGAAAGTAAGCTCTTTTAATACTTAACCATTTCCGAAATCATTAATCATAGAAAAAATCTCAATGGAAATATACACTAAACATTCTCAAAAGCATAAACCAACCCCAAACTGATTGATAATGTCCCAGAAACTGTTCCAAGTCCTTGAAACAAGCTGTACGAGTGCCGGGATTCCCTCGGTAGTCAGCTGGGCTATTAAATCCTGCTTTACGACGCACTTACCGCGCTCAACCGGCGACCGTTTATGCACTCGTAATACTAACCTTAATTGGCATATTGAGATTATAGCCTTGTAATTGGTTGTTTTATGCTTGTATTCTAGATAACAGTCGTTCTCAACGGCCTATTGATTTGCAAGAACGCTTTTGTTTTTGTTTACATACGTAAATGGCTCATTACGTGAACAAATGAAGCCGTTAAAGCAGTTGTGGGATGCATTTAAAATAAGAATGTGTGTAGTTTTTTTTTTTAGTATGCGATATGAAAAAGTTTTTATTGAGTATTAACATGGTGCTTAAAGTTAGAAGTATGTACGTTTCGTTCACACTTGAACTTACACCGGTGAACGCGAAGGAATGTAATAAAAGCTTTACAAAAGCTTACAAATTGGAAATGTTTTAAAAAAACAGCCACGGATGAAAAAGCTCACCGTGACTACCTATTATTGGTTTTTTCAGAGCCGGTTGAAAAAATGATAGCGATTTTCAATTGCAATTCAGTCGCCATTTTCACATATCCAGACACTCGTACAATATCTGTTTCGTGTTTTTACATCGTACACAGGCTGGCCGCGTAAATTCGAAATGCCTGATTCTGGCGTACACCAGTATTTTAATTACTCGGTTCGAGAATGATTTATATCACAACACAGACGCGAATGGCACTAGACTTTGTTGTGGTGATGATTTTATTTTCGCCAGCACAAAATATAGGTGATTTTCCTCGGGGTCAAAGAAATAAATCTAAGTATCATTAAGTTCTCAAAATTAACATAAACGAATTCAAGTAAACGGACATTTAAAGTATCCATTTCAATTATATGAATTATGAAGTATCTAGAACCGGTAACCAGAGCAATCAACTACTATGATACCATACGAAATATCTACACAAACGATAATTTCGTAAAAACGTACGAAATCCGTGTCCATTTCGAAAGTGTTTCGAAATATGGAAGTCGTTATATTTATGAAGTTTAGACACGGTCGGAAAGGAAATTGGACTAGAAAATAAAAATAAAACTGTTTGTAACGGGGTCACGGCCCGCGGGTTCTCATGGCATCAGCATCAGTTGCTTAACGTGTGTTTGATAAGCTACATATGTACGTACCTAAATACATATGTTTAATGCTAGAAAATTCTACTATTAATTTAAAAGTTTAATGTAGAAAAGACATTTCAATTTTTACAGGACCTAGAATAGTGCCTTGAAGTAGTCTGGCTGTAGAGGAAGCCTTAGTCAGTGAAAAAATGACAATTTAACAACATTAACGATTCCAAAGAAGGTTATCCTACGACAACTTCTTAGATGTACGATTGAATGTACAATTAATATATAAACTATACTTCGTATAGTAGCTTTGCTGTCGAAGGGCTACCTCAGGTCTCAGACCAATTTAAAGGTAAGTAGTATAACAAAGGCATATTGTAAACTGATAAACAACAAAGCTTCAATAACGCTCGCTTTCACCGACCACCCCCATAACAATAGCTCTTAAATGCCAACACGTTACATTTTGCTCTATCCACGAAAAATCGTGTACAAAAACATAGCAATGTCTTGCGCAAACGCATTCACGAGAACCATTGTTATGAACAATTTTGGGCGCTTTCGTAATATCGCAGTGTACCGTTAGGGACACGCGTCCAAAAGATAAAAACTAGTCTAGTTTCTTTTCTTTTGTAATGTTCCGAACAAAAGGGCAAATATGATTTAGTGGTTGTCCCATTCTTTAAGAATTTGATAAAAAAGTGCTATTTTAAAAGAGGATTTGTTTTAAGCTGTTGCGTTTTGAGCTTTTGTGCTTTTTAAAAATGTATTTTTCTTGTTGACAGGTCAGCAAGACGTTTATTGAGATGTGAACAATAAAAAATAAAGATACATTCTTAGCATTCCATAGCATTCATAAATTTATCTTTGCACCAACTGCCATTCTTTCATTAACATGCAATATGTTCCAAGCTAAATGAGAATATTTTATACTTTATCTCAAATTGTTTTGAGTTAAACTTCATTGTTTATTTTGTAGCAAAGATACAAGCGGTAATTTTTTACTCTTTTTCTCTGACGGACGTAATTCCCATGGGCTTAGAACAGCGCTAATACAACATTAAGCTGCAAATTAGGTAATCTGTATGTGTGAATTCATAGTACGAGTTTTCCCTTGTCCGAAATCACAGAGTCATTTGACATCTTAACTTTATTGTTAAAATGTGTTACTAGAGTTATTTATCGTTTCTAAACAGCCGCAACACATTCCATAAAGTTGTCAGGAAAATACTTTGTGGTAAATTGAACCTTAATGCGTATTATGGAGTCTAAAACAATTTATGAACACACAACACATTAGGTGAAACACAGAGCGCTAGCCGGTGGCTGTATGCGAACGATTTATCAAACTTTCGACGCGACTCCGGTGCATCTCAATTGTTCGCTGCTAAGTTTCGTGGCTATATTCAAAACAATTGCGAGCCGTTCGATTTACGATCGGCATTTGTTCGTGCTAAATTTAAATTGTTAGGCTTGGGACAAACAATTTGCGGATTGCGAGCATCGGAGTGGTGTCGCTCGGCACTCGCCTCTGCCACCTAGCGTGATTTAGGAGCTTGCCGCGCGCTTAAATCATAGCGGTGTCGTCTTCGAGACCGGAATACGTATGCTTTTTGCATTTACAAAGCTTGAATGTAGCCACCGTTGCACCGGCCATCAGTTGCCACATCGCTCGAGAAATATGGTTTGTTTTGGTTCTGTTTAGACGTTCCATATCCGAAGATTAGCTGGTGTAATTCATTCTTACGTGTTTGTAAGTTGTTGGTCAATAATTTTAAATGTGTGTTTAAAACTGTAATTATGCTCATACGTGTGTATTACTTGAATTTATGTACCATGATTTATAAGGCTTAAGCTGTGTAATAAAAGCCGAATTTAATATTTATGATCTGACTTGAAAGTGTAACAGTGATCGTATCGCGATAGTAGCGATGACTGCTAATGAGATGTAGACGGGCAGCAGACGTATCATTACCGTCAGTTACTTACCTAGAATTACTCACGGTAGGTTATCTAAAGCGGTATGAACAGTAGCGTACTCGACTCGGCGACTTAAACTACAATCACATTGAATTCATACAAAAACTGACCCTGTATTTTATTCGTATGTAAACTATAGACGCTACGGTGCCGCTATATTACATTATTTTGTACTTTAACAATAAAAAATACTAATATTTCTCTCTACAGAAGATATACAATTTTGTACTAAGAAAGGAAAAGAAAGAAACTATCACTGTGACACTCGTTTGTCTATGTAGTGGTCCAGGTAGGAGGAGGATTTGTCGAACTTATTCAGTTTCGTGCGTGAGGTCGCGCGAGTTTAGAGCGCGCGCGTGGTCGCGTGGCGGCGCGGCGTCGCGCGGGGCGGCATGGCGGCGGGCGACGGGCGACTGTGGGCGGGCGGCGCGTCGGCCGCGCGGCCAGCACTGCCGCCGCCGCCGCGACGCCGCCCCGCGGCACCCGCACCCCCTCCCGCACGCCCCTCATTAAAAATTCTTACCAAACTTTCTTCTCGGGATAGCCCTCAACTTCCCATAAACGATTCCTTTCTAAGCCACTTTCTTCCACCTTGACGGGATATCAAGCTCCCATTTAAAGTTTTGTCTAAAGAATGCCGTTCCGAACGGTAGCTCGGAACTTGGAAAGTCTTAGCTAAAATTAAAACTTAATCTGCTACTACCGTACGATACATACGGTAGCTAAACACTATGTGTGTAACAGAAATGCTACAATTTCGGTAATTACCGCCGTTAAATTAAATTACAGTGGTGTAAGAACACGAATACTTTCTATAGAAAGTTTCATTAGTACAAAACTAGCAACCTATAATATGCATATGTTAGTAAGCTACGTGTTTTATGTATTTGCGTACATAAATGCCGGGTATGAGGTATTTGTCGAGCGCCATTAAGTTTATTACAATTTTGTAATACATTTACGAGGCTCGCGAAGAAGGTGGCCGAAGGTTTTGTCGGCACGTAACGTTTATGTTTAGTTTACAGCAGAAAACTATAGAAACGCTGTAAACGCGCATTACACCCGATTGCCCCCGCAACTTAAGTGCCGGCCGGATTAGAAATGTGCTGTATCTATAGCCCGGTTAACAGTAATAAATCATGGAAAAAATGTACATTTACCCAACAAAAAATAAGTGCAATGTCATTACTGAAACAACTTGTTATTAGTGATTAGTTCTGAAGAGCTAATGTAAAGCTACTATCAAACATCAAATTGAAAGCTTTAAATGCTAGAACCGAAAAAAAACATTAAACTACGAAGTACTGCCTACGGCGTAGCAGACTTAGACGCCTACGCCGTAGACCTCTCTATAATTTAGAATAGATATTTTAGTAAAATAGTATTTATTCTAAACACCAATCGGTCTTGCTAGAAAAATTGCTCAATCTAAGGACAGTCTCCATCATATTTAAAACTGCAGCATGATATAAAATATGGTGACATATTATAATGTCAACCATTTTATGGCAAGAAAGGTTGGAGAGCGTAAATTTTTTAAGTGTAAATATTTAACTTTGAAAATAAATAACCTTTTCACTGTCGTGAAGCCAAGTTAGCTCTCATTTTAACGTGATTGAACTGCACCTCACCTTACCACTGCACAAAAATATTCTCATCCAAAAAAAAAACAGCAAATTAATAAATCGAACATCAATCAATGCTCTCCTATAGATACGGCCATGGCCCGCCACCTACGGCGAGCTCACAAAAGACCCCTCTAATCGCCCCCCGCTTCGCCCGCCTCGCTTCGCCCCCCGGAAAAGCGTGACGACCCACAAATATAATTTTAGGTAAAACTTTCCCCCGATGGTTATACCGAGCTTGGGTGCATTAAATAGGTGACGTACTTTTATAGGGATGTGATGAATTAAAATTTTAAGATATTTAGGGTTGCTAATGCTTCGGAAAATTTAAACTGATTAATGGCTTGAGTGGTTGGAATTTTAGTGGAAGTGAAATATAATTATTTTTTTTATTATTTTATTATTTATTCATATGTCAGATTACATGATCCATTGGTTAGTACAACAGGAGCTTAAAATCTATGTTAGTAGGTGCACAAATTGAATATAAATAACAATTACATTATAAAATTCGAATAAAATAATTACAATTAAAATGTCAATAATAAATACAAATTAAATTATAAGATTAGAATCAAATAAAATAAAATTAGGCATATTATTTTACCGCCCCAACTACAATGCGTACCCAATGCGAGTGCATTGGACATTGAAATTTGTCAGAAATTATCCTCAGAATGTTGTTGCTGCTGCCGCGTAGTCTACTCAGCAGCGACGACACCCGCTTGCGTCTTATTGCGTAAAAGTCGTCTGTACGCGCTTCGGCAAACATCGCGGATGCACTGCAGAACCGCGGCAACCGCAACAACATCCTGAAGACGTTATTGAATTGTACTCGCAGAGCGCTGTACGCCGCTTGAGTATAGTTAACCCACAGGCTACTCGTGTAAAATGATGTGCAATATGCTTTGAATAGCGCTACCTTAACTTCAGATGAGCAACGAGCAAACCTGCGAGCCAACATATTACCCCGGACCGCCAGCGCCCTGCGCTCACGTTCAATGTCCTCGTTGTCCCTTAGATCATCGGTGACAATATGCCCCAGATACTTCACCTTCTTCACTCTTGTGAGAGGAGACCCATTTAATAATATTGGTGGAGTATCATAAGGGGTCTTATCACCTAGACCAAAGATCATAAACTCGCTCTTGGCAGCATTGTATTTAAGGCCATGACTCTCAGCGTACCGCTCACAGACTCTCAGCAACTGACGAAGGGCCCCAATTGACGGGCTCAGGAGCACCATGTCATCGGCATAACTTATATTATTGACAGCGACTCCGTCAATATGACAACCTACCTGCGTACTACTGAGCTCGCCAATCAGACCGTCCACATAAATATTGAAAAGAGTGGGTGAGGAAATTCCCCCCTGCCTCACGCCACACTCCAGCTTATACTCTTCAGACAAGCAATCAGCCCACTTAACAACATTCAATTGATTGTCATACCAAAATTTAAAAATGTCCACTAGTTCTGCAGATACATTTTGTTTCCGCAGTTTATCCCACAGGAGCTCATAACAAACCAGATCGAAAGCTTTGGATAAATCTAAATAACAAGCATAAACAGGTGTCCTCCGATCCAAGTAATACCTAACTGTGTGTTTCATACAAAGAATAGCAGTCTCAGTGGAAAGACCTGGTTGGAAGCCAAATTGCGCGTGATTCAGGTGAAGGTTCTTTCTTAAACGCCTGTTAAGTAGACTATCCATCACCTTTGCCAAAATTGTCGCCAGGGAGATAGGACGATAGTTACATTTATCACAAAGGTCTGCAGTTTTACACTTAACTATTGGTACGACTATTGTTCTCATAAGGTCCTGTGGAAGATACTTATGACTTATACACAGGGAGAAAAGCATGGCCAATACTCTGGGTAAATGACAGCCTGCATGTTTTAAATGCTCAACACTCAAGCTGTCATGACCCGGCGACTTACCTCGAGTCATGTTGTCAATAGCACTCTTAACATCTTTAGGTCTTATTTGTATAATGGCGGAAGCATCTGACTGGTGACTACATTGCGTGGCTACTGAAGGCACAAGTGGAGTTACCTTAAAATGGGTTTTAAATATATTAGCAATGTTACGGGGATCCCTTTCAGAATTAATGCATTCAGCCCTGTTCTGCTTTATATTAAGTTTATTAGTACATTGCCAAAATTTTTTGAAGTCTTTCTGAGAACAATGAGACGCCAAAGTGTCCATTTTAATTTGTTCGGCGTGATCTTGACACCACTTAAGTCGCGATTTAAAAATTTTCCTACTATTACACATGGCGTCGTACATACTTCCAGAAGAGGGTTTCCCATGCCAGACCCAATTATTGTATTTCTTTTTAGCGTCCACATGTGCCGCCTTAACGTGTTTATTCCAGCCAGGTACACATTTTTTCCTCTGACAACAATGACTGACAATGTCATAACTTCGTATACTCGCCTCTTGCAGTGATTTTATTATACTGTTATACATTAAATCTATACCCCTATGATGTTCTAAATTTTTACAACTTTTATCAGCACATAACTGAAAGTCCTGTGGAAAGTCGATACATTTAAGACTGTTGTTACAAATTCTATGATATAGCTGGATTTGTTCAGGAGTCCTATTACCCCAAACTATTTTATTAGTTACATAATTAGAAGTCACTTTTCTATGTCTTACAATATTATTATAATTACACTTAATTTCTACAGGAAAGTGATCAGACCAGAAAACGTTATAATGAATCTTAATGTTAGATATAAATTTATAGCCCATTTCAGTACTAACACAATGATCCAACCACCGACAAGAACCATGAACGTCACTTATAAAAGTATAGTCACCTGCCGTAGGGCCCAGGCGTTCCACGTCTGCACAAATCCATCTTTGCTCCCCACAAAAATTCATGAGTTCATTATAAAAGAGACCGCCTGGGTGGGCATTAAAATCACCGAGTACAAAAACTGATTCTACACCACTACTGTCTATTATTGCACATATTTCACTCAAGCATGCCGTAAACTCAATAAGATTGTCTCTGGACTCCACCGGCATATATACACAGACGATTAATATCGCACAGTCACTATTCACCACTACTTTACACGCCGCTATCCGATCACTGCTACAATCCACGGGAGTGACGGACACAAACGATTTTTTTCTCCACAGAATAGCTAATCCGCCATAAGGTCTTCCTTTCAAACATCCAGCTGACGTATCAACCGAAGATTTGCCTATATATGTAAATTCATCACTTATTATGCCCAACAGTGGGATATCATGTGGAAGTAACCACGTCTCTTGTAACGTGATTATATCTGCCATACTACAAAAAGTTCTCACACAATCCATCGACCGCTTGAGACCTTTACAGTTAAACGTGATAATGCTACTATTTGTGTCATCCATTAACGATGTTTTCATTAATTATCGTGTCAGGGCGTTTGTCCGCAGTTCGGTACTTATAATGTACAAACCGACGAAAAACAATCCCTTTCGGCCACATAGACTCATTTAAAAATATTTGTAACGTATAACTCGGCACAAAAATTTTGTACGCATTGTATTTATTTTCATTCTTAATAGACATCTTTGTTAAAGTAACTTTTTCTCCAGTTTTCTTTAGGATATAATTAGCGATATCCTCAGTCGATGTTTCCTTATGCACATTTGTTATATATATAGGTAATCTTTTCTCGGCTGCTTTAAATTTTTCTTCCAGATCTTTTATGGCATTACCTACTTTTCCACAGAAATTATTCTTCCTCTTACGCCTCTGCACTAATGTCCAATCATTGCTATTCTCAGCCTTCTCAGAATGTACCACCTTATTTTTACGTGTAATCTCAGCCACTGTTATTCCACTATTTGGGGACACGGTTATACAGTCATTAAGTTGCGGCGCAAGCGGCGCCGTTTGTTTTGAATCGGGAACCGGTTCGCTCAGCTGATTAGCTACACATATGTTCGTTGCTGTCATGTCAACACAATCCTTCGGTTGCTTACAATTACTATCGCCGTCGTGAGATATTTTGGAACTTATTGATAAACATTCTGTTGATCCCTCATTTGATTTATCAGTAGTTTTGCTAATATCATAGTTTAATATTAGTCCTACCGGTCCACTGTCAAGTTCACCTTCGGAGACGTTAATATGCCGATACCCTCCTCTTTTTTTATTGATATTATAATCGAAATTGTTAACAATTGATGTTTGTTTTATATTGTCAAGGTCCGAACGCAACTGCTTTAATTGTTCCACAGTAGCATAGTCTCTTTTAAGTATGTTTATATCATTTTGCATCAAAATAATATCCTTAAGTAATCTTGTTGCGTCGATATGGTCGAACGTAACTGGGGGTAAGCGGTGCAATTCTTTCGCCACAAAAATTGGAATCTTCTCCGGATCCACTCGTTTCAATGTAGTTATTATGTCTTCTAGGTTACGTTGACTTTTTCCATCACCTTTTCTCGTGGTTTTCTTAATTGTAGACATCGAGTCGAATAACATATTTTTCGCTACATCAATTTCTTTCTCTAAGAAAGATGTCGCACATAGACGAATGATGCTTTCTTCATCCATCACGTCCATTTTTGATTGAATGAATGCTAGCACTTCATTAATCACTATGTTACAGTGAGCACATTTTACAGTAAATGACGACATTGTCATCGACTATACAAATAACAGCAGAGCGCGCGCGCGTACCGTATGCCGTTTCGCGGCGGACTGTTTATGACTACTAATAATGTACGTATATGTAATATTTTAGTATGAAAATATTTCACAAACAATTAGATAATGCAAAAACAATAATCAGTTTAAAATCACAGTACCAGACGCTAGATGTAATAAAAAATTATTAACAAAAATATTATAACACAATTTCTGCAAAAAATATGTCGGTATTGTAATTACTGATAAATGATAACTACTCTGCAATTGATGGATAATAAATAGTACATTACGATACAAGTGTTTTATGTTGGTGATTACCGCCGAGTCTGTATTTAGACCCAAGTCCTAGTCGTGGCGATAATCAATTTGGGAAAAAAAAACATTATGAAATATTGATCGATTACACAAAACGTTCCTAGATTTTTCTAGTGTGTAACCGATCAATGTAAGAAATGTGAAAACGACACAGTCATGCTAAACTAACAAGCAATCGCAATCATCACTATCCCAAACTTTCAAGCAATGCAAAAACTACGACAACATAGAGAAATGTGTGACGATTCCTGTCCGCGCCTAACGAACATGGCACGACGATTGTTTCAGCAATCAATCAAACCCATAAATAACCAATATCTTGGCTGTATTTACTGGTTTGTGACGTCATTCACTCGTCCGCATCTAGTTTGACAAGCGTCCGTCATCGAACCGCGGCTCACAATGTTAGCTGCGAATGAATTGTGGCGTCACTTCGATTGTGAAAACTAATGTCGTAAATGTTCGATAGAGTTAGTGTTACATATATAATAACAACAGTTTTGTATTGTATTTTTTTTTTTGGGTAATACATATCATCTCATGCGCCGCCCTAGGGAGTACGTTGGTCGGAGATGCATAGATATGGCTGTCCTTGGGGCTAGGTCCCGTGATCGCCCTCGCAAGCGCTGGCTGGACGTCGTCAAGTCCGACATGAGCGCCAATGGTCTTACTGGGTAGGATGTTGAAGATCGGGCAAAGTGGAGAAAGTATATTAGGAAGGCGGACCCTGGCAATGGCCGGGATTAACGCCAGGTAGAAGAAGAAGACGTCATCTAATTTATCCCACTCTAAATTTTACCAGCTAAAACCTACTCGAGTTCTTTCAGTTAGCCCGTTAGCGTTTGAAAGTAGCGGTGATTCTTTCGAACAAGGGCCTTACCATGATGTGTTAAAACTTCAGGTGACGTGTGAGTGAGAAAAAGGGTTAGTGAGGAGTTATATGAAAGAAATGAGCCAGTGTAGTTAAAAGATTGAGAATTGATATACAGCTTTTCCTTTTTCGCTTACAGATGCTAGATTCATTATCATCATAATTATTTTCACTGTCTCTCCCAAGCGTCACCGCAACGAGTGGTCGAGTGCGCCCCGCATCCATCGGATTCTCTTTACCAGGTCGTCTGTCCACCTTGTTGGAGGTTTTGCAACGCTACGTTTTCTTGTACCTGGTCGCCACTCTAGAACCTTTCGTCCCCATCAACTATCCTTTCAGCGAGAAATGTGCTCTGCCGATTGCCACTTATTTGAATCATGTATTAGTTTATAAATATATTGACAAATGTAATGAAATATTGTGACTTCTTAGGTTTTGGAAATAAAGTATTAATTAATATTTTTGTATTATAATTGGGTCTTTGTAATTAATAATAAGAGATGAGACACTAGAAGACACCTAAAGCAGGAAAATAAATATTCCAGATTTCCAAAAGAGTTGTAAATGTGTTCCAAAAAGTATTTCACAAAAGCTTAAAACCTCAAAACGGAATCGAAAACACATTAACCATTCGCAGTACGAGTATGATAGTCATAGACAGTCGCTCCGAGCATGGCGGCCGCCACAAAATCGCGACACACTTTTTAATTTATTTCGTCCACAAAAAGCTTTTTGCTGTTTTATTTTCATTTCAACGGAGACTTGCGCTGTAGCGGATCTCTATTTTTATTTATTCCACTCTCGGATTTTTTTCTCTTTTTCAATTTCGCCCCGATCGACGCGGGGCCAAGCGGAACGCAGACGGATCTCATTTTAAATTGAATTCGTCTCTTCTTTGCATTTTTCTTTGGCGTTCCTATGTAACAATTCTAATTGGTGTTGTTTGCATGATAGCATTGTTCGTTTTGATTAGAAAACGCTCGTTAAACCAGGAAAAATACGGACGGTGTAACAGATCGATATCATCGCGTGATAACGTCGTCTTTGAGTAGCTAAAAAGCTTTTTGCAAATTAGAATTTTTTCCTTCCGCTGTGGGGCTGAGGAGGCACGGTTACCCGTAATGCGATGCTATGGATTGAGTTTTTATTGCCCTGATTTTGTGCAGTTGAAAATTTAATGCAATCTTCACCACTTACTGAGCAGTTCTAGAAACTTCGCTAGGAGCGTAGAACCGAATAGAAAATAAACCTCCCATTTGAATGCTGAACTATAGCTTCGGAGCTTATGGAAAATATCGATTAATGTTTGACGTTCCCATAGCTTAACACCATCTACTAATCTAGATTCTAATTACTATAACCTAGTTATAACCGGGTGCTAAATTGCAAATTATACACGCAATTCTTTCCTGCTTATTCTTTTAATGAATATAACATCAAAATCCGTAACGATTAAAGAGGCGTTAACCTATCACATACCCACAAAACGAGACACAATAGTAAAACAATAACAGCGCGGTCTCATAGGACCGGTCGGGGATTCATGAATTAACGAACAAAAAGACGAGTGACTTTTTTTCACACCATTCAATCCTAAATATCTGTAAGAGCAGGTGATGGCTATGTGCTAAGGGCCCCGAATTGCGACGTGTGTAACTTATTTCACCAACACTGCTCTCAAAAACGGTAAAGGAAAACTTCGTTAGGAAACCGGCATGTCTTACAACGAAAAATTCGAAGACATATGACATTTCATCGGCATTGTCTTGTGGTATATTTCCTCCCCTAGAGAAGAGGCCTAAGCTGTAACAGTAGGAACGTTATAAGCCTGATTATAATCCTAAATATCATAATACAATAATACATTTGATGTCATACAGTACTTGAAAAATTAAGGAGAAACCGCAGAAAATAAGTTAATGCGTAAATAAAAGATATCGCACCTACATGAATATTAATGTAACTTCTGATATCTTCAATTCCCAGTCATTACACCGTAAGAGAAGTGTATGTAATTCAACACCACACAGTAAATTATGAGTAAATAATAATTAAATTAAATCGACTTAATAACCGCACTATGCACTGTTAATAGTGCAGAAATAACTAATTATTTGCAGACGTCTATATTTACGGTACTGTTACACGACCAAATTGTGCTACGGGATTTCTTCCGCATACATTTACAGTTTTAGATTTATACGGTTCAAAAAACATTAATATGTGACCCATATTTTGATTGTATTAATTAAAATGCTAATCTATCATTTAATCAAAAGCCGGAAACCACATTGCTAATAGCTATAAATATAATTCAGGTATAAAAGCTTTATTACTATATAAAAAACAGTTTACGACTTAGCACTAAAATTCTCACAAATATGCTACACACAAGACGAGGTCCCAATACTTTTGTCGCCAACCCTGTAACGGTCTAAACGTAGCTTTACTTCTCGGCAGCCAGTATTATTCAGCCAGACGATTCAAATACAGAACACGACATTCGAACACGTGTTTTTAAATTAAACAATCGAATTCGATTTCCAAAACGTATTTTTTATCACAGCGTAGTGTTGCGAAAACCGTCATTGATAGTGACTGCGTACCGATATCGAGCTAATGAATATGTATGCAAGCAGGTGCACACCCAGCCAGCCGACATGATTAAATAGGTGCCGCCAACGATTTTTATACCGAACATCGATACTTTATCTGAGTACGTGCTCGATTCTTTATCGATAATGAATACTTAAATCGATACAAGGTGGTCTTACACTTTTATAATGAAATGAAAGTGCGTGTTATTAGTCTTTACCTCGTTCGTTTAAAGTTCCATAATCATTTATGTAGGCGTTTGCTTCTGGAATTTAATTTATATGCGCAAATATTGTGTCCAAAACAGCTTATTTAGTGATCGTGATAAATTACTTAATGGTGGTCTTACTAATTTAACCTTGCGGGGTTCTTATAAGTAGTAGTATTAAGCTTAATAAATTCATCGCAGTACTAATCCTCGTTTTTAAATTAATACATGCTAATTACATCATTATTTACATTTAATAACTTCAGTCGTTTTTATATGAATTATTACGGGCTTGTTGGTAGTATACATTTGTCTTCAGAACTTATATAGCTAGTCGTTACTAATTTTAAAACGATGTGGTAAAATACCTTATCAAAAAAATAATTAAATAAAACAATCGATAAAATTGAGTGTATAACTCAAAAAAATGCAATAAAAAAAACCGTAGTACAGCTCTATATCAACTAACTAGTGACGTTACACGACCAAAGTGTAACAATATCGATATCAGAGCAGCCGCATTAACGCCAGTACATCAATGCAGTAGCTACAAGAATGAGCCAGACTGTATGTTTTACAACCGGAATGACGGGATCAATTAATATGTATCAAACTTTTATGGAGACTAATTACATCGGTGGATCAACCACACACCAGTTTAAGGAAGACGGATTGATACTCGTATCTGTAGCAAGTGATAATGTCGGATATAGTTACAAATACAAGTTTCGTTTGTGTATTTTTTTATAGAATTGGCTTCTGACAGCGGTTTTGTCCGCTTGAAAGTAGATATTTTCAAACAAATTTTGGACAAACGTTTTATCCCCTTAGGGGGTGAATTTTGGAAAATCGTCTCTTAGTGCGCGCCTGTACCTTAAAAGGAAACCTCGTGCAAAATTTCACGCTCCTAGTCCCAGTAGTTTCAGCTTTATATATATAGGTATAAATTATATTGATATATTGGTGTATGGACTAAGACTACACGTAAATAAAATTAGGTAAGTACTTTGAATATTTTTATAATAATATTAAGTCCAATCAAGATTTAATTTATGCAGCCTTTTACAGTTCACAAGACTCAAGATTCATTGTAGGAATCATAAAAAAAATCAATTACTCAATTATAAACCGTACAAACAATTAAGCAATCAAACCGTGCTCATTTAGAAGCCTAATTAATAAATCGACAACCAATTTGTTGCGTTAGAAACTATACAAACTACTACAGGACGTATAAATAACATAAACGAGAAAGCCTTGAGCATATAGATAGACATACATTTGTGGGATAATAAAATAAATAAATAAAAAACTAGTTTGTTTCATTACAACTTAAAATATTGCAATTAATTACGTAGTTCCCACGCTTGATACTACGCTATAATGTTATTTACGAAAATATTTTTACATGTATTTTAATATGGTGACATGGACTGTTGTCAGCTATCTTGATTTTGCACGCGTAAATCTAAAATAAAAACTTGATAATCGGATTTTAATTAGTTTGTGTTCTTGAGTTCTTTAAACTGTATATAATTAGCCATGATGACACACGAGTATATTTTATGAATTTCCATATATTTGAAAAAATTAACGTCATCAAATCTTCGTCAGACAGATAGAGATACACTTTATTGTTCACAATATCAACCTACTTATCAATATTAATTTTAATTTTACTGGTATAGTGTACGTTTTTTCTGGATTATTCATTCAGTCCTACTCCTTTATCATAGCCAAAACATTAAAACCACCTTAAAACAACCACATAATCGATAACCGTCCTCACAACCTTATTGCCAAAACTTAAAACCAGCTTCTTAAAATAACTAGAACACAGCAACAAGTCTAGCCGCTGGCGCCACTGCGTTCCGAATCCCGCGCGTTTCATTAATTTGCATTAATTATTATTTTAACTCGATGCGTATCGCGCGCGAACGTTCGCATTGATTGTGTGCACGATAATCACGAAAAATTAATTAATGTTGCTGTAAAACGTCTATTTTGTAACCTGCTATTATGTTATTAAAGCTAATTCGATTTGGCAGTATCGATTAATAGAACGCTAAGTTGACGTTTAAATGACAGTTGGCAATTTTTATCTGTCAATTTGACATTTACGTACTGATTGTTTTTCCGTTAATTAAAGTAGGCTGTGACATCAATCGGTGAAATATGTCTTCGTTAAATGTGTTAAAAAGCATAGATCTCTTTTGAAGATTTATCTAAAGGTAGAAGAGCATTCTTAATTCTAACAACTTTGATATATTTCTAAAAAAACCACAGTCTTTTGTTTAATCTTTTTTGGATTTAAAAAGTTATGTGCTAGGTGACATGTTATGCGGCTTATTTCAGATTTTTCGTTTGAGATTGCTTAAATAGACTTGAATTTATGGACGGACGGAGTGCTATTTCCGTCGGACGAGTTCAAGTTGGTGATTTATTTGAATTTGAAACATGGCCCAGGACACAGAAGTCGAAGGAAATTTAATTGGATTATTAACTCATTGTTGGGTGTGATTCAGCTTTGTAGAAATGGAAATAGATTTAATAAATCATAATTAACTCTGTTTTCAGTTGGAATAAAATTTTCGGAAAGATGAATTACTTTCGTTAGGCGTTGAATTATGGCTTTCAGGAGGCTTTATCCGATGTAGTTACCCGATTGTTAAGTTTTTACTTTCTTCCGTAAAAATTGTTTAATACCGAATAGTTGACGATGCTAAATAGACTTCATAAGATTATGTGTGGCGATGTTAAGACTAATTGAGAGAGAGATATATATACCACAGTTGTACTAAGAGAAAGGAAAAATCTTATATAGAGTTGAGCAGGACATATAACAAGGCGTGGTGACAATAGGTGAAGTAAGATAGTAACCAAGTGGGGGTCTATGGACTGGTATAAGGGATACGGGGATGAACTGACTGATTTATTCATTTTAGCAGGTAGCTAAATTAACAGTGATGAAAAGTAGGTACAAATATCTTTCACAAATATCGGGAAATGTCGCCAAAAATTACAAAATCCCACTAATTCACCAATAAGTTTCTAAAAGTAAAATAAACTGGTCCGAATGAAGCAACAACCAAACAAGATTTATCATTAAAAAATACGATATCTTAAGCATCTCACCTTGCGTATTAAAGTACTTAAAGTAGATAGCTACGTAGGTACAAACAAAAGTGGTCTTAGAGAGCGGCCCAGACGTGGCCAACGTAAATCTTTTGTTCGTTTTGGTCCGGAAAAGTGCAAGGGAGCGAAAACTAACAGGAAAGAGGAGTGGGCACGCTTTTATTGTAACACTTTGTGGTAACTAATTGTTTTTACTTTGTATAGCTGCTTTTAGAGCTTTTTGATTATTAATTTAGTGGTTTTTTTTTTTAGCTGAGGTGTTGATTTCTTAGATTTCAGACGTGGGGGACGCGCGGACGTGGGTATGTCATAAATCCAAATATTATTAAGTAGTAGGAGATCTTATTTTAAAACTGTCATTAATTTTCGCTTCAACATGTCAAAAAATACATGTTTTGATAATTTATAGAGTATACACAAAGTTGCGAAATACTTTTCTAGGTGATGTAATGATTAAACACTGTCTCTAATAGAAAATATTATATATATTTCCTATAGAAATATGTTTGATATATATTATTCCCTTTTTTCCCAGCGAAACTTCATTTACACATTCAACACATAATTTTTCATCGCAACTTAAATTATAGAGACAATGCTTAGGGATCGTTTAAAACAAAATAAATTTCTGGTGCGCATAAAGCTTTCGACACTCGACATCCACAGAATCCGACTAAAACTGACGTAAATCACGGAGTTTAGAAAAAAAAGCGCCGAAATAACGCGCTCACGTGAAAGTTCAAAATATCAGACGTGAATATAATTATGGGAGCGAACACCCGCTGGTTTCCGGGCCACAAGACCCCCTACTATTTATTTGTAACTGTCCTCAAAATTGGTAACGGTAAAGGTGTTGATAGTGCTTCATTAAAGATTGGGCTTATCAAAGACTTATTCGATTTTTTTCCAAGTTCTACCTACTTTTAAAAAGAAAATTATTCACCTTAAAACGCATAGGACAACAAAAGGACACAGTGACATTATACAGTAAAAGTCTGACCCGCCATCTTGCTCTACACTATGTAAAGTGGCAGTAGTCATTGCATGATTCCCCACTTGAAAAAATAGTTAAGTATAAAATGATTGTTACATCATTCATTTAGATAATATTATACTACATTTACCTAATGTGAGAATAATGTGGTAAGATAAAAATGGTGTTAAAAGCGTCCGGTGTACAAAAAGTAACAATTTAAAGTACAAAATAATAATTAGAAAATAAATCCTGGCAGTTGAGAGATGTCAGTCCCGACTAAAGACGTCCGTTCAAGATATTTACGTAAGCTTACTCCTATCGGTACCTAATTATTAGCGCATATTGTACATAGGTTTATTTCTATGGGATAGTTTCTACTTTTTAGTTAAATGAAAAAAAAATGATTCTAAAATTTAGTTCCTGCCAGCGGCTATTCCCGAAATAAATAGTAATAGGTATGTTATTCCACGACATGATTTATCCGTGTGTCAAATATTATGCAAAATCTTTCAGCTAAGTGTGAATACAAATAATAATACGTAATACAAACTTTCGCCTTTATAATATTAGTGTGATGTGATAATAAACTTACTACTCTTTTTATATTTTTACAAATGACTCCATCCCGTACCCGTCTACGTCCTTTATCATTCAGAAGCGACTCATCATTTACTCGCTCCGAGTTCATTGGGGAGAGCAACCCGACAACCCATGGTTAGACATTAGAGAGGTATTCTTTACGTAGTTATAAATAAAAGATAACTCTAAAGTCCTGCCGCCGAGCGACTTCTGTCTGTGAATTGCAAATACCAACTGTCTAAAGTAAGCGTATAAACTTCTGACTTCTGAATAACATCACGTTTAGGCGTCAAAACTTTGTTACTAGCCTTTTTTTCTGACATATTTTAGGAACGTATATTTTTTTTTTGTTGTGCGAACGAATTCAAACAATAGTGCTTGTAACGAAACGATCGTTATCGGCGGTTGTATAGTAATTAAAATGGTAATTAAAATAAGTAGGAAGCGTACCCAAAACCGAGTGTAAAGTGTAGGCGCGGGCATCGCCGCAACAACCATAAAATTCTTTATGTCGACACAGATTAGCTACAGAAACAGAGTGCGCTATGCTAGTAAGTTAGAGGTATTGATTTTCTTTCAGTACTCAAATCCCTTAGGTACTGCAAGAAAATCAATCAAGGGAGAAAATGTAAGTGTAATAAAATTTATAAAAGTGGTGTCATCTAACAAGCCATTTAACAAGTTATTTTTTAAACATATAAAAAATATTTCAGTTTAATATATTGTTGTCAATATATTGGCAATTTGTGTAGTTAGTTTGTTTTTAAAACCTTAGTCTAGCTACTGTACAGTTCAGTAAAGTGTAACACATATTTAAGTGGAGTTTCTGTATTTTGATTACTCTGTAGAGATTCGAGAAGCGTTTTTATGTTAGCAGCGGTATCAACAATCCATTTATGTGATCGGGTTTTTATAATTGAATTGCTAAAATGTAAAGGAGCGGTGATAGCCCCAATTGTATTATAATTTCATTCACATTTTATTAATGAAATCTTAAAAGCATTTTCAATTCTCAAATAAAAATATTACAACGATTTTGGTGTGTTCAGAATAATATGCTCATTAATGATAGATTTAGATACTACTGTGGAAATAAATTGTGACTCTGTGTATGGAGAATGATTGTAGAATAATATGAGTTTACGTTTTGAAGGGTTCCGTACCTAAATCGGATTCCTTATCGAATCACTTTGTTGTCAGTTTATCAAGACCTTTTTTCCTAAAGACGCGTGGAGGTATGATGGTAAAATTAATATGAAATACTCAAATCTGCCACTTTAAATAACTGGGAAAAATTCAAACTACTAAGTCAACGCAATCTGAAGAGAAGACTTTTTATGTTTTAATTTTCAATCACTAGTTAATATTTTTAACTATTCCTCCAATTCTACATCGTTTTGTCATAAAACTACTATATTAGAAAAACTTTTGTACGCGAGTCCAATTCACATTTAACCAGTTTGATGATGGTCCTTCAGTAAAAACCGCAGTTAAAAACTCCAAAATATTTCGTCGAACTTGGCACATTTGTTATCGCAGCCATTCAGCGATGACGCTATCGCTTTCAGTCATCGGAAGCGGGCCTATCGCAATGTATCGGACACAACACCAATCAAAAACACGGTTCAGGATGCTTCAAACTCTATTAGATGTGCCTACTGGGCCATTTTTGCTCAACAATGCGAGAATGATGAATGGAAAACTGGGACTGGGCAGTGGGTTTGCTCAAAAAGAGTTACTTACCAAGGCCCTGGAATAGAAAGGATACCTAAATGAAGAGACACGGGTGGGGTTCAGTAGAGGCTCGCTTGGGCCACAGGCATTTCTGAAAATGAAACCCGTTGTCGTAGAACAAAAAAGGAGGACACATCATAAGGACACAGGTATCGTTTTTAAACTACTTCTCATTCTATGTGTCTTTGAACTCGTATTCACTTCATCCAAAAAGAGCCATCAAAAAGAGATTCGGTGGGAATCCTGCAATTAATAATTATGTATTGTACACAACATTTGACATAAATAAAAATAGGACAGGTGATATATACACAGGCGAGCTTAACCCACCCAATCGGGTTTTACTCAAACCACAAACTTTACAGCAAACCTTCAAAAGAGACTTGGAATTTTATCTTGTGTTATATTCTGTCCAGTTTCGCTAAAGTATAAAATACTTTACAATAAACCATTCCTTTCCACTCCAAGAGAAAGACAAAACGTACAAACTTAAATAAACAGACGATTATAAAAGTTTTAAAACGCTGTATCTGGACTATTTAAAACCATTTGCTCGGAGCTTCGCAAGTTTTTCTTTGAGCAAAAAAACCTTAGAGTTGGAGGACGAAGGCAATAGACTTTAGGTTCCTTGAGACTAAAGTTAAATATCCATTTAAATCTTCGACGCTCGAGGTCTCAGGGGTATACAGCGCTGCAGCAGCGAAAAGCGCTTTTACATTGACTGCACCGGAAAATTGCTAGATTGTGTTATACTACCATTTTGTGTGGGTTTTCTCCTTTATTTGGTTTTGATTTTTGTGGAAAATATTTTTGGAGTAGATGTGGATATATGAAGTTATATTGATGCAGTACTAGGCTGGAGGAAATGGTGATATGATACAATTTTAAAGAGAAAAGTGTTACACCGAAATTATGATTCGGACAAATTAGTTTGATTGATCTTTTTAGGTTTACATCTTATGACTCTTGTTGGGAATAATAATCCAAATTAGTTACACAAAACACTAACCATAATCATAATTAGGGACATTGTTAATTCATTTAATATCTACGTTTAACAAACAGAAGTCACAACTCGGTAAAATGAATTAGGTAAGTATGATTGATATGACAGTACGCTATAACAGAAAAAAGTACCCTAACTGTCACAATTCTATTCACCACACAACACAGTATACCAACTTCAGGCCATCATTTATGTTCGCGCCCACGACTTATCCATTCACAGCTCAAAGAAAGCGCATCAAGCGACATCGAGCGATACTTACCTAGCTAGCAGTACATAGCCCCGTCGACGACGGCACTAAATCAATACGAGCCATCACGCCCCCCTGTGCCACCTTACCCCACCCTCTCCGCGCTCCAAGCCGCTGCTTTCCCGCCGAAAGCAGCCACCACCCTTGAAAACCTCGTGAGCTGAGCTCCTACTTCTGTTCGGCTTTTGTGGAGGTGTACTTCGAACGAGACCTCTTGGGATTTGTCGCGAATGCTCCAATTGACAGTTGGCAATTTTGAAATTGCCTTTTTAAAGGTCGGCGCTTGGAATTAGTTCGATGAACTTATTTTAGAGTAGCGATAGAAACCTTGGCCTTACTTCATTTGCCGAATTCTCCATTCTCTCTAGCGATTAAAATAAAATGAGTAAAACATTTTATCAAATTTTTACTTTACTCGATTTACCGATTCTTTTTACAGTTACAAAATACTAATTTAATGTTCCGATCAAAAACACTTGACAATTTCGAACAAATTCATTATTTTCAAGCATTAAAATCAGTTAGTCGCAGTATAATTATCCGTAATGTTCCTACTAAGCGACTGTATAAATCAAACATGCGACGCTATTGTTCGATTCGTGTTAGATTGATAAGGTTATTCCCAAGTGTGAACGAGACAGATATTCATTGAGCGCTTTCTATTCATAAGTGATTGTATAGGCGAAATTTTAAGAACACTTAATCGACATTTCTGTCAATTATTTTGAAATTTGAAAAACGAAGCAGAAAACTTTGTATTGCCAGTAAAAATAAAGGCTTTTTAAAATAAAAATTTTCATGTACAGTACAAAATTAAATTAGTTTTGTTGTAAAATTTTGAATATACTGTAAGCTCAGTGGGAGAGCCCATCAAAAAGTTTTTGCGCGCTTTTACAGTTCAGTTAGAAAACGATTTTCATTCTATTTACATAACGTTTTAACCCTCTCAAGTTATTCTTGTTTTGAAATGTTCAATCCATTAACTCCTCGTGCCCTTACCATTTTTATAATTTATTTTAGCTCTATTTGGTTTTGGTTTGGCTTGATATTGAAACTTAAAAAATATACTGCAGTGAAAATATACCTTCATAAAACTGCTGTTACGGGTAATCGTTCTCTTGAAATTTTCAGTTATTTGCTGAATTTACCTGAAACAAAAAGTAAAACTTTTATCAACAAAACGCTTTTTGGAAACATACCAATGCTCATTAACACAAAACCTTGCCAAATTACCGCATATTCGTGACTATCAGAGATCATTGCCATTGTAAACTATTCCTAAAATTTCAACGGGCCTGTTCGGAATCGCGGGACTGGCAATAATGAAATAAGCGCAGGACAAATATAATAAATCTCGCAGAGACGCGGGGGCGGCGCGGCGACTTCCTCTTTCGATATTTGAATTTAATTTAGCGTTTTGCATTGTTTCTTTTGTCAAATTCAACGGTTTTTAAAATAGAACACATTGTTTTTGAAAATCGAACGATTTCGAAATTCATAAATCGAATTCGGAATCTATTGAGTAGTTTCGTTAGCTTTTGTTTTGACAACTTTGCCAACTTGTTCAAACCTTGTACTGCCAATTTAGCCACGTTAAACGAAAAATAATTTGATTATTTCTCTAACTTTACTTTAGCCTGAAAACCTGTCAAAATTTAACATTGCAGTACAACTTCACTACAAATTCTTAATTAAAAAGCCGGCCCTTAGTGTATGCTAGGATGAGAAATTAAATGTAAGTACCTAATAAGTTAAAACCACATACACTATCATTACACCTTCATTTAAATCTAAACTTATCGCTCTCAATCTGCATGCTCCGATAAAAGATAAAACACTTAAATATCCCTCAAGATCAGGAAAATTGACCATAATTCTTACATTGCACATCACAATCTGACGTTGATGAAATGCCAATAAAGTCCGATAAAGGTTTTTGCATCTTAATTTCAGTAAACGTTTTTTAATTTATTGCATGTTATTTATAAGTTATAAATAGTTACACATCTTTTTAAAGGACTGTATCAAAAATAATTGCCGGTAAGATTGGCGCAGTGGTTGAGCGATTGACTGTTGCGGGTTTGATTCCGGCTTGGAATAAATATTTTTGTATGTTCTACAGATATATGTTCCGGATATGGGTGTGTTGTGTATATGAATTTACTAATATTTATGAACGAATCAACGATATATGAGATAAAACTTTAACCTATCACATACCCACAAAACGAGACACAATAGTAAAACAATAACAGCGCGGTCTCATAGGACCGGTCGGGAATTCATGAATTAATAAATAAGCATGAGACAGTGAGTCATTCTAACAACCAGATTTAGGAGATTAATTCAAAGATTCTAGAAAGAACAAATAGTCACGAGTCAAAAGATTCTTGGGTGTAAAAAAATCATTAAAAAATCATATTAACTAACGCGCGTTTGAGAATTTGTCACAATTAGTTTAGCGATGATTTTAGTTGGTCACAATGGACCTAAAGGTGTCATGTATGAAAATTAGTGTCCGGCCCAACTTTCAGCTTCGGCCTAGAATCGGGAAAAATTGAGTTTTGCTTTAGTTTTGGTTTCGAGTGCCATCCAGCCGAAACTATGGCTACCATCCCATCAAAAATACGGCTGCCATTCAGCCGAAACAACACCCTAATGTGCTTTCCAATTAACAAAGGAATCTCGGTATTTTTTAGATAGTCACGCCCCAACAAACGCATTGATAACCACCAGCTTATCGACGCTTTTTTGTATACCTTTCTACCAAGCTACAACCTGTGTCATAAAGTCAAGAATAAATAGGTTACTTCTAAGTAAGCGTGTTCCATCGTCAACCACATCATTGCTTACCATTAGGTGAGAGACCATGCTACAACCTGAGTGTCATAACGTCAAGAATGATTAGGTTACTTTTAAAGCAAGCGTATTCCATCGTCAACCACATCATCGCTTAACATTAGTTGAGATAATATTAACCTAGCACAAACCTATCAATGATAAAACATAATAGTACATTATGATACAAGTGTGTAATGTGGGTCATTATCGTCGCGGTGGTATTAAGACCCGAGCCATGGCGAGGGTCTTAAGAGAACCAAGAACGATAATGACCGATTACTCTCGTGTATCATACGACGTTTTTCGACACACTTGTGAAGAAAATAAATTAAAAAATCAACTTTATTTAGTAGGTATATGAAAAGTTTATCTAAAGAAACAGTTCGTAAATGTGCAGTCAGTAAAGTTATTATTAACTATTTTGACTGTATAGTGACATAGATTTTCTTGCGTACAGCACAAATCATTTTCCTCATAAATAGTTGTTGTAGACATATTTATAAAATCTGTATTTTATTTTTCAATATGGCGGCAAAAAAATTGACTTTTCTTAAACGCGCGCATGCGCGAAAAAATGGCGGCCATAGACTAGCTACTCTAGCTGTTGGTTTAGAAAAAATAAGAATGAGGTTGCATATAAACAGAAAATACAAATTTGATAAAAGATTTAATTAATTAAATAGGTAAAATTTTAAATAGTTTATTTAAACACGAAATTGCATGAAATAAGTAAGTAAAACACTAATTTATACTATTGAACGCAATAACAAATTTTATTATTTTTTGTCTTAAAACTCTTTTTGACAAAAAAGAGGTTAAACAAAAAGGTTCTAACTACATTACCGCACATGTGCATAATAGTAATCAAAATATCACAGTTTGGTAACGAGCCCCTTTATATACCTAAGTTCAGTGCAATAACAGCCACTTTATGAGCAAGTGTGTCGAAAAATACTTTCCAATAGCATCTACTTAAAGAATCCTTTCCAATCTACAGGGCAGCCTATTAGGGCAAAATGCTATGTAGATAAATAAATAAATATTAGTGTATAAAGAATCCTTTACTACATCCCAATCTACGAGTATACTGCAGCCTATTAGGGCAAAATGCTATGTAGATAAATAAATAAATATTAGTGTATTATTTGACGTTGCCAGCGACGGTGGCGGGCTACGGGAGGCGATCGTGTTTCGCGTGTTTACATCCCGGATTATCAGCCGGTTAAACTCACGGTCTTAATGTTAGGGTAGAGATACAGTGGTGCTATGAAACATATCACAGTGAACAAATAATTTTTGAAATTGGTAAAAACACCAATTTCAAAAATTCTTGTGAAAAGGAAGATTGTGACTGGTTAAAAACTAATTGTTTAGCGAGTTTCTTTTAAGAAAAGATTTTTTAAAGATGGGAAATCATTTAAAGTGCGTGTCAAACTTTTAATGACTAAAACCACACATATGTTCGTTCATTTACTTTTACGTTCTGGAACCACGAGTATCCGTCATACTTTTTCCTATTGCCCCAGCAGGCATTGGCCTTGCTGGACCTACGGTTAGCAGAACGCTAGGCGCCGTCGAAAATTCGTGCTCAACCCTCATAGGACAAGCGGACGATGAGATACCCATTCGTCGTCATTGCAGATGACGACCAATGGGTATCTCGCGCTCCGCTCACGTCTACGGTGCCGTTTGGAATTCGGCTTCAGATAACTGTGCAGAAAAACGTTCTAAGTCATGACGCTACGATACCGTACGTCATAGCGATTAAAACTGATCAGAAAGTTTTTTAGTGTCATTAGATGGGCATTAAAAGTTAGAACTTCTAAATACTCGGATGCAGTACCAAATTTTTAATTAATATTATGAAAAAAGTGATAATAAGTCTATATGTCCGAAATATCATGGACACAGGAATAGAGATACCAATGCGATTTTTTTAGCGTGCTCAATTGCACACACAATTGAACACGTTCGCTTGTGTCAAATGTTTGATGTTTTTACAGTTTTAGTACAACGCATACAAGTACGTCAAAAAATTATTAAACGCAGTAAAACTACTTACTGAGCATAACATGGCACGAGGGACCAAAATCTCTGTCAAAAACTTTGATCGCACAAGTCCTGTTCACCCGATGTGCCCACAACTTTACTCAGTCCACGATGATAATCAGATTCCGGCTACGGTATCTATATACATATCTGAACATATACATAGGAGCAAAGTTTTAAAAGTCTCGCCTCATGCCTAGATAGCAGGATTCGTGACTTACACTAGCTCCACCATGTTATAATTACGTTAGATTACACGCTGGATTAGTTTCGCCCTCGTAATGATAGGTGAACGGAGATTTAAATCCGCTGAGAAAAATGTACGGCGTATGTGTGAGATTCATAGATCGTGCCCCGTTTGTTTGGACCACGATGGTGGTCTTGAAATGTGGAACTGTTAGTTTATTACAGTGATTGAAATTCCTTCTGTCTTTAACAAAACGTGCTTGGATTGAAATTTAGGCGTTCTTGAATACCTACCACAGTCTAAAATACTAACTGATTCAAAGAATTTAAGCTACGGTTTTTTTGGAAGTGTTACGACATTGCCACCGGATTTAACTGGTATAAAACATTCAAGTCTATGCAAAGTCAAAGTGCGAACACAACTTATCCAATTAAACAGCTTCCCAGAGACAGAATAAACACAATTATCTCTTGCAAAACTAAAATATTTAATTAGCAGACGTTCGAGAGACAGACGGTTCGCGATACCTACCCACGGTACAAATATACACAAATACTATTGCGCTATTATTAAACCCGCTCCCAAAAGCGTCTCGATCCAAAATGGCATACAAAGTTCACACGAGTGACGTCGGGTGACGCAGGAATGGGACACCACACTCCACACTGATGGGGTGACACACACTGTTATTATTAGTTTTTTCTGCCGCCCCGCCCCGCTCTCCCCTCCCAGTGTGTTTCAGCCGCCATTCCCCACATTAGAAGCAGTTTTTTGTCCACTTTTTTTACTTTAACTTCGCGCGTAGCATTGGATGCTGCCGAGCTTGTGAGAGAACTGCATTTGTGATTTGCAGAATATGGCAAAATCAAGATTAATTACCACTGAATTAATTGGTTGAAATTGGCACTGAGTTTCAATTAATACTGCTCGGTGTGAGTAATTTGTCTAAAGGATAATAATAATAAATTAGATTAACAGATACGAGAAATTTTAATTGTCACCTACCTTTGTGCCCATTAATCATAATTACAACATTGTTTCACAATATATCCGTCAACAGCATTCATAAAACTCACATGATATAATAAAATTTATTAATAATACGTCAAATTAATTCATCTTCGTTTATCACTCGGCGGATCGTAAACATAATAAGGCTTGTAAAATTCAGATGGACGTGAAAAGGAATCGCAGGTTATCGGCACTAAGCGATACGTTACATAATTTATTGTTTATTTACAACCCGTTCTCGTTTATGACTCCACTAGCACGATTTAAATACCGCAATATATCGATCAGCTGGTAATGACGCGCGTGTCCACAGAATTTTAATCGTCAGATTTATCATTTTATTAACACAAAACTGCAGTTTGTCGTCTCGCGGAGGACGAGTAGTCGAGTACACGTTCACTGGACGCCCGAAAAACGGTCACTAACTCCAAGTGCGACTTTAAAATCGCAAGGTAGCGCGGACCTTGAAATCTTTTTGTTTATAAACAAAAGGGTGTTATGCAAGAAGTCGTAAATGGATTGGTGCGGAGCGTTTTATGGTCGCATTATATGGACGGGGCGAGATAAAGCGTTTGTTTTGGGTCGTAAATAAGACTGCAACAGGTACGTTGCCAACGGGACTCCACAATCACGTGTACGCTTTCACTTTTGCTTATTATCTTTGTGAATCGATCTTTTTATTGGTAGCACTTTTTTTTTCTTTGCCCTCTTTTGTAATGTCATATTAAGGCCTTTATTCTGGAATGGCCGTATTAGGTCGCGGCATGCCACACGCAAATTCCTGGCGTCCATTTAATTAATAAAGGTTATAATTAATAGCAGTCACTTATTTGGATTACTTTTTTAGGGCTTTTACTTGAATATGAAAAGGCTATCTCAATGTATCACCCTTGTATTATGTCAAAATATAACTTATAGCAATTTGTAAGTGTTGTATAATGAATCAGGTTGTATAAAAACTGATGACGTAATCGGATAGTCTCGAAATAGACGCGGACTAGACCGAGGTTAGTTTTCAAGGGTTAATTGAATAACAAATCAGTATTATGTTGAGCGTTATTTATTTAAAAAACCGATTTGTCTTTTTATAATTCGGGATTTCAGTGTGGTATTCTGAAATCGACCATGAAACAGGAATATTTATGTGGTGTGTGTACTTGTATTTTTTTTGTCACCTGTTTATATTGGTAATAAATAAAAGTAGATTTTTAAACGTGTTTTTAGGGTTCCGTACGTAAGTAGGCAAAAACGGAACCCTTATAGGTTCTTAGAAATATGAGGGTTATGATACCGAAATTAATAAGTATCAAATACTCAAGTCTGCTACCTCAAAAGATAATCAAAATATATGGCCGTTTAAGCTTCGTTTAGGCGCATATTTTGACACTCGCTAGGAATTAAAACCTAGAGATTACTTTCCATTGACTTAGAATCCTGACATTTGTATAAAGCAAGGTTTCAAAGTACAAAATATACGAGTGTAGGAAAAACTCTGAAAACTGTCAATTTGTAAATTCCAACGTCACAATTTTTTTTTACTCTTGAAAATGTTTTGAGATTCGATTAGGAAATTTAACTATAGGTACTTACATAGATAAGTATGTACCTACGGAACCCTCAGTGCGTGGATCCCACTCGCATTTGCCCGATTTTTCTTCTCTATTCTCAAAAAAAAAGGCCCAAAGGAAACAAAGCAACAATTACATAATAATCGTACTTAACCCATCACAACTGCCAGAAACCAATCAAAAATAACCAAAAAAAAATTCTAACCAAAAAATAACGGATAACCGTCCACCTACGTAATAGTAATTGAAGAGGTCGCATGAATAATATTTGGGCGTCACTCGCTGGACGAATCGATACGTAATTATAGAGTGAAAATGTACCCCTCATAAATATTATATCCGAGGTAGTGGGGCGAGGCCGGAATCGCTCGTGGCCTCTTTTGGACTGGAGTGTACCGTGCCATGTTAGGTGACGTCATAGCAGACGAAAAATGCGCAGTGGGAGCTTTCAAAGTGGTCAGTTGATGCGTTAGGAGATACTGGCTGGATGTTTTTAAATAAAGAAAGCCAGGAAGAATTCAAATAAAAAATCAAAACAAAAAATCAACGTAAAAATCGACGCTACTTGAAATCAATTTGTACTAACATTTTTTTGTAATGTAACACTAGTTCTATCTACCAATTTCGGGTCTGTACCTACTGACTTCTGCTCAACTGAAAAATGGTCTATGCTATCACTTTGTAGGCACAACATTATTTTCTTTATGATTAGAGTCATACAACTATACTGCCAAATGTTTTACAATACATATATAAATAAAATAGAAGTATCAAAAATTATATAGGTAATATCAAAATAACTTATTTCTACTACTTAATTACTCAGATACCCGCGAAACGAGACACAATAGTAAAACAATAACAGCGCGGTCTCATAGGACCGGTTGGGGATTCAAACGTTAAATGCATAACGAAATTACTATGCGATTTGTTTCTATCGGCTAATCGCCGAAACGACTGAACTGATTTTGATGGGACTTTCATTAGTAGATAAATGATGTTATACCTAAGGTAACTAAGGCAAGTAACCAAGACTATTTTTATTTTAGTAAAATATTTAGAACTACGCGATGGATGTATTGTGAAAGAAAAAGGAGTTAGATATGGCATAATGGGTGACAAGACGTAATGGAAGAAAAAAGCATATTGCACCGACCTCAAATAACACGAATCATTGGCAGGAAGATGATGATGACTAATTCATCAACTCAACGAAAGAAAATAACTGCTTGAAATTGTGACCAATTTAGCATTTTGCTTTACAAGTCCGACGCGAACAAAATCGCGAGAACCAGCTAAACCAAAACATAAATCTGTACTATTTAGTCGAAACTTCCTTAGCATCACAAAACCGTCCAAAATTATTCACCCACAACGCATTATAATTTACGCAAAATATTTTATAATCCATCTTTTTCCTTGCCTTCCCCATTCCGTAAATGTTTCTATGGAATAGTTTCGAAACTTTTATCTAATTCCTTTCAACGTTGCATGTCAACCAGCAGTTAAACCGTGGTTTAGATTAAACCAGTGCCAACTTCACGAATCATATAAAAATTGACCGTGAAATTTCACCTTCGCTACGGGAATAACGTTTCGAAAAGAACGTTGTTTTTTTGTGTTAATTTCAACGAACGTTTTTGATTAAAAACTTCGTTTGTTAGAGGTAATGGTATGTTGGACACAGTTAGGTTTTCATTGATGGAATATTAAGCATTTTTAGTTGTTGTACAGAATTTATAAGGTCGTGGGACTGTGTTATTTTGGTGTTAAAGTTAAGTAATCGTAATTCAATATCATCAATGGCTAGTGACCGTTAGATATATTTATAAATACACAAGATTCGTTTGTACGAGTACGTGTTCTGTCACTTAATTCCTTCTAAACGAATTTGGATGAATTTTGTATATACTGTATTTGAGTAGATCCCCAGAATAGTTTAAAATTTTTCATAAAAAATAAAAATCAGTTCTGCAAAAAATTGTCGCTTACAGTGCTTTTCCCGAAAAGATAATCGTTTTTATCAGTAAATCATTTTTGAGCAATATGCACTAGGTACCCGCGAATAAGTAAAGATATAGATATAAATAGTTTGTATGGCCGGTAAAGAGTAGAAAAGGTGACCAGCGAAGAATGTGATATTTTCTTAGAGGTAGGCATGAAAAAAAAATTGTTTGTAATGAGATATCCAGTTTAAATTCTGCCAATCCACTTTTTATTACAACTCTACAAATACCTTTTGTATCCAGTTACAACAACTTTTTGCCGACTTCGGTCAAGATATTTGAACACCTTATTTGTGATGATCGATTAGGTAAAAAAACGTTTCCATAATTCAACGCACAATACAAAGTAATAAGCACAATTATTAGCAATTTTCATATCGTACATCAGTACAAAAGACGACGAAACCAATTATCATATTATCTTGCCCGCATATCAAAACAAAGGGTCAGACCAGTTAAGGCACAATATTGTCCAATGTAAGAAATGAAAAAACAAAAGCACTCCCCACTTTAATCTATGAGGGTATTTAATAAACATCTGCTTTTTGGAATCCATGTCGCATCTGTTGCTCTGGCGACGAGCCTTTTTCAAAATTTCAAATGCGCGCGAGCCGCTTCCAGACACCGGCAGATGTTCCAATTCCCAGCGTCACAACACAAACAACTTTGAACTATAATCACAAATAAATAAAACATACATTTGATTGCCACGCACAATAAAAAAGTTTCCCGGCCTTTTTTTAATTCGTCCTCAAGAAGTTAGATTATGATGTTCGAATTTTAAATTTGGCGGCAATTTGGGGTCTGTGGTAGTGATCGCCATAGATAACAGTAAACGGGGTCATTACTACGACCCTACCCCAATTTCGAGGTTTTGGGTAAATGCGGTATATTTGTCAAACGGTTCATTTCAAGCGTTTGTATCATGAATTTTATTGCTTCAATTACTTAATAACTTCATTTTAAAAACAAAACAGTTGGTTTATTGTCTACTTAGTATAATGAGACAGGGAAAAATTATTTTGAGTCCGCCCTTGCTTAAACAATATAGTACAATTTAGAAATAGAGCAGGGAATCCCCATGAGGTTACCAAGCTCGATTCCCATAAATTCAGAATTGACCACTTATGCGCGGAAAAACCCAAAAAAAGGAAGTAAAAAATGAAAATGTATTTTAACATAATTGCAATAAAGATACATTTTGTTTGCGTGATATTATGTTATGATTGTGTATGGATTTTGTATCAGACAGACTATTCATCGAATAGGTAAGGGGAAGCAAACGCATTGCAGAAACTAAAGAGAAAAGGTTTTTTTACTTTACTTATTTATTTGTAATTATTATAGTTGTTAAATAAATTATAAGAAAGCAAACAAATAAAACTAACATTGTTCTAATCTATTATGGTTTATGCCGTAGCTTGGTGACATATTATACCACAAACCCGTGAGGTATATAAAGCAATGGACGTCTTTAACTGAAATTATAATAATAAATAGATAGGTACACATTTCTCATTTCATCTTCATCTGCCTAGCCTTTTCCCAACTATATTGGGGTCGGCTTCCAGTCAAGCCGCATTTAGATGAATATTAGTATTTTACGAGGAGCGGCTGCCTACCAGACCTCCACAACCCATTAATTGGGGTAACACGGTACTTCATGGCAAGACTGGAGTCAGATTTACTGGCTTTTGACTATCCGTAGCGACTGCCAAGGATCTACAAATTACTCATTTATCATTTTTAATTTATTTACAATTTTCATTCAACCTATTTTCACTTTCAATGTCACATAAGGCCCTATATACACCTTACCATAAACAAAACAACGCATTTTAAATCAATAGACAACTCAATAGGCGTGTCTGTCTACGGAAGACTTATTTCTTTGACCCTCAAATTCAGTAATTTAACTTTTCCCCTCCGGATAGCATTTCATTTACCTCTTCAACCGATACGCTGCGTGGGACGAACTAATCTGGGACAGGATTGGCTATGGAGATGGCGTGATAAATAAAATGGGTCAATTTGTATGTGTGTTTGTTTGTGTGATTGTCTTGATTTTTTGGGTTCCTTGCCTGAGCTGGTAGAAATGGAACCTTATTGGATCATTTTGTTGTATGTCTGTCAGCCTTTTTTTAGATGTTATTGCTACTGAAATTAATAATTATCATTTACTCAAGTCTGTGGACTAACCATGGAGTTTCTGGCCGGTTCTTCGCCACAGGAAACTAATTGGAACCGTGTACTAGCTTCTGACGTTTTTTAAGTGCCCATGTAGGCCTGTGTAAAATAAAAACATTTTTGATTTTGATTTTGTTCACCCTTGGAACAGAGAGAATATTAAACTTCTAGGGCTGCGGATTGTCCGAAAGAGTTACCGTGGTCCAGTCAAAAATCTGACACTCCTCACTCTACTAATAGTGGGAGATGATATTCCACGTCAAAAAAAGTTTTTGATCCTGCATTTATGTTCTACTTTCCTTTTTTCAGGTTTAGGAGTTGAACGGTTCTAACCACCCGATTGAACAAATTACATGATGGATGTGACGAGAAAAAGGATTCTGAAAAAAAAAATTGAGAAACCAAATCAGGAGACGACAGCCTGAAGATTCGGAGCTGCGAGATTGTTAAAAAATGACACCGTAGCCTCTAGGCTACGGTCGGCTACGGCTAAAACCTGCCTTCAATTGCCCTTTAGGTTCTAACCTAAAGGGCAATTGAAGACAGGTTTTAGCCAGTTTAGCTAGTAAAAATCTGACTCACTCCACCCTAAAGCTGAAGAGCAGAGAGGTTATTTGATGATATTGCCACCTAAAAAACAAAGATCTGAAGATATTGTCTAATAGAATCAATTTGTAGAGTAATTACGCTTATTAGTCATTGACCGCACAGTGGAGACAAAACATAATGCCAGGAGACTAAACATATTCATCTTCCAAATAGCCGTCAATACCATGGCCTCACCTTTTAGAGATACTTAACAGACCCTCTTCAGCATTTAGAACCTAAACATAATTGTTAAATCATTGAGGACCAACCTGAGGTAAGATTATCTAGTCACTGTAATAGCGTGGATATGATGAAGCGGGAACTGCCGTAGACAGACACAAATGGATCCTAGACAGTGAGTGAACATAAAAACTTCATCTACAACTATACAAGATCATTCTAACTGGCTAACAAGATGATTGCTCCCATATTTTTCCACGTACGTCATCTCCACTCCAGTCGCAGTGCCGATAATTCCCTCCATTGATTCGTAACGCCTCCGCGCCACGCTACAATGCCCGCGAGTGAGCTCCGACATTTGCCATTGTATAGTCTATGCTTCCCGCTATGTCCCTGTTATTTATGTCGCTACTGTCTATGGTGCAAAAAAAAAGTTTAGCATTGCCGTTGATTACGTTCGGTATGTAAACGAATTTTATTTGAGCGGGAAGATTGTTTTAAATCTGGAATGCTTGGTATTAAAGTGGGGTGTTGAATGCAATGCAAGAGGATATGCGAAACGATCTATCCACGCTAGGATTGCAAATGTTTCAAAGCTTCTATAAAACCCTATGCTTATTAAATTGTTTTTGTTGTGTGAGTGAATTCAATTGGTGGTGGAAATAAAAGGGGAAACCAGAAGAGATGAAAAGTGTTTGACTAGAAGGCTGTTGTGATTTTTTTTTGGGTTGTTAGTAAATTATAGAGGAGCTCGTGGCTAGATAATAACAGCCGCACAGGTCGATCTTCAAGGTTAAGCAACGCTTGCCGAGGTTGGTCTGTGGATGGGTGACCATCTTAACATAACGAGTTTCCTCCGTGCCTCAGAAAGCACGTTAAGCCGTAGGTCCCGGCGGATAGTCAGAAGCCAGTAAATCTGACTCCAGTCTTGCCATGAAGTACCGTGTTACCCCAGTTAATGGGTCGGTGGAGGTCTGGTAGGCAGCCGCTCCTCGTAAAATACTGGTATTCAGCTAAATCTGGCTTGACTGGAAGCCGACCCCAATAAAGTTGGGAAAAGGCTAAGCAGATGAGATGATGATGTTAGTAAATTATCAAATAAGGTCTCATGCTTCTGGGTGGGACAGGCTTAAACTGACTAAAACCGATACATGAGTTGCAATTGAAATTACAGGACCACGATAACTTTCAAACTCTTTCTAACGATTTCCGTTCATCATATAACTTTTCAGACTTTTGCTGACTAAAACACATCTGTATCCCTTAGTCCCTTAGTTCGAGGGCCTTAGTCACAAGTTCTCGCACTTTCTAACAATCCTGTAGCTTCTTGCTCACACTTCGCATGACCCAAGGGATGGCTTTTACCTTAGGCAGAGAATAAGCATTGCCATACAACGTACATTAGCGGTACATTAACAGTTGACAGCTATGCAGAGGAGTTTTTTCACGCCATACTTTAGATTACTCTTAGTTAGTTCTTAATGTTGTTTTTTTTAAGTGTAGGGATACCCTAATATGTATATTTACTATAATATACATTATACACATAATGAAAAAAATACGATTTATTTATTTATTATCCTGTAGCCCTTTCATATTTGACGTTGTTCTAATTTATGTTTCAAAAGATTACCATTAAAATAGCTTGAGTCATACTGTAAATTTTAAGTACGTGTCTTAACAAAATTCATGAAATTCCCTAATCAAGTTTATCACGATTTTAGGGTGACCGCTGTACATGGTCGTTAGTTCACAGTGGACTTAAGTGCGTGGCTGTCGAAAATAAACAATTATTTCCCTTATAGGGAGCGAGCCTGCAAACTAGGAGTCGTGGGGTGCTAGCGCTGTCGGTGAATAAGGGAGCAGTACGAAATTAGTTATAAATTTTTAATATATTTATTTCTGATGCTGGTTGCAAGATGACCGACATAGCCTGAAGAATCACCAAATTTAAGTGGCAGTGGGCAAGGCACATTGCTCGTAGAGCAGATGAGGAGGAAAGGTTCTAAGGTGTGACTGTGCACCAATAGACGCACCTAATGACAGCATCAGTAGACGGCATTGCCGTGGCCGAGTACTGGGCTAGGCAAATTATCTGACTGGTTTTGCCATCGATACGCTAAGAAGAAGTAGACGCAGCGTTGAAAGGCCTCCTAAAAGGTGGACTGATGACCTGGTGTGAGTCACAGGAATGGGATGGATGCGAGACACACAGGACCGTTCATGGTGACGACACTTGGGAAGGCCTATGTCAAACAGTGGATGTCCTTCAGCAGAAATGATGATGATAATGATGATTTTAGTTGCAAATTCAACGTTGATGAAGTAATATGTTTTTATTTTTCAGGTGCAGTAAATTTTGGAGGATTATGCAAAAGGCAACTGAAAAAACACGGATGAGTTTTAGGCAGTAAAGCTGTGATAAGCGCCCTGTTATTTCGCTACATCTCAAGCAGGAGGAGTTATTTGAGTATTTCCTATCAAAAAAATAAAAGTGGCAGCAGTCAGTACAAGATTATTAAGTGGATTTGGTTTCAAAATATCAAAGCAATGCATAGTCAAATAGCAGAATGCCACTTAGTTCGATTTCATCTTTTTATCCAGTAAATCTTAAATGGAATGCAGTCAATAGAACTGGATAATCAATCAACTAATCAGTCTTTGGACTGATAATAAGCACATTCGATCGCCTGTGCAAATATAATTTGAACTGCGCTCGCAACTTAATGATACAGTAATTCCAATAACCGCCTCTTTGCAACAATTTAATAATGATTTAATAAATTAATTGCAGTTTTTAACTTTTATAATACCATACCATTTATAATAACTGGTTGTATAAAAGATTATGAGCAGGTAAGTAATGTTCCAACGCTTTGTTCAAGCCCTGATAGGTCTTAAGATAACAGCGTACGTGTTCATTTAATTGTTCCAACAATTACACGTTGTTTCACTTACCCCCTTATGCTCGTTAGCCGCGGCCGTCAGCAGCAGACCCCGCCGAACGAATCTGATCACTGACCCATGAAGCAAACAGAAAGGAAATTTTCTTCCACCAAGGAAAATACGACAATATAAATAACTCCATCGGACCCCTACCTACTCGTACTACTACATCACCCTATGACAAAAGAGTTATCGGTGCGTTGAAAACAAAAATGGCGAGTTGATTTATTGCAAACGGTCGCGTATTAGCCGTGTGTGATTCTGGGATTTGGCCGGTGGAAAAAAGGCGAAGCTAGATGAGCTGGGTCACGTCTAGACGAGCGACAGTCGAAGGGCAGCGTGTTGTTTACTCCGAGGATTCCCGAACGCGCCCTAATGAGTATGGACGTTGATTTAGGGCTCCGCTCTACAAGTCCATGCCAAAGCTTTTAGTAGTTACGTCATAATTTCGTACGTTTTCTCAGCTACGAAAGTTGTTCGGCATTTTCTTTGTTATAGCAGTAACTAAGCGAATTGTTATCAAAGTCACGAGAGGATAAGTACGAGAAATTAAACCAACTTTTTCTTGTTTCGTAATGGAAATTAATGGATGGACACACTGAATTAGGGATGCTGTCACGCGAAAATGATTCGGCCGTATTTCATGAGGTTTAACGGGAGAAACTGAAAACGAAATGTGGGTTGGGGTGAGCCTTAAAAATACATAAAACGTTTATAGCGTCCGACATAAATCCAGTTCGACGAAAGCGAAGATTAGAAAGCTAGCTAGTGAAGCCAAAACTCGATATTGGGTGAATAATCGTCGCCACTACCGGCGCGGTAGCCGGCCGGATGCGCCAGATTTATACCCTGGCGTACCCGGGTGTACCGGCCTGTGACCGGCGCGTGTACCAATTTATACCCGGCTAGGTACGCTGGTCGCCTGGTCGTATCCGTGCTGTCGTCGAGTCCGTGCTCTTCATAAAGCACCCGATATGTCCGCTTGCCTTGAGGGCTGCGATTTATGGCGTGGAAACGTCATCGGACCCATGTTTGGATATAAATCATATGTGTTTGCTTAGTGCATGAGACATCTAAATTTCTCGGCTGCCGCTGTGTTTCAGAGGGTGTAAGATTTCAGGATGATTTTCTGTTAATTACTGCTATCTTAGCTTGAACGTTCCAACTGTTCTACGTTTGTATACTGTATTAACTTAACTATAACTAGGTATTTATAACCTAACTACGTACAATCATGTGTACTTATAAACAAACACAAATACACTTATCCGTTTAAGTACTTCTTCACATCGCTGCCATCTGGATACGTTCGAAATAGTAAAGTTGATCATTTATAGGTACCGCCCGACAGAAGGAAACGGTAGATATTGAAACAGTGAAAAAAATCCCTTAAACCTTATTTTAAAATCACCAAACCTAAACACTCCAGGTAAAAGATTCTGACTATTTAATTAGTGAGCAGTGGCAGCGTACTTCGTGGGTTCACACCCAGGCACGTTTTTCTTGCATCATCACTGCTCTCAAAATAGTCGTGGAAAGTTTCCTGAGGAAACCGGTCTTAATTTGTCCTAGACTCAAACATTTGAAGGCATGTGATATTCAACTCACACTTGGCCCGCATGGTGGAAAACTGCCTATTCCTTCTTCTAGAATCCAGTCTAGGAGAAGGAATGGACGAATGGACCTTCTGGCCTGAGTCTCAGCAGTAGGAAAATTATAAGACTAATTACATATATATATACTTGTACTTTACAAGAGCTGCTAGGATTGACCTAACCGTTGAAGCAGTCTTTACCCAGCAGAGGACGTCTTTTGACTGAAATGATGATGAACTTCCAAAAGCTCAAAAATATCAGATAGAAGCAGCTTCGTTTTAAATTCTACAGGTATTCAAATAAAAGGAAGCAAAGTCAATTGAAAAAAAACAATCAAAATACCTCAATAGCTCCCAACAACAGGTAAGGAAGTCAAAACAATTGAAGGAACAAAACATTAACAAAAGAAGTCAAGAATTGGGTCAAGCATTAGATTTACAACTTCAATTGTCAACTGTACTTATGCAATTGAGAACAATATTCACAGAAGCAGGTACTTTTGTGCGAATTATAATTTGCATGGAGATCCACACTTTCACTTTTCATTGTTAAGTAATAAAGAGGATTTTGAAAAAGTTTTTGCTTCCTCAACTTTTGTTGTCTTCATTCAAAAGGTGTGACAATGGGTGTGTGTAAACAAAACTGTTTTAAGTAATAGGATTACAGTAGCTAAAGGTGTTTTAACGATTGTATTTGAAAGGGTTTGATGTTCTTTATTGCATAGGACTTTTTTACTATTTTTCTATTTAAAAACACTTACATAATATAAGTAGGTACCAAACATGCTATTAATTAATTAACTATAATTACATACACAAAAACCAAAAAATAATTATAAAAGCCTATACTAATTAAAACAAACAAAAATATGGAGTCGAAACCAATGCTTATCCTATGACATAATAGATATCCTAATATAAATCTAAACTCATAATAATTATGTAGTTTCACTCTTCTTAGTAATTCAATATTATTAGATAGTAAAAATAATTTGCGAAACTTATAAAACTTAATTCAAATAAGTTAAAAGCTCAACATGCTCATGATCAAAATCTAAAAATGAATTGGTAGCGCCATCTATGCGTTCATCCCCGTAACGCTTAGAAGCGACAAAACCACCCTCTAGGTTCAAACACGAACAGTTTCAACCCCTGGAGCAACAAACAGCGGCCGAAATCGGAACCATTTTACCCCGCGACTGAAGCGCCATCTCTGGGATGGCGCATAAACTTTCATAAAAGCTCGTAGTTCCGAGCTTTGCCGCAGTGGCAGCACCATCGCGCAAGCTTTTGAATGAAACCGGCTGTGTAAAAGAAAATGTAGCTTAGAAGCAAACACTTAAGGTTGTGTTTAGATTGCAGAGACAATTATATCGTCGAGTAGAGTATGCAAATTAACGCGCCATTACATGGTAATTTATTTGAAACGAATGACCACTTTGCGGAGTAGTGCATCCAACATCGAACACAGAACGTTTATATGGGGACCCTGACCTTATATTGCGTCAATTTATAGCTTTAGAGCCGTTATACGCTGTTTTACGTAACAGCTGTTGTGTCTCGCGTGATGACTTAGCATAGTGACCCTGTTTTGCATAGAACTTTCACCTATTTCCTCAGCTGTTGGAAAGTTAACTAACTATAAATGAGTTTCTTGACCGAATGCGAAGCGCCACTTACGAAAGGGCAGTTTCCTAATGTTACCTCATAAACATTGATAATTAATTATCAATTGAATTTCATGAACTTTGGCGAAAGTCACACTTTACTGTAGAAAATGACAGCCGTCAAATATTAATTTTCGTGTTGTTTTATTATGAATGCGTCGTAAATTTTAATTTAATTCCGAAGTAAATAGTGGTAATAAAAAGTAAGTGGCTTAAGTTTCAAGAAAATTTTAAAACAAATGTTTTTTTCTGTTCTATTTAAAGTCTTTACAATAATTAACTTTGTATCATATCCAATCCATAACGTGTTAAAATGTCAGGCGTGCGAGAGAGAGACAGGGATGGAGATATACTGGTGTATAAAAAAAAGGGGATGGAGCTGTATGGTTACAGCTCCATCCCCTTTAACAGTTTAATTTAGGTCGTCAAATGGATCGCATTAGAGCTCGTGTTAAGGTCTCAAATCACATTAGTATTATTAAGGCGATAGTTTGTGTGTTTTTTGACGTGGGAAATCATCCAATTACTTCTAACACTCTACGGTGAAACGGAAGGGCGCGTTCGACTTTTACTGAATATAATCATACTTGTGTCTTTCAGTTGTTCTTTGCCTTCTAAGAGGTTTCCTTTTGAGTAATTCCCTTTGACCATAGTGCGGTTTGTAAGTGTACAAGGAGCAACAAACGTAGGTGCCTAGGTTTGTTGCTCCTTCACGCTCAAAAGTAAAAGAGTAGTGTAAGAGTAATAGATTTAAATGAAATTTAATACATGGGTAGATTTTATCTTAGAGCACATGTATACATTTTTTACACCATTTGCTCGAGCGGGAGCGTTATAGAAAATTATAGAATCTTAGAGTAATAAATGTCGATGTCGACTAATAGTTATGATTAACTCATTAAGAATATTTATATTTCTCTAAAATAATAATATGTAAATAAATAATTTATTTTAATAAATTGTTTTTTAATTATCTCACATATGGCGTAAAAAGTAAATTATCCAACAGGAGGGAGGAGGGAGGTCGTGTCAGATTTCTACTAACTAAAACCCATTCTTCTTCCTTCTTTGTCTTTATTCCAGGGTACCGAATGCCATCATTTTCTACTTTTCCGCGAACGAAACCGCTAGGAAAAACTAACCATAAAACAAAGTCCAATCAGAAACAGCCCAGAACAAAAACCTTTCATCTCCATATCGCACAGTACACCTCACTCAAGAATGCATCCAAGTGAATTGAGATCTCCCCTGTTATCGCACTGGCCGCAAATAAAGACAGCCCTGTATCGCATTTATGAGATGAAACAATGTTCGTAAGTGCAGTGATTTACGAGGACACTGCCACCATGGACACGCCCAAACTCCGTGTCTGGATAAAAAGAGGATTTTATCAGTTTTTTATTAATGTATGGCTGGTTGTAGCTGGCTGGATTGGAGTTTGATGGCTTATAAGTTTGTTGTAAGTTTTGAATTATTTTTAGAGATGTTAGAGAGTCTTTGTTTTCATTTCATTTTAGATGGAAGTTTGCAGTGACTACAATTTCTTCAGAAATTTACATCAACCATGATTAGGAGAAATTTTAATACAACTGTAATTTTTTTTTTAAATAAATTGAATTATCCCTAAGGTCTACTATCAATTTACGCGTTGCGCCATTATAGTGATGAAGTGGCAACATCGAGACAGTATTAATTCATGAATCCCCGACCGGTCCTATGAGACCGCGCTGTTATTGTTTTACTATTGTGTCTCGTTTTGTGGGTATGTGATAGGTTAATTAAAAATTAAGTTTTATATGCAAGCTTCACGCAGGCGTATACCAAGCGTATGATGACGAATACGCTTCTATGAAACTACGCGTCAAACAGAAAGAGCTTTAGATAGCAATTAATGATAACATTTTGTACCATGTATTTCTGTAATATTCCAGGTAAAGCGATACAGTGAGTTAACTCAATTAATTCACAATAATCAATGAGAATATCTAAAACAAGCCTCAGATAACAATTAACACCCACAATTTATTATGTACAAATAATAAAGTCATACCAGTCACACTCGTTCACGATGCATACAACGTTGAAGCAAATAAATAACAAAAAAACTGATTAAAAATTAATGGCAACAATTTGTCAGATGAATATTAAAACTTCACATCATTGGACACGACGCTAATTGAAAAGATAAAGATCGAATAAATTATTCAATTACACAATCGAAAACTCGTAATGACTATAAGAGTTGACAGCTCATTACTAATAAAAAAAAATAATTATCGTAAGTCATAATTCGTGCGGAACGAGAAAATGTACCGATTAAACGAACATTCGGTACATTATTTGGTCGCAGTGTGAAACCAGAAAGGACAGTTGGAAACGAAATAAACACTGCTGAACGAAATGAACTTTTTACCATCGATGTCAATTGTTGACTACGTGTCCCCTTGTCGGTACTTAAATTGGACGTCTCGACCGATACGGCACGCGGCCTGTCAGAACTCCTTGTTAATGATCACACGAAATCATTAAACAAAATAATAAACTTAAACACTACACGAAAATACGACAAAACACTGCAGTCTTTGCTTTTAATTACCACTTGTATGAAAATTATGAATAACTCTTCATTCCTGACCGAAATTTAAAAGAAAATTTTAACATACCGACACTCATAAAAAATCACAAACGAGAGACTGTTCCAAGAAAATCTTATTAATAATACATTTGAGAGGTGTTAATAAATCACGTGTTAATTAGCTACTATTACACAGTTGAAAGCTATAATTGAACAATGTATCTGTTACTCGACTTTTTTGATAGATCTGTAACAGCATCAGACGGCCGCGAACAAAGAGCTAAGACTACGCCAAAGAAAAGGAACAATAGCGGTGTGAATGTTACACTCGGATATTACAATAATGGTATCGATTATAATTTGCGTGCGATGCGGTCCGAGATACGGGCGGGAGGCGACACGTAAGCGACAGGCGTTCGCAATCGGCGTCGCGATCGACTCTTGCGCACCACACCGCACAATGCTATCGTGGCGCTACGATCGCGGACATGCCCTCTCGCGCCATTACGATTGGTGCTTTTAACGTATACGCACCTATTTTATGGTAGAATGATTAGCTTTATGAAAGGGTTGCGCTCAAAGTCGACAGGTTTTAAAATTATTCTTATTAGGAACTTTTAGAATACTTACGGAAGATCAGAGATGCAATCAGTGGACCAGTATTGCTTTCATTAAAATTATTTTATATCTTAACTTAAAGCTCGAATGCAGAGGAGAATTAAAATACTGAAGATCTGAAGACAAGAGTATATAGGTACTGACAACATTTAGTGATAATACAGAAAGACATGTATATGGGATATGGGCAAGAAGATGTTTGAATATTTAAAAAATACACCAACTGTAGCAGAAACTAGTTATGGAAAGTATGTTGACGGTATCCAGAAGTTATTACCACCAACAGAAATAAAAAGCCTATCCTACTAACCAAACTTTATGACCTTACCATAAAAAGAGAAAACTAGTAGGCAGATAAGCTATACATTTTAGTACCAAATGAAAGTGAAAATGTAAAAAAACAAACTAGTAATCTGGATATGCTGATGTGCCATTAAACGTCTATAAAGCAGAGATTTCCCTACTTAATTGAATAGTAATAAAATAGTTACGATTTCGTCATAAAAACTAAAGAAAAGAAATAAAATAAAATATTTTATTGATGTAGTAAACTGAGACCGCACAGTGAAATTCATGCAAAACAAATTCAATTCAATTCCAATCAAATACCTTTACATCGAGACCGCTAAGCGACTAAGAAGAATATTCCCATGGCTCATTTCTATTTAACATACGTAATTCAAAAGCCATAAAACGAAGTTTTGCCAAATGACCCAAGTCATAGGCGGAAGCGGTTTTTTATTTTTTATTGTTATAAACTAGTGCTTAACTGCGATCCCACCTGATGGTGCAGCAGTGAATTGATTCGTCAACGCTTTTTATTTTATTCTTATTGAGTTATAATAAAGTTTTTGTTTTTATTTTCTTGTTTATTATGCGCATTATTAAACAGTAAAGAGTTCACTCAACTGGAATATGATTATTATTTATTTTTCTGATGGACTCTTTATGGAATAATAAATGGGTCTTTATTCTTAAATTACTTTTATTTTATTTATTTTTATTTTGCCATTTATTTATGAACCTACCAATAATTAAGGCCAAATGCTGACGCAGTGCTTTTAATTTTAAACTTCCTTTATTCAGTTTGGTAACCCCAATCGTCGACCGTATCATCGCTTATCGTCGGCTGATATAATGGTCTAAGACGAACATATCAACAAAGCAATCTAGACCTATCAGTTTTAAATAAATACTCTATCTTAAACATGATTTCCAAATACGCTTCCCATTATCAAAACAAAACTGAGCTAGCAAAGTTCTAAAACAGTAATATAATGCAAAAAATCACTCGCGCCGTTGTTATCCTTCAGCCAGAGTACAGCGAGAGGCAAAACTGTCGCTACGCTCGCCCCAAGAAGGTAGGAGCGAGTAATAAACACGGCCGCGTCAATAAAAGTCAGCGTCCCACCATACACATGTCCACTGCCCGCTAGCAGGTGTACTGCCTAGGATAAGGCAGTAGGGCTGCCAGCTAATGGTGACAACTTATAATAAATGACATTCTTAAGTGACAGAAAAATTGAGAGCCTAATTTGTGAAGCTATAAAAATTGCTGCCATGGTTCTGTTGCAGGTGAGACTTCCTGACTGGAAATAGGATTCCGAGAAATTTTATGGACAAGTGATCGTTTGATACTAATACGAATTCAATACATTGTCACGGCATTAGTAGGAAATAAAGTTGTATTTTTTTTTACGGTATGAATGAAAAAAGTCTACATCTTCTCCAATCGCTGAAAATCTATGAACCACGTCACTTAGTTGCGAAAGCTTAATTCTTAAATTACACCAATAAACATTGATACGAATGACGCGATAACTAAAGATGATTTACTTCCGATACTTCATTTTTATATCCATGTTATTCTAGACCCGAAACGTCCAGAAAACTCGAAAACATAACTCGTAAAGTCGTGACTGAAACAGGCCCGTTACCCCAAGATTTTATTGACGCTTCCACACTTATGCCTTCATCGAGATATACATTTTATGAGTTCAGTAGCAAAATGGTTTACAGTAAAAAAGTTCTTTAGTGCTGTGATAACCCTAGTTGGTCGTAAACACGTACTATGCAAATACGCTACTCGTAGACGGATGCTGTCAACATTTTCATACCAGAATATTGAAACACTGGCCATTTAGCGTTTTATCTCAACCGTTTTAATTTTAAGCAGCTCTTTAAAATAATTCAGCAGCAAACGAGTCAACGTGTTGTCGCCATAAAGCATACAATTTATAGTTCCTTAGCAACGGATGATTAAGACTTGACCCAACGAGATGGGTGTGTCACCTCCATCATCATAATATTACGGCGATTTAATTTGCATGCTCGCTCACACATGCCAGTTAAAACAACCAAACATACATAATATATAACGCGTTATCTGAACCCGTCAATCGCAGCCAGAACAACGCGTTTTCTTTACAATAATTGAACAAACTAACGCCAGTCAAACGCATCCGGTCTTACAAATCGTGTTTAAACTTGAGACAACTGGTTGGTGTAGCAAACGTCAATCTAACACGAAAGCTCGCAACGAGGTGTTTAATGATGCAATAATTTGCATAGGGGCCCGTTGCTGAGAAACGCGACCTATTCTCACGTCTGTCTTCGGCTATAAAGTTTCCTTTTACAGTAGCAACTCTTGTTATGTGAACTTTTGTGCTAAATATCGCGAGTCGGCGCGATCTCGTTCAGTGCCCGCGTCATTCACGCAGCACCTAAACATTCTCCGCGGCCGTAAGACGTCCGTCAACTTACCATTTAATGACGCCTTATTGTTTATGGACTGTTAAACAGCAGAAATGGTTACCTGAAAAAGGAAAAGAAATCGCTTTATTATACAACGAATGACAGTCGTAAACGTCAAGCGAGTGTAAACGAAAACATTAAAAAAAGCACACACAAATTGAGAAATGAACAGAATCAATTAAGTATCTGTGGTCGGGTTCGTAAAATCGGATGCCTTATTCAGTAGGTCGGGACCGTCCCGCGCACGGACCGGCCTGCTAAACCCCCGGCGCACAATCTGACATTTATGAGTGCCATAAAAACGCTCAAGTAGTGACTTTTACTACTTGTTTAGTGAACATAAATGTCTTTGCCTTACCCGCGCTCAACGTCGTCCGTATTTAAAAGCGCACAGTTTCGTGCACAGTTTTGCTCCTTTTTCCTCTTTTTATTTACTGTTACTGTACTGTTATGCAACTGTATAATGCTTTGGTTACTTTTCAGCGACAATTTATTGGTGTCGTCTTTTGTCTTTGTTTTAGTGCCGCGGGAACATGGTTTGTTTTAGTTTTATTTGCGTATTTTGAATTGCTCGTCATGACGGATTGTGAAAAAAAATTGGTCTCTTCCTGAGTCGTGTCATGAAAAATTATTTCATACAAAAATTGAAGGAAATTTATCAATCAAGTTCATCGGTGGTCATGTACGTGTGTTGGGTATGTTGATTGATATCTTGAGTTGTTTACAGGGCTCGTAAAACTAATTAGGGTCTTACATTTGATATGCAGGTGGCGTGGATCCTCGTAGCGTACTGACAGTTTAAAAATTATGACATCAGCACCCAACTGATTTATGCTATCGTAGCTGTTAATATTTGTAAATACAGACGTGATGAACTAATCTGTCAGTTGACACTAATATATCATACAAATTAGAAAGGTTTGGTGCGCGGGCGCCGTTGTTGGCCTCAAGAGAATCGAATCAAACAAACCGACACGCGACATACCGTTATCCCGCCCCAATTATTTCAAACCAAAAGTATACATCCGCATCAAAACTTTTCTTTCTGAGACCTCCACCAGTGGTTTATGCTGGCCGCCACGATAGGTATTCCGTGGTCGTCCGCCGACGTTTGGCAGTATAGACGGTTTAGCATAGCCCACCCACATGCCTTGCCTACATACCTTCAGGCTTTATGGTCGGCGGTCTACGAATAGTAATGCAGCACCTAGACACAAGGCCGGCTGAACAATAGTGTCTTGATTACTTTTTGCCCTTAACAGTTGTGAATAATTTAAAAATGTTTACAATGTATAGAGCTATTTCTTGAAGTGACGCAATGGTGTTAGAAACGTAGATGTTAATGGAAGTGTCATTGACTGGAAGACCTGGACAGGAAGGTTCTACAAACTGAACTCTATGGCTGAGCTGTTTTCAGTATGTATTTTGTTTTTGAGCTGGGAATTCATCACAAGACGCCTCCTGGTCTGGATGGAGTAAGAGAGAGTGTCACATTGTTACAGACTTAAGACCACCCTTATTCCTTCTGTTCCCTTTTGTGCGTTTGGAAGTTGTAAACTCTTTCAAACAATCTCGATTAGTGACCAAAAACTTATGAACCGAAATATAGAGACGTTCTTCATCATAGAATTGCACATTTTGTCCATTTACAAAGCAGACTTGTACAATTTGAAACTGAATGCCTGTAACACTGAATTTGTTGTTGCGAAACCCAACGTTATTTTAAAGTCTAAGTCAAGGATTATGGCTAAGTATGCCAAGACCTAATTCATTGGATCTTGCTTCATCAATAACAGTGTCAAGAAGAGCTACTACTACTGTTTGTTATTCCCGCCACTGTTATATCGCACCAAAAGAAAGTCCTTCTGCATGCCACTGTAATATATTCGTCCGTCAGCCATACCTTGTTTTCGCTTCAAATTAGACAATTAGGAGTCGGGTTGTGGCTCAAAATCTATTCAATTAAAGCTGAGTACGCACCGGTCACCTACCGCGGCGATTTTTTAATCGTATGTATGCGACGTGCGATTCGCGACTCCATTTCGCATATCAATGCGTTGGACAAATTGATGAAAAAAGTCCGCGTTGGGCCGCGCGTGTCGGACACGGCTGATGTGCCCTCAGCGTTATTTTGAAATAATTGTTGTGTTACGTATGTTTGTGTACGTCATTTTATGTTTTGATGGCTTGATTTGGAATGTGTTGTTGAATAATGTTAGTATGGCTAAAAAGGCGAAAAGTTTGATTGAAGTCAAGATGATTGGTTCTGTAATTTCAGGCCGTATGAAACGTGTATGTCTTATAGAGGAACAAAAGTGTTTTTGGTTTTGATTTTAATTGGAAGACAGTTGAACCAAACTAAACCTTTAAACTTTAACTAAGCAAAAAATTAACTCACAAAATTTGCAGGGCTTTTTTCCTTACTTGTAAACTTTGATTAACTCACATCAAATCAATATCCTCAACATACCAAAGCAGTGATTCATTATAAAGTTTAGTAGTACGAAATCGGAAAGCCAATTTACATTTCCTTCTAGGTAAGTATTCTAGTGGGATGGCCCAGGCGAGTAGCCGCTAAACTTGAAGTAATGGCCTACGTGCCTTTAGACACGTGCACCATCGGTCGACAGGAATAAATAGTCGCGAAAACATTGCGAAATTGTACTCGCGAAATTTTTGTCTGCGATTTTTTTTGTGCTATGAGGATAATCTAGAAGGTTCAAAGAATTAAGTATGTATCAAAATTCCTGAAAAGCTTTCAGATTTATAAGCCCGTTGATATTTTAATAGGCTTCAAGTTTACTGACACAGCACGAAGAATAGCCAAGCTTAAGAGGCAGTGGGTAAGGCCCATAGCTCGTAAAACAGATGATCGAAGTGGCTGAAAGGTTTTAGAGGGTAACCGCGGACCGGAAAACGCAGTGTTGGAAGGACGCAAGAGAGTGGGTGGAATCCGATGGATACGTGATGCGTAGATCCGTTCCTTGTGGAAGACACTTGAGGAAGGCCTTGGTCCAACAGTGGACATCTATCGGCTGAAATTATTATTATGAGGCTTCTATCTATTGATGATTTCAGAGAGAGCTGAAATTTTAGCACACTTTCTTAGTATATTTCAGGAGTAAATCAGTAATTTCTCATAGATTTGATGTAAGTATTCCGACATTTATTGCCCGTGATACACAGACAAGGCAGAGCTCTTACGAGGCATGGTGGACCGAAACCTGAAATGTCACCGGAAAGAGGAAGAGCTTTATAGTCGGCTACGGATTCTGCGCTGACTTACAGATGAATAGAGATGATTTAGATGATCTATCGACGTAGCCGTTCCTTGTTGGCCAACGTTCGGGACATTCAAATAACTGTACAGGAAGTTAGTTGGGACACAGAAAGCTTTGGTCAACAATAAAAATACTTGTGTGTAGTAAGAAAACATTTTAAGTGATTATGTTACGTACAGGATTAATAAAATTGTCAGAATTAAAAGTAGGATAATTTATGTACGACCGAGAAAGAAAATTCGAGATTTTAAATGACCAAAGTAATATGGTCAAGTTTTTTTTATTCATGCGGGTTTAATTTTTTTTTCTGATTTTTTATAGAAATTTCGTCAGAAATATTACTCAAAAGACATTTTTTTTAATTATTTGAGAATTAAGAAACTTAAAACACATCATCACCGACAAATAAAAACAAGACACCCGAAAACAACGTAAATATAGTACTTAATAACATAAGGGAAAGGGTAGGTTAGTAATTACAAAGCACTTTAAAACTTAATGATACAAAAGTTTTATAGACCAGTGAAATCAATCAAACAACTTCATTAGCGCCCAACTTAATCAACATCACAATCCGTCCATCCAATAATTTCCTATTAGCACTAATACATTCCTGGTCTTAACACATACGGTCATAGAAGGTGTCTCGTTTATGAGGCGTGCCACCCAATGACGGGCGAAGCCGGGCGAGCGTCGAGTCGTCGAGCGTGACAAACGATGTACGGCCAGCAAAACCAAGCCATACTGACACTATTAACATAATTACCTACAATAATTTATAGGACATGCTTCGATACCTTTATCGCGTAATTAAGGTTTGAACCCCAAGAAGGTCACATTAGTTGATCGAAGAAGTGCAATTATTTATGTCATTACTAAGTTGGTAAGTGGAAAATTATGGATTAGTACCTAAGTAATTGCCTGGATACCAGCCTTTTTTGTCAGCCTTTAATAAGAATGGAATTTTGGCAAAGTGTTTTATTTTTGTTGAAAAAGCGAAATGGGAGTTCACACTTTCGACGAAATGATTAACGGGAGCTATTAAGAAATAAAACATGTTTTTTTTATGAGAAGAGAAACCATGGCTCATTTGTTTGGTAAATTACAAGTTCAAAATACGGTGTGTAATACAATACGGTGTGTATTTGCAATGTTAAATGTAATTTGTCAGAAAATGTTATCACACTAATATTATGAAGGCGAAATTTTGTGTGACTGTATGTGTGTATGTTACTTCTTCACGCTCGACCGGTTCAAAATATTTGGATGAAATTTGGCACACGGATAGACCATGTCTCATGTGTTAACTCCCTCGCAGTACTATGTGTTAAAGCCCTCACTGGCGTTCGGTATTAAAACTTACCGACTTTCGTTTCATTCGGATTGCAATATGCCTTCCGCTACTTAAAGACACTGCTTTATCACCTAGTCACATAATTTACTATTTCATCCCAGGAGTTCGATCCCTTGGGACAATTTTTTTCTACTTTCACGTAGGCGAAGCCGCTTTTAGCAATAAAGTAAGCAACAAAACAAGTTTTGCTAAAAAAAGAAACTATCATTCGTTAGGTAAATTACAAGTACGAAATACGGTGTGCAATGTATCTACAATGTAAACTGTAATTTGTCAGATAGTGTTATCAGTATCTAGCAGGCGCTTGGTCAGCTAGCTGTCAGCCACTATTTATCTTTGAAGCAGTCGAAGGTACGTGTGCGTCTAGACGTAGGCTAATTGTATGGTGATAGATTAGCCGCCACATTTACACGCTGTAAACCGCAATAAGATTTACATAGGCATTTTTAAAAGAAGCTTAGAATGTTGAGTACAACCGGTATGTGAGTTACGTTACCCTACTTGTAGGTAATTGACTGGTAACTGTCAATGTCAGTTGTGTTACATTTTTAGTTGAGTGATTGGCTGCGTGTCGTGGGTTTGATTCCCGCTGGGAACAAAAATAAGTACTTATAGCAGGTACTTATTCTGGGTCTAGGTGTTTTGTGTATGTTAGTTAACGCACCTATAAAAGTAATTCTTAGGGGAAACGATTTTTTGGCGTGTGTGTGTGTGTGTAAGTGGCGACGACGATTAGCGGCTAGAGATACCCCATATTCCTTCAGTTGCCCTATAGTTTCGTCTTCGATGACTTTTTCGAACAATTCCGCAGGTCAATGCATCAACCGAATAAAATAATGTAGTTCTTACTTGACAACAAAAAGCGTTCTGGAATTTAGTAGATATTCTTTAACCGTTTTTACTAGGCGCAAAAACAGTTAAGTTCGTTCGCGGAAAAGTTAGCATCAAGAAATGGCAAAGTATGAATTATACACAGTATTGTTACACCTCACGGTGATAATAAACTATTTAGGAGTTTATCGTTACTTTTGTAAAACTATCGTGAACTAGGGAACTTTTGTGTTAAAAAACTACAGGATAATAAGATATATAAGATTGACTTCAGTATACAGAATTATAAAAATATAATATATTATTATAAAGGATAAATGCTAAATAGATTGTGTAGGTATTCAAAACATAATACAGCTAATTTTGTACGATAATAAACATTACGAAGATGCCTGTAATAATTTTTCCCGCTTTTATTGATTAAAAACCATACTAATAGCATGCAATCATTATCATTGTTTGTCAGATTATTCTACAAGCAACATTTCACCGCACTATAAGCTTTAATTTTATAATGAAATCTATAGATTTTTAGAGCGAATCAATGAAATGTCTTTCTTTGTCTATAGATCTTCCTTTTGTTCCACCTAAGGTCTCTTAAGCTGAAACCTACGTATTGTTCTTGTACTACCATCTAAAACTGGCTCAGCAATCATCAGACCACTGACGATACCCATACACGCGCCAAATCCATTCGTTTTCCGAATAAACAAAATATAAATCAATCCGTCAGACATCAGTGTTCACCCCCCGACCACGGTCGATCGGGCACGACGGCTGCCGACCGAACCCGACCGATCCAACCGAGTTCGACCGATCCCGACCGAATGCGACTCTGATTTAAATGTTAATCGGCGAGTGTCGAAATTATTAATTACTGTGTACATCGCGGGTACGTTACGCATGCAGATTGCTATGCTAACGAATGATTAACTATGCATGTGCACGCGCAGATTTAGATTTTATGCCGTGTTCGGATTGATGGGCCGTGTGCTGCTGAAATTGATAGCTTTTCATGTAATTTGGAAATGTTTATGCTTGACACGATCTTTTTTACTTAAGGTGCGTATGTAGTTGGTGTTTACAATTTGTGGATTGAAATAGATTAGGTAAGTACTGAATTTATAATCCAGTTGTTCTTGTGGGTGCTGCGGGATTGTTTGAAATAATTACTCTAGTAGAGGAATGAAAAAGTTTACTGAAGGAATACAAGTAGGTTTTAGTTTGTAAATCTCTGACACTCTTTCTAATTCCACTCAGTGCAGGAGGAATCATTTCATGATTTCCTACTGATAAAAAGTGCAGTTGTTCTATCTAACAAAGGTGATTTTATATTGAATGTGTTTGTGGGTTTACGCGTAACCATTAAATACACACCAACAAAAAGAACTAAACTACAAAACATAGGTAAAAACAATGGCCGGCCTTATCACATTCCGCGATCGCTTCCAGGCATTTTCTATGACACTTTGGGCTTTTGAATTTGAACTATTATTATAATTATCATAAAATTTTGGTTTATTCTTGAACAAACTCATGACAGTATTGTGCTTTATTCATTATTTATTCATAAATTGATATATTAAATAGTCTGCAACAATTGCTTTGCAGTAAGCATCAGTAATTTCCCTCAATTCTTCCAACGAACTTTTTTTTCTTAAAAGTTCACTTAAATGCCAAGACGTCTCTGCTAAGTGCGAAAACTATTTACAACGTCTTTTGTAGGACAATTTGTATGCAATTTATTTGTAATTAAAACGCAGGTAATTTATCTTTTACATAAAAGTCCTCCGGTCAGAACGATAAGGCGTCAAAAAGTCCTCCAGCTATAAGTCTAAGTTAGACACACCTTTTTTTACGCTTTTATAAAATTTTACGCCCGATTCGGAATGATAATAGATAATTAATTTTACGGTATTATTGAATAATGGGTTTACTCAGTCGCTTGTTAATTACTTTTTAAATTCGATATGCTTATACAGAAGCATATCGTTGTAATGCTAATTACATAACTTCTGTTTTATATTGCTACTATTTAACGAAAGAGTCATTCAACTTTTTTCCCACTCTGGGGGTAGTGTATAGAGTGTCAGACTTATACTAACCAAAACCCACCCGTATTTCTTCAGTTGCCTTTTGTGTTCCTGGACCATGGTTACTCTTTCGAACAATCTAGCGCCCCATATCATCATAACCTGAGAAATACTAACAACTAAGGAGATCCAGAACAAAAACATATTATGATAGTAACACTTTGACAGAATCTCCCTTCACCTAAAATGAGAGAAGTCATTTGACAATTTCCGTACCTCAAAAATAAAACATTATAATCCATTCGAGAGTGCAAATAACGCTGATAAAATGGAATACTTTGACAGTACCCACTAGGTACTACCTAATTGATGAATGGCACATAATAATATCAACAAAACCATTTAGGTTACAAGTTTATCACAACAAATAGACAAACTCGTAAATCTACTAGTCTAGTTTCATTAAATAATTCACAAATCTAATCAATTCTCTCATACAAAACTTGAATGTATCCCTGACATGTATGTCTTGTCACTGTCACTCAAGCTCGCCAGTGATACAACTAACTGCATTACTTTAATTAAGATAAACGAATAATAAACAATATTTATCATTGCAGCACATATTATTTGCCATATTAAATTAAGGACATTTCACGTCATTACTGGCTGCCAGCACTGGTGGCCAGTACTTGATTAATCTAGCCTCCGGTATCAAACGAGGCATTGCATTTGATTGTCTTGAGACAGTCATTACGGCTGAATTTAATCTAATCTGCGATTAAATTGGCGTTTATCGTGGTCTAGTCGAATAGGCTACTGAGATTTTAATGAACATTATAATAATTACATGTTCGTAGATGAATGTTTGGCAAACAGGAACTGTTTCGGTGAATCAAAAATCATTATTTTGATTGAATTAGTCGATAAGAGATCGTAATTGCGGACTTGCTCTAATTTTGTGAAGCTTTTTATTTTGATTGTAACTTGTTTTAAAAGTTGGTAGCTATCGGCGAAATTATAGTCATTATGCACATAATCTATCTAGATTCTTGACGTGAAGCTTTAAAAGAGTATTGACAGTAGGTGGGCAATAGTCGATACGGAATTAATCTTTACCTCATAATAAGAATTATGTGAAACTGACTGCTCATTTAAGACTTGGAAAGTACCTTTTATACTTTTTACATTGTGGATGGAAATCATCAAATAATTTCTCCCACTCTGAGTTGAGCAAGTAAGTCTAACGCAGCCTGTGTTAGAATTTTACTGACTTAAAACTCAGCAGTTTTCTATCAATTACCATTTGCGTTCCAGCGCCACTTTGGGCATCCATGGAGTCTTGAGGGACTCTTCCAAACAAACCGTAGGCTCTAACGTTATTCTTTTAAAGCATCACAGACATGCACTAAATTTAAATGTTGTTGGTTTGTTTTATAACTAGGTCCTATGTCTATGTTTCTCACAGATAAATGGCAGTACGCTCAAAGAGTCAATTCGAGCGACTTTTCCAGATTTATGAAGTTTAAAAAAAACTGCAATGGTATGTACAACAAACGTCACCACACGTCAATACTAGGTTCGCACAATACATAAAGTTTCTGCACCATTTGACGTTAGTTCGGGCGGCCGATGCGTTTCAATGATTTGTGACGCCTACCGTTGAAAGCTCAAACTGTCCAATAAAATACACTGATTTATTGAGAGAATTTTCACTATGTATAAGCCAAATAAGTTCATGTTTCATAAATGATGCCACATCATTGTCTGTAATGTACCGGAAACCGATAATTTTAAAAGCGGATAAACAGTTTTCAGCGTGAGCGTTTCAGCTGTTTTCTCATACTGAAAATCGTTCAAATTCAAATGGATGAAATTATCATCTAGCAATCGTTGTTAAAACTTTGTTGTAGAAAAATTACTTACAGATGTTTTGAGAGCCATAGTGACGAAATAAATTACAAAAAGTAACACGTGCCAGGTTTGAAATCCGTGACATACGACTCGTAAGTTGATAGGTCAACACTCCTTTAAAAAGGCATTATCTTCCGACTAGACGCGTGTTGGGCCTGGTCCAGGCAACTGCCCAACAGTTGTTGTATAATATATTCTAATCACGCGGAACATTATCATGAAATTTTAACTCATAGAAGTATACACCTGTTACAAAATGTTTAATTGACTTTAAAAGTTTCACAGCTATTTACAATACCGGTTCAATGGAGCTAGACTTTGCAAAAAAGTGGCCTACGTGTCAAAATTTTCGTAAATAGAAAAAAAGACTGTATCAGAATACTAATGCGAAGTTTTATTGTTTTTCTTAGACCATCATTACTATGCCAAATTCTTTTAAAAAAGAAGACACGTGCTTTCAAAATTATATATTACGTACACGCCTGTGTATGTGGCGTTATGATTTGTTTAAATAAATAATAGATTTATGGTTGAATTATTTATAACCCGTAATATCAGGTCGATAGTCTATTAATTAAGCTATAATAAAGTATAACTGTTTATGACATTTTCGTAATTAATATTCGATTTTGGTGATTGAAATGCTAGTATGTACCTAGTCGTAGTATTTTATGAACGACGTTTATATTCAACCTTGTGTAAAAATAGTAAGAACAATCGTCTTTTTTCTACTAAAAGATTTCGTCTTTTGGCATTTTTATTTATGCAAAAAATGTCGCTCCATGTATATTAAAATACTGAAAGTATCCAGCTTTATATAGGAATCTGACCCCAAATTTTGTTAAAAAATAAATTAGGCATAATATGATATTAATGGTATTTTATCACAATTTTTTAATTTATAATTTGTTGCAGTACTATTTTATGAAGAAGCTGAACATAACACAAACGCTGTAGCGTTTCTCTGTAGAGAGACGCGTAGCAAATCAAAGACTGCGTAGCAGCTATGCTACAAAAACATTAACGCTAGTGTTGTGAAAACTTCAAAAACTAACCTGGGAAACACCATATCGATACTTCCCGGAAGCATATCGGTGTCACATTAGCTACAGCCCTACATTAACATTCACTCAACACTTGATCCAGGAGTTATCACGTATCGAAAAGAATAGAGCCATAATATTTTATGATCCCTTGTGCGCCTTACCGGGCGGCGTCGATGTTCGAATTTTAAACAAAACGCGCGCGCTCATGTATCGATTATATCGATGAGTCGATAAATAATTAGTCGATTTTTTTATTGGCTATTAATGTTATGAAATAATAATTGTTATTATAGTACTAGAGCATTGTGAATCACATTGTTACGCACGTATACGTAATAGCATTCAGAGCTTTTTACGAGTAGTTTGCGAATTAATTCATGAATCCCCGACCGGTCTCATAGGACCGCGCTGTTATTGTTTTACTATTGTGTCTCGTTTCACGGGTATTGATAGGTTAAAAAAAAGACTACCCTAACTATTCAAGAGTACTAACATTGAAATACAAATGTATTTAAAAAATTGTTTACACAGAAATGCAAAGCAGAAATCGCCTTACAAGCTGTCTTTTTAAATAGCTGAACTTTTAACAGACTTCTAACTTTTAAAAGCACTTAATCGTGCCTGATATTTGTCTTAACAGCGTGCAGGTATCATGAAACTGATATCGAGATAGATAGGGCAATAATTCTTTCGACACAGCTCACGGTGCCAGCATGTTCGCGTGTTCAACCAAACGATCATTTGCGGAGTACAGTCAGAACAAAAAGTTGGAGCGTGGGTACTGGAATTAGTGTTTACGGGATTTTTTTTAGTCGATTTTTATATCAGTTTTAAGACTGTTATAGTCAAAGGAAGTGGCAGTTATATGGACTAGTTTGTCGTTATTATTTGTTAAAGATAATAAAATTGTCAACTTAACAGCTCGTAGACTTTACCTATGGATGATATTAAAGCTTAAAAAGCCGTTAACACTGACACTTCCAAAGAAGATGTTGCACCGTATTTTTCTTTAACTTCCCAAACATAGATATTTACCGGTCTTACACAAATAACTAACAGAGTTAAGTAAAGTCCACCTTACTCCAAACTGACTATAAAGCTTAGATTTATAAGAATAAACACGTAATAAATGTCGCTGCTACCATTACGCTGGATTAGAATGTCGCCAAGGGACAGCCCGGCAGCTTGCATATGTTCAAGTGATTTTTCACGGGTACGGAACCCGTGTTCAAAGGGCACGCAGTACGGTGTCGCAATCACGATCCTCGATCACGACTGGTCCTTCTACTATTCATTTGTATTACCCCCACAACCGAAAACCAACTCTATGTCTCAAATCTTAAAGTCAACACAAACCGCAAAAGGATATTGGCTGGTTACGATTGAGAAATTTGCGATTAGACCATCCGAAAATAAGCTCTATTTAAAAGCGATTAAAGGTCAAAATGATTGCGAAATTATGTTTGCTAAGTGGTAAAATGTCTCTAGACCGTGTCGCTACTAGCCTTAAATGCATTAAGTTTGTTTTAGAGATAATAATCGTTGCGAATGCAAGTGCTTTGTTGTTTCAAAGATAGAGTTGTTGTTGTTGATTTATTTTTGGTCAACCATTGTCGGACTTAATAAGGGTTCCAAATATTCAATTATTATATTGTGCTAGTAACGCTGTACGCGCTTGTACTTATGTACTGGCGTGGTGACTGCTTAATTATAAATTTTACTTATTCAATATGACGCATTTAATTTCTGCCAGTTTTAAAATGAATTAGCTAACGCGTTTTGAAATTGAATTATCAGTTCGATTAATATAAACACGGTTTTATTAACCTGATCTATAACTAGATTGGTATTGCTCAATCCAACTGTGTATTGGTGAGTATTGCATTTGAGATTTAGGCCAATTATAAACGTCGTGATAATTAGTTTTGAAGTTTCTGTTCAAGTTACAAAAGTTTGACGGATAATGAATCAATCAAGGGGAATGCTTCAGAATGCTTCAATTTTTTTTTTTCATTGATGAGATTCACATTTTGCAGGACTGGGTTTGTTTTCTGAAATGATTTGCGACTGTAATAAATATGGCTATACTGAGTTATAATAATTAGAATCAATAAAACCCTCTTAGTTCAGATTTTCCTATTGAATATTTGCTTCGCAAATCATCCTTTAAATCAACAACCAAGTTAAGAAAATTTGAATTTCGCGCGTTCTTTGGAGCATTCATTTTGAGGTCAAAGAAAATTGTGTTTCTGTACAGTAAATTGAAGGTTTCCTACAGAAAATTTGAGAAATTTGAGTTACAAATATTATCCTAAAAATAAACTAATAGAAATACCTAAAAAAATAACAATTTCAAGGAAAACAAAACAGGCGACGTCAAATAATTCCTACATTTATTTCCCTTCCCTATTTTTTTGAGGAAAAAATATCAAAACATTCACCTAACCTGGTTTTATTAAAATAATTTCGGAGAAGTGCGTGAGGTGGGTTCCGATACTGCTGCTGAGCACGCAACGTTGCCCACAAACTTATCTTTACCGTTGACAAAATCAAAGGTTACTTATTTCAGTTCTACTCACTTCAGGAATAATCAACCTTCACCTATTTTTCCCCAATTTCAAATGAAGAAATATATTTGTAAATTGCCAGTATTATGGAGACCTAATCAGTGAGACCTGCCCCTCTAACTTATAGCTTTTTATATTCATAAATATAGATAGATAAGAATAACGCTAAGGCAACATGAAGAAACTAATTAAGTTTGTATTATCTGATGGCTCCCACATAGACTTGTTCTTCGATGGTTTTTAATTTCGTTTATGAGTTGTGTTGGAATTTAATTTTGAAGATTATTTATGGTAACTGTACTTACCTACTTTTAAAGATTGCCTAATGAAGTATTACTTTCTCGTTAGCGTAATCAGCCATAATACCTATATTCTTACTGCTGGAACTCACGCTTTCTCTCTAGAAGAAGGAATGGGCCCTTATCTACTACGCGGGCCCAGTGTGGGTTGTCAGTTGGTTGGATGTCACATGGTTTTCGATTTTTTTATTCTAAGACATGCTGGTTGCAAGTCTCAATACCAAAAATGCTCACGGTATTTTTGTCCACCATTTTGATAACAGTGGTGACAAAATAATATGTACAAAGTTACAATGCAGCCTGCCTGGGTTTGAATCCACAACGTACACCGTGCCGTTTTCTTTGGGACATCATGGATCTCAAAAGCCCAATGAAGCTTCAGGTTTTACCGACAAAATACAGTAATTAATACGGCCGTCGTCTGCCTAATTACCAATGTCTAAAAAAAAATTAGGCATAATTTGAGTGAACCTGAAAGAACTGGAAAGTTTGCTATAATTTTATCCGTATTGGTTGGTTTGGTTCGTCCGTGTTGGTCGTTTGGTATGGTTTTTATGTTGAGAGGCAGTAACATTTTAATTTTCTTTTCCCTGCATGCATCCTCAAACAAAATATTACAAGCATATGATTTTTTTTTTATTTGGTTTATTACCCAATTGCCCCAAAAGAAGAGTGAGAATGTTTTTGATGGTATATATCTTTTCCTTTGCTACACCTAGTCTACGTGGTTGAATAGATTTTAACTACATCAATAAAATAAGGTTCTACATAAGTACAAAAGTATTAGTTTTAGGCAATCAGATGCAGTTGCTGGCATCAAATCTGTAATTAAACTAAAACCAAATACAACCAATTGCATCCGATTGCTTGAAAAGTAGTCACTTTGTTAATTTGGAACTGTGAGGTCGTTTTTGGGATTATGTTTCTGATAGTAACCAAATTTTTTTATTGGGTTAAATGATCGCCAGAAACATGATCTTATTTATGGGTATTCAATACGAAAATTAAGAATTAGGTTATAGCTTAATTTCCACAAAAACAATATTTTCCCCAAAAAAAAATACATTAAAACAGTTTCCTAAACACAATAAAACAATATGACACTCGCATCCCCCATCTTGCGAGCATTTCTCGGGGTGGGGTGGGACGCAGACAAATGGCTAGCACCCCTGCTGCCCGAATGAGTTATGGCCACCAATCGAGCCGCGCCCGACAGCGGCCATTTTTAATTTTTAGGGGTACCTCGCTCTCACCCTTGCCGGTATTATTATTAAGTGTGCGCAGTAGTGATAACATGACGAATGGGGTTGGAGCTAGTTTTTTTAATGGCGGTTGTGAGTAGGTATGTTTCGTATAGTTATTCGTTTAGTGGTGGTTTTAAAATAAAAATTGCCTGTCTCAATTTGGAAAAAGTGGATTCTTATGTCTTATCTACATCAGTTAGTAGGGCTCTTTAGATAAAAAAACATATTATTAGTTTTTGCCTACTAAAAACGCACATTCTAAGATATACAGGTGTAGTATTTTTTTATAATCAATTAGGTGGAATCAGCCCATGCAACGATATAAAAAGTACCTTCAGTACTAAAGCAATACAATAAATTTAACCAGTCGACTCACTAAGTTTTAGAAACAGTGTCTATAATCTTTTCAATGTTTTTTCAGCTCCTGAACTCTTAAACTCCTCATAAAATAAAGAACCCGAAGCAATAACAAAGTCAACTGAAATAATAATCATAAACAAATTTTAAAACTCATTGAAATACAACTTGGCACACACCCGGCCGCTTATTGTGTTACAACACTAAAATTAAGAAGTTGATCCTACTACACTTTAATAAATCCTTATAAGTTTATTAGTTCAGATTTACGCTCCGCAGTACGTAAATATTTGAAGAGCCGCCCCATTAAAATCAAGTTTTAATACGTCGTAAAAACTAATGCGCTCATAATCGTCGATTAAAACAAATTGAACCATAAACGAACATCAATGTTGACATAAATCACGCCCTCTAACGCCACACTGTTGAACTACGGGACATTTGTCGCTTCACTATCGTCTCAATCTCGCTTGGATGATGAATGAGCACTTTTATTGCGGTTACACGCTTGTTTATTTACTGCTTTGTAATAGAATGTCAATAAACAACGTTGATAACTGAACGCGGCAATAAAATAATAATAAAACACGACAGTTATTGTGGCGGGAAGTGGCGCTCTCTCGTGTTTGGCCGCGAAAACGAAACAACTCCGAACAGCGACATCTGCCGTCGAATAGATGAATTAATTCCTTAAATTAATACTCCAAATTCTAATGGCTGGCTTACATGTGGAAGAATTGTCCATACCTACATTTATTCAAATTAGTTATTCCTTAAGCAGGCTACGTGTACGAGACGACAATAAAAATGGAATTCATCGAATGAATGCCAGAAAAAAATATTTATTGTCTAGTTAACAAGCGAAGATCATTTATCACACGCTACGGCACATCAATAATTCATTACTAATAACACAGAGGCACTGACGTAATTAGTTCAATTACTCGCCCACCCAGTAATTCCGCCCCACCGTGTGGTAATTGAATTATTTATCTTTAGCTAAATTAGGAAAGGCAGATAAATGCAATCTTCACCTTTACTAAGGTGTTCACGTTAGACCACATGTAATTAAGTGTTCGTTAAACGGAACCGAGACAATAGATGCGTGACCTAGCCCTGAGATTAATTCCTCAGATAACAAATTTAATTTAATACGCTGGGAGAAGAGTGTTTTATGCGGAACGAAACGTATTCTAATAAGAATTTAGTAGCTATACCTATATTTAACTATTTCTGTTTCGATTTCAATAATTTTGTTTTTAAATGTAAATTTAATTGATTTTAATAAGAAGCCGTCGATAATATTGTGCTAAATTCTATTAATATCACTAATAGCTCCACAAATCTCGATATGGACCAGTTATTAACAAATTCCTTATTAGGTAAACTGACGATAGTTTACATTCTAACTTAAAATGTGATCTCCTCGCCATTAAATTAAGCAATATCCGTCCGGTCCGTTACGGCCGCACAGTTAGTGAATTTCTTATGTCTAGCAATCTAGAGATACATTACTATACAAGGACAATTACAAAGACATTAGTTAGTGGAACATTCCCCGGGTTCATTATAAAGCATCGGGTCTGCACGACCCTCGGATTGGTCTTTGGGTCCTGTTAAGGAATGTTGGCTATTAGAGGGGTCTAAAAATTAATGTTTCCAATTTGTGTACTATGCAGCTTTGTAATCTATTCCAGTTTCGTTATGTAGGTGAATGTCGACCTTTTTTGCTGGGGGTATGACTTTAGTAACACATCGTTAAATTGGTTTAAATTTTTAAGGTCAAGTTAATGTCTTGTCTAGACTGACAATACTGGGACTAGGTTGGCGCATAATCAATGACTTTTTAAGTATTCCGTAATATCTTTCAAGTCATCTCTTGTAAAATTATATGTGAAAATACACTTAGTTGGTATGAGTGAATGATTTACAGCAAATAATAGCCGCAGAAATAAATAATAAGAATTATAATATTGCTATTAGCAGATAATTGGAAAAAGAAAATTTAATCGATTCAAATCTTCTTCCAACTGCTGAAGCCGCATCCATAATGACACAGCAGTGCAGTGTTTATCTATGCGAGTTATTGTACATTATGTGGGAACAATTACACATCCATTAATCAAGGGAGTCCTCCGACAGTTTATTGCGCCTCCGGCCCTCAGCCCTCCAGCGGTTACAACCCTTCCAACTTGAATTACGCCCTTTTCCAACAGCCACCCAACTTTGTACCAAGTTCTCACTTGATTAGCCACGGTGACTTCGTAAAAGTTCGGCTCAGTGTATCCGCTGCTCTGTTGACAATGTATGATAATTTATAACTTGAATTCTAGATTTGGTTTTAAAGTAGCTTACGGCGTTTTAAAGTGTTGGCCGTGAAATCTTATTATGGAATACCGTATGCTTAAATTTATTATCTATGTGTTCTTTTTTGTTCAACACCTGCCGAATTTATTAATAGTTTCGTGTTTTTATTTTTTGTAGGCCTTGAAAGGCAGCTGGAATTGGTTAGATGCGAAGGGCGGTAGGGTGAAACATGTTATTACCTTTTGACGCCTGGTAAGTAAAACATAAACATTTCTACTACAGTTTATCGGCATGCGGAAAATCCGTAAGTTTCTCACATTATAACTCAATTACACACAATGCGTAATAAAATGTCAAGACTTTCTTCTAAATATCCACATAATATTTTTAAATAGAGGTAACTATTTGTGTAATAATTTTTCCTCCGTACGCAGTAATTATTTATTTTTGTTAACATAAACTACCATAACAATGGTTATTTAGGAAATGGGAACTACAAAACTAAACTCACTGAATAATTCTTATCGGTCGATCTATTTTAATTAATTCTTTAAACTACTATTTATAATTACATTAAGGCTGAGGAAAACAAGACTTATTTTTAAATAATTTATTTTAGTTTTACACCGGAAAGCTATAAGTTAGCACCGGACAACTTAGGTACTACGCGTAAAACGTTACTACTATTTATTTTATTATTCAAACAAAAAGTTCGTTAACCCCAAGACTAAGCGCCATTTTGGATTATAGTAACCTTAAAAAATGTACAATTTTTATTGGTCTTTATTTAAAAATAACCTCAACAAAGTAACTTTTTTGAGTTTCAGCCCTAAAAAAGGTGTAATTTTATTCGTATTTATTCAGTACTGCAGTGTTAGCAACACATAAGGCAATAACTGCGTTTTAAAGAGCTACTGCGACGTAAGCGCAGCGCCAGTGCGGACATTAATAATTTTGGCGCGAACAAATGACGCGCCTGATTAATGATTTACGTACCCAATTCCGTGTTGTCCACGAGGGTATATGGCAGAAGCCATATACAATGTATGTATCTGTGTGCTATACATGTTAGGGATCGAGTTACCTAGGCAACTGTTACGCTTCTAAGGGATGATTGGATGGTTGGCTAATGAAGCCTCATTAACTATGTTTTGGATGTAATTTTATCATATAAATGGGTTTTTGATCTTTTAATTTTATCAGTCATTAAAGGCGTGTTTATTTACTGAAGCATGTAGAATTTCACATAATTTATCGTAAAAAAGTTTATACATAATTAAATCACTAAATAGGCTCTTATGGAATTAATTTTAAGCTAAATACTATTGTATTTTTTTATTGTGTACAATAAAGAGTATATCTATCTGTTTATCTGTCTATAGAATTCTATTTAACGTTTGAATCCCCAACCGGTCCTATGAGACCGCGCTGTTATTGTTTTACTATTGTGTTTCGTTTCGCGGGTATCTGAGTAATTAAAATAATGCTAAGGGCCTGTTTCACAATGTCCGAGTAGGCACTACTCACTGAATAAATTCAAAAATGTGACAGAATTTGTATGAAATTATCTGTCAAGTAAGATACTCGAAACTTAACCATAGGTGGTGAAATAGGCCCTAAGTATAATTTGTTTTAGTACTACCACCCTTTGTATGTTACACTTATTTTTTAATTCTCAATTTCATTAAGAACATTAAACATATTTCTGAATCTTTCCTATAAAAGTACACGACATGTAAACCTTACTTTACCGAAAGCCCAGCGTTGTGACTTTTTCAAAACACCAACAGCAAAAGAGAAGCAAAATTTTAATACTATGTTGATATATCATCTATCTACCATATGCGACGCAGGACCAACTGTGGCAGGTCAGGTGCCCCCTAAGGGTCCACTCCAGAGGGCCCCTCTGCCAGCTAGACGCTTTCACATGATTTATGGGGCTCTTATTGATACCCATTTTAATTTGGTCCCATTTGAGCATGTAGCTATGTAGTAGTACCTTTATTCTGCATATAATAATAGGGAATGAGGCTAATTCAGTTTTTTATAACTTAACGTTTCGTCTGAATTAAAAACATTACACTGTCAGAAAAATCTTTGCATTGCAATTTATATCTAACAAACACTAACATAACACACTTAATTATTTATCTTTTATATTATTATTATTGATAGGCTTGAGATTGACCACTATCTTACCTGATGGTATGCGATGATGTGGTCGACGATGAAGCACACTTGCCTAGGAATTCACTTCACTCTTTATTATATATTTTTTACAACCTATTCACTCTTTGCTTAAGGAACCCTAGGTTCATCAGGAAACAAGGACTTCCACTCCATAGCATCTCCTTTCAAGCAGATGATTAATGGTTTTACTAAATTCAAGAAAATGATGAAAAGCTAAATAGTAAGTAATGAATAGTAATATGACAATCAACAAATGAATTCCAATTACCCTTTTCTTTATGTATTCCCTATAATTATCGCATTTGTATAAAGTTACATTGATTACATATCTCTATACACACAGGTATTTATACCAACTTTTCTAAACGTACGTTCTTTGGAATATTTTATTAGACTTTTGGGATAAAATTGGCTCCCATTTAGCATCGGCACCGATATCACAATACCGACTGCCAACCGATTTAAATTTATTTCGGACGTCGGTAACTTCCAATTTAAACCTCTTAATCCTCTATGATGTATGTCGGTATTCGGCAGGATTAAAAGTTCCACGGAAAATAACCGGGAAAACCTTTTCCGGGGTCGGATTGACCCGGCCAGGAGCGGGATTAGGCGGCCGGGATTGGATATCCATAAATCTCGGACAAGGCTTTAGGGGCGACGCAATTAAGCCTCCGCGCTGATATGTCATTTTGTGACGAGTATTACCCAGATTTGGATAATACTAATCGGGTCCAATTCGGTTTTATAGCGTTGAAAATATAATAATTGGAATATTAAAATTCAGCGGCGGTGGTGTACAACGCACAATGGTTGGTCTGTCGGGCATTGCGTCATAAATAATTCAATTTCATAGTAATAAAATACGCGTGACCAGCGCAACGGCGTGAAAACTTTTCAGCAATTACGGGTTGAATATAACAAAAAGCGTCGGTCGGTCGGTCGATCCGACACGGCGGGGTCGGTGAGTCCCGTCCGACGTTCTCGTAATTCATGCATCAGCTTGTGGGCTAGGGTTGGCCGCGAGTGCAGCGCCGATGACTTATAGTTTGTATTAATACGCTTCGAACACAGGAATCCAATCGGACTCGGACTAATTAATTTATGCCGGAAAAGGTATTAGATTATTCAATAATAGAATTGGATTTGATACGTTTAATACTTATGTGCATTGTGAGGTAGTAATAGATATGTGGATAATGTTATATGGAGTAGGTAATTAATAATTTTTTAATAGATTTACATCTGTTGGTTCACACATATCGATTAAGGTTACTAATATTTTATTCAATCAATTGAATTTATTCATTATTTAAAAGCAAAATAAGTACTGTGAGAATCAAAGATAAAAAATGGCCATGAGGACTTGCACACGGAGGGTATTACACTATTAAAGTCAAGCTAAAAACGCTGACAAAATAACGTTTCATGTATGGTTAAAACTCCTTTTATTTTAAACTTTAATTTTATGTTTTGTTAATGTAGTGGCAATAGAAATATATATTCTGAGGAAATTATAACTCTCTACTTTTTACGGTTTATCAGATACAGCCCGCTGACAGACGGACGGACAGACAGACAGATAGACAGACGTACGGACGGACAGCGGAACGAAACTCTATTAAAAATGCTTATTCGTGTGTAGTTGTAGATATTCCTATTAATTGTTTTTATATTATTACAAAATTCACACCAACTATCAGCTTGACAACTGTCCGAATTCTTTCTACCAATCTTTTCATTTTAAAATTAGAAATGTCTTATAATATCTACAGTAGGTACTTATGATAAAGTTTCAAAGATGAATGCCTATTACCTTGAAGAACGATGTAGCCACCTTGAAACTAAAAAGGTACCTACGCCTAATTAGTTAAAGTAGCATTTTATTGCAATAAGTGAAAAGTTATGTAAGCTGTGAAAAATTGCGTCGAGTAATTTCATTAATCTTAATAAATTAATGGATCTGCTGTGTTGGTAGGCATTCTTAAAAAAGAAAACCGCAAATGTAGGTTTACTTTATAGGTGTTATTCTAAGAATACTCCATAGAATATTCGTCGAGTTCCCTCAGACACATAAATTTAACAAAACTACTAAGAAGTAATTGATTTACCGCAGTTTAATTATTGCAATTAGATACGCCTCCTCATCAACACGCAGAAACTCCGGGTTGCGTTAACCCTGCATAATATACAGAACTATGTGTTAAACGCAAAATTACGCACGCCTTATAAATCCAATTAATTAATTTAGATTACCTTCCAAACATTCTTAACGTTTCTCAAATAAACTAAGGAATAAAAACGCCTATTCCATACTTACCTACCCGGATGTGACGAAGTAAGCAGCCATTAAAATTAGGGTTGGGCCACGAAACCCGCGACTAGGGCAGGGCCGGGCCGCCGCGCCCTGGGGCTCGGTTCGACCAAAAAAAAACAAAACAAAAAACACACATACAATGAATAACTGCCGGGCATCGATACAGATGAGATGAAAGATTTCTCAATGTCCGCCCGTTGTTCTTGTTACTTGTAACTCAATATTGAACTCAGTTTTGTTTTATTGTTTCATAATGTTTGTACGTATATAATGAACATGCAATTATAATAATAAATTTGTTAAAACGTGAACCGAATGCTCGGCTGCTTTTGCAAAAGGGTTTAAAAAAAATTGAAGGAATCTCCAACGATTTCATCATTACAACACGGGAGCAAAAAAGCTTGGTTACTCCAAAAATATCTACTTAATAACGGACACGAAATTAAAAAGCAATTTGGTAACCGTTACTAATTTAGGCGGCGCGGCATGGAGCTCTCAATTTGGGAGGGGCTCAGGGGGGCGAAGCGCGGGGGGGTGGGAGAGCACTAATCTAAAAGCTGTCAGTGAACGCGCCAGGCAGCTGTGGCCGCACCATCCTCCACGCGGCGCGCCCTTCTGTGTGCACCCTTCCTTATTTTCCATACGCGCTTCCTATCCAGGTAGCATGCATGATATAGGTATCCATCGCACCAAACAAGAAGCCCATGAAATACCGACTCTGAATGTAATAATATAATAACTATTCCATGAAATTTTAATTGACAGAGTCGTATATAACTTACCTATTAAATTAAACCCTGCGCTCAAAGCGTGAAATCCTATTAATTAACTAACGCACCGTGTCACTTTGATTTACGTTCCGGGTTATGTATTATAGGCTCCTAAGAAAACCGCGTTTCCCTGGACAGCCGATGTCCCAACCTCATTAGTTAATATATTCGACTTGGAAAGCAAAATTTATAATAGAAAAAAACCCATAAGTCACTACCCACATTCGGGACAGATTAAAATCTTTTTACACACCGGCTAATTCTTGTGCGCCTACGCATCTCTAAACTTGAAAATCGAAATATGAACACCTCAGTCAACTGTGTCTTTAAAAAAAAGTTGTTTGTGGAAGTTTAGTAATTAGCATAAGTTTGTTAGTATACTCGTAGAGTCGGTTTTTCCATTTTAGGGGGACAGTAATTCGACTTGTCTATTTTATGATATGAATTTTCGTGTGTCCGGCATTCTGTTGACCATAACTTAAAACTGTTTATTGCTACGTACACTCATAAAGTTGAGTGGCACGCCTCTGTCGGTGTCTGATGTCTAAACAGATACCTACTTAAACAGAATTTTATAAACGTTATATTAAATAAAATGACACAATTTAGTGTAACTTAACTTACATTATTATTTAACAGTTATTTAATACTGAAGGTATACCTGTTCTTCAATCTTTGACCATATCCATTTAATATTGATGAATGTTAAATATTTGTTTCTGATATAATCAATAGGTAGGTTATGTTAATTTTTATTTTTATTAGTTAATTTTTATCAAACAATTTTTGAATAACTGAGACATATTTTATTCTATATTCTTGTCCAATCAGTAGGAGAAGTTTACTCATAATATTTGTTTTTGTCAGCGATTTTCTGAATGCCAATTAAGTTGACATCAAAACATTCAGCAATCAAAACTTTAAACGAGTTCTCATAAAATAGATAATAAACTAAATAAAAGATAACTATTTCATAATAAAAAGACAAAATGATATCTTATAAAAGAATCTAAAAGAAAAGAATTTCTTTTAACCACAAAGGCGTTTATTTCGAACATTTATGTTTTCACGGGAAGTGGGCGTTGTTGCCTAATTAGGACTTAATATAATAGATAGTTAAAAAGTTACACAGTATATTTCTTATCTATAAAATATACAACAGGTGTGTGGCAACAAAGGGAAGATACTAAATTAATTTAAGCTATGCACTTATAGGTGCGTGTACGCAAGAAAAAACGGGCACTATTTAAAAACATAGCCGAGAATTCTTTCAATAGCGTTAGTTAGTTTAGTTAGAGCTTAATTAAACTAGAATTTTAAAAGCCTGTTTAATATTGCAAGGGTGGTATAATTTTCAGCTGCTTTCCGCGAATTAACTGTATAACTTAATTAAAGCTCATTAGAACTGTAGCTTCAATTTTGCGTAGAAGAGACAAAAAAAATTACGACGTCTATAAATTTTTAGAAATCAATAGCGATTCATTTAGTAAACATAAATCTGGATACTAACTTAACAATAAATTCAACACAAATCTTATCGTAACAACTGTAAAATAAATAACTTATGGAATATTAAGTGAAGATCAAACTAAAGTAAGCTTAAACGTGTTGCAAAATCCATTAAAATTTGACCCCATGGAAAGTGTTGGCCCTACCGAGTGTTCACCTTATAGTATCTGTTTTCTATAACCAGCTTAGCCTCAGGCTATGGCATGGCCATATGAAGGAGGGCTGGGCTGTATTGTTTATTATCCATTTCCTTCGCTTTTGACGGGATAATAACGTTCGACTCTCCGTTACTGGTCTTAATATTTGTAAGTGGTTTAATAATGAAAATGGTTTTAAATTTTGTTTTAAAGTTATTGTGTAATGTCTTTGTTATATAAAGAATCTAAAGTAACAATAATTTTGTTTGTTATTTGGTTTTGAAAAATAGCGTCTTCTAATTTTAAAGCAATCTTTATTGGTTTTCTACTAATAAGAACAGAGCAAATGAGATGCTTATCAAAATACCCGTTGTAGGTATCTAAACCATGTTAGGAAATAAATTATACTATCGATTCAATCTATTATATCATCTGATGAATCTATTGATTTTAATTTAGGTATTGATAAATTCATTATGTATTCAGTATGATTCAACGATGTAATCAAACGTTAAGTTTATGACTCGTGAGTCAAAACTTTTAATAAAGCAGAAATAACTTAAGTTATATCTAATATCAATTAGTCTATTATTGTTTAATATTTGTATATCATATTATGATATAAATTGGATATTGTTAATATATTATAAAGAGCTTTCCGTTTTCCGTCATTTGACTTTGCTACTTGTTCATAGGTGGATAACTCATTGAATGTTAGATTAACAAGTCAAATTGCAAGGTTAATATTAATTTATTACATGTAGGTACTGATTCATACTAGCAATACTTTGTTTTTTTTCTTTAGAGTCTCAATAAGTATTTTGTAGTTGTAATGTATGGTCACGTTTTTAAATTCGTATCCTATCGTTACCTATGAATAACAATTTATTAAAATTCATTTATATGTTTTTATAGTGTCTGCCAATGAAATTGACATATCGTCCAAGTTGTACCTACCATCAGTACTTTAATTAAATCAATTTAATCTTCAAATAGATAAAAGTAAAATATCGTTTGGTGCTAAAACTGTGCCTACAAAACAGTTATGGAAGATTTCAATATAGAGCTTAAGTTGTGACAGTCCTCTGGCCCATCGCCCACGTTCGCAAACTGTCCCGTTCCTCTCAATTGACTGTTACAATTTGCGCGGGAAGATAACCCATGTACTCCTCACTTTCATTTCTAGATCGTACAAACATATTAAGTACCTACAGAACTTATCAAAAATTTTGCAGGTCGAACATTATTCAAATTGTCACATAAATCTTACATCGAATTAAAATCATATTCCAAAAACAATAATAATGTTAATAACACACCAACACGTATCTTAATAAAATTAACCGTGCATATACATAAATGTGACATTTTAGTTTATAATATTCGAATTAGAATCAAGCATAAACGTTCGACTGAAGATACGACCAAAACATCTAATATAGAGACCGGTTTAGCGACCGCCGAGCCCAAAGAAATCATCGGGGACACTATAAATTCTGAATAAACCGATTATGCAAAGCGCTATGCGAACATTGATAAAACAAGGAACAAATAATAAGGGCTTGTGATCGAACCCCGAAGCGATTTCGGTAACTTCCTGTTTGGGGAAACTGGAAATGAGGTTTGCACGTGAAGAGTCATCGCCTTGAAATAGAAACATTAGGTATAATCTACCAATGAATATAGTTTTTTGATACAAGAAGTTGATTCTAACATTGCTATTTTAAATAACTCTAATTCTAATCTGTTACTGTGGTAAAGAAACAAAATTTAATTTAAAATAAAGCATTCAACAAAAGCAAATTTTATTCTAATGTTCCCCAAGAATTTTTTATTCTTTTATTTCATCTCAAAAAATCAACAAAGACAAGTGACATCCCAAAGGCACTTGTACAAAAGGGCATTTAAAAAGAGAAATTTCATTTACTCACCCATGCCCAGTTTTTATGGTGTTGCTCAGAATCCTTTGCCCTGGCGACATTTCAATAGAGACTAAAAAATAAACAATAGAAATAAAAACTTGCAAGGCTAAAGAGGAAGGCCGGACAACGCTAAATGAAAGAAGTTTGTAAAAAGTTTGACACATTTTTAGAAACATCAGGCTCGAAATGCTCGGTCGCGAGGACCGATCGTAAATTTTCTGTAGCGTCAGAATGAAAAAGGGGACATCATTGTTGAAAATTTTCGAACGCATTCTGTGATTTCGTATGTAATCGAGTCGCTTTGCATGACAATAATAAACGCGTTGCTTGTTTGTGTTCGCGTTTTCACGTCATTTATTTAGTCTACATGATAGCGTATTCCATTAATTTCAACTACTTTTAAATTTTCGTTTAATCAATTGAACATTTTATTGCGAATTCTTTAATTACTTACTAGGCCAACTTTCTATCGACTAGAGCAATAGCATGTCGCAAGTAAATATGTATGTTGGTTAGATATATTTTTGCATTCACAAAATCGCACCCTCAATCAATGTGATCCACCCTAAATATTTGGTGCGATACATTTTTGTTGGATCCCGAGATTTCCCGGTGATTCTTTTTGGCAATCAGATGTTGGATATTGCAAGCGTCTCTCCTTCCCCCGATATATTTCCTGTGAGGATAAGAGGAGTGAGCTTCTTTCTACAGAAGCACGATAAGAATTTCATTTCCTCGAGGCTGTGAGAGCTTCGCTATCTAAGGAAGTCGCTGACAAAAATACCCAAGTGATAAAAGCTGAATTCAGTACAGGTGTTGGTAATATCGTGAGCGCTTTTTATTTTGTTGTTGAGGTTATGGAGAAGCACATAAATGTTCATACATAGAGCACTCTCGACAAGCTTTCAACGAAAGCGCAAAGCGTGACTCCAACAACACAACCAGAATTTACTAAAATGATAATGAAAAATGTTCGATAAAAACAAAAGAGCACGATTTCGGGGAATATCAAAACGATTCGGATGGAGGTTTGATTTTATGAATTCCTAAAGCTAGGTCTGAACTTTTGTTTCGGTTCTTTGATAAAAAAAGTAATTCGACCCTTCAATGTGGGTGAGCTATATTGAACTTTGACTTGTAGAGATAAGGGTGGTTATCGATTGGTGGGATGATATCAATATGGTTTGATTTCGCTTTTAGGTCTGAGGATCGGGATGACATCTTTTATCGCGATGCATTCCGCTCGACGGTCTTTAAAGAGTTTGTGTTAAGCCGCTATGTTTGTATTTCTAAATTGTCTCATATTTTAGTTGCATTGGATTCCTGTTTAAATGCAGTAAACTGATTTATGAAAAATAAGTTTATACATTTTTAAATAATACGAAGTAATAAATTTATCTATTTGGAACAATTTATAAAAATAATAGTTTTAAAAACGCGCAAACTTTTAAGATGTAGACCGGTAAGAAACTAACATAAAAACAAGAAGATAAAAAGAAAATATATAAAACTTCAGAAAAAGTTAACTTTGCAAACTTTTTTAAAGTCAAAAGAAAATAAATCAGAATAGTTTAAAAACTTAGTAATACTTACAATCAACATAAATCCTTAAAAAATCTCGATCAGATCACTAATTGGATTAACATAGACACTAGTACACCAATAAACAATCTTCAATATCACTATCTTCAAAAACACCAAGACGAATTTAATTCATCAAAGTTTCTTGTTGGACCACAATAAATAAAAAATAAACAATAATTAATTGTTACTATTATCTTGAACTTGGACCGATTAAGTTCGTATAAAATTATTAGGCGCGTATCGGACCGTTCACTACTTCGATACGTATGGCCTATACAAATCCTTATTTACAACTGACACTGTTGTCCATACTATAACAGAGTCGTGTTCTGTGCTCACATAGAGCGGAGAAGGCATCTGCCTGATATTATACGAAACCTACGGCGACGTAAAAACACCGCATCAACCGATCCAGAATATTTCACACAACTTCACGACCCCAGCATACAAGATCGACTGTAAAAAAAAAGTCACGAGGTAGGGGAAAAATTTCGTAAGCCATTATCCGACTCTATACAAAAGTTTTGACACGAACACTTTGCGCTTGGGCACAGTCTATTTTAGTGAAGTGCGAGACGGGGATATTTTGAGGGCGACTAATCGCGGCGCGTGCGACTGAGATAGATAGATGAATGTGTGTCGCATTTGAATAAAGTTTAGGGGGACCAAAGAATCGTGAGCCGCGGGATGCCGAGTAGGTGGTGATAAAGCATTCGTAGCGAGCTCGTTCCCAAATCGAATACGATGAGTAATAATATTTAAAAAGCAAGATTTGTTACCTGTCGACCGCCGGGAGATAATGCCCGATGTTTTTTGGAAGAAAAATACAATTAACTAGCCAGAGCATAAATCATTTTTGTTGTACTGACCCATGCGCGGGCTCAGGTTCTACAATTATGCCTTTACAGAAAAAAGGAAAGGTGACGCTAATAGAAAACTATAGCAGGTTTTTTATTAGGGCGAGTGAATAGAACCGATAATTAGAGCATTAACCGCAGCCATTTCTGTAAGAAAACGCAATTTGCCGCAAAAAAACTTTTTGGTTTGGTCCAGACTCACCCTGAAGCTACATTTTTTGCAATAGCCACATCCGCAAATTAATTCTTGTTCTTTCTAACTTCGTTAATTTGATATATTTTTACCTGATAATTCAATTGGAAAATTACAAGCTACGTTTAAAAATGAAATACAAATTACCGTGGCCGTATCCGATCAATTCATTGTTTTAAACAACAATTTAATGAATCTCTCACCAAAATTACTGGCTTCGTGCGTAAATTTAAAAGCTTTTAAGTTTCATTGCAATAAAAGGTGAACACTCAATCATGGTAAATTTTAAAATTGCGACCTGCCTCAAGCATCAATTACGACGTGGGACTCGAGCACCTCGGATATCGCGAGTGCACCAATCGCTTGCCTTCGAAAATTGCTCGACAAGACCTCTTGGAAATTGTCGGGCAAGCGCTTTCAGAATTGCGGAGCCGACCGACAAATCGGGACCCGAACAACGCAAATTATGGACGCGACTGTGAATCGAGCCGAGTCGAAAATTGCGCTGCAAGTCTGCGATCGGGAGGTCGTGCGCGCCCTAATGAAGACGTTAAGCTAAATCGTGGCCGCTCTTATGGAATGTTATTGTGTTTATATTGATTTTTATGACAACATCATTTTATGAAGGTGGCGCTTAACTTGCCAGTCAAGTTCAACTATACTCTCAGTCATACCAGAATAAATTTTGTCCAACCGCCAACATTATTCAAACCTTGTCGTCAAAGTTAAGGACAGACAACATAAGCTAACCCCGAACTACATAAAATATGGAGTAGAATAAATTTCAACACATACAAAAAGCAGTGTCACAATAATCAACACAGGCAATTTAATTTAAGCGACATAAACACGGGGCTATCTGGCACTGGCATCGATATTAAGGGTGTGCTAAATGACAAACTGCGGCCGAGAGAGAAATGCTTTAAAACGGTGTAATTTTTACTGTTTATCTCTGGATCTGGAAGGAGATTTCACATTAAAAATACCTCCGATGAGTGTTTAACATACTCAGAGTGGATGCGAGCGAATTAAGCTCATCTACATACTAAAGTAAAAGACGCATAAGTCGACGATTCGCTTCGCGGTTGCGCGTAGCGCATTGATTAAAGGCTTTCGCTATACACGCTCTGAATGTTTGCTGGATGTTTTTTTAAATTAATGCCTACACCGATTTGTATATTAATTTTGATACTTGTATTATAATTTTGGGGAAATGTACCAAAATGAATTAGTAGCTCGCGAAATTAAATCTAACAACATGTTTGAACGCTACCGGATACAACTGAAATATGTAATTTGTGGTCATCCGAACAAAACTACTGTTTCTGATTACTATTTGTTCCGCATTTATTTTGGTAATGAAAAATTAAAGATATCATCTGATTTCGAATTACTTTTATGCTGACTTCATTAAAAAAGTAATTTAATAAAGTTGATTGAACTAAGATTTAACGGTGGTAACATATTATTAAGTCATAAAAAGAGAATTTTGATTTACACCCGCGAGAATTAATTAATGCTTGTGTGCGATTGCGACATCTTTATCGTGCCCAAGAGAACAGCAACGTTTACATTAAAATATATGAAGAGTGGCGACGAAATTGAGTCTGTACTTAATTCAGTAAAAGGATGTCCATTATCCAGCTCTTCGCAATTGAGATACGAAAAAATGTAAGCACTTTCGCGGCCAAATAAAAATCAAACAAAGCATAATATATCTGTATAGTAAAGTATACATATGGTTTATAAGGCACAGCGGTATAATCGATTGAACACACCTCTTGATGAAGATATTACGGCGGGCCCGGTTTGCCTTTATTTCTGGACCGGTATGCATAACCTACACGTTTAGATACCTGTAGGCACGACCAGGCGAGGTACCGCCGGTATTGTTAGGTCACGGGTAAGAGCTCTTATATTTAAACGCGATCGGTATTAGTATGTTTATTTAGTCGTTCCTTTGAGGTTTATAATTAGTTGTTCGTAATGTCCATTTGTATGATAGGGAATTGAGTTTAAGTACAGAATATCTGTAATGTTTTGGCAATTGACTAATGGCGTTTTGGAATGAATATAGTAGTAGTAGTTAGCCTATTATGTACTACTGCTTGGCGAAGGCCTCTTTCTCCCATTTCCACACATGTTTGTCCTCACTCTCAGCCATCCCAGACTGAATAAATATACATAAAAATACTTTAACTAAATTTCTTTATTGAATAGTTAACTAAATCGAACACAATATTCTTGATTCTGTATAAAAAAACCTTTCTTTGACACCAAACCAGCCCAAAAAAAAATAAAGGCGAAATTTCTCCAAGAAAATATATAGCGAGCGATACTTCATAATAACTACAATATTTCTCGGGAGTCCCATTAATCCTACCACCTAATATTTCAGAAGCCAATAAGCCACCCAACCCTCGAACGCTGCTGTAATCTAAACGACCTTTTTTAAAACTAATAAAAGAGCTCATTGGAAATAGCCACCGAAAATTTTCAAGAGCTCCAAACTGTGCTTATCGTCGGTAAACAAGAGCCATGCACCAACTGGCTAATGATAGACATCAATCAAGTTCGTCAGTGTAAATACTTTGGAAGTCGATTGCGTTTATTTTAAGGCGTTCTGTTCGCGTTATGTTATGATTTATCAATGTCTAGTACAATAAACTGTTGTTAAGAGCTGATGGGGTATTTTCGGGAGATTCGTTAGCATTTTTTTGGACTATTCACGCTTTGTGTGATGAAAATGTTTTTTTCTTGCTAAGGTGAGAATTTGTGTTTTATTTCAACATTCAACTGTTCCCAAAATGCTGAAGGAAATCATCGTGAAAAAACTGACTTGTTCCAATAAGAACCAAGCCAGACACCAACCTTTAATGGGCTCGGTTGGTAGGTTATTGTCAATTCTCTCTCTTAGAGAAGATACCTGAGTCCTATCCAATAACATATACGAACACTCACTGGGCTCGGAAGGTAGGTTACGGTCCTTCTTTCTCTTGGAGATGTCCTAGTGTCATTTTTCACGGCTGATAATGCAAACACAAAAGATTTACTTAAACCCTTCTTGTCCAACTTGCATATACTTCTACATACGTCCTCATCCCACATTTCCGTTCGATTAAAAACACAATCATTCAGTACATTCATTGAGATATAACTTTTATAATAACACGGAGAACTGGCCCTGCGGTGTTGCAATGGCTTTATAATTCTGCACTGATTACAAAGGGGAGCCGGCGGCCGCAATTTCGTCTTGTAGCCGATCGTGCTGTACATAAATTATCAGTTATTGATGAAGACATTAAGCTTACGTACTTGTACAACAATTATTGAATATCGGATTTTTGGTTTCTCGTTTAGGGTTGAGCTGGTTCGTTGCGCTGTGATGGAGGATACGCAAATTAATGAAGCTTTGAGATAGTAATATAAATTTAAACAATTTTTTTTAAGTTAGGACGTTATGACTTCTCCTGCTCTTGGGCGGAGCGGAAGATGTCTTTTACTCACTAAAACCTACTCACTTGCAAAAATATGGTTTTGACATTGACTTGTTCCTGCTTTACTGTGCTTTACCTTCGTTCCAGGGCCAAAGGCAGGGGGTAGCTTAATGAAAATTAGTTTTCCAGAAAAGGCATACAGAGTAAAAGCGTCATCCCATAGCTTCACCAGCTTGGTAACAATACCATCTCACACACTAAGAAGCAATTGTCAACTAGTAAATGGAAAAAAAAGGGCATCAAATTTTGTACGGAGAAACTTACTTTAACGCTGGCTAAGCCAAGTAGAAGACGAGCGGCTTAGGCAATGTTAAAATAAGTTCGTAAAACAATTTTTAGCTAGATCCTTATAATGTTAATTTACAAATTCAGGAATTACAAATTCAGGTATTTCAATTCTTCAATTTTAAATATTAGTCTGGTATTTCTAGGAACCTGATGAAGAAAACGAAAATAATTATTTTTGTGCGGTTTAAGAAAAATCTAACAATTTTACTTCTATATAACATTTTAGTGTGATTAAAGTGACCCACAGCGGGTGTTATTTATGTATAGAAATCTTCCTCGTTTATTGTTTTTCTTTGTTAGTGGAAACTGTATTAAAATCTGTTACGGAATTTAAGAGGAGCGGATAAGCAAATAGGCGTAAAAAGCGACTTTGTTTTACATGATGTAAAAACAGAGTTAATTTGTTTGTTAAAAGGTTTTACAAATGCATTCATTATTTTAGTAATTCATGCACACTAATGCTTCCCACTAGAGATGCCCTAGATATCGGGAGTCGCAGTACGATCTCTGGCCACCATAAGTGCTAGGTTCCGAACGGCGAGTCACTGGTAGCTCCCCGTCCATCCTTCCGGTAAGGACCAACCCCAGGTTGACGACACGTTGTATTTCACGCGCGCCTCAAAGAGATGTTAGCAAAATTCATGAGGCCAGTTACAGTCGACCAGGCTGCAGAATGTTGGGAAGATTTACGACTGGAAGCAAGGAGGAACATTGTGGTCAGTAAAAGTCTCGCACACGCCCCCGAGATGAGAAATCATAAATATAATTTCTTCTTCTTCACCCGAACCGCGAACAGTGATTTCCACGTAAAGAAAAGACGCAGAAAATTTGAGTGCTATCAGTATTTTCACACCTTAGAAAATTGTGTAGAATAGGCGACGCGAGCGCAACCAGAAACCTCATAGAATAGGTAACATATTAGTATCTTTTGAATCAGTATTTAAGTAGTTCAAAGACCTTGATTTACAGGAAGATTTTAAATAAATATCCGCTCGAATTCTAGATATTTTTATCTCAGATTCTAATGCATTTAGGTACCTACCTAGCTTTAGAATCGGCGTTTTTTAACTAAAAAAACAAGTGGAACGCAATATACCTCAGATAACATCGCGATTACGTTTTCCGGATGTTGGTAAAATATTTAGAGCTACGCTATCATGTCAAGCAATCTCACGTCGAAAACAAGTATAACCCAAGTTACGAGTATCATTAATTTACCTGTTAAAACCACAAAAAAATACCCAGTATTTACGTTTTTCTATTTAGGAGATTTCCGCCTAACTATTTTTTTCCAGCTAACATAGACGGTTTGCAGACGGCGAGCAATGGGTAGCTCGCCGTCCGGACGTTTGGTAACAGTCCGGACGGCGAGAGAGTTCCACGGGCGCCTCAAAGGAATGTCAGCAAACTCTAGGGGCCTAGCAGGGTCGAAGCCTACTGGGTCACTGGTTTGAACGAAATTGAATCCTGGGACCCTGAAATAAAGGCAAAGAAAAAACGGGACTGGATCCTATTCGGTAAAAGACTGACCAATCTTAATAGTCAACGTTTATGTTCATACAGTTATATCAGCAATACATCTCTCAACATTTACAACCCGCATAAAGGAAAAACAATAACTTACACTTAGAATTGCAAAGACAATGTGTAAGAAACGGAGTAGCAGCATATTCCTTTACATCGTCAACCCTACCGGTACTCGAAAAAGAACTGTTCGCTCTGACGAGCTCCGTTCGGACCAGTACGTGTCCCTAATGCACTATAAGGACAATCGGCATTTTCATTTCCGATTTATTCCGACTCCAACCGATGTTTTGCGAACACCTTTATTAATAAACGATTGTTTTCGCGTCAGCTTTTGCACTTCGCTGAATCAGTAATGAGAACAGGACTTTTTAAAACCTCAATTTCTTACAACTTCATGATGGCGACAACCAGTTCTACCTAATTCCGATGTTAATTGCACGAAGAACGAGCAAATAAGATTAATTATACACCGTTTTGGCGCGATTATAATTAGTGAGACACTTCATGAAATTGGCTGTTCACTTCACGTGTCGTCCTACATTGCTTTTTGTCAGTACTGTACGCAATTAGGTTCTTATTCTGTAACGTTTTATTCTTTAAAATATAATCGATACGATTGTAGGGAGAGACAGTCGAATGATTTATGAAACTCGCGCCTTGGCTTTAAATAATACATCGCCGTAAGCTTTCAACGTCTTAGAACGAAAGTCACGACTGTAATTTTAAAATGTCGATATGGTTGTTTGATGATTTTATTATTTGTTCACTATACTTCACGATCCGTCGTATCCGCAGTTGTATATTCTCAAGGTTATTCGTTCTGGGTTTGCATTTTGAATACAATATTATGTGAAATCGAATTTATGTTTTTTAAATTGCTTCTTTGTTGAAGAGGGTATCCGATTCATATAATTTTATACGCATTGCTTTTTAATATAATTAATTCGTATTGTATTAAAAAGCAATCCGTATAAAATTACTAAAGAAGAGAGGTTTTTTATATCAGACAATTTGCAAAATTATATTGACTATTGTAGAGTACGGTAGCTACTAGTAATGATACGAGTACACAATATATCATATAAAGTCTTTTTATCTGACCTTGAACCTTAGGTACGTATGAAAAAAACACTTAACTATAATTATATACCCGAAAACAACTAAAAAACCCTATATTAAGTACCGAATAAATTACTTAATAACAAAAAATATCGTATTCAATAATAATATATCATTATTGAGTAAAGTATCAAGAAAATTATCCATCAAAAAGCAATAAACAAGTTAAAGAGTAAACAGTAATTGCATAAACCGACATCATATTGTTAATCGTAAAACTTCATTGATTTTCAATGAGCTTCCACAAAGTAAGGTAAGTAACATAATTCAAATTCTACAAACTTGCGACTAAGTTCCAAGACGAGATTTGAAATTGCGATTTTTAGTCACCGTGAGATTAGAGAATTAAATTGTTTTGCAGGAGACACTGTCACACTGTAAATAAATATCCCTAATCTACGATCTATGCTGAGAGCAATTAATAAGATCCATAAATTAAAACCAATCAATAAACTTCAAACTTTATAGGAGACGTAATTCTTGAATTTAAAAACAATGTGGAATTAGAAACTTGATATTTATTTTGCATAGTAGCTTTTAACAAAAAAAGCACATAGAAGTAAGAATTTCATCCAAATTAATTTAAGCATACTAATTAATACTATACCCTATTTTAAAATAACGAACACCTGCACGGATGCGGCTTTGCATCTCATAATTTTATTGAATAGCTGACATTTCCTATTTACGACGTGAATATCTGTATATGTTGTTGTCAACAAATTGATTTATGATCCTCCATATGTACCTGTCCTACCATCCATGTGTACCATGTGTTCCATGTGTACCATATGTATGTGTACCTGTCCTGTTTTCTTTCAAACATTTTTCAATTTTGTTAATTTATTAATATTTGTATATAGTCCCTTTTATAGATATCGCTACTGGTTACTTAATTGAAAATAATTTCTAAATTGTGCCCGAAGATGGCTTGTAGGAACATGTTTAGTATTTATCCCACTTTCCGAATGATAATCATAATTTTATAGTCCACAAATGACGTTCAACTTCATTGATAAATCCTTGCTTGTCCCTATCATGACTACATCAACCTGTACTTTCTTCATTTAACCAAAACGCGACCCTAAAATCGCATCGCAAAATCGCACGTCTGCAGCCACAGTAAGATTGTTTACGAGCGTCATTGTTTGCTCTGCTCTCCGTACTATTGTGGGTTGGATCCGCTATTATTTTATTGACTTCCTACCAACTGGTCGGTTTATTGTGCAGGTTAGTATACACTGAATTGTTTGTTATTAAGCACCAAATCGGTTTGTTAATCGTCGCGGTTATTCGATGTTATTACGTCGTTGTGTTAAGGGGTATGATTTTACTTATTAGGTTCTGATTTTGCATCTGTTTTGATTATTGTGTCTTTCTGATTGATGTTCGAGTATTCTTCTATTGTTATGTTTAACTAAAAGACTGTATCTTTGTCTACCTACCTTAAATCAAACGATTTTCTCGAGAGTATGTAAAACTAACTTCCTAACTAAGGCCAGCGTTAAAGTTAAAAATTATCCCAACGAAACTTACTTCCGTGGATAAAAAGTATATTATGTCTGACTCCAGGAAATTAACACCTGGCGACCCTTTTATAGAAATCCGTTCAGGCATTTGAACGTGAAGGATTAACAAACTAGAGCTTCGAGATTTTTTGAAAGAGTTACCATAGCCCAGAAAACATGATTGAAGGAACACCAATTGGTGTTACTTCCTCCTCTACCCAGAGCGGAAAAGTTATTTCATGATTTCCTACCTTAAAAAATATTAACAAACAACTAACCGTAGTGTACCAGAAAAAACCGCACCTACCGGAAGACGCAGTGTTGGTGGGCCTCCCACGTGGTGGACTAATGACCTGGTTAGGGTCACGGAAAATACGGAAAACCGATGAATGCAAGACTCACAGTATCAGTCGTTGAGGCGAAACTTGGAGAAGGCCCAGAACTGGACGTTTTTTGACTGTATTGATGATGATAATACATTTAAAAATACATTCAAAACCAAATATAGATAAGTTAAAATTTAAGTTTGTTACATACATTTCTGATTATGGAAATTAAATTTGTCTAAAACTTACGCTTTTAAAATATTAGCGTGATGACAATATATCCTAAATGTACAAAACTCGTTAGTTGATTCATTATTCTCCAGCAGAAGGGTAACTAATGCCTCTAACACCTCACACAAGACCACTCCCTATGCAAAATCTAAGCAAATTACTTTAAATACAGACTACTTGCTTCCACTATGATTTACTTAGTTTCCCTTCAATTTGTCAACAACATGATGCCATATTTTTCAATAAACCAGGCGTATATTCTAAGCCTGATTTATAGTCAGAACTAGCTTAGATTCTAGTTTACCTGCAAGTACTGGGCCTCTACGATGTAATGAAAGATGTCTCACAGACTTAGTTATTAATTGACTGTCTCAGCAATTAATCGAATGCAGTTTACTTGAAAATGTATAGCTGGAAGTGCGATATTAATGACCAGTTTGGTCCAAGTCTTTGTAAGGCCACTGTATTAACACTTTTCGTGCTAAAGATGGGGAGTTAAGACTGGTAAATAATGGTAGAACCATGTTTTTCCTTGAGCTTACTGTTCATAATTTATATGGTTTATTATTGGACTTTATTCATTTGAACCGGTTTGTTACGAAAATATTGTTATTGCATAGTCGTGGAGGTCTTTGGAAGGAAACTGTGCCTAGTTCTGTATTTATAATTTGTCACTTACTAAAGTTCACTTTAAATTATCTATAGCTACTTTTTTAACGTGAGAAATTACCAAACGACTTATCCGTCTCTGTGTGAAGAGACATGGAATGCTTTTACTGACTGATACCCACAGTGTCAGTACTCTATAGGTAACTTCTTTGAACAATTCTTGGCAACCGTCAACCCTAACTAGCCTCGTCAATTTTTATTTAACGTATTTGAGGCGCGCGTGAAATACAAGCGTGGTCCTTACCGGACGGCTGGATCGCGAGTTCTCCTTTACTCGTTGCCCTACGAGTCCTAACGCCCATGGCTCCTCCGGCCAGATAATTGTACCTACTGACTTCATACCCAAAATGAGACATGGTAAGTATATTTTTTCAACAATAAGTTTTAATAGGTATTTCCCAGTTATATCGCGGTCATCTTCCAGTTTAAGAGGATGAATATACATAGAGCGACTGCCTTTCTGATATCAACAACCTAGTAATTGGGTTAATTTTGATAGAAACCCATCTACTAGGTACTGGCCATTGCTCACAGAACAAATGGACAATAGGTTTGAAAGGTTTTGGAGTGACTAACGCGTGAAAAGAAAACGCAGCGTTGGTATGCCTCCCACAAGGTGGACCGATGACCTAGTGAGGATTGCGGGAATCTGATGGATATGAACGGCACAGGACCGGTCGTCGTGACAACTCTTTGGGAAGGCCTATGTCCAATAGTAGACGGATGTCTTTCGGCTGAAATGGTAACTATGATAGTGGTATTATAGCAATTATGGTTTTGTTTGATGTGGGTTTTTAAAACTTGACTTCCCACCTATTATATTTGCCTAGTAATCATAAAATACTGGTTTCGGAAGCAATAAAGTCATACAAATCACTTATATTCACGGGGTTTTGAAAAGAAAATTCATTTAAGACAAAATATAGGTGACAGGTCAGATAAATAACATAAAATTGTCTAATTCTATATAAGGTATAGACTACACATAACTTTTTACCACAAACTACTTTGAATTCTATGGTCATTATTCGGACAGTGACATCGGAAGATGTCGTTTTTTTTTCTACAAACAGTATACCTTTTATCGCGAATCGGAATTTTCAACATCTCGAAAACCGGTTTTGTACCAAAACTTCTCGATTCTAAATTAATGAAGAATGTTTTGGTGACGATTGAGAATTTTCTATTGGATATATCGGTTACGAATTTAATCGATACGAATAGCGAACGTAAATCAATCGATTTTATCAGTTTTAAATTATTAGAAACTGAAATAGAATAGGGTATTCAAACAATTCGTTTCCGGTTGTTTTAATTTTAATCTTATATAGCAATGCAATAACAACTCTCATTGTTCTCATGTAAGAAAATAGATAATAAATCTATACTAATTATCTACATACCATAATTTAGAAAGTAACTCTTTCTGTCTGTTACTTCTTCATACCTAAACAAATTTTGACAAAACTTGGCATACAGTTGGATTATGTACTGGAATATATGAGTACAGTCAGTACATAGCAGATTAAAGAATCTACTATGTACTGATTAGGTTAGACACTAGACAGGAATACATGACAGTTTTACAACGCATGTCATTTTGCTTCACTGATAATATTTGTGAAGTAAATATTTTCTTACCTCTTATATAGTAGTTACATAGTAGAAAACTACAGTTTTAATCCGCTTATAAATATGTTAAAATTTCTCATAGTGTTTTATTTATTAGTTAATTTAATAAATCATAAAGTTGAAGACCTATATAAGATACGTTTCACTATGATAATTTAATAAGATAGCTATAACTATTTATAGTACAAGACATAATGCTATTTTAATAAGAACCGCTATTTTCTTAATCAAAGTTCTTCTATTTTAGATGATGGTACATTAACAGAGGCAGCTAACTAGGTACTAATATTTCCCTCATAATACAGAAGACAGATTCAGATTCCTGATAGTAGTATATTTTGATAGTAGTTTATATAAATATTTTTTTTAATAGTATATTATTCTTAAAGAAATAAAATGCACGAGTATTATTTTGTATTATTGCGCTTGAATACTCAAGTCTCAACGACAGTAGACGACGATGGAACACACTCACCCAGAAGTAATCTATTCACTCTTAACTTAAAATCCTCACTGCTTAGCTATATGCACAACGCAGTGTTTCCTAAACGTTTTGTATGTCCACCATATAAGTACCGATGGCGCTTCACCGTAGATACATCTAGTGCCGATTATCCGAATAATGGAAGTTGTTTGGCGGAATTAAGTCATATCTACATAGTTAGTCAAGTCTAAGAATGAAATTTTCACTTCTTGCACTTACAAAACTCTTCCGCAGAATATCAACATTTTTTATTCGGAATAAAACTGTTCACATGTAAAATGCCCACACAAGAGAAGCCGGGGAAATACCTAGTTATGCCATAAATATCACATCAAATATTTTGACTACATTTATATGACACATAATGACGAACAAAATTTGAATCAAATCAAGATCCACTCCCACGATTTCGAATTTCTGTGGATGTGATATCATTCTTACTTCCTGAGCTCAGCGATATCTTAATCTACTTATTATGTTTCTGCTTTAATTAAAAACTTGATATTTCAGTTTCAACGTAGCACTAAAAAAACAAAATAATAAAAATTAAATTAAGTTTAGAAGGTGCAGTAGAACATTATTTTAAAATTAAACTGTAATAGCAATGAGATAGCTTTCTATAAAATCTTTCGTCATAATTATTCTTTTACATTACCAATTATTTAAATTAATATTAGATTTAACTGTAGTTTTAATTATTTTTATAGGTTGTATCTAGAGCATATGTAAGCTTGAATTTAATAAATATCAGTTCCTATTTCTAGATCATGATATCATTTCAATGTTTTAAAACAGTGGTTTCCAAGCCGTGGTCCGCAAGAGCTAAAATATGGTCCGCGAAAGAACCAAAGATTTCTATCCAACTGCAAAGTAAAATTGACGTGAATTAATTTATGTTATCATCGTTTTTTCTTGTTTTCTGTGGTAATGCTCATAACTTTTGATTTAAAAAATTATGTGCTATAAGTTTTGAACTAACGATAAAAGTTATCATGTTTTTTTAATAAAATTAAATTTTGTACTAGACTTTCGGTCCTTACTAACCACAAAGAAATCAATATTAGGTCCCCGGTCGATATTATGTTGAGAACCACTGCTTTAAAAGGTTTTAATTAGATTTTAAATAACAACAAGTTCACAGAAATTTCCAAATGCGAAATTGAATGACCATAAAACAAGCAAGCTCTTATAATATTTACTAAAGTTTGTGCAGCGAAACTACGAGTACATGTGGCTATAACAGGCATAATGGTACAAGTTCCTAGGTGCCCTGCAATAATCCATAATGGATAAAAACGTGACCAGGACGCATGTAGCTGCCCAGCCGCGGAACTTAGCGTAGCGTTAAGTCCACTAAGTGCCACCAACTAGGGCTTTCCAACGAAATTGCGTAAAATAAATGACGGTTTCTGTATGTAATTAAATTCCATCCTAGAAGGTTCCGGAGCTTTATACAAAGTGACATTCCTACAACTATACTTAAATATTGTCAAAAAATCTAAATGTCTGGGATTAGGATGCCTACATTCTGCGCTCTACTTCAATGTCTTTATGATATTGTTCATCAAGTCGTTGAGCTCCTTAGTAGTCCTGAGTTGAGTTACACGAATAGTGACAAATAATTGCACTAGCTGGATAGGTCTGCTCAAATGTAGGTGGATCATTCCTCAAAAGACCGTCTGAGACATTAATCTGCATGGATCTCAATTATAATTTGAGCGTTACGTGTTTATTGTGTGGACTCTAAAAGAAACATGTGACTGTTTTTCGGTGTTTTTTGTCATAGTAGTCAGCTAGGTAACACCAGGCTCATCTAGTTTAAATTAACGAAGCATATATTTTATTTTTAACTTTTTATCGTTTTTGTTTAATTCCTAAATATTCATTTGTTATTCTGACCCAATGGTCTATAAGGATCCGGATTCCACCAACCTACTCTACAAAACTCAGTACACCACATCTACAATAAATTTGCCACAAATCGACTGTTAATCTTAGTTTACCGTATCAACAAGACAAACGAGTCCTTTCTTTATTTATATACCCATCGATCAAAGCCAAAATAAAGACGGCAACCGTCGGTACTCCATCGAAACGCATGGTCCTGTCCTGATCGTATGCGAAAATTCCCCACATTGAGTATTCTCCGTATGCGTGCGATGTCAACTGGAGGTGTAGTAGTGAATAACAAACGAGAGTTGGCAGTGAGCCTGTGATGAGCCAGGCCCTACCACGGACTCCGCAAGCGAGATTAACCAAGTTGCTAAGTGAGATTGTGGAAACTGTTAAAGCTGAAGTTGATAATCAACAGAGCGTAGACGTTGTTTTGGAAGTGTTTACTTTATTTGAATTTAACTTGGGTAATGTAAGATTTGATAATGGAGTGTTTGTTGCTTTTGATTGTTTTGTCACTTATCCTTTTACATTGTGAAGTAGCAGTTTTTGGTCTGCGGGAGATTGCTCGAAAGAGTAACCGTGCCCTTGAAAAGAAAATATTTTAGTGAAGACATAACCTTTTGCTGCACCCAGAGCTTGAAAAGTGATTTGATGATTTCCACACAGAAAAAAGTAGCAGTGTTTCGAAATATCTGTTAAAATTAGACCCATTTAATTAAAAAAGTAATGTAACCGTCTTTCAAATACTGTAATCATCCCATTTAGTTTCAATTAACTATTCAAAGAATAAACAAATCGAGACATAAATTGAGCGCACCAAGAACCAGTAGTAGAAGCGTCATGTAGTCGCAATCTTGGAAACAAGAGTATCGGAGACAGTGATGTTGGCAATGAACGGACAACAGAGATAGACACTTGGAGAGCCGTGTCCGGTACCGACCCTGGGAACATGCGCGATGATATTAAATTTATTTATGGTAACATGTCACCCGATGTAGCAGCCTTTGATGTATGGACAGAGTTCGCTCAGTAACATGAAATATTTTTTGGGCTTCGTAGTTGTTTAAAGTTGGAGGATTAAAAAACAAACAATTTAGAAAAAAAAAACAACAAAAAGCATTAACTATAAATAAAAGGATCAAACAAGTAATACCTGTCCAAAAATATGATCAAGAAGAATGTAGCCTAGTTTGATTGAGTAACAGAAGCGCTATAAAACATAATTCTTTCAAAGAGGATCTACCGAGAGAGCAGGTCATTGAAGCACAATAAATCGCTCAAAACGATGACCTTAAGCCACATACACTTTCCAATCTATCGTCACGATATCGTGACGGCGTCGAAATCCTCAGATCAATTGTAACGTGTATGTCTACAACGCCAATCATATTGCAGCCAATTTGTATGCTATAGATCGTCTGAAGATTTTTTTCGTTACAAAATATTTGGCAGCCTCTAGAACTTTGCAATTGGCAATATATCCCAGTAGTTCACTATCAAACACTGTTCCAGTTTCCGTAATGCTTCCAACTAAAAGAAATACATCTATCTGTCTGAAGATGTACTCGTAATATTCTAATTCAGCCGTTTTCCCAGGTTACGAAATGGTTTCTAAAATAGAATTGCATGATCCGATATCTCCACTCTCCTGCTTAGAATTCCTTGGACTCTGAGTAAAAAACCCAAATTATATAATGCGTTTACGGTGACTTGGTCTAATATCTGTTTATACAATCTGCCTGCGACTCATCTAATTGATGGGACCGTGGTGTATACAGAATGCGATTATTGTGATTCATCGTGTCACCGGTGGCTACATGATGAAATTTACTAATCTCTGCCTTATATAAAATGCAGCGCCTGTTTGTCTGCGTGTTTGCACAATCATTTCTTTAATCGATGTCGTGAAGGGAACAGGATTTATGATTTCTTTATTGTTGTTGGAACAATAACTTTTAAAAGAACTCTGTGATGGATTGGAATGGAATTATTTATTGTGAATATTATATTTCTTTTAGGAATAAGTTAAGAGCACGTGTTTTGTTTGAAGGATGCCGTATTCAAAAACTTTCAGTTTCTAAATATTTAATATTTTTTTACGCCATTTAAATAATATGCAAATATTCTGAAGGCGAATCAATACCTAAACGGTCAACATCTTTTACCAACCAACTTTCTACAATTACAGATTCCCTGGAAAACCAGAAGCAAGCTGTATTCCCACATTAAGGGGCCTTAAACACACCACCAATGAAGTCTTCAAGTCGAAGCGGACAAATTACTTAATTAAACGCATCAATGCGTCCTCAAACCAATAATGAAGCTTAAAACTGCCCGTTATTTTTCATCCGAGACAGGTAATTTTAATGCATATTTAATGGGCAATTCTTGGCTTCAAATACAGTAAGATAAGGTACGGCTATAATGCATGCAGTTTGCCCCCTTGTGTTATTTATTGTGTGATTTTTGGCAACAAAGCTTTAGCCCGGTACTTGGCTCAGCTAGATGGGTGCAATCTTCATAATGCATGCACTTTTGTATGATACTGCTGGAGGCGGTTTGACGTGGCCAGTGACGTAAGCACTAGAGTGGTTCACCCATTGCATTTGGATCTGTTATCTCAAGTTATATTGTGGTAAATAGCGGTTCGAGAGTATATAATTTCTATTTGATCTTAGAACGTATCGAGTGTTTGACTAGGCTTCGATCCTGTTCTCTACGATTAGGAAGTAGAACGACTTATCAATGGGAAATGTATTAGTATTGATAAGTTTGCAATCAACCTAATGCTTCAGGAATTCGATGACTGGGTGGTCTGTGTTCGGCGTTCTACTGAGATGTACATACATACTACAAAGTTTGTATAAAGTTTATGAACAGTGCTTGATGTTTCTTAAGTTTTTATGACGAACATATTTTCGTGGAAAATATAAAAACGAGAGAAAGGCGCAAGTGACGAAAATTCTCGGAAATAAAGCGGTGCTTGTGCGTAGAAAGTTTATGAGTTTATTACGGTCATATTATAACCAACGGTTTTACTGATAGGTAAGTCTCACTCACGTAATGTAGCTGGACTCGTAAAAAGTTGTAGCAGCACACATACCTGTGAAAAATAAAAAAGCTATTAATTATGAGCTGGTTTATAGTCGATTGGGAGATAAGAATGGTTAGAAAGTTATTGCTTAGGTAACAAATATAATGAAACTAATTGGGCTGCCTAATCACTTGGTCAAGCTTCGTGAAGAAACACAATATTTATTGTAAAACTATGTCAGGTTATGATGTACAATTTTTTTAGGTTATTTTGTGACTTTTCGTATCAGACTTTCACTTGTTAAAATCACACTTATGTTACTTATTTGACCTTTGCGTTCCAGGGTTTCCCTCTCAATAGTCCACCCACGTGGCCCCAAAAGGCTGCGGAGCTGCTGGGTCACACCACGTTCGCGCTGTCAACGACTCGGACTCAGCTCGGAAGGTTACCGGATGGCCATACCGCGAGCTACCCATTACTAAGGATCCCAGAGAGATACAGGACTCAGAAAAATAAAAGTCAAATCACAAAAATCATCCCTGCACAAAAACAATGCGTTTGAAAGGATTATCGCGGCCCTGGAACGTAAAGAGCACCGTATGGAACACAGGTGGGTTTTAGTCGGTAAAAGTTTGACAGTTTCACTTCGTTTCACACCCATAGCGGGAGAAGTTATTTGATGCTTTCCCATCCTCAAAAAATAACAAGTCACAGAAATTACATTCACATCCAAATCAGCATTTAATTCCATCTCAAATAATAGGAACTTGTAGATTCGAGAATCAACATCGCCCCAGCCCAGAATCCCTCCAATTCCACCGCCAGAACATGCTGCAAGAGCCTAATGAACTAATTACCATTTTTGCAGAGCAACATACGTGCAACTACCCTCAACCAGCCTCGTACCGTGTACTTCATTATGACAAGCCTCTAATTTGGCCGAATGACATGTCTGCCAGTCGCGTCATGAATAATTCCGTACAGCCGTGTCCGGGCCGTAGCCAGGCCTTGTCCGGCCAGTAAAGACGCTTAATTGAGAGAACAACGTGTTTGTCGAATAAAAGCGTGTGAACTTTTTTCTGAATCTTAATAACCTCGTTTCGTAAACGGACAGTTTTGGATTTATGACGTGTACTTTTTACTGGAGCGACCACTTAGTACTCACGAAAATGAACCTCAATGCTTTTTTTTAAGGTTGATTTCCCACCTCTCTCTCTCTCTCTCTCTCTAATGACTTCTCCCGCTCTAAGGTAGAGCGGGAGGGCTTGTCAGACTTTTACTGACTAATTTATCTCACTCTTGTTCAGTTACACTTTACGTCCCAGGAACCACGGGTCTCACTTTCAGAAGTCGACTCATGGCCCCAGTAGGTTTCGGATCTGCTGGCCCCTACGGTTTTGCTGACGTCTCTTTGAGGCGCACGTGTAATGCCACTCATCGTTGACGAGTGGGGCTCGGTCCGGAAGGTTACCGGATCGCCAGATGGCAAGCTACCCATTGCTTGCCATCCGTAATTCCACCGTGTACTCCATCTCGTCTTCCACAAAGTCCGCACAATGGTGACACCCAGGTTTTTCTTCCGCACGAAAACGGTGCAGTAACCTCCTGAATTTATCATGTCCGAGGAGGAGTTGCTTCATGCAAAGATAAGAACGCCCTGATGCCTCTCCAACCACTCCTCAATGAACTTCAATGCGTTGATGAACAAAATTATGTACTCGTATAACCTAACAAAAAATCATGCAGCAGAGGAACCAGTTCAACTTTTGCATAAATACTGAATTAAAAATAGCAATATAATTAATATTAATAGTCAATATTAACATACTAAATTAATATTTTTACTTGGCCATATAAATTTTAGTAAATGCACTTTAAAAATCACACCTCGAAATTAAACATACCTACCTGCATCAGATAATAAATAATAGCCTGCGACTGTTTACTTTTCATATTTATTCTGTGACAACACATTCGGGGAAAATCGCGCCATAAATAAATCTCAATAATAAAGAGGTGACGTTTAATATATGATTTATTTATATATTATGATTTATAGTATGTAGAGCCGAAAATACCGATCGGACTAAGCAGTAAGCACCGCCTACGCCCGGGTCAAGCATAAATCATATTGCGACATCTCAAAAATGCCAACTTCAAGAACATGTTGGCCCCGTGGCCAGTACCGCACGCACCGATCGTAAGACAAGAAAAACAAACGTAAAAAATAAATTACTTTTGTATACCTTCTTTCTTTCCCGTTGTTGGACGCCGAACAACTCATAAATCACAGAAAGATAAGCATGAAAAGATTGTATGAGGTGGGTACACGGTAGAACTAAACTTTTCGTATTCTGTTATCTCGCGTCAAGCAGTGCCTACAAAAAACGTACGCCCACACCTTTCCCCGAAACCACTTAGGAAATAGACCAAAAACAAAACCTTACATAACTAACTGGGCAGATTGGTCAAGCCGACAGATTAAAGTAATATAAAATTTCTCAGTAAGTGTTAAGTATCACGCAATTTTTGTTACAATTTAGATTTTCTTATCTCAAATTCTATCATAATAATTCTTTATTTTTTAGTTGAGACCAAAGCGGTGGCTAGCGACTATGCGAATAATTATTGTCGCAACGCAAAGGAATGACTGCACATATTTTATTAAATTCACAGTGATATTTCAAAAGTTACGTTTTTAAATCAAACTGGTTATGTAGAAAAGGTGTCTGTAAAAACATCCGAGTGTTACATGCGAAGTAAACTTTATATACGACGTACAAAATTTACTCGTAATAAAAGTAAGTATAAAGCATATATGTTAGGAAAAATCCTAAATCTTCCACGGTCACCTGGGCGCTTAACAAATAGTCTTGCTCGCGACCGCATGAGGGGGGCCGTTTTGTCAGGGCTGGTATACACGAGCGCCTACTGAGCAATTAGATTTGTTAGCTTGTACCTACCCGAAGAGTTTCATCACGCCCCCGCTCAACAACAGATGCTTGGACTAATAACCTCTCGAAGTTTCCCCCTTGCCCCCTCCGCCCGCGCGCCCCTGGGACTCCCGCGCTACCCCAGCCTCCCCAAGCAACCCAACTAAGATAGATTGCGCCACCATTCTTGCAATTTTCCTGTCGTATCTTGCCTCGTAAATTCCTAGTGATATATAGGTTCGGATCTCTCGCGATGCGACCAGGAGCATACTCGAAATATGATAAGAGTTATTTATTATTGTTCTTATTGGTTTTCTAAGGGGTGGCAAGTAATAGTATTTCGTTATGGCTTTGTGTTGTATTTTGATTGGACAGGTCTCCCGATACCAACTTTCAGGATGAGCCGATTGTTTGTTATGTCAACATTGACCATTTTTGTTTCTGACCTAGACTATAAATCTAAATTTTGAACATTTTTATTATATTTGAGCAGAATAGCAATAATTTTTAATAAATATGTTTTACTTAATACCGGACTAAACCAAACTGCAGTGTACCACAATTTAACATCATTGATTATATTATCTACTCTAAATTCATTTTGTAGATCCGTAGATGGGTGATATCAATGTTCAGGTAATATAAGACTAGAAAACCTATTGTCAAATACCATTTTCGTCAACCGAATAAAGTCAAATAGTAGGATGATAAAAACAATTGGGGATGGAAACATAATAAACCAACTTACTACATAGAACATTAAACACTGATAGACAAAATTAAGCTAGATCGTTATATGGTCCTAAAAAGACACAAGTTATTAAGGCCCATAGATATCGCAAAACATAAATCACAGTAAGTACTGTAAGAAACTATGCAGACTAACTTAGAACAGTTTAAAGCTCTGCTAATCCCGAAGTATCCTTCTGAAAGGACGATGAAGGCGGGAGACAACTGAATCTATCTAGCAGAACTAGATTAAACGTTGACCCAATTTCGCTTGAAAATGACATAAACCATATCTATAAAAAATATCTATCTTCCTTGCCAAATAGACTACCATAGAATATAGGAGTTAAACAAAACAAGAGCGAAACCAAATTACTCGGCAAAACAAGCGAATACCACGACTGTACGTAAATTAAACAACAGAATCTTCATTAATTTGGCGCCAAATTAAAAACAGCCCAGTCCCTTCCATGCGGCGGCCATTTTCATATTCTAATAGCAATAAATTGTCATTGCCATCAGATGGTTGATTCATAGCAGGAATTTAAGTGCACTTTTATGAATTCGTACATAATAATGAGATGGTATAATTTTAATGAACTATTAAATCGATTTGGTAAAAACAATGTGAAATAAATAGCTCAGATATTTTGACTCAGAAAGCGAAAGTTTAAAAACCTGGAATATTTATTGACAATGAAACAAATAGTGCCAAAAACATGAAATTATAGATTTATGAGATAATTATGAAAACTGCAAATTGCAGTCCTTACAAATATATTTATTTTACTAGTTTGGAAATGTTAGCAACAAACAACCTTAGCTACAACGTTGCTTGATACTAGAAAGTACTAAATAGGCAATTGAATATATCCTGTCATTTAAAGTCCTCTTCGAGTATTGTGAACATTGTTACTCAATGTAGTAAGTGCATCTTGTTTAAGCACTGCTTCAATAAGTGGAGTACCTTCATCAAATTCAACTAGTTTAGGATCTAGTGTAACAATATCAGTAGCAGTATTAGGTTCGGTCTTCTGCTATGTTTTTCTGCTTTTAGATGCCTATCGGGGCTATGAAATTTTGTCTAAATGGATGTCATTTCTGCCAATCGTTGGTTTCTTTTTGCTTTAGGCGCAGATAGTATCCAAGGTATGGGTAATTTAGAGTGCGTAACTATACGACCAAAAGGAGTTTCTATGGGTCCTATAGTTAAGAACTTTCATCTAATTCAACTAGTTTAGCATTGATTGTAATAGTATCCATTTCTATTGTGTGTGTTACTACTATGCTTTGTCTTGTGTACAAATGTTTCGCTGTTTTTACCCAGCTGCTTTATTATCATGTATTCCTCCCTTTTCAACGTTTATGAGGCATCTGCACTTATCGATCGAAAACCTTGAATTATGTTTTGGTACACTCACTGTAGTAACATAGACTGAGCGATACTGCATGTTATTGAAAGTGATAGTGGGAGAAAACCACCAAGAAGTAGGGTTTAAAATAATTCTTAATCACGATGAAGAGAAGGAAGTGGATCAAACGTCAGTTAGAGAAGTAGGAAACCTCCAAACAGCATTTATGTTTATGATGCATTCGCACTTGTCGTTTAGTATTTGTCGAAGGCATAAACAATTGGAAGGAAACAGTACCCTCGCAGACGACGGAAGTAAGCCGAGTGTCGGTACCGGAAATGTTATTGCCGGAACGACTACTACATCCGGTCGTGTAGACTTCAAGTCTACGCCGGTGACGATAACTGTCTTTGCCATTTTTGAGAGTACCTTCGTGGACTATGGTACGGGTTAATGCAACAGTTATATAGAAAATGGTGTCTGAATCTTTGGAATGGGATTGTTTGTAGTTGGCTTGAAACATTTCTAAATGAAATAGATGATCAGAAATTTTATCCTACTAACAGTTTAGATGGGTTAGGTTGATTGCCAAACCTATTAGACCATCGTTGTCTCAAGATAGCTAATGGTCGTATTATTAAGAGACAACTTTGTGTAAATAAATTCCCAGGCATGAATATTTTAATTCCTAGCTTTTCAATTCCAGTGAAAGCTCTAATATATGGCAACTATTTTAAACACCAAGAATTAAGTTATGCTCCAAGAGAACAAGAGTTATAAATGCTTGCTGGCAACACTATCTAGGTATTTGTAGTTAAGTCAGGTTGTGGAAAATATCAGGTTTACTTTTACTTTGGATTTTCCGAAGAAAGTGCTTTATTTATATTACTGTTGGAAAATTGAATCTTTATATCGTTGTTACTAAAGCAATTTGATAGTAAGTTATTCTATTAGTTTAGTTTGTGTATTGTTTTATCCATAAATAACAAGAAAATAAATTGTTGAAAAGCTTTAAAAATTAAAACTATTATAATAGTTGTTATAATTTTTTTAGATGGATCAAATATTCTAAATTTAATAGATAAGAAAATAACTAAGCATCTGCTAATGACCTCACAAAAACCGAAGAATCTTTTAAGTAATTGCCATCAAGAAGATATGCTATCTAGCATCCGTTATTCAACCATTTTTAATCTATTACACGTCTTAATAGATATCTATCTGAACACAGTACTAGCCCCGTCCATTCTTCACATTCAGGGGATCCACGCACGAAAACCCATAACCTCAAGAATGCAAAGGACTCGAACGATTTTTAATACACTCGGCACCCCATAATGGGTGTTTTCGCACCCCAGTCTGCGGTGACATTTCAAACCCACCGTTCTATGAAAAAACAAAGCTCGAAACATTATGCAAATGGCATTATGTCGGTATTTTTGTACGTTTCGCCAACTTTATGAGCCGAATAGAAAGGGTTGAAGGGTTAAGACAATTCGGGATCGTGAATAAATTTTTTTGATGCCTCATTGTCATTATTTTTTTCAATATGTACTGAACCCTCCGTGTGGTTACCCTTTGCTTTAAGCGTTAGATAAAACACTATTCAATTATTAATTCTTTTGTTGGAATCAATGGTGTTATGTAGTGGATCGTCCATCTGTCTGTTTGTATCTTTACCATGATGCCGTTTTTATTGATGACTCTAATTCAATAATGGATGAAGAGAAATAGTCTATATGTATCGTCCAATTAATCAGAATGACCAAAACGAATAAATTCAATTGCTCTCTAACGACAATCTCCAGACATCGCCCACATTTTCACACACTCCCTGTTTACATCATCTACTTCACATTTAAATTAATCTGTGTGACTGCTGCCTGAGTTAGTTAGATCACTCAATTCTCGTATTCATGCCAATGACGCAAGTGGCTACTTACTCCGGGTTATCATTCAGAGCTAGATCTTCATCACAGATTTGCCAACGAGACTTGATATGTGGGTTCCTCAATTTGTACGCATTGACGTTGAAAATGACGGCGCTCGTCGCCTGTCGATCAATTTACCTAGATTCAGGTCACTCAACTAAGAGACGTACTAGAAAATGGATGAGAGTATTATTCTATTCATTCTATTCTTATATTGTTACAGATGGGTCAACGTATGTTCTGTGATGAAACTGAAAATTACCTACTGCAAAAGTATTTTGTTTTCAAATATATTTTCATTCTTATTATATGAACTCTATTTTACATGAACTCACCTAGCAAACGTAACTTATCGTTCATTCATATCAAAATATTAAAGCTTAGGTACTACCTGCAATTAATAGAAGCACATAACAACACGAGCCCATTTCACAAAACCCCAATTAGGAATCAATCATCTTCAATTAAAAATGCACCTTAACGATCACAAAAAGAACTCAAAATCGTTTGTAAAACTGACAAGTAATAAAACCTTTCAAAAATTATGAGCTATTCCGAGTAGTTCATGAATGGTCACGCGCGAGACTCAAACACCCACTGCTGTCAACTTCTAATATCGTGTTTGAAACATCTACCCACGGGCTGTCAGTACTTATTATGATACCTACATGTCAGATTGTCAGGCCGTCGAACAGGCTTGTGTCGTGTTCCATTTAAAACTACACAATAGCATGATGTACGGAGCTATTGTATTGTGAGCTTAGTACATGAGAATCAAAATGTCATACAGCGGTTGAAAGTTAGGCGGAAATATTGTAAGGAATTGTACAGGACAACTTTGTATGAACTAGGTAGATAGAATTATAAAGATTTTTGAACGAACGTTAATGTAGAATAAAGCTATCAAAAATAGTAAATAAAAAGAATATCAAAATATATTCCTACAAAAACAAATACACCAAATATTGTATTTTGTGTATTTGTTTTAAATGAACTTTAGTAAAGATACTGGACATTAATAATGTTGTTTAAAAATAGAACATGTTTAAATTAGAACATGGAAACTTGTTCAATTTCATATTCAAATTCATTTATGCTAGTAGCAACCCAAAAAGGGTAGGGATAATATTTACTGGAACAAACCTTTTACAGCTTCGTGTAATGTAGGTCAAAAGAGCTAACGACCTAATCAAAATAGCTAATACTGACCCTGCACTCAAGAATGCGGAAGACGTAGTTAAGAAACATGCGTCATTGGAAGCCTAAATAAAAGATAGGATAGAGGAGAAAGAAGTCGATGAACAATTTCTTAGAAGTTGAATGATGTCTGAAGGACAATATCTTTATTGGGTTCACTACGTCGTAATATAATGCACTGTCTGCCATATACTATAATTTAGACACTATTATTATACAACATGGAACTGGAATAATGCACACCCTTATAAAATTTTAAAATTATCTTACAAACATAATTCAAGTGCCGAAATTTTTGCGCATTGGCATTGATAATGAATAATCAAAATTTATCAAAATAGTCTTTTTTGGTCCAAATATATATGTCGCAGGTTTTTCATAAAATTAGGGTTTTGATCAAAAACCTAGGTTTTTGATGAAAAACCGGAAGATGACACATATTTAACTCAATTTCATCATAAACCTGTATCAATCCAGATTTTTGATCAAAAACCTGAACTAGTTTGGGTTTATGATAAAGTTGTTGTCAAAACCACGGTTTAGATTTGTTTTATGACAAATAAATGAATTTAAATGAAATAAATAAAACAATCCATCATCATTTGCAACTTAGTAAAATGAAAACAATTATTTATTTTTCAAAAATGGTCCATGGGATGTGTTACTTAATCCAATTAAAAAAAAAATCTTCCTTTCATAGGACCATTCAAAGAACACCATATAAGGCTTTGTTTGGCACAAAGTTTTAAATAGGACTGAAAACACACATTCCAACAGACTTATTAGATAAACTTATTACGGAAGAGGAACTTTATCATAAACCCAAACTAGTTCAGGTTTTTTATCAAAAATCTGGATTGATGCAGGTTTATGATGAAATTGAGTTTAATATGTGTCATCTTCCGGTTTTTCATCAAAAACCTAGGTTTTTGATCAAAAACCTAATTTTATGAAAAACCTGCGACATATATAAAAATTATTAATTATTTTCGATTCAATAGTCGATTCCGAACGTACTACTATCAGGATATGCCTTTATTACATGTATGTTGTATATGAAAACTCCTCAGTAAAAGCACACATAATAAAATCAAAAACTGGGGCAGTGTGCCTAAAAAAACCTGACCTGAACTTACTAGTCACACAGAACTAAATATGCGTTTACATTTCTTTAGATAAAATAGACAAAAACACTATACCCACCTGAAAATCACTGGTTGATAACTATCTTGAGAACAGTGACGAAATCAGGTTTCAAATATGCAGCTTTTATTTCTATTAAAATATTCATCAACGGAAATGGACTGTCAGGCATTACATACACAAATTCACACGTCTAGATTCGTCATCAGCCACAAATCTCTGCCAAAATTTCTTCAAGCAGCAACAATGTTAGAACTAACGAGCACTATGTAGTACAATATTTATCTTCCGACGCAACCATTACGAAAACTTTTTTTATCTAACACAAAAATAGTAAATTACTAGTATTTTCAACCATTCATGTTACATAAATAGCTTCAGTAAATACGAAACGTAGTCATGTGAAATATATAGCGGGATAGAATTTATGTCCGTCATCACAGCGGTCGGGTTGAATCCTAAAATCAAAATTATCATGCAATTTTAGCTAAACCAAAACGCATTTAGTTGACAGAATGAGATATTTCCGCAACATAAATATGTTTTGCATGCTTCCCTAATGACAAAATGTTTGATATTCCACCGTACCCACCATAGGCTGGACGCGAAAAAGGAGAAGCTTTTGTCCGAAATAGTTTGAATGTGAAAAATTTAACAGTTTTGTTTTTAAAATTCGGTAGGAATTTAAAGTGGTTTTAAGAGGATTTATGTTTATAATATCATGTATTGATAGAACAAAATATGTATATATTGTCTTTTGGAGTCATTCCTTTTTAAAAGTTTATAATGTACTCCTGTTTTCAATTCCTTATGTTCAATGCTCCTTATAGTTTTCTGTAGTTGCCTCTCAATATGTAAATTTTCTAAAAGCTCTGATAGTAATTTATGTACGAAACTATCTCTAATCAAGTATGTATTGTACCCCGACATCCAATACGTCATTTGCATAACCCAAGCACATGTGGCCATATACAAAGGGTAGAATGGGCCCTGTATTTAATTTTCATAAAACGAGAACGGTTTTAATACGTCTGCGGTCGAATAATAACCTAACCCTTTCTATTTCAAAATTGGCTTCGGTTGTTCAACCGTTTAATTTATTATTAGTTGGACCTACACCTATGTACGGGCGACGTAGGGAGTAATGAACAGTCTTATTGTGGAGATCTAGGGTTAGTAACGCCCCTTGCTTCAAAACCACAATGGTAATCTGAACGGTAGTCTGGTTTTCAAAATTATTTGAATTAAGAACGTCATGTGTTTTATGATCTGCCAGTCCTGTTCTACTTTCAGCCTCTGTTGTAGCATCGCTGTCTTTTTTCTTTGTTTATAGAAATAGTTTCTCTTTTGTTTTTGTCTCTTTCTCCAGCCTGAGCAATAAACAAATAAAGCTTTTATCTTGAAATCCATGGCTAGATAATCAGCGCGGGGCATCCGCGCGGCCGGGCGCGATGATTTATGCAATACTAACATTATGATACATTTGCATTTTGTTCACAAAGCCAGCAATGTATGCAGTAACGCTACACAATAGCTACGGGTTAATGTAGACTTCGGTTAGTCAGGAATGGTTACGAGGAATGATTAGGTGCTATTGTTTATGTGATGCAAATGTGCGGCCATTATAAATAATATAGTATTTCTTATTTAGATTGAAACACATAAAGTTTTGCTTCTAAATTGTTGTGTGAAGTTCTGCTTGAACGCGTGAAATTTTGCAGCTTTCGCTGTGCAATGTAACAATGACGTTGATGTAAATGCAACGGTTAATATTGCATGTTTTTATTCTTCATGATGTGGTTCAACATTTTATCGGAATTCAGGCACGAAATCCTTTGCCGGAGAAAGTAAGAAATAAATGTTAAGTTTATGGATTTCATCAACATTGATACGTTGACAATGAAAGTGAACTTATCAAGTCAATACATTCAGAAATAAGTGTCCATATCTCAAGCCCCAAAACCTTTAGTCCCAATAATGATGTAACTAGAACACGTGCCTTTACAAAAGGTCGCATACATTCTCTTAATACTGACATTTATGTCACGAATATTATGTTTGACAACTACTACAGGTCTAGTTTAAACATTCCACGTTCCGTTCATTAAGGAACTACACACCTTATCATGATTGAGACAAAAATAGGAATACCTCATAATTGGGTTGTTGTATGGATCAAAAATATCCTCACTTATAATTTCTTCGTCCGTTACACTCCTGCATTTTACGATCATAAACTTACAGCGGACATAAAACAAACTAAATTCATTCATTTGTCAACTATCTTATCTCAATGTCTCAAAGCCTACAATTCTTTGCTGGGACGATAAATACTTTTTGCAAAATTTACAACGAGCGAACGTAATTGCCAAGAGTTTGTTGCGATCGTTTTGAACCTTGTTGTTTCAGTATTAAGGTTTAATTTATTGGGATTGAATTGTTGATAAAATTGCGTAGTTTCTGGTGCATCTTTATCTGCGTTAGCCAGTGGTCCGCCAATGCCGTTAAATTTATTAACTGCGATACGCATTCAGTGTCGTGAGCTAAAAGGTGACTTTAATTAATATTAATTATAGCCACACCTCTAATTAATGTAATTCTCGAGATAACCGCTGTGTCGCCTTTTGAATGTGTCAAGCTCGGTGGCTTTCGCTGTGTACTTGTCGACAGGTCAAATCGTCAGTTGCTTTTACCCACTGATGAATGCAGGTGTAAGCTTAAATTTCAGAAAACTCTGGAAAAAGAAAGGTAAACTTATCGTCACACAATGACATTCAGGAAACATGTCTAGAACAAAAAACATCTGTATCATTCCCAACGATACAATAACCGGGTCACTTTAATTTAAAGCAAAAACAACACGAACCTAGTCTGAAAAACAAACAGCGAATCCACGAAAATTAATCAGTAAACCCTTTTTCAGTAAACAACTATTCGACACAGTATTCATCAACTGAAAACAAGGCAACATCACCGCGCTGGCAAGGAATTAATCAAAGTTTAAAACAATTCCATGTAGCGGCGGGGCGGGGCGAGACAAGACGGGCGCGAGTGCGAACACGCCGGAGCGAACACACCGCAACGCACGAACATGCGAACATGTTCCGTGCGTCCAACATGTTGTGTGTGTGTTTTCAAATGCGTTTGGATAATAGAGATGGAAGAAGATTATTGTGTGTGAAATGTGAATTGGCTTCTGTTGGATGCAAAAGCATGCTTTGTTAGTTTTTGCTTTGATTACTTAATTCATGAATCCCCGACCGGTCTCATAGGACCGCGCTGTTATTGTCTTACTATTGTGTCTCGTTTCGCGGGTATTGATAGGTTAATAATGTGAAATTAAATTACCTAGACAGAAACTTCGATTTAATAAATCAGTAAAATGATGTAAGTATCTCTGTATTTGTGTAAGTTTTTAAATGTGTTTGTTTGTTTTTAATTGTGATTTCTCTCTATCACTCAATGGTTTTCTGGGAGAAAACCCAACTTTGAGGTAAGCTCGCTTAAGTACTTCATTATCACTGTTTATTATAATTTGTTATAGTGTATATGTGTATAGGGTCACGCTAACTGTTTCAAACATGTCTACAGCCCGTTATTCAATCCCAGTTTATTCTATTTTTTTAAAACATAAAAGAATCTATAGAGCCACTCCCGAAGTCAAGACAAGACAGTAAAATCGTGCATGCACAAGCACAACGACTGAACGCGTTCTGTGCGCCGAACTTGTTGTGTCAGACATGTTGGCACGTTGGCTCTGCACAGCCACGACCGAACAAGGCACGCTCAGTAATTAAACCGTTCTTGTAATTTTATACTCTATTGTTGTGCGCAAATTTTGAAATTAATATTTTGGACTACGTTTGATTAAGTTCAAAATTAATAAAGTTTAAATAGGCAAGTTGAATTATAGAATTGAAGCCGTCATGAATTTCGATGAGAGTGAATTTTCTTGAAAATATATTTTAAAAATTTGTTTTGCCTATAATTCATTTGAGACGGTCCATTCAACCCTGTTGCCATGACAACGGATAATCTTTGATTAATATTAATAAAAAACAAATAACTGTGAATTTGACGATTCTAGGTTAAGAGTCGTGCGGAGAGGCTAATTGGTGATCCAAATTTGGATAAGTCAAAGTTTTAGTCGAAAGGTTGCGTTTTGGAGAATGTGCGTGGGAATTGCACGACTTAATTCCACCATCTCATTTCTACCATCGGACAACCCGACATACGACGAGTATCCACCCTTACATTGTTAACACCTCTACGGTCCGGACTTCACCTTCGCCTCATCGTTTATTCCGCGTACATTGAACGACTGGAACAATTTGGATGCAGCGGTCTTCCCGTCCGATTATAATTTAGGTCTCTTCAATGCTACAATGAATATGGCTCTGATAGATAATAATGGCTCTGCGCCTCACCATCAAAGACTGCATTACTACTACCGTCAGGTGAGATCGCAGTCAAGCAACAGTTTATAAAAATTAAAAAAATAGTCCATTTGGAAGACATGACTTGAAATATGTGGGTTAGTATTTACTACTCGAAAGGTAAGACAGACAATGAGGGCTTTGTAAGTTAGAACAAGGCTAAACAAGAGACGGTCTTCGCAAACAACGCTCGAACATGTCTGCAGTCCGTGCGACATACACGTTCGAACATAGCGTAACGTTCGAACATGGCGTAATTAAATCAATTACTTGTGTGATTAACTCATAGAGAGGTTCTGAGAATCAAGATATATGTGCGTAGTAACCTAGAATTTAATGATAGAGAACAGAAGTCAATAGCAAAGTGTTGGGAATGTAGTAGTGCCTTTCTAAAGAGATCTGTTGAAATGATAAGATTGTTCGTTGTTGTTTTTGGATTGTTGGTTGATTGTTGTTGTTGTAGGTTGTTTGTTGTTGTTGTTGCTGTCGCATACTCCTTTGTTAAGGGAAACTACCTTTAGCATATAATGCTGCAATAAGCTTTAGGCTACCTAAATATTTCACATAGTACCTCAAAAGTTTTATTTACAAAAGATTAATCCTCTTAAACAAAAAATATTATAGTGTAATTTAATTACTGCTCAAACGAACTTATATTCTAGCTCAAGTACGAGTAGTAGTTACTAGTAGTCAATCGTGTGCATATAAAAATACATAAAAGAAAGCACAATTCGTGAGTCCAGAGTCCAGTGCTAGAATAACAAATATATCTCAAAAATGACCGATGACCTCGTGAGGTTCTCAAAAATAAACGAAATTCGTTGTTAGACATTTCACATGGAGAAGATCAATGTCCAACAGTTGACGACTTTCGACGAAGATGATGACGAAAAGGGACAAAGCACTCATATCTATTACTAGCTTCAAGAAAACATACTCCCGCAATCAATCGGTGTGCTAGATTTAATAAAAACCCATCCAAATCACCTGACAATGGAACTTAAGTACTTCTAATTCGATGACTTTCTCAGGATGGTGAAAAGAAGAGCATCCCAAGGTCTAATAAAAGAATAACCAATCTGAAAGAGCTATCGTTAAAAAATAGGATCTATATCGTTAAGATCACTAAAAACACAATATGGAGAAGAAAAAAAAACCTATAAATTTGGTCAACCGTCCGATCATGAAGAAGTAACAAACACACACAAACTTTCGCCTTTTAATATTGATAAACAAATTTCTCCCGCTTAAACACAGTACAAAACCAGGCTTGCTTATGCAAATCATAATATAGGAGCGTAGGTCGGAACAATGTCCGTAGCTACAAGTTTATCAGGCACACCTATGTGACTGCCCATGATTTAGTCTTTAGGCTGTTCTTACCGCTTTTATGAACGGCCAAGCTAGTAAAGTGCTTTGAATAATTGGTTACTGGAACTGCTTTTTGATAGAGATTTTTGGTTTGACTTTCGATTTGTTATTGTTTTTGGCAAGAAGATGTTTTTGCTAAGATACAATTGACTTCTGGGGACCGGTGAGGGTCGTGGGAATCTGATGGATGCGAGACGCACAGGACTGGTCGTTGCGGTGGCCCTTGTGGGAGGCCTATGTCCTGCAGTTGACATCTTTCGGCTGAAATGATGATGATGAAGATTTGGGGCTGTTGGTTAACTTTAGGGGCATAGGTTGGCTCCTTTCGGGAAACCCGGGGTCCAGGAACGTAAGGCAATGAAGGAATATAGAAGTAGGTTTTAGTCAGTTTGACACGCCCTCCCGCTCCGCTCTATAGCGGGAGAAGGCAATGAATGATTTCCCACCTTTAAAAAAAGCCCTGTATAGTATTTGGATTTTTTCTTTTGTTTATGTGCAATTTGTTTCTGTAGGTATTGTTGCGAATAATTTATATTATGAGTCATAGGATTATGGTGTAAATTGCAGGTATGATGTAAGTAGGTAAACATTACGCTAACTACTTAATTGTAGGGTACTGTAATTTATACTCGCTGCGTCCTATATTATTTGACACCTAGATCGGTTTTAACAATCTGTAAAGTAAACGTAACACAGTTATTTTCTTGTTCACAATACGTTCCGCTATTATAAAGTATAATATTTTATAACTACACTTACTGGTGTTACAGAAAGCTAAAAATAATACCTATTTGTCATTCTTACAATTTTTCTATATTTTTATTATTCTTCTTTTTCATCCAGTGAAATCATCGATCTTAGGCTTCTTTTTACTATCGAAAGGCGCTCGCTTGATCACTGTCTTACCAAATGCAAAGCGATATTGATGTGGTCAATGATAGAGGACAAGCGCCTAGAAGTAATTTTGAATAGGTTATCTAATAGGTACTCTTGACTTAAAAAACCCCATAGTTACAACTATCAGGAAACACGGACTTTTTTTTATATTATATAAACTAGTGCTTGTCTGTGATCCCACCTGATGGTAAACAGTGATGTAGTCGTTGATGGCGAAGCGCACTAGTTTATTAAGAGCTTATTCACTCCAGCCTTGAAGACTGCTAAATTGTAATCGATGTAGAAGTACAGAAATTGTTGTGGAGGTCTGGTAGGCAGCCGCTCCTCGTAAAATACTGGTATTTAGCTAAATCCGGCTTGACTGGAAGCCGATCCCAAAATAGTTGGGAAAGGTTGGTAGATGATGTAGAAGTACAGAAATAAAATTAAAATAACCTAAGAAGCGACCAATAAAAGGCTGTTAGGTGATAAAATTAGACAAATAATTGAAACAAACACACATTGCTCCATAAAAATTACACCAGTCAAAACTTAAGCCAATAAATCGAATCTTGTTATTCGATTCATAAGCATTCAAGATCAACGCCCGGTCACCTCCCAGCAAAGTCAGTTGACTCAAACAGACTTATTGACTCACTTAATGCGTTTAAAATCAAACAAAATGTAACACAGCATGACAGTACATTTATTATGTACTGTAACGCACGCTTACATGTGGTTTTAAAAGCCTTTTTTGGTTCAGTACAAGTTTTCTCCCAAGGGATAACAAACATTTTGAGTTGGTGAACAATTTTAATTTGTTGCAGATTTTGTTTACCTATGGGATGTGGGGGTGAGATTGTTTCGTGTTCCTATCTATCTATATAAATATTGTGAGCTGAAGAGTTTGTTGGTTTATTTGAAAGAGAAATCTCGGAAACTATTTAACGTCTACATTTTTGCTACTCCATTGCATACTCTTGCAGATGTTTTTTTTTTGTTTGATTTGGGAAATCATCTAATGAACTATCCTGCTCTAGGATGCAACGAAAAATCGTGTCAGACTTTTACTATTGTATTTTTCTTTTGTATTCTAAGACCACGAGTACCCCTATCATACTTTTCCACGTGTACCCAGCAGGCATCGGCCTTACTGGGCTGTCGACGACTCGGGATCGATTCTTTTAGGCCGAGCGAACCGCGAACTACCCATTGCTCATCATCCGCAAGCCCGCGCCTATGGCGGCCGGATATCGCTCTGCGATTCCCAACTTCCACCGACATGCAGTAGGAAGATTGCATTAAACCAGTACAGTACAGTAGGAGCTAGACGGCCTAAGTCATTATTTAGTCCAAAATAATCATCCAGCATCCAAAATAATAAAAATAAAAACAACAAGCTGAATATGTGTTTAAAACATCACAGAACACTGGCAGTACATAAACGCGTGGAGTCTCTGGCACATAAATATAACGCACTCGCTCCGTTCAAATTTCGCCACCGTGTGCCTTTATATTGATATATTGTATTGTTTATGGCACGACCGAATCAAAATGTGATATATTGAACAACACGCGGTGTTCGCGAGTAACTTTCATATTTGGTAGGGTTATGGATGGTTTGGGGCTGGATGTGGTAGTTTTTTTTTGTGGGAAGTATAGTTTGCTTTGATTGTCAATCAGATGAAACTATCAGAAATTAGGTAATTTTGAAAAACTAAAAATGAGAGTATTATTCGTTTCAGTTAGACTTTAGAAGTTACGGTCTATCAGCTATATTGTTTAGTGTAGATTGTTAATTAAAAAAATTAACAAGTGAATTTATTATTTCAATCCGTGAATGTCGTAACGTCGACGTAAGCAAGTTTTATTTAAGTATTCTTACTTGAATTTAGCTTTTATTAGCGAAGGAATCCCCTGTCATCCCCATTACCTTTTTTAGGTGGGAAATCATCAAATAAATTCATCCGCTCTTGTCAGACTGTTATTGACTATAACCCACCTATATTCTTTCAGTTACCCTTAGCGTTTCAGGGCCACAGTGATTCTTTAGAACAATCCCGCAGCCTCAAATTACCTATGATCGTCGCTTAAGCCGATTTTGATGTTAAATGAAAACTAATTTTGAAAACTATAACTATAGATACTTGCAGGGATATTATTGTTTTTAGAGCCACTTGTCCCTAATTAATAAATCCAAACAACAACATTGACAACACTACAAAATCATCCAATCTTTATATCCCATTCCATAAATTCCCGTTTCACCACTCCCATACATACCCCTAACCCAGCACTGGCGCTTCCAGTCCGCGCTGTATCTTCGTCAGCAAGGTTACACATAGATGTATGTTTGAGCCAAGGGAATAGTTGGGATGAGGGGGATAACTTATTGCTTTCTACAACTATGTGTCTGCACCATGTGTTATGGTAGACACTGTTTTAAGTTACGCACTGAATTATGGTACAAACACCACCTAGGAGACTGCTATCAATCATGGTCGCAATAGTCATAGGTACACCTGCTTGTATAAATAATAGTTGTATGTGGTGTATTTAAATTCGTCACACTTTCATTTCATTTTCTTTGGCTAGCGCAAAGTTTGGCGAATCGAAAGTGTGACGACTATATCTCTACGTACTCCGGTTATTTGGAGACAAACAAAAAGGTCTAGGTATACGGATCATCTTTATCTGCACTAAATAGTAGCTGACCCGGCAAAGGTTGTCCAGCTATTTCAATTAATACATTTGATTATAAAGAGGTAAAATTAAACTGGGCACTGGTCTGGTGGTTTAACTGGTCGCTGGTCTGGTGATGGTGGTGGTCTAGTGGTCTTGTCTGGTGATGGTGGTGGTCTGGTGGACGGGTCTGGTCTGGTTGGATTTTTAGGAGGTAATCTCTAAAACTACTAAACGGATTCTGAAAATTCTTTCAGGAGTCTCTGAATGAGATCTATAACACGCTATGGCCAATAGTAGCAGTAAGCAGAGACGCGAGTGAAACCGCGGGGGACAACTACTAATTTATAATATGTTTGGACATAAATCTAAATGGTGCACATAGAAAATAGTCTTACAATCGTAGAATTCATGAAAGAAGTTTGTATAATTACTATTGCTACGATTTTAATTTTGAAGCAGTGTAAAAGTGAAAAAAAATCAAGGTTTTCATTGAAGCCCACCATGTACAATAATGTCTTGTTAACAATATAACAACGCTTTTAAATACCCCCGAAAAAATTAGACACATTCAGAACTTTTCTATCTTAATAAATAAATTTACGACTCATCATAAATAATGTTAATTAATTAAGTACATTTTTCTGTACAACGCACTCGCCAGGGCCGTACTTGGGGCAAAGTTTTAATGCGAGAGTATGTGGGGAGGTACTCAGGGCCCAGGGGCCCGGCCGACCGCCTTTCTAAAGTTCATCGCAAACGAGCCATTGACACGAATGTGCGGACTGAATTGTTTGTTAAAGTAAAGTTGGGCTAAGATGTTTAGGAGTCTCAAGTTGAGTAAAAGATGTGCTAATTGCCGGGTTTTGGGTGACGGAGTCGTTTTTGTGCTTTATCTATAGAGTTTAGTGGGATATTTGTTTGGTTTTAAGAGAGTTAATGTTAATTACTTGGTGTTAAACATGAAGGTCAATAAATTACTGTGATATAAACCAATAAATTTTAGATTTGATATGAAGGTAAATCAGCAATAACAGTGAGTGACTGTAAAGCTAGCTATGAAGCCTTAACAACAAACAACAACAAAAATTGCCGTGCCAAAAATATAGCTATACATATGTATAAGCTTTTAGTGTAGGTACCAACTGTGTTAAATGTTACGTAACAATAAAACAAAACAACAGCGTCCATCATACAAAAAACAAAAAGCCCAGAATTTTCACAAAAACGCTCGAATAAACAAATACGCCGAAACAATAGAACGAAAAAGTTAATACAGTACATGTTAGAACGCACCATACATCAGTAGGGCGTTGATACACCGCCGAATAAACGTCTGCGCCCCGGGGGCCGACGCGACAAAAATAATTTCAAACATTCCGAACATTTTCCGATCCATTTGAGCCACGTTCAGGCGATCAATTGCTCAAATGAGGTCTAAAACAAGACTGTGTGACGTCATGTTGGCAATAACAGCTATGTTCTCAATAATAAATGACGGTATGCAATCACAATTAATATAATTGACACCTTTCGTAAGCAAAAATGTAGCAGGGAATGTAGGCCAATGCCTATACATCGTAGGTACAGCTAGCAAGAGAAGGTACAAGTCTATCATAGTAGTATTGGGACCTAATTTGGCGAGTTTGTTTTTATTTTCGGGCACAATTCCAATTTCGGTTTATAATTGACAATTAGTTCAACATGAAACCATCATTTTCTGCTTTACAATTTTACAAATAGATTTTTTCTATGTCATGTTTATTTATCTAAAATTTAAACCAAAATCGAATTAGTAATCCTTTTATTTTGCAATCGATCTTTCACACTTTAAGCTTAGAAGTCTCGTCCCCATTCCAACCCCATATTTCTTAAGGGGTCAGATAGGGGACCAGAACCTAAATGACTCTCGATACGCCCCTGTCTCGAACACGCAGAACAGGGAGGGACCGATAGTGTCAAAAAAAGATAAAAATATTATAAACTGCGCTTTTTCTCAAATTCTCCCCCCATCACTTATTTTTATTTATCTATGGGTGAAGATGGCGTTCTAAGTGTAATATTTAAGTCGTTATTTAAATTATCTTTTACATATACGTGTGTTTAGATACCTACATGACTTTAAGGAAGTCAATGTCCATTAAACAGTCATACATAATGTGAATGTATAAACCTAGAATTTCCAAGAACTACAGTGTAGGTACTGATGAAGAGATAAAAGGATGTTTTATTCAGAAATCTCCGCTTGTTATCATTGAACAACACAAACTCTTGCACGTTTTCAAAATTCAAAAACCGTATATTTTAAGTCAAGCTCTTAAATAAACGGTGTTGTGAAAACACGAGCATAATAAAAATACTTAAACATGAATTACATTCAGCAAAGTACGTAAATAAAGCCAAATAAAATTCAGATAACAATAAAATCACGAAACAGATTATACAAATATAGGTGAGAAGGCATTTAAGTACATTAAAATCACATTAGTAGAAGATCTTGGTGGGGGTTCGCGAAATTATCTTGCGCAGTGGGAAAAAATAAATTAATAAACACACTTTTTAACATTTCATATCTCATTTGGGTGGTGACAGAAAAGACTCAATTGTATGGAAGTGAAGATAAAGTTGATTTAAATTAAGAATATTTTTCTTCTTTTTTATATTCACTGCGCCTTGATATTTAAGAAGCCAAGTGCATGAGTTTATTTAAGAACTTAGTGGCTACACTTATGGTCTGTCGAAATAGTGTGCACATAATTACTTAGGGTAATTAATAGTAAGGTTTAACCCGGCTCATCAGGTCGCTGCCATCGACCGCAGAGTCGCAGACAAGGCCGCAATTTGCCTCACCAAGGCACGTTTAATATTAGAAATCCTGATTTATGCCCTGCCCCTGTAATGAAGTGTCTCCACACTACAAACGCGTGTGCATCGCACTAATTCACTACTACGAATTTATAGTAGGAAGCACTCACGATACAAAGCAACCTAGCTCTATTCTCTTTTTAATTTAGAACCTGGGGCCTTACCATGATGTGTTAAAATGTCAGGCGTGCGAGTAAGGAATACGAATGGAGCTATACACCCTATATAGCTCCATTTCTTTTACAGTTCAGTTTAAGTCGTCAAATGGATCGCATTAAAAGCTCGTGGAAGGGACTTCGAGACTTTTAAGAGAACACCTCAATTAAGTAAATTATATTACTACTAACAGCCAGGGGCCAGGGGCTTTACCGACGTGACAGTAGAAAATTATCCCAAAGGAACATACTCCCGTAATAAAATCTTATGTGCTAATACTAGTACATGGTTTAATTGTGAACCAAACATCGAAATCCATTCAGAAGTTTGAGCGTGTTATTTTGAGTTCGAGGTGCGCGATCTCCAATCCACAACTTTTCCATGGACCATCATTCTGTTCTACAAGCAATGAGTACTGCGGTACGTTTGGCAATTCTTCGGGCTATATCGTCACTCCTGATGCGATCACAGATGATCCTTTGGGTGACTTTAAGCCTTCTGATGAGGCCCAGTTGGTTTCTTAATTTTTATTATTATTTAGTGCACCTACCGCAATAAAATTTGTCTGTCCCTCACCCAAATATTGAGTGGTAGAAAATGCATTCAGCATTAAATCCGCCTCTGTACTTCAGTGTGCATAAAGAATGAAATAAATGAACTCTTACTGTACACTTTTGATCGTTTCACAAAACTGCTTTATACTCCTAAGTGGGGTGTTCATCTTAAGTGAAATGTTTTATCTTCAAAGACGTATAATTCCTAATTTATAGCCAAACAACGCTGTCCACACTTCCACAGTAAGTTAAGATGTGAACAGGGCGTTAATCTCGATGAAAAGACGAAATACAAGTGGACCGGTAGATCCAATTAGTTTAAGAAGTCATTAAATCAATTTGTTTAGCAGACAGTAACATATAGCTATCCTCATCTCTTTGTTTTCGATGGCTGCAATCCAAGCTATTTGTTATTTTGGTGAGCTTGCGAAATCGTGGTGACTAAAAAGGCTTGCAGTTTTAAGTCTGCCTTTAAGCTGATGCTGGGATTTTGTGTAAGAGAAATATTAAGTAGGTTTTATTTTAGCTGGGTTTATCAAATAGGTATCTAAGTGTGATAAAATGTACCAGTGAATTAATTACTGTGTTGTATAGGTACTGTTTCTGCAAACAGCATCATCTTCCTGAAAGTAGTAAAACATCCTAAAGAAACTTACTTTCGAGCTAAAAAATCTGTGTCTTCCTCCAAGACAGTTTACGCATATGCAAAATTTCATGAGGATTACCTTATCAACGTCGACCGCGGCAAAGGTGGTGTGATACCCTGATCCTGTCCGCGGGGCAGGCTTGGCCAGAGATCGCCCAAAACAGGGAAGAGGTTTAGACGGAAAAGAAGAGGTCTCTGCCCAACACAGGCATTTAAAAGCTATTTTAAAAAACATAGGAATACGACCTTATCACAGCCCCTTGCACTATTTTTTTTCGTTAGGAAATCATTAAATGACTCTATTTTTTTGGGTGGACCGAAAGGGAATTTCAGAGTTTTACTGACTTAAAACCACCTGTATTTCTTTGTATTCCAGAATCCAGGGCCATGGTAACTAATTCCTTCAAACAATCCCGCAGTTCATTTAGTTTTACACTGAAGAACTCATTGATAGATCTACAAGTAGAACAGAAACATATCCAATCAAACCGTTCTACGCCTACACATTTCCCTACTCCTCAACAAAACAACAGACCCGAATCAAGAACGCCGAAAGTACCTGAGCATACTAATTACCAACCTCTAAGTGGCAAACATGTTAATCCATCCAGAAATATATTTCTCATTCCCGGCAGATCCGATACAAAGGCCGCTGCCCGTTGGAGGAGTAATAAATTAGAAGGAAAGCTTCGCGCCAGGATTTCCCTTGGGTTTATTCTCACTCAAGAGCGCTACACCTAATCCAGAAAGCCTTATTATGCTACCCTTAATACAGCGCTCAAGACTACTTGAAAATTTTCTCGAGAAGTAAACGGTTTAGTTTGGGGATCTTACTTTTTTCTTTTTGGTCATCTTGGTGCCGAGATTTTAGTGTGTTTTCGGACAGGCTGTAAGATCTTTAAGACCTCTCGAGGATTTAGTTCGTCATTCTAATAGCATTTTAATTAATTGATTGATTATTCGTGATTTAGCACGTTAGTCAACATGTCGGACAATGGTAACCGCCAGTAAATGCTCCATTTAGATTATGTCGGATAATAGTGTCCAAGACAACATCCCTACTATGACTTACGTTTACAACTGATTGGTCTCATGCGCAACACGACCTGTGTTGCGCATGAGACCAATCAGTTATAAAAGGCGCAGTCAAAATCGCAAGCGTGTCCGACAGTGACCCACGTGGCACTATGAAAATGTTTTCATGTAAAATGTAACTAGTAAAAAAGCATTTGTATACAAGTTTAAATTTAGTATTTAAGAAGTTTGCTAATTGCCTTATCTCTAAATAACAAACAAACACCGAGCGACGATTTATCGACATTAAAAAAAAAACTCTTTGGCAACCAACGTGTTATATTCGTCATTCTAACAGCATCTTAATGAATTGATCGTCAACTCTTATTTAAACGGTATTCGTATTAAATCGTCAATTAAAACTTGCAACACATTATGATATACCTGAATAAGTGAATACAATTATCCCTATTATGATGGCCTAGACTTTTTTATCTTTAATCTTAATCGTTAATAACTAGTTACGAAGCAAGTCTTAATTGAAACTGGCGACATATTACGTGTGCTCGATTGATTAGCTGCCTTATTGATTTTATTGCAGTTATATCGATAGCTATCGTATCGATAGCACTTATCGACTTCCATTTTGAATTTGTTCGAAATTCTTTTTGCGCGGTGATATCGAACCTTTTTGGAACTTTTTGCTCAGTTTTTGCTTGTACTTTGTGTCGTTGATATTATTATGCGAATATTACAATAATTGTACTAATAGAAGTATCTTTTCTATGTTGTTTCTAACCTATTCCAAAGCTTTTTAATAAAGCTTAGTGCGTTTCTACAAGTATTTATTATTCCATTTGAGTAAATAAATAACACGGTACGAACGGGTTCCTCGTTACCTTGTAATAATATGTCAATGGTAATAGATGATGTGCCTGCGCTATCTACATACGCTGACGTTTGTCCGTTATTACCAGTTCCTCGAAGTACTTGGCTACCAATTTCTCCAATTTAAATTGTCTATGAGCGCCGCCCGACTGAAGTCAGCCGGCACATTCCGCGGTTATCGACGACGCGGGCGCACTTGAGTGAAAGAGACAGATATATCGTCAAAAATCACGCGCGACAAGGACAGAACCGCACGCAACGGGCGTTCGTTTTTTAAATAATTGAGTCAGGAATGACGATAGGCACCCGACAATTCGAAGCATTTTATCGAGCTGGCAACCCTAGCGCGGACAGTGGGCATTTAATTTGTTTCCTCGTGAGTCATGTTTGTATTATAATTCGAATAACTGTTATGGGAATTTTATCTGTGTTTATTAATTGTCCAGGTTGTAATCACCTTTTACTTTATTGGGATAATCAACATTCAAAAACATGGTTTTTATTGACGACAAACCAACGGTTTTACTAAAAACGGTAGGCAACACTGAAGTTATTTATAAGCTTAGTTTACAATGCAATATATCAGACATCTTATTACCTGTTTAGTACTTCAAAGTCAAACTGCATAAGATTAAATCCACAAGCCTTCTGTAATTTTGATGTAATAGATTAGATCCATTAGAGATTAATTTATTGCGTGTTAATATGCAAAACAAAAATGCAAATTGTTGAACAGACCTATGTTGTTTTTGTTATATTGATTGTTGTTGTTATTGTTGAAATATTGTTATTGTTATGATGTCAATTAAAATACAAGCAGCGGTTATTATAAAATTAAATTCAAATAATCTGCTACAGATTTATCAATTGACATTTTCAGCACAATAGCGGTAACAAGTAAAGCTTATAAATTGTCTCGAAACTAGAAGTCTATCTTACTTCAAATATAGTTTGAGAGCTCGTTAATCATGTTAAAAACAATCAGCAAAGGCTTCCGACTCAAAACGATATAAATCAGCGAATTCTATTTTCAATTAGCACGAGCCACGGCAGTCGTTCCTAATTCGAACGCAGCCTATAATTACGCGGCGGCCTCTGATTGGCCGCGGGTTGCAGGCGCGAGCGCAAGTCCATGTCCTTTATTTGCCGCTATCTAAGCTCTAGCTAGTCTATCTTTAAAGTGAGCCCAGCGAGTGTGGCGACATCTTTTATCGCGGGTCGCGCTTCTGTTTTTGTTCTGTTTGTTTGTTTTCAAACTGCGGAGCCATATTGCGCCCGTAAATTATTACTGCGAGAGATTTGTTTCCATAGTTCTGCGGCTGCAATACATCAGTGTTTGCCGGATGTTAGTTTATGTTGACGCTCGTTTTGTGTTTCGCGATTTCGTGCTTGTCAAGCGATTGCTTGACAAAATTTTATATCTTATTTGTGCAGTTTCATCTATCTGGTGCATGCAAACTGTGTTGTTTGTCACTGCTGGCAAAGTGCGTAGAGTTTTACTGTTATTTTGTATTCACATTTTTTAGTTCACTAGTTTTGCATAGGCACTGTGAAAATCTGGAGAGTAGGCTTGAGGGATTTGCTTCTGAGCTCTTAACGTGATTCATTTAATGACCTAAACTGAACTGAAAGGTGTATAGCTCCCTCTTTTTCGCTAGCACGCCTGTCATTTTAACATTTCATAATAAAGCCCCTGATATGAACTATGTATCTACCAGAAACAGGCTGACTTAAATGATTCAATCAGAATTTGAAAAATCATTTTATAGCAGATACGATCAACCAGCCTGTATACTAACAAAGTAAGCTACATGCATTTTTATGCTTACCTTATATCTAAATATCACAGTACCTAAGCCAGACAATCAATCGAAACATAATATCTTGGCCGACGAAAATCCTTTGGCCTTTCCGTAGTGTGTACTAACTTTACCCAAATGTCCTAAAATAAACCTTTCAGTGAAACGTCACATAAACGTCAATGAAAGATCAAGAAAACAAGCTTTTGAAACTTTTACAACCAATATTGAATCAACAGCTTGCCAAAATCCCGCCATCAACCACTTTATCCCAAACTAAATTATTCCAATTGAATAAAACTTATTGATAACTCTTTTATTCCCATGAGATCGTAGCATCTTTTACTAAACGTACCAACATTCACTAGGAGCTCCTAAGCGGTTTCACTGCCACACTACATAGAGCTGTTAATACGATTTTCAAAAATAAAATGAAAAATATCTGACAGTTAACACATGTCCTGAGATGTGCTTATTTATTACACACTTTGTTGTCGCTTCCTGTTATTCAATTAATTTATTAGGTTAGCACACAAATTAACGATCCCAGGAAGAACTTAACGCATTCAGATTAATGGCGTGTACCGGTAGGCACGATAATTAGCCTTGTACTGACCCAAGAAATTCCACTTAACTTATTTATAATTAGAATCCTTTCGGCCTTTTTGCTTACACATTCTTCTGAATCTAAATCAAATACGTCGAAAACAAGAAAATACATTCGTGTGAATTTCCAAAGTTCGTTTACATTATCTTCCATTTTACAAATCTTGAAGAAAACACTCAATTCGCTTGCATTAAGAACTACGTGATTTATAAAGTACAAATTGTGTTTAGGGGTATTTGACAGCTCTAAATGCATTCGTCGGTCCCGGCACGACTGCGTAATGTTTTACGGTATGGGGCGAGACAATAATGGCTTGCTCATAACATTACTCGTCCTCGGGCCCCCGTACCACGCTACTGTGTAGTCTCCACAGATTTTGGATGCCCAACTACACTCCAGTGGATTTGACACGCGACGTCCCCGACGCAACGGGATCTTAGTACGGAGCTTTCAAGAGCAGTCTTTCGCTGGAAACGTGCTATTTATTTGGTTTGAGAGTGTACTAAAATTACTCTGAATTAATTTCTGGCGTGTGAAAATACATTCACTCACGTACAGTGTAGTTGATCAACGGTGTTGTCAAATTTATTTCTCTTGAGGCACTTTGTTGAAAAATTTATATAAACTAAATTAAAATTATGAATATTAGGAACATAACTTAATTAGTTATTCGTATCACGACTGGCTTATTGTTGCGTTTATTTGTTTAAACCTACACAAAGTTTGAGATCGTACCGATGAGAATATCATTCATTCTGTGGGCCGGCTCAAATTTACATAGAATGAGATGCGCCTGGGCCTAATTAGACTGCGCCCGCGATGCATAAATCATCGCTGACTTGACGTCAGTCTCCGCGAGGCCACAGGAGAGGACGAACGTCTCGTCACCACCTTCTTATTTATTATGAAATATTCTGGTCTTCATCTTACGCCCCTTTCAACTGGTGAGGCGTGAAATGAATATTTATCTACGCGTTCTGATCAAAGTTAAAATTTACAAGAGCTTTGGATGATATACTTAGTCATAGTCAGATCAAACTAACTTGGAACTTTTATTTAAAGGATTGAGATCAATCGAATGGGAAGTTATTTTTCTGATTTATTAAATCTCTTTTTTTATGATAAATTATACGGTCAAAAATAGAATAATCTTTATTTCATTTAAAATTAAACGAAGAACTTAAATGTACACAGTAAATAAACTTTCAAGTATGTCGCTGAAGCTAAGGACATCTGCGATCGAAGCGATTGACGAGTGAACGGAGACATGCGCAGGCGCCTTGACCACGCAACGCTCAGGAAATTACATTCAATATAAATAGAGAATGTTTTGAAAACTCCGCATTAATCTCACTTGAATATTCCATTAAAATGTATACTTACTTACTTACTAATGTATATTCATAAATTTAACAAAAAATATTTTTTAAATTCTGTTCCTAAATTGAATTAGTAAATAGCCTAGTCAGCCTTACAATGTTCCCACTGCTGGGACTTAGGCCGCAGAAGAGGGAATGGGTCGTAATCCACCACGCGGGTCCATTTAGCGTTGGTGGATATCACATAATGTCTTCTAATTTTTGGTTCTAAATGCTGCCAGTTTCCTCACGATATTGTCCTTCACCGTTTTTGAGAGCGGTTGAATTTTTAGAATTACGTTACATGAATTATAGAACCTAATTAGTAAAAATTAATAGTGACATTTACTCTCAAAGATTAAATTTAATTTCTCAGAAACCGACTTAGCTACTGTGAATGCTTATCTCGATAAAACAATCAAACGTGTGCTTTTATGTGACTCTCACCGCACAACATAAAACTAATAACTAAACGTTATCTACCTTTATCCAACGTGCGTGCGCCTTACCTCCAAATTGTACATACATAAAATACCTAATTACACAAATTTATAATACCTTACCTACTTCTTATTCGAGTTAATCAAAAAACATTTTAATTGGAAGCTAGCTATGTTAATAATAGGTAGCTTTACCTGAAAAAATGTTAGCCAAATTCTTACGATACATTTTCGTTCCATACATTCTTTTACCGTACATAATTACAGTACATAGTCACATACATGTATGAAATTTAATTACACTGTATGTCAAAATTATTCACGGTGCCATGGTTTTGAGAATAAAACCGGTGTTCTGTGTATATTAGTGGTTCATAAAGTTGGATGCGATGGTATCTATGTAGAGGCTTTGTAGGTGCATTCTAGGTAAGGGTGATTTCAGATGTTACTTCTGAATTGTAATTCATATCAAAAAGTTACATTTTAAATTTATCGGTCACGATATTAATTTTGATTTCTATTGTGATGTGTGATTTTGAATTTGATTTGAATTACAATTTTAATTTCAATGTTAATTTTACGAGCTAATGTTCTTTTTTTAAATTTTAGTTTTATTAATTTTATATGTAAGCAGATACTTTTAGTATGCAGTAGACAGTATAGTCTAGATCAATCGGCTATTACTGCCTATAAAGACCACATAATTATATAGAAGCGAAGCTGTAATACTTTTTTTTAACTATTAAACGTGCACACATTTTATAGTGCAAAGTAAAAAAAAGATAATCTAGTGTCAAGTTTAGAAAGTAAGTATTTAGTTTTAGATACAGAATACAGTCATTCTATTTGCCATTATAAATAATGTAATACTTACTTTTTAATTTTTTTGCTGCAATAATGCAACGGCACCGGTAAGTTTTGCTGACGTACTCAATACCACAATAAAATTACCAGCTCTATTTTACGGAGATCACACCTATATCTATGATTACACATACGAACATTATGCAGTAGTGTATTGCAATTTTACATTACAATATCTACTAGCAATCCTTTGGCGAATAATAAAAAAGCCACCGAACTTAACTCAAAAAAACGCCGCCAAATAACTCCTGCAATACTTTAAATTTAAACTTTGAATTTTTTAGAATCAGGCTCTACACAATACACATGACCCAGTGTTGTTGTTTAAAACAATAAAAAAAACTAATAAACCACTTTGATAAGCAACTTTCCTCCAACAAAGTGTTCCCCAGTCTGTCCACCCACTTATATTATAACGAGTTTAATTGTTGATTTTACTTTTCCATCGCCATGTTGGCTCGGATTGTTCTTTAATTTGTGCTCGGCGTCCTTTTACCTATCAATCAAGCGTGTAAGCCCGATCAGGTTCATTGCGAGGCTGCTACCGTGATTGTAGCTACCACAGAGGTAGTATTGCTTCATAGTATTCTTCCAATGCGGTTAATTCTAAGACTTGATCGTTTAGTTCTTAGTAATAAAGTTTATTGTGACCATTCGAACCGGTTTCGTGTGTGCGATTCGATTCTGTGTACGATCGGTTTTGTTGTGGACCTCTGAACTTTATCTTATGGAGTTAATGTGTATCTAATAGTAGCCGGACCAACGTTGCCAAGACGGAAACCTTAGCATCTTTTACATTATGTCAACAAAAAAGAAACACTTAAATGATTTCAAAAATATTTTAAATGCTTTTCTGGGACATGGTCTACCCGTATGTCCAATTTATTCCAAATCCGTTCGATTGTGCATAAGTAACCGACATATACTCATACACACATGTGACATATACAAACTTTTATCTGTAGATTGTTTTCATCAAATACTAACATTTTTAGTTCTATGCTAGATAAATTTGGCCAAGACTACGAAGCATTTCCAAACCTCCTCAGACCGTTTTCACATTTTCCGATCCGATATCGGTATCGGACGCCGATACGATATCGGGGTAAGGTAAATGTATGAGATATGTACCTGTCTTTCATATTGTCCGACCCGATATCGGATATCGGAGCACAGCATTTCATACATTTTACTTACCCCGATATCGTATCGGCTTCCGATACCGATATCGGATCGGATAATGTGAAAACGGTCTTACTTAAAAGATTTTTCGCTATCCAAAGAAAGATATCAACCTTACCAAGAAGTGACCCAATACCATTGCTCCCGGACAGAAACCGGTAAAGACTCCCAATCAGGATGATGACAAGTCAGCACAAAGAGCCGGTGATGGTATAATACTGATACTTGACGGTAGATAACTACTAACTATTAGTTAAAATTCCTATCCGTAGAGATTGTTGATAAGCCACAATGTATCCAGGTACAATGCTTTTGGCTTTAAGGGTCCGTTTAATGGCTGTCAGTGAAACAGCATTATATTTTGTGTGTAGCATCACGCTGTTAGAGGATGGTGGGTGACAGAAGATGGGGATTGGCTAGTAAGATATAATGAACCGCTAAAAACAATCATTTGGTAGCTGCCTAGTACAACGTTGTCGAAAAAACGATGAATTAAAGTGTGCAAACGGACAAGACTCCAGGAAAAGTGAGAGTGCAGTAGAAGCTGGTTAAGCGGGTCTTGGGTATGTGAGAGACCTCGGTTATTGATATATACAATATTTTCCAGACACTTTTACCTCTGTTAGTGCTTTTCAGTTCAGTCTAGTTAACTAGAAACAGTTTTCTTATAATTCTGTTTGACACAAATTACATTTACTTTACTACTTTATTACATTCTCCTATACATATTTAATAAAAAATTAATCACAGAACATATTTAAAATTTTTAGTACAGTAAATATCAGAAAAAGTTTTTTTTTAATTTATAATGTTTAAGTGTAAAAAAATGTAAGTAGTCACTGCCACATTTATCCTTGTTGTTGCTAAAGAGAAGTTATTTGTTTAATATTAAATAATTATACATTCTAATAAATAAAGAAGCTAGTTGAAATATAATCATTTATACATTTAGAAATATTTCTGAAGACAGTTTAAAAAAAATATTAAAAAAATTACACGATATGTCGTCTCCATCATAAAGACAGTGTTTAGTCTACTTAATGTTTATATTAATAGCTATTAATCTTCAAAAATATAGTGTAAAATAAAAGCTTATCATGTCGACATGATTCACAGACTACTATTTATTATATCTTGCTTTCTATAGCAGCTGTTGGGTAGGTAGTTATCATTTGTTTCTAGCATTTACAGGTCGCCACTTTGTTCTTTGGTATTAGTAGAAAGATATTGTCTTTAAATTAGATCTTTATGTGAAATGGAAATTCTTAAATCAATTCCTCAGATTCTGGATGCAAATGACTGAAGCCTACTGGGGCCTGGGGTGGTGTAAGAGAAACCCCGGGATCTTGGAATTAGGGCAAATAGGAACAGGAGTGAGTTTTAGTCAGTAGAAGTTTAACACGACCTCCCGCTCCACCTACAGCGGGAGAAGGCATTATAATGATCTCCCAACTTAAAGAAAAACTCTGGATACTAGAGTGACTTGTACGGAATATGGTTGCCATTTACGTTCCAGGACCACGGTAGACCTTTCAAACCAGCCTACAGCCTATAGCAGTTGACTTTTAACACCAAAGAGAGGAAAAGAATATTCAATACTTTACATAAAGTGACTGCCTCTAGTCTCTACCTTCACAACCCAGTAATAGGTAAACTGGCAAGACTGATATCGATATCAGAATTGAAGTATGAATCACCGTAGAGAACATTTTTACGTTTTGGGTAAAAGGCCCCTTACGTCCATGGTCATACCCCACACTTTTACAATTTTGGTAAATGTCCCTTACGTTAACTTATACTTCTGGTATCGATATGTCACACTTCTTGGCTTCTATCTGTAAGTACCGATGGTACATATAACTAAATGGCGTGAGCCCTGTGCGTGCTGTTGTTTAACAATCTTTATTAGTCCTTGAGACAGCCTGCATATGCGGGCACTGACTAACTTTATGTAACTTGTGTTACACTAGTTTATGTAGGTTTGTTTGTACCATGATTAACCTTGGAAAAAGGCAAAAAACAACTAGAATTAAATAGTTTTTTGTAAATATAAGTTTTAAAATATTTATCTACCTAGTACTTACATACTCAGTCATTCACCGGGGTGACTGTTTACTCGGTAGAAACTGTTTAATCAGTAGTTTAATTTTAGTCTATCGATAAGACCTTTTCCTAACTATATTGGGGTCACCTTCCCGAAACAGTGCCAGTTCGAGCTGTTAAATACTTAGGTACGATTTAGCACCGACCGTCTCCGGCCAGTAGAGTCCGAGGATGCGACGAAGGCAGCGGTTGACGCTGACTTATATTTGGCATAAGACCTTTTTTGTGACCTTCCACGTTTCGCTCCCGTAGGCTTTTTGGCTTTCAATCAGGATATTAGTATTTTGTATAAAGCAAATGCTATGTGACCTTTACAATGCAGTTGTTGTGTAATGGCAAATCTTTTGTCACATTTTCTAACTTCTGATTCTGTAATGACTGTCAAAGATCAAAAACCGGGAAAACTGCTTAATAAGCCTAATTTACCAAAACTCTCTCCGCTGAGTCCATTTTCTTCCCTTGCATTACTGCTTCGCAAAAGAATGCTTCCTATTCCTTCTTGCTCCGGACCATGGCCTGAACCAGAACCGAACGCGAGCGCTCACCGCCGTTGATTATGGTACCCATCCTGGGTTTAACGTAAGCCGTATTAGTCCGATCATATCTATTTAAAAGAAAAGATACGGTAACTGCAATAAAATTAAACATTACGCATTTCAAAAAGTCGATTTTACGGAATTAAAAAAATAACGTTTTATTTGTGTTTTTATTTTCTACGCGAACTTTCTTCATATTACTCGACACTCGTATATTATAGCTACAGTTACGAACAATAGTGTGAAGTGTTTATTAAATTAAATGAAACAATAAAAGTAGATACAGTTAGCCATGAATATTTATATTTTTATCGTAATAAAAACTTAAATAACGTCTTCACGTCTGCGTGGATGACGTGGGTAATAACATTCTTCGTCTATTTTTTTAGTTTGGGTCATTTTTACCCAAAATCATTATTGGTCAATTTTACCCTGAACTTTTTTTTTATCGTCAAAAAATTAAATAATGTAGAGATAGTGTGGTGGTGATATAGAGCCAGGTTGACTGGTAGAGAAAGCTTATGGTATTAAGTCCGTCTGTGTACCTTCTATGTTGCATGAAGATTTAATAAATAAATAAATAAATAGTGCTTTGTTTACTCGATTTGATCGATATAACTACTATTTCGATTAAACTATGTCAGACAAAGTTGAAATTTCCTGAATATTTCGCGAACACCCTGTCGTGCCAACACGTTCGGAGTCGGCAAATTAGTAACAATTTACGGATAATAAACTAAAGTAAGGGGTATTAATAACCGTCTTTGAAACGTCTAATGATATAGGGGTTGGAGGGTTACTTTGTTTATTAAAAGGAGCTTATAATTAATTGCAATAATTACCAGGGTCATAATGACCCGTTAACACGATTAGATTATTTTGACGTTATTATTGTGATAATTTTGCAAGATTGCTTGTTATAAGATTAATGTCTTTGTTATGTAATTACCTTGAATCTTATTGCTGCCGGTCAGTAAATAAAAAATAATTAAAATATCATTATTAATAGCACGTCACTTTCTAAGGAACGGGTGGAAAATATACGACGCTTATATCTCTAAGATCAACTATGATAAAGTCATAGTCTAAATATTTAACTTACGTCATTGTCTTAACATTTAACAATAAAATAAGCATTTTATTACAATAAAAACTATTTCACAACATGACACGCGCTGTTTCCATACCGTTTTTACTTTCATCTAAAAACTCTTGTGTATTTTTAATAAAATATTTTCACATAATTTATTGCCAGGTACGTTAAATACATTATACAAACAATAACTGTATACCACTATCTATGCTTTAATCGAAACGTTTAGTTGCCGTTCGCATTTTATATCTGCACCTTGCTCAAATAAAAACTCGAAACAATTATACTTATGCGACAAAACGTCGTAACAGCCAAATGGACGCCAATAAATTTTTAACATTAATCCATCATTCACAAAGATTAAATTGGTTCGTGATATGAGTGATATCGATTAAAAGACGGCATGTGGCATTCCTCGGCGGGTTTCTTTGCACCGATGCATTTTCATGGAATTGCCACAGTTTTTCCGACACCTTATTGCATGACTCGAATTCTAGAAAGCTATATCGGACTGAACGGTTTTAATGACAGATCTTATTACAATTAAATGTTAGATAAAAAATTGATATGATATAATTGCGGTATGCTGCGCTTAATGCAATAAGTAAAAAGACAAGATTCTGGCCTTTTGAAACTAGATAAAAACAAAAGAAGTATGGAGGTATTGAATTCTTGGTCGCATCATTTCTCAGAGAAATATTTCTACGCGAATTCGATTCAATTCAAAACTATTTTATTTCCCATAGACCTACACGGGCACTTATAAATCAACTGAAACTAGTGGACGGTTCCAATTGGTCGTTTCTTATGGAAAAGAACAGGAAACAAAGACCATGGTTACTCTTTAAAATAAAAGGTTGGTTTTGCAAAATTTTCGAATATTACTAAGGCGAATAGCACGAAGAATCGCCAGACTTTGTGACAATGGGCAAAGCACAAAGCTCGTAGAATAGATGGTCGTTGGGCCTAAGGGTTCAGGAGTGGCGACTACGTACCGGAAGACGCAGTGTTGGAAGGCCTCCTACAAGTTGGACCGATGACCTGGAAAGGATTGCGGGAGTTCGATGGATGCGAGAGGCACAGGTCTGGTCATTGTGGTGACACTCGGGAGACACTTATGTCCAACAGTGGACGTCTTTTGGCTGAAATGATGATGATGATGTCAATATTACCTAACAAGTTTGAGAAGACAGTGTAAACCAGTCAATGTAGTAGGTACTAAAAAGTACAATAAAATAAATAAAGACACTGAGAGAACACGTATCTGTCAATAATTTCTGATAATTAGTTATTAATAGCTATCATTATTATTATTAAGTAATCGAAGTTCGAAAGCTAATGGAAAATCTACGGCCTCAAGAAATTATTACCTCGACGAAAAATTAACATAACAAGAAAGACCAAAACTAAAGATCTCCATTAGTAGTGCATCGTTAATCAAGTTTTTTCACTTTGATATATCGTCGACATAATATTTTACGTTTGGTAGATGGCGTTGGCGTAGACATTAGTAAAATTGATGAGTGACAATTTAATAAGAAAATTAAGCGATTAATATCATGTGCAGGTTTTATTTATTATTTTTTTATGATTGAAACTATGCTTTAATTATGATGCGATGACCTGGTGAGGGTCACGGGAATCCAATGGATGCGAGATGCACAGGACTGGTTATTATGGCGATACTTGGGCTTCGTCGGCTTAAATGATGATATAAATATAGAAAAATAGAGAAGAAGGTGTACAAGGAGGAGAGTAGGTGGCGTAGAAGGTTGTGTAATCTTCAGTAAAACATGTTTACTTAAATTTTTTGGCACTGATAAACTACAATGAGGTCCTGTCCTGACACTTTGGCATTGAAATATGTGCTATTAGTACTGAGACTAATAAACCTAAGATATATATTTTTTTGGATTTTATTGAGTTTATTACTTAGTTAAAAAGTCACAAGTCTACAGGATACTTGTGTGTGAGTGAGGTAAATGAGACAGTTAATGAATAATTTTTAATATTTTTTCGGACAGGTGGCAATACAATCATTTGTCAACATTTAAATTTCTTCGTGAAGCCTTCCGTAAATGAGACAGCGACACTTTCAACCTGGCTATAAATGATAAAAAAATCTTCGTCCTACTTATTTAGGTTACACAACTTCACCCAAAAACTAAAATACCTCTAGTTCTTCAGGAACAAAGGCACGAAACAGATGCAGAAGTATGACAGTCATTCACTTGCACATCTTGAAAATTTTATTACGTAAAATGAAAAATAGCGCTAAAATAGTAAAAGCCAACCGCAAATGGAATAAAGTAGAGGCATAAATAAGAAGAGGTTTTGCGGCAAGCAGCTAACGAGACGAAGCAAGTTCCACGTCGGGAATTCTAAGAGTTGAGAATTCTTCAAGTTGCCCGGGGCTCAAAGTTTCGCAGGTGCGGTTACATCCACCGACTTCCCGGGGAGCGGGCGTTTTCAATTTAAACAATTATTGGCTTCACTTGTATACTTAGCTGTACCTTATAATGAAGGTGTAAATTAAATACCCGTTCATTATCTACGCCTTGGCAAAACAAAAAAATATACCCTATTTTTTCTTCGAAGCGCAAGTCTTTAATCGATATAATAATTCGATCATCGAATTCACAGAAAACGGTACATATATCATATAAATAAAGTCGAAAGCAACAACTCTTATAAATGTAAACGGTATTAATCAACGAAAACAATTTATTTCCTTCAGTCGTGTACATTGTTCTACTTTACAATAAACGTGTTAAATTAATAGGCAGTTTTTTTCGGTCTAGATTAACAGCAAACCATGTTATATTGAGATAGTGTACTTTTTTACATGGAATAATTATTTTAAATGTATTTTATTTCTTTTAAAAACAAATACGAAGAATAGCACTCACAAGATGTTTTTTTGACATGTTCATTACGTTCTAAACACTTGTTTTTAATGTTAATATTTTTAAATTAATGAACAAGATACATGAGTGCGTAATTTTGTTTTAAAAAGCATCTGTTTATTCATTAGAACGGATTAAAGAATGGTATTTACTTACCGCAGTCCGTAATAACGCCTTTTAAGAGTACACGGATATCTTCTTTAGCAGTAGAAGTGATTTGCATAGCTGTCACCCCAAGATATGTGCTGATAACTACAGATTTATCGGCCTTTAAGATTAGAACCATAAATAATTCATGAAAGAACTAACCACTAGGCTTGTCTGATACAAACATATTGAACAGTACGACGGCAAAGTTGTGAGAAACTTTCTGAAATATGACGATTCTTACGATACGAAGATCGCTAAAAAAGCTGACGTATTTAAAAAATATGCCTATGTTGCTTATTTTGTTTCTCACAAAATGTATCTCACGGTGTAAATGAAAAATAAAAGTGTGGCTATGGCATCCTTCAAGATTGTTCACGTACGGTGTCGTTTAGAGGTTACTAGGCTTGCCCAAGACCGGTTTATCACATGGCATGGACCACGTGCGGCCTCCAGAATACACTTATACATTAATATATAGGTATATGTGGATGTAAATGTGAACTACAGAGATATATGTAGGTGTATATGTAGAGGCGAGGACGCAACGCATTGTCGTCAGTAAGTTTATGGTGAATGTTATTTTATGAGTTTTTAAATGCCTCGTTTATGTTCGGGATTCTCTTGTTCAAAGTTTGAGTTGAGTTTTGTTTGCAATAAAGTTTTGAAGTCCTTTTTGTAATAAAGTTATTTAAAGGTTACATTTAGACTAATGTTTAGTAAATCAGGATATAATTTTATGCGAGAAATATACTGATTACAAATTTGGAAATAAATTTATGTAAATGTTAACATACTTATATTAGGTACAGGAAAAAATATAGAACTTCAAAGATTAGTAAAATTAAAATAAATACACTTGCAAAACGAGAAGTATCATTTGCAGCACGATTTTTACTTTGACATCCTCAAGATTTTGTCTGAAGATATAATAACTAAGTATCATTGAAATGTAAAATCTATGGTGATTGCTATCTCCTGCTATATAAACTTGAAATACAGGATGCGGTTGCCATCTGATGTCGATAAGGATGTGAAATTGATTTACATGACGCATAAATCATATACATATGCTATCATAGTTTCATAGTCTAAACTTAGATGATAAAGTCCATTTTAAATTATTATGAAAATGACGAGTTGGTACTGTCATAGCTATTACTAAAGATACTATACAGAAATTTTGTTTAGCAAAACAAATTCTACAAAATTAATCTCATCTTTCCTAGCAGTTGTTAATAGTAATCAAATACGCCTATCTGCACTTTGTAGATTTTTTTCAGACAAATAGTTGTTAAAAATAAACATGCAAAACAGAAGCAGACAAATACTAATCATCAACAGTAGTTTAGTTTTAGTCAAATTCCACTTTTATTTTCTTCGTTACTGTGTGTTCATCACTGACATTAACTAGATCAGTTTCAAGTGCATTTATCATGTTTTGATCATCAGTCTTTATTTCATTTCGTTCACATTCACCACCTTCTGTATATTTTGCGATATACACGAAAGAATTAATAGTATTTCTGCTATATTTCGACAACCAACCGATTTGGCGTGTTAGCCAAGCATTTGCTATTGCGACTCAGATCTGATTAACTGTCTCTATTTGCCTGAGAATTTATTAGCCATGATACATTAAATTAGTCAACAATTTGTCGCCACATACTTTGTCTTGTTCTTTCTTATATTGTTTGTAATTATTAACACTTCTGCCTAAATGTAATTAACCACCGGCATCTCCGTTTGGGATCAGGCAATTAAATAAACGTTGTACTTTAAAGACCACACAACGCTATTTAGATGCAGTTGGGTTAATTTTTATACTAGTATTCGTTGTTCTTAACACTTTATGTTCTTTACAGACATCGCCATTTTCTGACTCATCTTGCATTTACTACATTTTGCCACTGATGTAACTTGTATTGTAAAGATCTCTTTGATAGCCTGTACTTCTGTATAGGGTAGAACTAATGGTGCATTATAAATGAGACAAAACTAATTCGATTTAAAGAAAAAACAAAGTTTTGTGGATGGATGTTAGGCCGATAGATGCAGATACGGTTTAATGTTAACGAATAATTTTGTAGGAATAAATTTTACACTAATACAGGAATAAACTCTTTACTATCTCTGATCCGTAGAGTAGCCACTAACTGTGCTTCTTCTATACTTATAAATTTATCCTTACTTTTTATTTTAATCATAGTTATTATGACGTTTTATTTTGATTGGGTGTTACAATCGCTAAATCGTCTATCATTTTCGATCGCTAGATCTATGTTATCGTCTTCTATTACCTCATCTTCTAAAATGATTAAGTATGACAATGAACACAATCAACGCCAACAATCACTTAAAGATTTAAATGTTTAGGACAATTTAAGTGCTCTGTAAGTTTCAAATTGAATCGCTCATTATTCATTTAGACAGAAACAGTCGGCAACTAACAATATAGAATATTTACAGCCAGAAGCCGTTAACTGTTAGTAGTTCATTAAATTAACACAGCCTATCAATTAAAATCTATTGAGTTTGAACACACCTGCCTTTTGAAAGCCCGTTTACGTACAGGCTTGGATATTGTTGAAGAAATCTATTAGCCGGCCAGTCGACCTCAGGTCAGACGGGTGTACAGAGGTTCATTAAAACTTATTTAGAAGGCTTGTTGTTTACTTGGTTTTAGTTAACTAATTGGACAGGAATTTACATTCCTTACTGATATTATGTGACTACTAGCTGCTACTAGCGACTTTACTCGCGTGGTAGTTGAAAATTATCCCAAGGGAAATTCCTGGATAAAAAAGGTCTACCCGTGTACCAAGTTTTATCTAAATTTATTCTGTAGCCTTTACGTGAAAACTGACAAAAATCCATAGATCCATTCATACAAACTTTCACGTCTATAGTATAATATTAAGTAGGATACAAAAACTAAGTAGGCTTGACCAATTCTTCAAGACTGCTCAATTTTTACAGCTCAGAGTAGTTCGAACGCTGTTTTGCATAGAATGGAGATAAATTCTATTGGGTGTCTGAATATTCGGTTTTCAGTACTTCATAACTCTTAAAAAGCTGGTAAATATTTTTTTGTGTTTCCATATGAACCTGAGAATATTGAACTTTTACAGTACCTAGGTATATTTTTTTTCTTAGAAGCATAGACTTTATGCGATATACAAGACCCTTAGTCTCGTAGAGTTTCATTCTCTGGGCACTTTTCTGATTTGGTTGCTATTGTAGATTCTGGTGTTCAGGAACTGCTGTAATTAGGATTTTGGGTATAGTTTGATGGGCTTTCTCCATAAGAAGTACAGACTCGATCAGAGTTACAGAGTGAACATCCAAAAATGGATGACTGCAATCTTTTATTCTCTTTTCATATCTTTAATTTGAACGAGGCTGATGATAGGACCCGTCTAGAAAGCCCGATATGATGAAGAAGACGAACTTTTTTATACCAATTACCGAAGACACACCAAGAACAGACACTGTATATTAAATTCAAAACAACTTAACAGCCAGTATTGTCCTGGTCAAATAAACGAGCTCAAATGAAGCGGGCGTCGCAAGTATATTTTGATCAAATTCAGGAGCAGAAGTTCAAAAACAAGTGGCGGGGAGGAGAGGCACGCACGCGGGGGTGGCCCACCCCCTGGCTCAAAGTTATCGCATTATTCAAGCGAACGCGACTCTTGAGTAATTTTGAAATATTACAATTTTCGAAGCACGCTGCCTCCCTACTCTTCGACGGACTTGCAAGTTTCGTTATACTTAGATAGTTAACTTTTGCGGTTCTCAAGTTTTTCTGTTGAGGCGGGGAAAAAATGGTGTGTTGGGACTTGTGGTGAGTTAACTTTTGCTTATTTTTTTTTTCGTCTTTTATAAACTTAAGTATTGTTATTTTATATATTACATAAACCAGTGTTTGACTGCAATCCCGCCTGATGGTAAGCAGTAATGCAGTCGTTGATGGTGAGGCGCACTAGTTTATTAAGAGCCTATTCATTCTAGTCTTGAAGACACCCAAATTGTAATCGGACGGAAAGACCTAAGTATGTTTAGAGAAAAATAACTATTTGGTCTGTCCTATTGTTTGAAAGAGTAATTGCAGTCATCGAAGATACACTTACAGAATCAACTCATTACAATAATCATTCGGTAGTCGTAAGTTGATGGCAAGTTGGCAAAGTATATCTGTTATTCTGCTTAGTTATTTGATATCCCTTACATAATAATTTCTATATTAAAGAATCTGTATAGCACTTAAAACTTTACATGGGTTTCTACTGCCATAGTTGCACCACCTTCACAAATGTTGAAGGAGAAAATCTAACAATTAAAAACTTAGAAATCACGGATGCATTTATTATTGATTGACTATTTATAAGTTAGGTAACGCGGCTGTACTACTAGTAGTAACACAATACGATATTAAAAGGAAATAATAACAATTATTTCTCACATGACTGTAAACTAGAAGTTTTATTGAAAAGAGAAACACATTTATGGACGTAAAAAAAACGGTAAACAACTTAACGGTAGCAAAACGGGACAAAAGAACAAAGACAACATTTGTTTCAAAAGAATAACAGTAGTCAAAACAAGAACATGTGTTATGTTAAAACAAAAATATCATGAAGAAATAATTCCTAAAAATAGCAAAGTCATAACGCAACGGGCCTACCCTATTGTGATGTTAAATAGAGAAAAGATGCAAATTTGCACCGTTATATTTACAAAATTCCTTTTTTGTTACCGTTAGTTGCAAAAAAACAAAGAAAGGACCCATTTGACAATGAGAAACTGCAATAAAAGTTGCGCAAACTATTAAACGCATAGACAAAAGTGACAATTCACCTGCGGATAAGCAGGTAACTGATTATTATGGTAATTCGCCCAACAATGTACTTGTGCTTAGTACTGTTTTGGAGAACTGTGGCCAAAAACACGTAACACCTTGACGTAATTTATTGTTCTATTCTGTGGCGTTTATAACAAAAAGTTCGTTTCCGTGTTCTCTATCGACTCAGTGCTATCTTTGACACGAAAATTTACGGCTTTTTTCGGAAACGTTATAAAGAAATGATCGTCGCCCTTTTGTTAGATTGCACTGCATTATCATATCAATGTATGTTATGAGAAACGAAGAAGAAAACATCAAATTTAAAAATTCTTCTTTGGCTTCTGTTACAATCAATTTTACGACTGTTAGTTGGTGAGAATTGGAAACATAAATAATTTCTTTTATCACTCTGTACAACGTCGTTTCTAACCAATATCGTTTCCATATAAAACTTTAATTATTCAATTAGTATTATTTGTACGCGAAACGAGTTATTGACCAGATGTGGTGAAGTTTATGACGGCTAATAGAGTTTATGGCTTTTTTATTGACATTAATGTTCTCTTGACTTCGCCGTTTACGACCACCTCATTCATTATATCGAACCGATGAGGTCGGAACATCACTGTAAATCATAGATGAAATTATGGATAAGCAAACATTGGACAATTTCGACTACTCTACTTATGAATGAATTTATTATCATTGAATCCAGTCCACAACTTTTCATTTCAAAACTTGGTAACATGATTTTATATTGCACAACAATTAATCAAATTACCAGTATTTAAAAAGAACATGCGAATCTTTAGCGCGGTGTCATAAATTATTCGCGTTTACCAAAGCGTAATTAATCGACATCAAGTTTTTATCTGAGCGCGTCAGGCAGTATAAATATATTGATAACGCACGGCTACTTTTTTACGTAAGGTGGTGGAATATGACGGGCGGAGCGTGGAAGGCGCGACTGCGCCGCGACTGAGACAATAATGTCGTCAAAGCAGACAATACGAAGCACGCGGCCGCACACCGCACGATTTATTGCCTATTCGATAATTATGCGGATTCAAAGCTGAAGTGCGGTGCTTTACGTTCAGGTTTACGGTACTTCACGGCGTGCCACTACTGCGCGACTTTGTATTTTGTTACGCTGGGGTTAAGACCTATTCGGCCGCTGTTCCCGGCCAGGAGCGAAACAATCGGCTATTTGCTTATTCCGTTGCGGCACTGGGACTCGCTCGCCACGTTTGAAGTGACTGCAATTTGTCTCCAGCGACGTATTTCAAGTAGATATGATCGTGTGTACGACCGATGCTTGCATAAATTTCTCACTAACAGATGTTGTTTTTTGCTTGTTGCGCGCGGGAGGTAACCGTCTCACCTGTTACTGGGTAATGTTTGACGCTTCGCAAACGATTTTTTGTTGAAATTAAAAGTTCGATAGCGTCTGATCGGTGGTACGTGCCGCGAATCGATCCAGCATACGCACAACTCACGTCAACGTCATCTCCGACATGTGCGAACGCATCATGTGGAAAATACATTTAGCTAGCTGCATTAAAAACATCTGATTTCTCTGGGACATCATAACGCACAGGAGAAATCTCTTCATTAGGTAAATTCCAAACCAAACTAGTTGTTGAGTGGGGACTTGTCCCCTGCGAGCCGTTAACGTTCAAACGGGAGTGACCTCAGGAATTAAATAGTCGGACAAAAAGTTAGCAATATTATTGTCATTTCAAGTCTTATTGTCTCTAAATGGCGTCGGTGCGCAGGCCTACTTGTATAAATAAATACGCGATAAATAAACATGAAGTTTAATCAAATTCGATAAAGGCAGATGCGCGGCGCGGGCGTCTTATATGGCAATAACGGGTGCGGAGACCGGTAGCGCGGCAGAGTGGCACTTGCGTGGCGCGGAACAAAAACAAAAGTATTGCTGGAATCACTCATTAACTTATTAAGATGATAATTTATGACCGCGAGTAAGACAATTTCATGCTGTACTAACACACTTGAATGTGCCCCTCAAGTTTTTGTCTGAGAGGGTCTCATCAAACGTCTGGCTTAAACAAAAAAGGCGCGGAAACTTCTCGCCCCGTTTAGGTGTATTCAATTTGTCCAAGAGCATCGGATGTGCAACCAAGCGTCATAGGTTTTGTTCGATCTATTAACATAATAATTACGGGAAGCAGCAGTGGAATAAATCCATCAATCAAAGCGTCAATTTATGGGACTTTATAATCCAACAATGATTTTATGGAAATTTTATTGAGATTTGCGTTGCCAAGTATTTTCTAAGCCTTGTTTATGATGTCAACAGTTGATTATAGTGTCTCTGTTTTTGTGATATAGCGGATGAAGTGAAGCTGCATTAAAACAAGCAAGAACTGTTTGAGTAGAATGGTGATGCTGAGATTGATTATCTTTATGAACCAATTAACGCAAGAAGAATTGGCCAGTGTGTTGCAATATTTTATTCTGTTTTATGGTATTCTAAAATGTACTTGCATTTTCATATTTGTGCTCTCTTGTTTTAAAAAAAAATGTAAACACTTAACAAAAATTAAATCTTCATTCAATGTGAAGGCGTCGTCAGAAGGCTTAAAGACACCCAAAAAGCAAAGGAAATGGCTATATAATTTCCTTGCAAGATGGCAACCGGAATGAAGATATCTGCAGGAGCATCCAAGTTACTAACAAGGCCCGAAGAATCGCTAAAGAAGTGGCAATGGACAGGGTACATGGCTCGCAGAACAGACACTCGTTGGTTCCGAAAGGTTCTGGATTAGTGATCGCGTACTGGAAGACAAAGCGATGGAAGGCCTTCTACAAGCTGGACCGAAGACCTAATGAGAGTGACCGGAACTTTAAGTTTGGTTTAGTAAGCTTTACAAAATATTAAAAGTCAGAGTAAATTAATAAAAGCCTCGGGATCGTTCCGACTGTCGTGATTCTTCTGGAAGAGCTACTGTGGCCCTGGAACACAAAGGTAAACTGAAAGAACACAGGCGAGTTTTAGTAAGTAAAAGTCTGACAATACCTCTTGCGCTACTCGTCGAATGATAACTCCCAGTTATCATTTGACGACTTCGAAGACTCCAAAAAAAAATGCAGATGATAAAAAAATCGGTGTACGTTTTCTTGTTTTGTTTAAAAGAAAAATTATATTCATCAAAATTTATATGCCTAGAAGCTGTGCTCTTTAAATCGTCATTTATTGTTATTCTTGAAGTGGTCAGGAACATTAGAGAAACGTTGCAAAGAGGGTGATTCTTACTATTATCTATTCTTTTTGTTGCAGAAGTTAGGTGATACTAACTTGTAATTGTTTGTCACCAGATACGGGTTTTGAAAGTACAAAAAGCACATATTTCATTTAAATTATACATCATTTAGTTTTTAGTTCCATCTAGTATATTAACAAAGTGATCAGGAATTTCTACTGTAGCTGTTGCTTCAATGACTTGTTGTACAGTTCTATAAGATTCATCATCATCTTCTTACTATTGTGCTATATTACTTGGGGCCTTGGGTGACTTGTTTTTTCTTCCATTATGTCCTGTTAAGTGTCTCACTATCGTTGACTCGTTTCCCTATAAATTGCATTAGATTCGTCTATAGTATTACATATTTTATCAGATACTTTATACTTTATTGCCATACAGCGTGGCAATGCAGCCAGTCGTTTGACACCATATTTTAGTTCGTTTTTAGTTAGTTGTGATTAGTTTAGAGTTTGCTTGAATGCACTAATCTCAGGAACAAAAATTTTGAATTAATTCATCATCAGAATTCTTTTTTTTTTCCTTTTTTTAAGCAGAATTTTATTTCTGTCTTCGTTGATATGTCATCAGATATTGACATTTGCAATAAAATCATTTATTAGAATTATTATAGGCTACTTACTGTTATTTCATTGTCTTCCAAAATTGTAATGTTTATTCGTTTATTTTCTAAAAAAAGATTAGCCTCTATGTAACATCAGTGTTGTGTATACAGTAAAATCAATAACTATAACACAGTAAAAGTGGACCGATGACCCGGTGAGGGTTGCGCGAACCCGAAGGATGCGAGACGCACAGGACCGGTTGTGACGACTCTTGGGGGACGCTTTCGTCCAACAGTAGACGTCTTTCGGATGAAATGATGATGATGTGAAGGTGATAATACAATGACGGGAGCAGGTTTTGCATACTCGTACATAACACTCTAGCTTTTGAAACTACGAAAATCCTGCATCTTAAAGAAGGTGATGCCAGGTGATTGGTAGTTCATAAAACATTATGTTGTAAGTTGGAATATATTCAAGCCGTGGTTAGCAATTTCCATATTCAGTTAACAACTAGGTAGATGATATCCAAGGAATTGAGTCACAGCAGCATACAAGGAAAGCTAAATATTACAAAAAGCAACCAGCAGCATCACTGAATAATAAGTAGAGATTGAGATCTAACAGGGTGATGTGAAATAAGACAAATATGGCGGCGCGCATGAGCGGAATCACAAACACTGCGCCCGCGCAAGTACTCCTTGAACTACTTACTTATTTTTATTTTTCTGGACATTAAGGAAGTTCGTTTTCTTCGATCAAGGACTGATAAGGTTTTTAAATTGAGTTTGTAATACAAGTTTTTGCTCTATTTGTAGAAAAAACTACAAGTGTTCGAATTTCAAGTTGTGCCGCTTCCATTTTTGAATCATAAAACAGTTTGTTCTTCAACTGTTTCAAGCGACTTTGGAATTTTCGTTTTTACTTCGTTCTTACTTTGTATTTGTGTTTAATGAGAATCAGTTGTTGGTATGTTTGTAAGTGCAGGTATTTTATTTACTTTGTTCTATGTAAATGATGTAAACGTGTTAGTAAAAATGTAAACAAGTCCTTGTGCCAAAAGCCCACTTAGCTAATAGAACGGTACCTCGTCTTGTTACTTTATTATCATAAGGTAAAGGTTTTACTTTTCAGATATGAATTGTATTTTTTTATTATACGCGTATTTACTTACAATTTTTTTTAAGTGAAGTTTATAAGAAATTCATAAAATTTGTGTAATGTATGCTTTATTTATCAATTGTTAAAAATAGAAGACTCTACACACTAACTCTACATTTTTTTATAGGTATAGTAGGTAAATATTTATATTTCTTTCTCTAACTACAACTTCCTCTCGTAGATAAGTTATTTGCTATGTCTTCTCATTTTATTAACCATTTCTTCTATTCGTATTTTAAATTTAAATGAAAAAAAAAGCCATTTAATTTTTTTTTACCAACAGATTGCTACTTTATCACAGAGTGATTTTATATTTTACCAGTATTTCATCTGGCTTGTTTATAATATTGTTCTTATATTTTTATTAAGCTTTACTACTTTTAGTCATCATCATCACAATTATTATCATCATCATAATAAAACCGCGAAGGATTCGGAGCCACCAGGGTGTGTCCCTTATGAATAAAAAAATCGTGATCGTTGGAAATGGAGGACTTGCAGGTTAGTAATATTAATTTTATTATAAAATTATCATCGGTCATTTATTTTATTTTTATTCAGGTTTATAAAAACTGAAAGATACTTTATTAAATTTATATTTTTGACTACTTTTTCATTTTATCTTCTCAGCTACTATTAAAGAAGGTAATTTTTATACGAAAATATTTTTTGATAATTTTAGTACCCATAACACAGATTAATATAACCTGTTTTTTTTTTAATTCTTTATAAATCTTGACTACATTGACACACTAGACTGTTTGAGCGTACCTCCATAAATACCAAAACCTATGCGTTATCAACGCAGTGCGTTCATTCCCATATTAGTTAGGTGCTTACCTACCTATAGATAACTAAAATAACCCTTAAGAAAACACTATTCAAGAGCATTTAAGTAAAAATTCAGTGTTTGAATTATGATTGTAATTTAATTGTCTAAATGGGGTGTATAAGGAATAACGCAAATACCTAATAACAAAATTGAAAGAATAATACACATTGGAATAATGTATGTTATCCCAGTTACATGTTGTGTTATTTCTTCCAGTTTCTTATGGAGCTCATCCAATCATAATATTAAAGGAATTTAGTTAGCATCTGAAAAATTTCAAATACATGTTTTCTTTAGGTACCTAAAACAGTTTGTAAAGATAGTAGCAGCAATAAAGTAGATGCTGATTTACCAATAGTTTTTATTTCATCACCTACCTATTTTAATTAAGTAGTTCATACAAATAAAATCTGTTCAAAACTTCATTAATTATATTATTGACAAATACTTCTATGTAGTTATTATGTAGGTGTTGCTCCAACTTTTAGTAATTAAAACAACGATAAATTATTTGATTGCTTAAATATAAATCAATACTTCAATATTTATTTTAATGGTTCTTTGCAATCATATCTACTTTTTCATTACCATTCCTTTCTTTTTGTTTAGTAGGTACTTACTGGTATCGCAATATAGCTTCAATAAAATTTCATAAAAGTAAACTTTAATTACTGCTTTGAATCTGCATTTGGAAAGCTGAATGGATTTATATAAAATTTGTTTGTCCATAAGCATAAACATAATTAGCCTTATAAGGTTCCCACTGCTGGGATGTAAGCTTCTTCTCTTGGCGAGGGAATGGGCCGTAATCCACCACGCAGACCCAGTGCGGGTTGGAGGTATATCTTCGAATTTTTGGTTTTAGAACGTGCCTTCCTCACACACAAGCCACGTAGGATACTTTTTATTCCAGAAGTAAGCCTGTGTTATTTTTTTTTTCTAAATAGCCAAGACGCTGGCACATGCTACTTAGTAATAAACTTATGAATGATAAATGCCAATTATCGGAGTCAAATCACAACCTCCAATTTAGTACCAACTTTACATAATTATCAATCAGAGCAATTATAATGCAATTACATGTAAGTTCAATTAACTTAGTCGACCCTACAATTATACTCCATAAATGTAGGTTTGTTTCTAAATTAATTTTAATCTAGTGTTGTACAAGGAAGCTCTTATCTTGACTCAAACTGTATTTCATAAATAGTATGTTTTTCTATCATATCCCCCTTTCAACACACAATTTTCAACCTTAACTTTGTCCAGTTAAAGCTCAATTTTGGACATAAAATTGCGCAAGCGGAGTTACTGCTTATAGTGGATAACTGGACCATACTAATCTTTTATTTTACTGTTAGTTTATATTCTTATAGAACTTGAAAACGATTTGAATTGGCTGAGAATTTGTATTGAATTGGTTTGATTGAAAAATCAACAAACAATTTTTTTAAATAAACAGTTTTATGCACTGTTTACAACTCAGTTTTTGTGTCTTAAAGCGAGCATTTTTGTGTGTGTTTGGAGCAATTTAGTTTGTTTTAGACATTTTATGCATGTTTTTAAATGAATATCATTCATGTGAATTTTTAAGTTTTTATTTTTTTATTATACTTACTGTTTCTACATTCAAAAGCAATAAATTCTGCATCGTCAAAAATAAAATATCAGTTCTACAATTTGTTTAGGCTATTGATATCATCCACAATAAATTCAATCATCGCTATAAATTGTTTCTAAACATCCATCTAACACTTTGTAGACCCTTCGCAAACTTAGTTTGACGATCGGAACATTGCCGGACCCTTGCCGCGAACCTGTAAAGTTGGGAGCCATAAATTGGCAATAAACTTACCTTAAGCCGGGCGGGCGCTCGCCGTCGGCAAACGCGCTCGCGCCATCCCGCTCGCTAAAAACTTCTTCACAAAACTCACAGTTCTACCGAATAAAAAGAGTTCCGAGAGTTTCACTCCGTCAAGTCACGTGTCAGCGTTTTAGATGCGGCATGAGCGCAATACGTAATGTGTCGGGCGCACGTGGATAAGTAGCCGACAGCGACAGTCAGGTGCGGACGCAAGCACGTCGTGTTGTTTATGGCGCGGTTTGTTACGCAACGCGTAGTCGCCGAGGCGCGCGTCAGTAGAATGTGGCGACCGATGCTTTACGAGCGACGGCGCACCCCCCGCCAGGCGACGCCGAACGCCGCGGCGCCGCACTAAATCTGCGACCAACAGAAAAGGACACCACCACCCTCCGTTAATCCAACACCATTGATGTCCGAGAGACAACGTTAATCGGAGCGATTAATTGAACGGTCCGGTCTCGACTCGCGATAGAATTGTATCGGCGGTTGGCCGTAGCACGGCCGATCCGAGCAAGTGCGGCGTCGTAAAGTTTCTTCGTGTATCGTTCGATGCACCAGACGTTGATGCCAGTTCGCACGATTGGAAAGATGCTCTACTACGTTTACAGAATCATCAGCTAATTAGCTAAGCTTATTTGATTGAGTCGATCATCTTTACTGGTCAATTACAATTGTAAAGTTGAAAAGTAGAGTCACATCATAAAATTCATCTTAGTGTCTTGACGCTGCTCGTTTCCCCTAATACAGAAACGCCAGCAACCTCAAACAAATCTATGGCTATACAACACAAATACTTGTTCATATTTAAGCTTCGTTCCAAGTAAATGACTTTTACTTTTTAATAGTTTTGCTTTAGGTCAGCAGGATGGATGCGTACGCGCAGGCCAATGGCTTGTTATGCTCCGAACTGTTACTCGTGCGTGACGCATGGACGTTACGCAACACGATTTGTATCGCAAATAATAAAATACTCGTGCAATTCTACTTTATTTCTATGACAAATAACGAACACGGATTCTTTAGTAATTTCTTTAGAGTATAAAACTAAAATTCAATACATAACTAATTAATCATAAAAATAAAATTACATTTTGTAGCGTATCTTAAGAACGGTTTATATCGAGTGGTTGACAGCAGTAAGCTGATTTTATAGATGCAGAACGCAGTCAACCTGCTAAAGAATTAGTTTCAATACGGATCCTCGTAAAGATACAAAAAGCAACTAGTTGTGACTGCAAACTAAAAAAAGTATTCCTTCATAGTAATCTAAAACACATATATACCAAAAGATAAAATAGCGATGGTCAAAACTAGTTTTCTTCTTCATTTCATACATACAAATATCCACAAGGAGTTTTGTATAGACCTTATATGCGATAATTATTAATTTATTCAAGCATGAATCACTTTTTCTTTTCTTTGGGAATTTCATAAATTTGACATATAATTTATCGCACAGGACCGATCATTGTGGCAACGCTAGGGGGGGGGGGGCTAAGGCCAGCAGTGGACATCTTTCGACAGCGATGATGATGATGATAATTTATCACTTAATGATAATATTATCGATCCTCTCTTCTGGGAGGTCCACTAACACTAAGTTCTCAGGTTCTCCGCTTTGTGTGAGTGGAAAGGCGCCACGACGTCCTCACCTTCCGCACGATGCAGGTTCTCATCGGACATGTTAAATTTCCGAGGTTCCTGCACTGGATTCAGGCGAAAGAAACACCCGGGCATCTACACTGTGTAGAACAGTTAGGGAATACGGTGGAGCATAAGGTGTAGGTCTGCCCCCCTTGGGCGGAGCACCACCGTGTCTTCGTAGGGGGGATCGATAGCAATAACCTCTCATGGCCCTGGTACAGGCCTTCTGCGAAGTAGTGATGCTAGCTAAGGATGCGGCCACACATGTGAGGGAACAAACTACTTCACGCCCCAGCTTCCGGGATCTTAACCTAGATCCAGCCACCAAGTGTGGGCTTGCGGACGACGAACAATGGGTGGCTCGCCATTCGGCTGCCTGGTAACGGTCCGGATGGAGCCCGAGTCGTCGCCAGCGTATTGTGTTCCATATGCGCCTCAAAGAGATATCAGTAGAACAGGGGCCCAGTAGCGATTTTCACCTTCTAATAAGTCTAAGGTCAATACACTTGTGTGTTAAAAGACTAAAGTATACGAGACGAGAAGAAATTACGTACTTCCTCAACACTGTCTTGCTGAGTTGTCAATAGCAAGTAAACCTAAAACTTCTGTATCCACCTGAATAGACTTTTCGTCACTGACAGACCATTTATCTCCATCAAAAGCAAAGTTATTTTCAATAAACATACCTATTAATTATTCATACATACCTATATCATTTTATGGTGAAGGTTGAAATAGGATGCTCTCAGGCATAGCACGGACTAGTTGTGTCTAGATGTAGATTGCTATAATATACTGATGGCAATTCCAGTCCTTCGATGTGTGCGGCATAAACGATGAAGCGCAATGCTTAGTTCGGACCGTAGAGGTTTTAACAACATAAGGGTTGATACTCACCGTACATCGGGTTGTCCGATGTTAGGAAGGTGATGGCGGATTCAAGTCATGCAATTCCTACGCACGCTTTCTAAAATACATCCTGTAACATACTGATAGGCTGGCTAGTCTACACCTGTGCTCTAAATCGTAGTAGGTATTTATATCTGTATTACTGAAGCTCATTCTGTAAAATACGGTTTTTTTAATTATATTTTATATAATGCTGAGTAAGAAACAGCAACATGAAGATTTTTTAATCCTTGAGAGTATTTATTTGTTTTTAGCCTGAAGTTTCTTTTCCAAACGTTTTATTAAATATCCAGGGTTAAAAAAGTGATAGGTTTAATGTCTTTGTCTACAGGACGTAAGAAATGTAGAGAATTACGAAGTCAGGTTTTCACTACATCATCATATCCATTGCTAATGAGCTCAGGTCGGAATTGTATTCATCTTTGGCAATTTACGCCACCTTCAGTCTTATTTAGTCTATCTATCCCAAAGTTCCGTGACAATTTTGGTTTTCCACCTTCTTTATTATGACTGATCCTGTCATGTTTTCGAGGATTTAAGTAGATATAGTTGGAATGGTTTTCATGGCTACGTTAGTAGGCTGGTCAGTCGAAGACTCATCTGCTTTTATGGCTGTTTCTCCATTTTCTGTCATTGCCAGCCTACAACCTGAATAAAAATGCTGATTCACAGAAGCTTAACACATTGCATTTATAAGGTTTTAATTTTTTAAGACTAAAATCAAAGCATTAGTCAACAATGCCCTGTGGTGAGTTCACCTTGATTGGTGTAGACTGTTACTACAACTGGATAACGTTCCACTCCTCAGTTATTATAGCCAAATCTGAAAAGTAATCCAAGATTTTCTTCAATGAGTTTTTTTAGTATGAGGTATCATTAATTTTGGTTTATTGTTGCTTCGTAAAATATAATTTTCACCCAAAAATAACAGAAATCAATATTGTTAGCTGTAGAAAATAGCAGTAAGTTGAAAATTTATACAGAAAGAGATTTCTATTTCATTGTTGTGATACAAAAATCCTTATTAGTTACATACAGTAAACCAGATGATAGAAAATGCAAGTTATAAAACCACTGTACTTGAAGACTACTTATACAAAAGCATTCAGCCTTCGATAGTAACACAACAAGAACTTTCAGGGGATGTAAGCGCAAATAATATTTACGATTAAATCCTCTGAGACACTTCATGCAGCTGGACTATATTTATGTAGCCGGGTGATGTTTGACAATGAGGTTACCCATTGTCTTCCAAATTGTTTACAAACACTCGTGAAGAGATATTTCAGACGCTAGCATCCTAATAGAAGACGTAAAGCATTGGAGTTGCCAATAAAAGGCTAATAAACCTACGACATAGTCCTGTTTTCCTTCACATCTCTGCAACTACGGCCAATGCTATATATATAATAAACACACTTAATCTCGGAATCACCTTGGGACCTACTTTACGCGGATGATATCGTCCTCATCGGATGGAAGAAGAACTCGGTGAACTGGAAGAAGCACTCGAGAGCTGGAGGTACGCAGGCCTAAGAATCAGCCGGGACAAAACAGAGTATCTACCGTGCTGCTATCAAACAACCAACCAGCAAACCTCTGTGAAAATTCAAAATCACAGGCTGAAGGAAGTCGACATTTCAAATACCTAGGCTCTGTGATCTCCAATAACGGCACGATAGACGCTGATGTAGCCCATCGTATTAACACTGGCTGGATGAAGTGGCGTCAGTTTTAAGGTGTGTTGTGCGACAGCAGAATGCCAGCACGTGTTAAAGGAAAGGTTTACAAAATTGCCGTCCGTCCGGCTCTAACCTACGGTGCGGAATGTTGGCCATTGAAAAAAACCCATGCCTCAAAAATGCACACGACAGAGATGAAGATGCTATATTGAATTAAATACTAACGATACTTTATTGCTCATCTCAGCAAGAAATAATGACAATTGAACTACTCTGACCAGTTAGTAACCAATACAGGTGAAGAATGTAAAACGATAGCCGTTTCTTACTTTGACGCTAATGTAGCGCAAACTCTTCAACATGTGCACCCCGCCAATTCTAATCCTAATCTACAACGCTCAATCTAGTAGCACTCTAGGTGCCAAAATAAAAATAATAGGTCGAATTAGGCATACTATGCTGAAGTCTAAAATAGGAATTATGTAGTACATTGGCAAATAGGGCTTAGGATTGGGCAAAAGTCCCCAAGCTTAACTTAAGCGCACACAATGAGGCCTAGAACATAATGGTGCAAGAAAAGAAGTGTCTGGATAGATATAAGGAACACCTTTGGCCAGCAATAGATTAAATAAGGCAATAATTGAAATATGTAGAGACGCTAAATTGTAAGACTAAGAATTTGAAATTCACTTACCGATATAATCTCACAACAGTAATGTGTAACAATCGAAGACACTTGACTCTCAAGACTAATGAACCTATTCAAAGAGAATAAAACATTTAGAAACAATTTTTTACAGAACATCTTATCCCCAAATACAAAGGCAACCGTTCGCTTACAAAATGTTTAACAATATGACTGCACTACAAAGGGATCGCACACCAGCCAATCAGAAGCGTCCGTTCAGCCGCCATCTTGCTTCCCCCACCAGTGGCGCCGAATTGAGACGAGAGGTAGTGCCAGTCGCATCTGTCAACGTCAAGATGCTGGACTTACCGAAATAAGTAGGTAGAAAACTAAATATAATTTGTGCGACTATTGATTTTGATTGGTTCCTTGTGATACCTACAAGTTTGGTAAGATTTTTTAAATAATGTGAATTTGTTTAAAATTACTGAGCCGCTTTTTTTAGGTGTAAGTAGTTTATGATGAGAAGCCTTTTCCCAGGAACACGACAGCCGCCAATTAATAACTTATGTAAATTAGAACTTTAATTTTTTTTAATCATCCAATAATTATGTAGTCTTGTAGGTACTGGAGCTGCTCATTATTTGATTGTTTTACAGCCAAACCCAATAACCTATCACATACCGGAGATAGAAAAACAAATGAAACAACAGAAAACATGTATAATTTTTGTATTGTATTATTTGTTTTACTATCTCTAGTATGCCAATGCTGGAGATAGATAGGTTATTTGGTTCGGCCGTTAATGATCAAACAAAAGGAGAGTGAAAATATTTAAGGAGTATCGACTATTTGCTTTGGTGCGACAGTTAGCCTTCAAGAATGAGTTTTTTTTCCAAACCGATTCAAATTAAAATCCAATTCCAATATTGGTGGTGGGTTTGTGGTGAACTAACAATTTTTATTATATATGGAGTCTTTGCAAATATAGATTTTATTTGTATACTAAAAAACAATAAATACTTCGTATTTGGACATTTTAGCGCATCACAAGTGTACTTACTACGCGATAATAGTCAAAACTTACATGACAATAGGGCTCCACAAGCTACCCTTACGCATCTGCGCGGGCACAGAACATTAACCCCTGCACAGTACCCTGATCCCGCGCAACGCAACGCTGTTCCTACTCTTTTCACACACACGCGCTTACATACAAACAAAAGAGCGCGCCTATAGAAAGATGGGCAATGAATGAGAATGGCGTATGTTAAAAAATTAAAAACAGGCAAAATTGTATCGTTCTTCACACTAAAAACCGGAATGCCATTTTGTTTTTCGTCATTTCAAAATAGTAAAAAGTACTTACGTACTCATTGGAATAAATAGCATCATGTAATTTCAAAATTAAGTACGAATGTTTTATAATCAGAATCATAACCCTGCTCTTAAGAGCGGGAGAAGTCATTATGATGAAACCCTGCTCTTTTTCCAATTTATTTTGAGGTTACACACTTAACTCTATTTGTCATTTTGTAGTATGCATTTTATTTTGCCATCATACATCTTCACACATTTTATCCATAACTTCTACTAGGTATGTTATATGTCATGTTATTGTATTTTTAAACAGAATATATTAAAAAAAGCGTTTAAGAATATTTTAAAACTATTGTGTAGGGTACATACTTACTTCACAAAGTGTAGGTAAGTGTGTCGCTTTATGAGAGCGTCCGCTTTTTTAACAAATAAAATGAGAAAGCATTTTGGTACTTATATTTTAATCTATGCGCTCACAAATGGTTGTCATTACTAAAATATAAGCTTATATTACAAGTAAACTTAGCCCAGTATTATAAGTAAACTTAGCAAAGTTTACTTATAATACTGGGCCTACCTGCTGCAACGTACTTTTGCGTGTTCGGAAGTGGTCAAAATTAATGACACGCCGCTAAATAACACTAGATTGTCACATAATTTAACATTTCGCTTAATATATCGACTATCCAAATGATATAACGCACGGCAGCGTGATGTCATCAACAGTTGTCAGTTCATCTAGTTCGATATGTTAATGAGAATTCGAGGTTACATTAGCCGGTACAAAAGCCATAAGACTAATGAACCTTGCCATGACAATTCATCTCCAATAACTTCACCTTTAATGAAAATCAGTAAAAATTGACACTTTAAAATGACAAATAAAAAAGTCGAGGTAGAGCAGCTTTCGTAGCGTTACAACAGCACATTTCGTTCGCCACATTCCTCAGCACGTTTAAAGCATGCCCTAAACAGCTGATTTCCCCGCTATACTCTCATCTCCTTTATCGCACACTAAAACACGTAATAAAACAGAGAAAACTATAGTTTATGCGCTCCCGCCGGTACAGCGCGGACGGCGTGCGTAACCTACATGCGGCCATTTCGAGATTTACGATCTGGGAATTGTGTGTTAGAGTGAGATAAAAACATTAAACTCTCGGCCGACGGCGAACTCGAACGCTGCCGGCTCGTTCATGCTTCGAGAACAAGACTCGCGCAGTATATGGCAAATACTAAGATGCTTAATGACCACTTTGTATAAAAATCTATAGTCAGGTAAATATAACTTATAATCTAGTTTACCTTATTTTGCTCTATCAAAGTCTAAAAGCAATCTTCAATATGACAACCTTGAAAACGTCACAATTGATCGCTAAATTACCTGTATACTATCACCTCAAATCGCATACTAGCTCATTTTGTTACGTCTGTGTGTGTAAATTAAACTATCCGCATGGGACCGATGAACGTTATAGCTTTCCCTTTTGTTTGTCTGAGTTATGGGTGTGTTAGAGCGAGAGGTCGTAAATCGCAGCGTGCCGTCTGGAGTGACATGTTTATGGGCGGGGTGCGATGCCGCGTGCGTTGCAGGAGTGGGAGCCGCGGCAGTCGAGAGCATGGCGTCGACGTGGTACCAAGCTATTTTAATAAAATATTTTATGGGAATTTTTGAAATTCCGTTTTTTTTAATAAATGTATGATGCAATTATAGATAATATTTGCAGAATTAAAAATTAGGTACTGACAAATAAATTTAAAAAAATATAATTAATTTAAATTAATAATCACATTTTTTTTGGTTTCATCTTGCAGATCTAATTTGCAATAGCAACAATATTTAAAGCATTTGCAAAAACAATGCAGTTTTTCACATCTATAAACAAAACAAGAAAATCATTTTTTGGCCGCTAGGTATTCTAAAAAACTTTTATACAATACAGCGTAATTCTTAACAATGACTTTTAATAACTTCTAACAACAAAATCAAACTCCACAAAAAAAAAATGGTTCAACTTTCAAACTGTCAAAAAAATTCAAAAACAGAATAGAATCTCTCCAAAATCAAATTAAAACCGCGATTTAATTGGAAGCCATCAAAACAAGGAAGGCGAAAGTGGTAAAAAACGATAAATCTAATAGAACGGATCATGCTACAGGTGGTAAGGTGTAGCCAGCCCTTAATGAGAGCCCTGCGCTCTATAAATTAGCGCTGTATACAGTGTACACCTACCCGCTATGGATTCCTTTATTTGTTGACTAAGCTCCAAGAGATAGATGGATTAATTATTATGAATGTTTTGGAACTAAGTCTAAATTTGGCTTTTAGGAATCTCTTGGAAAGTTTAAATAGAATGAAAAGTTCGTTGATATACCTACAATGACTCTTTTCATTTGGTGTCAACGTCGAATATAAGTTGGGGTTTCAAACCTCTCTTTAGAACTCGATTCCGATCCTTTCTTACAAAAGGAAAAAAATATTGAGAAATAAAAATGGTAAGGTAGAATATAAATACAATTGAGCATATCTGAAATACCTCGAGTATCGCTATGAAACTTTTTAATACAGAAGTAAAGGAGTTTCTTCAATTCCTCATAGATCTCATCATCAGACCTTGGTTCAAAATAGAATGGAAGCAATCTTGAAGTATCTATCTGTTAGTAGATTTCTAATTTTTCAAATCGGTTCATAAATGATGGAGTTCTGATTGAACAGAACAACTGATTTAGAACCTCTTCCATTTTTTTTCAAGTTATAGTTTTCGTAGCAGTTAGGCAATGACAAAGTTCGTTTTGGCGAACTAGTGCTTTCTAGTGCGTCTTCATTTGTTTGTTATGAGGATCCCCACCTTAACGTTCTATGTTTACTTGATTGCTTGGAGTATCTATTAGAACACCACTTGAGCGTACGATTCTAGCGCTGCAGGATCGTTCATAAGGATCACCTTGATCCTGGATGCAAAGGTTCACCGGAACTAAGGAAGTTTATAGTCAGCAAAAGTCTGAACCTTCCTCTTGCTCTACTCAGAGCGAAGAAATTATTTGATGCTTTCCCAATTAAAAAAAATCGTATGTTTCTAAACAATTCCATTTATTGCTCTTACTTGGGCACCTTTACTTAAGGATCAACCAAATTGTAATTAGACCTTGATTAATATTTTAACTATAAAAATCACTTGCTTCTGTCAGTGGACACAGTCTCCTATGTCATCTAGTGCTATGTGTGTTATTATATGTATATATTTCATAAACTTTAAAAACTTAGAAATTACACGATACGGGGCCCGTTAGGATTCGAAAGATCTAGATTATTCGAAAGTGTCACCGTGGCTCTGAAACACAATGGGCAATTCAAAAAACACAGTAGTTTTTAGTAAGTAAAACTCTGACAGTACCTTGCGCTCTCTCCAAAGCAGGAGAAGTCATTTTATGGTTTCCTATCTAAAAAAAAATTAATTCCATCGTTCTTGTATTTTTCCTTCTTTTCTATATCTGCAATAGAAAAACATTGAAACTTTTCTACTGCCATCCCTATTCGTTAATCTCTCTTACATAGACACACGTTTTAATGACAAAACTAATTATAATGTCACAATTACCGTTAGGGGTCGAAAACGTGATATACCGCAACGACTTACAACCACTTAAACATGAACCAAAGGTAATAAAAATAAATCACCAAAACGGAAGCCCGCTTTAAATTCAATCAATACGCTACCAGTTATCGAAATCGATATTTAAACTCCGCGTAACATAACTAAAAATTACATTACCATAAATACAAACAAAGGTAGGAAAACCATAAAAATACTTGCATACGTGACAAGTGGAATGGAGTTAATATTCAGATTAATAAAGAAGAGACACCGCGCGCTGAAATAATTGGTGATTCCTCTGCAAGTCACGGTGCGCCCGCGCAGTTTCACTGGGCCCACAGAAGAAATAGAAGCAGAAGACCCATTGACACCTATAACTACGATATCAAACAACACACACATGTAAATAGAAATCACAGTATCGATGAAAGAGACAGAACAGTCTAGAAGCAACACTAAAGTAGTAACACCTATCAATGTGTGCGCGAACTTGTTTGAAACACTTTGTCTGAAGTGAACCTTTTCTATTTGTCTCTAGTTCATCGGGTGGCACGCCATAGTACGCCATAGGTACAACACGACTAGAGTAACTGGGTTATATTTATTTTTGGTGTCTATTTTTAGTAGTTGACCATTTAGATTCCGGTGTCAATGGATCCGTTTTGAATTCGTGCCGAAAATTTTAAAACTTTTTGATTGGTGACTGTTACCTATAATAGAAAATTACTTGATGTTTTTAATTTTTCTGTACCTAAATATACTCGAACTGTATTCGATAATATTCGATGAATATATTTTGAACAGGACATCCTCTTTGCATAGTATGATAGTAGAGAAAAATATGCAAAGATTTGTCATTGGAACAACTTTTTGAAAGTGACGTTACATTACGCAAACAACCTCGAGATACGGAATTCGAAGTTTAATATAATTTAGATCTAGGTATAATAATAGTCGCAACTAAGAAATAAGGTGTTATAGAAACAATCAAGATGAAAACAGCTACCTCACACGATCAAAATCGAAGCGAACAATTTCGAAACAAAACGGAAAAGTTCATGGTAAAAGTGGAACGCATTTATAAAACCCGAAACCACATTTAAATAACATATTAATCTACATTAGAATATGTAATCAATAAATCATGGATTTATTGAATTAGGATATCCGTAATCATTGTACCCCACTTGTAACATAACGTGAACTTGCACAACCGAATTCAAATGAAGCGGGTAACATTTGAATTGATACGAATTGATAATTTGATGGCTCTATAGAGTAAAGAGTATATTGGTAGAGAAACGAAATGTTAATCAAGCAAAACATTGGAAAACGTAGATGGCTTTGTTGTGTGTATTATTATGAATCACACAAATACATTTAATTTTGAAGAAGAACTTATTAATATGAAACAGAAAAGTTTGGTCCTACCCAGTTTTGGATTGATCAAATTTATTGTGTCAATCCAAGATTACCTACTATTATTTAACTACATCAGTGTAGCTTCTAGAACGTTTACGTTCAACAATGAGATTCATCTTATGTTCATTTTGAAATAAAAATTTGAAAGATCAGATGATTATGGTGGTCTTGATAACAGTCACAGTAGAAAACAAAATAATTGGACCACTTTTCATTATAGCTATATTATTATTGAACCCAAATATACTTGTATAGACACTATACAAGCCGTAGAACACGAAAGAGTAGCACGTCAAGCCATCTATCATCGCCGTAGGTAATGGAGGTACAGCTAAGTAGTAAGTGCTTTCAGAGTTTTCTCAGACAAAATTACGGAAAAATCTTTTCTCCTCACTAACAATAGGTCTCGTATTAAATTGCAAACATAAATATTATTAATAACAGTGTCCCATACTGAAGTTTCATTCGGTCACAAAAGAAAAACTCCGCTCCATGTAACCTATGCATTGCCATCTATCTTTTTCCACAAAAGCCGGACATTATTGTTCGGTCCAAACACTCCTAAATCTTCGGAAAAGTAATATATTTTCGTTTTGCCCAGTGCGGTGTGGGGTACATACACAGACGCCCAGTCACTACGCTCCGCTACTTTTCTGTATCTACTAATGTTTTATACATTGCCAGTTTTGCTTCGAGCATTTATGTTTTAGCTGCTGTATCGGAGGCAGTGGAAAATCGTCGTAAATTTTTCATTGCTTAGATCGTATTTCCCGAAACCTATGTTGTTTCGTTTACGACTGTTTCGCGCGAACATTACAATTGTGGGAATCATGGATATTCGTATCGTTTAGTCCAATAAGCGAGAGCATTGTAAAGGGAATCTACCCTTATTGCTAGTTACATAGGGTTTTATTTTCGGAAGATATTATGTTGTTTAAAGACTTTATAGGTTTGTACGCTGGTCTAACAATATTGATGTGTGCAGTAGACGAACTTGCAAATGTGGATGACTGTGAGGGATATTAAGATTGGTGATTCATATAGTTGACAATACTTCATTGTTTCGATATAAATGATCTGTCGTAAATATTTTTGTGTTAGGCTGACTTCACTTGGTAAGGGAATATGGTTGACTGGACCGCTGTTGTACACTATCGTTTATCATGGTTCACCATGATCCTTTCACAGAAACTTCTACAAGTTCATAACGCATTTTCGACTTTGAGGCTTGTAATGTAGTGTATTTCTCACTAGTGTAAAAAAAAATGCGGCAACCAGTCCCTACTAGAATTTATTTTATTAAAGTGGGAACTACATTAGACCTACGCTCACGTGGGCTACACACACTGATTTGTACGTACATCGATGTCACGTGGCGTCGCGTGGCGTGGACCTACTTTAGCTCTACAAGTCTAGTTGCCATATAAATTGCATGGAAAACTACGTGTCCAGATCAACTTACGTGGTCCACGTGTGCACAATGTAGTTCTATCTTCATTATATCACAGTAAATGCGCGGCAGCTTCACGAGTATCAGCTTCATATAGCTTCTTCATATAGCTCACAATAATTTGTGTTTCTGAATTTTTTTCATTAATTTTAAAAATATATGATGAAAACCGTCGTTTGATATTCGTGAGCAATTATCATTACCTACGCAGGCTCTCAGCACCAAAATACTCACACAGAAAACAGCACCAAAATACGGTAGGCTATGTAATCTCTCTTGGCTGCAATGACAAAGTTTGCCCACTAGCGTCAAAGTTTACTATTATGTTGTGGTACAAAATAGTAATATTTGACGAGTCGATACATAATGTGTATATTAAACATACATACACATTACATATGTATGTATAACGTACATTGTTTCTAATATTTGTCTACACAAAGTTCTTACCACGACCTTTGGCCCTCAATCTTAATACTTCCCCATAATCAGAATACAGATCAAAGAACCCACGAAAAACAAAACCGCTTTTAACTAATACGCCTACCACTATACAAAACTAAATATTTTATTAGAACTCCTCAGGTTACTAACAGACTCACCTTTTTAAAATGGTTCATTCTTAGTATTACGTAATGGACGCGCGTAATTTGAGAGTAAGCCTTGTAGAGGCAGCGTCAAAATATGTAAAGATTTTTATCTTTTCCGTAAAATGGCTTGGGAAAAAACATAAAGAAGGTGGTGTCACCTGATCCAGACAGGCGGGATTTATCGCGCTCAGTGTGGCCGCGGGCTAAGGTCGGGCTCGAGTTATGACGCTCGGTAATAATTTACCCACGTGCGCTGGCCATGGAGTTGGGAGCTGCCGGATTGTTGCGATGTAGTGGGGAGCGGGAACTACGTTAGATAGGCACACGTGGGCCACGCCTGATTTGTACGTAGAATCACGTCGCGTGGCGCGGATCTAATGTAGCTCTACAAGTTTAGTTGCCATATAAAGTGTATGGAGACCTAGGTCATCGTAGGTAACTCACGTGTGCGCAATGTGTCTACCTTTAGACCTACTGCCTAAGGACGCGTAGCTTCATACACGCGCATTCGTCTTTATACGTTTGGTTTACGCCTGCTCACAGTTTATATACAAAAATATGAAATTCTGTCGACGAAGCGCCAACGCTACGTGCTTGTGTAGTCGCATGCATGCTTCATGATGCCTGCTGTACCGCACGTCGTACAACTGGGCAGTACATCGAGAGAAAGCATGCTGAGTAAGAATAATATATTTTCGTAAAATTGGCGGAACGTCTTCGTCGTCCGACGATATTGTCACAAATGATTGAAAACATACGCCTGTAATATGCGTCGTAGACAGGCCTCCAGTACCTACGCTGTGCTGCTCAAGCTTTCTGGTGTATTTTGAAGCGACTATGAAGGTACGCGTCCGTGGACGGTAGGACTTAATCTTAGCTCACCCCATGGTAGCGTTTACTGATCTGATTGGTTGAATGAATAATGAGCAACCAATCGCATTTGTTGGCTTTCATATAATATGTAATTAATGACGAATCGGCAATATCTTTTCTTAAGCATTTGTTAACTTGAGAGAACAGACAATAAAAGAATCATTAAAATCAAGAGATCCGAACTAAATAACATAAAAAATTATTTCTTTCAACGTGCCGTTAAATCTTAAAACTAAACTTTAAAATGTTTGTTGATTATAAAGATTTTGTGTATTTTTTCTATTATTAGGAATTATCCTGTAACGCTTCACAGCATGGTCCCCCTAGCTACATGTGACAAGAAATAAAAGTAGTTTCTGGGATAATGATCGTGCATGGATGAGTCAGTTTTTTTCATTTCTCGGATTTTTCATTTCATGTTTTATTAAAATTGCTATTCATCTCTTTGTGGTTTTGCGCGGATTTTTTATTAGCATATTTGGCAATTTATACAAGTTCCGGCAATGAATTCTTTATTTTAGCCGGCTAGGATAAAACACGAAAGAAAAAATAAAAATAATGTTGGAAAATAAAACGTCCACGCTTCATGCCGTCATTTGAAAAGGGACTTAAGTATCCGTGACGTTAAAAAGCTGCTTACAATTTGCTTCAGTTTCTTTTCAGGAAAACACCCTCAAACGTTTTAATATCAATTCCCTAAACCACTAATCTAAAGCTGCCAAGAATCAAATTAAAATGAGAGCCACCACTAAAATCTTCTCATTACAACCAAAAGACATTAGTAAAGGGCGGCAAAAGAAATGCCTAGGCCTACAAATGTACCCCGAAACATGAAGGGTTCGTAAACAACATAGTAACGTATGAACTCTACGACATGCCAAAATGTGTTTTAAATTGTGGGTTGTAGAAGTGATTTTTGAATGGGGTGGTGGGTTAGTTAGGTCGTTAGGTGTTGCGTCGGTGGTAGCTCAAGTAAAGTGGAAAGCGTCCCCGAGAAAATTGGCACAAGTGGTTTTAGCTGGGGCGGGCGGCGCGCCGCGGCGGGACGCGGGGCCCGGCACAGAGTGGCTATGCGGAGATGGGACAGTGACGGAACGTGATTTATGGAAGCCTCTGTGCGGTTTATAAGTACCTACATATTGACATTTATACCTAGGTATATCAGTGATTTATTGAGTTTGGGTTGCAGTTGACGCTTTGGTTATAAATAACTAAGACTCAAAAATGTTTATATTCACAGTTCGTATTCAGGTTTGGGAAATTTGAAATAAAACTTAATTCATCGAAGTAACCTAGCCTTTATCATAAATGAATTAATAGTTAGATTTTTCGTATATATTAATAGTTGAAATCTGTGATCTTCAATCATCAAAGATAGATACTAAACAGGAGCTGCGGAATGGTTTGACAGAGTAATCGTGGTTCTAGAACGGAAAGAGCAACTAAAGGACTACCGAAATAAAGCTGTGATTGATAACCCCTCAGCAAATAGCGTAGAATAACTTTAATTAACCTTTGACTACACTGCTGGGACAGAGGCTACCTCTATTGAACAGAGTCTAACCCGTAATCTAGCAACGCGTGTCCATTGATCTGCATAAAATATCAAAGTACGAGTAAAACAATGGGAGTTAAAAGTTATGCATTGTACCAATTGGATATGTACTTAAACAACTAGAAAATGCATATGTGATAATGCCTCATATTTATTTATTTAATTTCCTTTGTACCTTAAAGGCGGATTTAATGATTTAGGCATTTTCTACCAGTCAACTTTATCGACACCCAAATTAAGTGGTTTCATGAAAGTAGATAGTAAGATATCTAAAAACGTGTAAGATTACTTCGTTATTTGTTAATGAAAATGATAGATATTTATTTAGACACGTGCTTGTGTAGGTACAAACCATGATATTCACGCGTATACCAATCTCTAATCTTTGCCCACAGTATAGGGGTGGCCGTCGAATGTTCTCCGAGAGATAGCAGTCGCGACAAGATGTATTACTGCTTACGAAAAATTTTCAACAGCGCCTCTATCCGATTGGCCCGAACGGAAAATAAGAGGGGACATCGAGAAATAAATGAACGCTGTAAATATCTCTATGACAATAATACAGGTCAGCAATAGATATCTTTGTAGATAGTAACGCATTATTAATGTAACAAAAACACAGGAAAAAAAGACGATTGATCGCTATGAGATAAAATAATGGTGGATATCGGCGAAGTTTATATGGAGTTTTCATGCTTATAGTGAGATGATGGTGTCTAATGGTCGAGTTTGTTCAACTTTTTCATTATCGGGTTTGAGCAAATCATATCTTATGAGGAGGATAAAAATTTAGGTGCCCCTAATAGTCGAGTTTGATTCGATATTGTCCTCGTTTGTCGAGTTTTCATAGAGGTTACCTATGATCCTGTAGACCCATTAAAGGAATAACGATTCACCCAGACTGTATAAAATTTTTCAGGTCATATTTTATGACTACGTTTTCTACACATATCTAAAATAAAATTTAAAAAATAGTAATGAAGAGAATACTAAACAGAGACTGTCATCAGCTTACCAAAAATTGACTAACCTACTTTTCGACCTAGAAATTAGCCAAAATAAATCCATAAAACAGATAACAGAAACCAATTCAATTAAAAATCCAAATCACACATTCCGAGAGAAACCGTTGTGGATTTTTCTTTCAAAATTTATGTCCCCGCGTTGCCTCTAGAGGGCGCTGGGAGGGACGAAGAGGGGGATGCAAGGCGTGGGGGGGTGCGACTTCATTTCGCCCGCGTCGTTTATCTTGAGAAACATAATTCAGGGGCGAAGTCTCTGTCAACTTATTCCTATTCTTTCGCCTAAGCGTAAAATGGGTATGTTTTACTTTTTTATACTTTATACTTTACGTAGATAGTTTGTGTAAGTTAAATAAGGTCGGCTTTAAGTTGATCTGTGCTGTTATTTATGATGTGTTTTTACCACGGCTGTGCTAGGGCGGCTGCTGAAGATGCAGAAATCTTCAAACAGCGAAATAAACTGTAACCAATTTTTTTACGCTTTTGTACGTATTATCAACTGTTATTCATCATATATTGGAGCCGTACACAACGCATTAAAAGGTGGTGCGCCAGATTAAAAAACGTCGCTGTAATTTAAAGCGGCTACCTGACGTTCAGCCAGATTTCAGTTCGGCTGAAATGAACTGCGGTGCATTGTATACGCACTTTGCGTTCATCAAAAAGGTTTAATATATTTGAAAAACACTACCCTCTTTAAGTTATACGTTCAAGTAAGGGGCGTAAAGAGGGACTTACCACAGGTCTAGTACACAAAGAGTAACTAAATTACTACGAGTGAGTTTCAGAGAGTAGAAGTATGATACTTCCTCTTCTTAGAGCGTGAGCCCAGAGGACACGGTGGAGCAAACGTGGCTTGGCGATTGGCGGTGCAGTCCTCAAGCCATGATCCAAAGTGAGAGAGATTGGGATGCGATCGTCCATACGCGCAGCAGCTTGCAAAAGAGGCGCCCACGCGTGTAAGGGAAATTGTGAGTCTCTCTCTCAAGCCTTGGGCGTCGCCGGGCGATCCGGCCGCTGTAGGCGTGGGCTTGCTAACAACGAGTAATGGGTAACTCGTCTTCCGTCCATCCGGTAGCCATCCGAACCGAGCTCAAGTCGTCGACGGTGGCGTGGTGATGACATTGATATTCCAGGGAATATATTCCTGATATTCCAGGCCCACCTCAAAGAGATGTTAGGAAAACCGTAGGAGCGCTAGTTCCATGGGGAATCTCTGAAAAGGAAACTTATGGTTCTAAAACACAAATGGCAAATAAAGTAAAATTCTGACACGCCCGCTCGCTTTACCCTATAGTGGGAGATGGAGTGGGAGAAAAAAAGTCTTTCGCTCAACACTAGGGCGAAAGAAGTCCCACCTCAAAAAAAACAGAGCGTGAGAAGTTCTTTGATAATTTCTTAGTCCAAAAAATAAAAAAAAACTAACCCTTTTTAAAAACACATCAGCACCCTTCTACCCACATATACCAACCCAAAAATACAAACAAACCATATTTTGCTCAACAAAAACTTAGTACCAGATATATTTCAGTCAGTATCGGTATGTAATGGCGATATGATATTGGGAAGGACGTTATCGCTCGTCTACCAGTCTTCGCCTCGTAAATAACGTGAATTCATTACTCCCCCATTGAGTGTGTGTTAGAAAATATTTAGTGGCCAAGAAGATGGGGAACAGCTATTAAGTCGCAATTAACTGGTGTCTCTTTTGTGGGTTGAAAGTGGTACGGTTTTGTATAGAAGTGGTACGGTTTTGTGTTGAGCAGATGAACTGCGAGTGGCTATATTCTTAGCGATATATTTCCACCTTTTCCCGAAGAATTACATCATTTTTTATGAACGGCAAAGCGTGGCTCTCTCTGATAGTATGCGTATTTGGTAGGCGGGATCGTTTGAAAAAGTTACCACGGCCCTAGGCTTGTTTTTTTAGGTGGAGTATCATCCAACAACTTCTGACTAAAACCCACTCTAGCCGGCGTCCTGGAACGCAGAGTTTCGAACCTCCTGGGCCCCAACGATTTTGCTGAAATCTCTTTCAGGCGCGCGTGGCGCGTAACAACTTGGTCATGGTCCGGACGGTTATCGGACGACCGGATGCCGACCGGAGCCCCCCATTGCTCGTTGTCCGCAAGCCCACTCCTACGGACGGCCCTGGGCTGGAATGCATAGGGAAACTGAAGGAATACAGGTCGGTTTTAGTAAGTAAACACACACTAGCTCAACCTTCGATCCCAGTAGGTCTCAGCCCTCCGTGTTCAAAGGTGAGAATGAAAACTGTCTCCTTTTCAAATTGAAAATTTTAGCTACCTTGTTTATTATTTTCACAATTTTTGTAAGCAACATCGTTATAACTTCCCCACTTAATAATAAATGCCTGACATTCACAAGTCACCCTAAGAATACCACACAGACCCCAAATGGTATTTGGACTTTGGAATCTAAGGCAGCTTATTGGATGTAAGGTTTCCATCATCCAAGAGATTACAGGACAAGACCAAATTGACATGGCACGTGCCTATTGCAACTTTCAAATACCAAAAACTACGTAATAGATTTGAACTTCGAACGTCGAAGCAAAAAAAGAAGATCAACAATTTTGAAATAAGAACAGCAACTGAAGTTCGTGCAGAATGTTTGAACATGTGTTTGAAAGTAACTTATAATACACGTGTTCGAACACGTGGTTCAAACAGCTGGGTTTGTCATCACGTCGGTCGGTGGAGTTCGATTTTTAAATTTGAAGAATCGTTCTTGACTGTTAACAGTGTAAATATTGACTTGTCTCATAGTTTTTCTATTTTCAAATGGGGACATCAAAAGATGGCCGCTCAATAACGAAATATTAAATTATTACTGTTTTATAAAAGTTTTTGGGCTACTAGAAAATTGTTATAGTAATATTGTTGTTCTATAGGTATCTAACCCAAAAAAATATTGTTTATTTTTTCTCCAAGCAATCTTTTCACAACAACAAAATAAACGTTTGTAACGTCACGCGCCTACCATCCTTAACCAATCCGTTAATACGTACAACCAATACGTCATTTGACGCAATAACGGTCAAACAATAAATATCGTTTTGCGCAGACAACACGCGCAAAGTAATATATGAAGTTAAGAATAAATAGGCAATTTAGTTCGGGGCTCACGTTCAGCCGAATATTGCCGAATATTGCCGACGACGGGCGGCGAATTTCCATATCGTATCGCGATTCGTGGGGTGCGTTTATGGGGTAAAAATTAAGTCGGCGAACGTTTACGTGTTGATTTTCAATTGGATAGTTCGAGCGGTCGAATTGGACATTGTTTTAAGGCATTTATTGAATTGTTTTTAGATTGGCCCGCGTTTACTCGCAATGGTAGTGGCGAAACATGCTGGAACTATGAACTAAGTTAAATGGGGTTGCTCGATAAAACTTTATTTGACTTCGGTACTTATGGTTCTTTGATTGCGTGTAACTATTAACAGATTAAAATGTAAATTAAAATTTCTATTAGAACTCAACCTTTCAAAGATGTTCGAATTTCAAAAACCCTTTACTTGTCACTCAATTTTTATTTTGTAACGTCTTTTCAGCCAGTGAGATACGAGAAATTAAAAATTACTACTGGCCGAATTCTGCGTCACTTTTATCCACTAAACCTAACAAGACATAAAACAAAAGAAAAAAATCACAATTTAAGTCATTTCCAAATTTAAAATACGTTCTAACACCAATAAATCCGTCGAAGTACATTCGTATGGAAAAAAGATCCGCGATGTCGTTATAAATTTCGCGGTAAGACCCGATAGAAATGAGAGAATTCCCATTAAATCTCTCTAACAGGCCGATAGATGGCGCTTCAGCTAAGCAGTGGGAAAGCGTTGGAAAACACATTTTAATATGGGGTGTACCTTGGAAAGACTTCGGTGCAGTCCTGCGACACGTTTTGATACGTTTTCGCGATTTTTGTAAAAGTAGAAAATGAATGAATCTAATATTATTTTTAGGGTAATTTTCCATCATCCAACGACTTTTCCGCTGGGTATAGCGGGAGGGCGTGTCAGACTTTTACGTACTGAAATCTTACCAACGTTCCTTCTCTGCCCTTTGCGATCTAGAATCAGGGTTTCACTTTTGAAAGTAAATTCTTGGCTCCAGTAGGCTTCGGCTCTACTGGACCCCGGTCTGGCTGACATCTCTTTAAGGCACGCGTGGAACACTGCACGCCGCGCCGTCGCCGTCGGTGACTCCAACTCGTGTCGGAAAGTTACCGGACGGCAGGACGGCGAGCTACCTTTTGCTTGTGCGCAAAAGTTCTGAGACTTAAAGACGGATATATTGATCGATCCAGATGTGATCGAAAGACCGGTTGTAGTGACTCAACTTTAGAATGACTAATTGAACAAGTCTTTGTTTTGCAGCGCGCGGCAAAACTCAAGAGTTGATTGATTGATAGCCAACACTCAAAGTGACGGAAATAAATGTGGGTGGCCGTTATTGGCTCATCAATGCTTGATATGTCAAACACGATACAAAGGTTACTCATCATCATCATCTACCTAGCTTTTTCCCAACTATATGTTGCGGTCGGCTTCCAGTCAAGCCAGATTTAACTGAATACCAGATGACAAAGTTAAAATCCGAAAGGTTGTCACCGTGTCCCCCAGATCGAAGGCAACGAAGGAACGGGGTAGGAGTTTAGTCAGTAAGAGTCTGATACACCCTCCCGCTCCGCCCAAGACTGGGAGAAGTCATTCTGATGATTACATAAAAAAAAACTGTCCAGTAAAAAAAGTATACCTAATAAGCTTTATGAACTAGGTTAAAAATCTACACTTTTCATACATACAAAACTAGTTCCAGCAAATCTAGTCAGAGTCTAAATCTAGCAATCCTCTAAGCACCAAGACTACGCCGAAGGTATTACTACGGGGGGTGCGAGCGCGAAACGAAATGTGGCTTTAAAAATTTGGAACACAATCCGGCTATTTGTCTTTCCAACGTTTCTTATAAATCAAGGAATAAAGCAGCCAACAATGCTTTATGGGCGAAAAAAAGAACCTACATAAGACGGGAAATAGCATACAGGGCTTCGTACATACATTATGAATGTTAGTGTTGCGTAAGAGATAGCTTCAAGTTTCGTAATGTACCTTCTAGGTGCGTTGTTGGGCGGTTATGGACTCCTGGTACTTTAAAGAAGTTCTGCTAATATCGTAAGGGATCGTGTTTTAAGAATGAGGGTAACAGAATTGATTATGTAGATGAGAAAATGTTTAGATCTTTGTGAATATATATTTAAACATGTTTTCCCATTTATTTTCGTAATATACCTTCTAGGTGCGCTGTTGCGAGGTGATGGACTTCTGGTAGTTTAAAAAACTTCTGCTAATATCATAAGATATCGTGTTTTAAAATTGAGGGTAACAGAATTTGTATATAGGATGAGAAAATGTTTGGATCTTCGAAAAAACTTGTCAAAATGATCTATGCATGTTTTCCCATTTTCTCTTATATTAATTGGAATTATTACTACAAATGATGTCTCTCCCGCCATTCAGAACTTTGAACTGTCAATCTTTATGCCATTAGATTTGTTTTGGCATGGAGTAAAATATAGATCCAACAGACATGTTAAGGGTGGAATAAATTCGTTGTTTACTTGAATAAATAACGAAACTTTTACTCGTGAATACGATTGATGTGTTTTAGATATCGGTTGTTAAGTGCAGCTGCATAAACTATCGTTATGTTTACACATACACTTCCAAACCTAATTTAAACGGTTGGAAACATCGCGGATATAATGTTAAATTTAAAAGCGCATTCGTACTCTTTCGTCGGTGACATTGTAATGGCTTTTTTCGCAGTGTAAATTAATATATAATTTATGACAAAAACGCATATTCGGCGGCCATTTTAATATCCAAAGTCGTTATTTAAACCGCGTCACATCCGTCCGCACTACGCGACGGTTTCGCAGAATTATTACCGTGTAACGCACTATATCACGTTAAATTTACGACAACCTGAATATGATAGATTTTCAATCCGGCCTCCATAATATACGGCGAAAAACGTTCCGATGTCAAAATAGAGAAATAAATAAACTCGTGACAACCAATTAATAACTCGTAAAGTGTCAGTGTTGAGGACAATAATAAAAACTTTGGCGGGGATAAAAAGGGGCAGAAAAAGGCGATCACAATGGCGGAATGAGGCGAGGAACGCCTGTAAAAAAAACGCCGATATCGTCCATAAATTTGGACGGATTCAAAACAAATCGCCCTTATTCATTACACGTATGACTTATGGTCGCGAGAAGCAGAAATTTATAATGCACTTATATAGAGAACACAAAGAGATGGAATCGAGTCTCCTCAATGGATGTTAAGGATTTATAAAAACAACTTGTGTTGAACAAAGAGCTTCGCGCGCTTCATTAGTCACGTTTCGGCTCCGGCGAGGACCGACGACACAAAAAATTAACGCGCTGTTAATCGACAGTTTGGATATACTTTTTAGGTGTAATAGAGCGTAAATAAAAAGCCATAAACAACGTATTAGACAGCCGTTAAACAATGATATTTCATTATCCTGTACGCAGCCTATTCAGAAGGGTTCAGCTGCGTTAAATTATACCTTTCTCCCATTATTGTGTTGCAAACTTTTTACTGTGCTACCACAATCGTAACTCATGAAGTATCTAGTACAGTATCTTTAAGCCGTTGGGGAGTCTAACGTCTAAATTGAAAAAAAAAACCTTACATTATACGCACACTGACCTTATTCACTACTCGAGTAGCCACAAGCCACAATACTCACTCGGCTTTACTCAAACAAAAACATCAGAACCTAAGTGGAGCAGTCATAATTCACGAATGCACCAATCATAAAGTACCTTAACACAAACATCAAAAGCATCGAACATTTAAATAAACCACTTACAAAAAGGCGGCCCTAAAACATGCAAATCGAATCAAGCAACTCAAGCATTTTATTATCAGATACCGCATTACGATACCTTCATCAGTATAGAACGGTACGGAGCGAACGAAAGAAATAAATGGCATTTAAAAGTGTGATCCAAGATGTACAAAAAGTTGGGAAAAGGGGAAAAAAAGTCGTACGAAATGATAAATTTCCCTTTGGAAGTGAAAAAGTGAGGTTTTATTTATGACACGCCAGTGTATTGTGGCCTCGACAAAGGTCGTTATCAGATCTTGTTGGGCCATGCATTTAAAATGCACGTTTGGTCGCGCTTTGACGGACGATGCTCCTTTGCGGTCATAAATTAAGTGAAGAGGTGAATGGAGCACACTTTGAGGAGGTTTTTGATGGTTTTATCGCTTAGGAGTGCCATAGTTTGTCCTAAAATCTAGTTTTCACATGATTCATGTTCGCAGACACTGTAATGAATCTTTCACGTTGAATTAAGTGTGGTGCTGACTAAATTGTTTACCAGGTTTTAACTTACTGATAAAGGGTATGACGGCACGTTTGGCGTATTGCTTGAGCGACTGACCGCTGCGCTGCGTGTCGCAGTTTCATCTCCAAATGAAACAAATACTGATATAGCCTATAGATCGATTCCAGGTCTGAGTGTCTTGCGTGTGTGCGTTTACATATTCCTAGTATCTTTAAAAAAAAGAATGTGTAGGTTCGTAGATTCAAGGCAGAACTCATCCAATTGATATTTCTATAATTAGTTCCAAAATGAATATAAACGCTGACCCCATCAATATTTACTTCCACAAGCAGGTATAAAGTGATTGATTTAAAAGCCGTTAAGACCTTATAAAGTTCCCGCACCAACACCTTTCCTAGGCAACTTTAAATTAGGCAAGAAGAATTATTCTCCAATCTCTTCCAAACCGACCACAAATCACTGTTCCTTGGAAGTAATTGAAAATACATTACGCAACCAAATTAAAGTGGAAAGTGGTACAAGTTGGGAGGCAGGTGGTGCGACATCCCCCCCGCGGAATGTTTTGGCATAAAATATAGCTTCAATTATTTACGTGAAAGATTTATAGCACTTAGAAAAGAGCGCCGAGAAAAAACCGGGAGCGACCGACGTGTGCACGAAAAGTGTTTTTCTTTGGAAACTTATAATGGGTATGAGTGTAGGAAAAGTTTTTTTGAATCTCTTTCCTATGGTAATTTGTTTTGGGTGCGCTTATAAAGATATTAGTGTTTGTTGTACTTTTTTCGACGTAATAAGGTAGGTATAAGAATATATTAGGTGCTATATTTTTTGTATGCAGTAGATTTATCTACTTAAAATACACCCTATCACCGCAAAATGATAATTTAATAAAATTTGATCAAATCATTTGCAGAATGTATGGAATATCACCAATTGATAAATCCTTCTGACCGAATTTCCATCATGGCGGTCAATATTAGCAAAGATTTGCTAGGTATTAAGGTGAACAAGCGTGTGCGCCACAACAGGTGCACTCTCTATTTTTTTTTCGAGATCATGATCTCTCTCTGCTCGTGACAGACCCGTGGGCAGGATCAACAACTTTATGTGCTTTCTGAGACACGATGTCACACCATCAACTACCAAACTCCCGGAAACTAATGGCTAAGTTTGTAACCACAAGACCAATGAGACACACGCATGCAATGATGAGACACCAATATCACGATCAAAATCTTTAGAGCATCTTCCGAAAACTCCACCAAAAAATCAGGTCACATAAAGCAGAAAAGAAAACAACAAATTCACAACATTTAAATATGAAACAAACTACAAACATCGTTAATAAGTATAACATAGTCACATAAAACTCACGCATGTTTATTTTTCATTTACGAGCGAGTAGTGCAAACAGCTATGGACTTATTGCGTGTCGCGATACAAGAACAAAGTCTATTGCTTCCGTGGAAAGGTGGCATAGAAATGGGGGAAGATTTTGAGTGGGAGATATGAAATGTTGTTGATAGAATAGGGGGGAAATTGTTGGCTGATCTGTTTGGTAGTATCGAAGCAATAGGTGTACACCTGCTATAAGTAGCATTATATTTTGATAAAATTTCTGCATTTACAATGTTACTTTAATCCTAAATTTCGGGCTATAAATCTATTGCACTGAGTAGCTTTTTGACGTTTGAAAAGCTTAGATGAACGAATTTCTTGATGCAACTCAGACAAACGAATCTTTAAAGGGCTGCGTACCCGAAAATAGAAGCTTCTAACTCAAGAGCACTTTAAGCCGAACATACTTTTGAAAAGCTCTAAATTAAGTTCTTAGATAAGAATTTAGAAACAATGTTTGTGAAGTTGCATTAAAATATATAATTCGTTACATAATACAAATTGGACTGTAACGCTTTCACTAAATAAAGAAAAGTACTCAAGCCACGATCTCTCACAAAATCATAAAATCTTGCTTGCGGTAAAAATTGATTTCTCGCAAATAAAATAAAATAATCATTCCATCAATTCTTTTCATTATTATTTATTTATTTAATTCATTCTGATACACAATCGATATTTTACTAGTAACGGTACTTAAAATTATATAACACAAACATGCATAAATACATTTTTTATTTATTATTAACTTGAAGCCCACATAACCCAAACTCGAGCAAGGAAGATTTTAAACATCCATAATCGGTCCGTCCGTAGGTCTGCGTGATAATCTTCAGTAAAAATTTAATTGAACGTCGAAAGTGGGTGCAGATGGGTCGCATTGTTCCGAAGGCTTCTGTTACCTCCGTTCTGTATCGTCGTCCTCGGAAATATCATCCCCACAAGACCTTTACCCACCTTTTTTAACGGTTTGTTACAGGAAGAAATTCTTAGGAAGATATTGTTTTGAAAGATCTTATGGCTAGAGACGCTTTTGTTCGGTTAATCAAACACCTTTCATGGTGAGTTTTACTTTCAAGAAATGGGCAATATTGGCCTTTAAAGCGCTTTGCGTTTGTTTTTTAAACGACGAAAAACAACATTTAAAACAAATCTGCAAATGAAACGAAAACTTTTATATACATATTAAAGGTCGATCTTGTTGACGCTTTCGTAATGTTGGGCATTATCGTAAATGATTTACGACATGTATTAAAAGTTGCAAGCCTTTAAAACCTTCATGAAAATATCACTGAGATAAGTCTGTTTACGGAAGACTTTAAAAATTCTAACGTTGATGGAAGATTCAATGATTCTGGAGAACAGTAATGGAAAAGTATAAGAAGCTTCTGATAGTTTAGCCTAAGTTGCTAATAATCCATACTAAATAGCTAATGGAAAGGACTACGCTAGTGATAGTCAAGATTAACCTATCACATACCCGGAAAACGAGACACAATAGTAAAACAATAACAGCGCGGTCTCATAGGACCGGTCGGAGATTCATGAATTAAGTTGCCAATGAATAAATCGAATCGTTAATAGGTAGTTAAAATAAAGCTTTTTATCGAACAGACAACATTATATTAACAGCAATACTAACGATGTTAGTGAAATCTTCCTCAATGAAGTAAAATCCATACCAAAATCAATTACAGAAATCAATCACGAAACAAACGCTACAAATTATCCACTAGCACCACCAATCTTTAACAATTACGATAAGAATCAAAACGCATATTACGTTACCGAGTTTAAATTACAAGCTAAAAGTGTGGAACAACAAAAAACTGTGTTCCCGTGAGCTTTAATATAATTTGTTAATGATAAATAAACTCATAAATAGCGGTTGTGCTCGGGAATCTGTTTACAACAGATCCACATTTAAGATATCGCGCTTGCTTTGTTGCTAATCTGCTAACAAGTTTGAAACGAAAAATTTAAATCCCACGTTTTTGGGGTTATGAAGAAAAACGGGTGAGTGTTACGGGAAAGAGATTTTTAGTTGTATGAGGAAATTTTGTTCTTTGTTTTGCAGTTTTTATACCTGATTTTTATGTGCATATGTCCAAAATATTTAGTTTCATCATCCACCTTTTTACTGTTGGTTGATTTTCGTTTGACCACTATGTCACCAGATGGTAAACGATGATGTGGTCTAAAATGGACTATGCTTACCTAAAAGTGACCTAATCTTTTTAGATTTTTCTATTTGTAAGTAAAGCATTTAAATTATTTTTTTACTGTCTAGGCTTTCTTTGTTACGAAATATACTTAGTTTATATATTATGTAGTTAGGAACTTGATAAAGGTTCTATAACTGCAACCGTAAAGCAATAAGATCTTACGACGCAGATGACTTTTACAACATAATTTAGTTTATGTTACTACTTTAAATTAATGCGTTTCAGGTGAAACAAGGAATTTATCGATAGTCTAATCAAACAACAATGTTTGCTTATAAATTAGCAAGTCTTAATATATGCCATGCTTGAACGTTTGTTCATGTTGTTTATTTATATACCGCAAGATTGTTACATTGTTTTGAAGTTGATGAGTATTTGGTATGGTATAAAATTAGATAAGAATTATGTTACAAGTTTGAGTACCTACATTCTATACCAACAACACAGAATCAGCTAAGCTATCATCATCAAACAGTAGGTACCTCTCAACACACTGAGGCTTTTGCTTTAAGACAAGGAATTTCGAAACTCATCCACATTTCAAATTAGGGATTCCTCCAAGACGAATTGCGGAAGCTTACCAGCCTAGCGCCCTTAAGGAATTATGCTAAGGCACGTACTCGAATGTTTTCACGTATACCCCCTCTCGTCTCGGCCCAACCCCAAAATATAATATATCCTGCAAACTTTACATATATTTGTACCGTAAATCCTTTTAATATATTGCTCTATTTTTGTTGGTACACTTAAATTTAAGGGGACGCAGCTATTTAATGAATGTTAATGTCAAGTTGCATTCACAATTGTAACGCTCGTGTTTTGTTTCAGACTGTTTTACGTGTCGGAAATAGGCTAGCGTGAGATTTATCTGGTTTTCAGAAAGGTGTGTTTGTAGCAGTTTAAACGGATCGCTTTAATCAGCTTTGTTTAAATTCATCGGTCTCATTTATACTTATTTAACGAGCCAACGTTATACCAAGATTAAAAACAGCAACAAAAAATTTGTATGCGTTATATATTTCACACAAAATAATTAAAAACAAACACCATTAATAACCGCAATATACGTCGACTTTTTCAGTGGCACAGCCAAAGTCTGTTCTGTATAAAAATTTCAAGAAAAATTGAGATAAACCGCTCCCGGGCAAGACGGATCGCGAACAATTCGTAATGTGAAAATGGCCAGGCTACGGCGTATTTGACATTCCGGATAAATTGATATTTATAAGTCGAAGGGCCAAGGATACGTTTAAAGGGATTCCCTTTATTGCCGTATCGCGCTGAAGGGAGGTTCCTGTCTTGCCTCAGGTTATTTTGAAATATACCAAGTTAACTTGAAAACGTCGAAGGTATATTTATTGGTCGGGAGCAGGAATTATCGCTACGGTCGGATGTTGGGGAAGCCATTATTATCCTTTTTATTGGTATAATATTTAATTTTGGGCCTTTCGCTAGTCTATAGTGTTACTAGGCTCATATAAATCGGAAAATTATTTAGTACAGGATTATGTTGAGGGTAATGAAGGCATTCTGAAGCGATAGGTTGAGTTTTTTCGGGTGTTATGTAGTGAAACGCCTAGAATATTATAACAGGATTTTTGTGATTTGTTATGATATCACATGCTGCAATATTAATGGCGGTTTATGTATACATACCTATAAAAATATAAAGATATTTATCCTTAGGTATTATGCACGTATGTCCATCATTGTGATTAGGTATACCGACTTAGGTCATCCGACTATAAAATTGACAAAAAAAAAAGGAATCTGCTAATCAATGTGCGAGGCCGTTAGAATCATCCTAGTAAACATGTTAAAATATCACAGTAATATTGTAAAGTCAAAAGTTATTATGGACTGAACAGAGCTGGATGTTTGGCACACTAGGAAATATAGTTTGACTGAAACAATTTCAATACAGCTTCTTTGGGTTCCGTACCTAAGTCAGAAAAACGGAGCCGTTATAGGATCACTTTGTTGTCGGTCTGTCCTTTGGTCAAGATCCTTTTTTTCAGGAACGCGTGAATTTAATATCAGATATGCTACCCCAAGCAGTAATAAAATAAAACCTATTTGTCAACGCAATCTAAAGATAAGGCTTTTTATATTATTATTTTTTGACACTCACTGGAATATCAAAACCTATAGGGTAAAGTAGAAATTCCGAACCTATACTGTTAATCTAAAATCTTCAAATTTGGTATGAAGCAAAGTCTCACATCCCAATAAGAGAAAGTCTGGAAACTGTAAAGTACTCGTAGATACGTATAAAAAAATTACTTTTTTCGAAAATCTTCGAGACTCGATTTAGCAATTGAACTACATATAATGTAAGTTTATGTGGAACCCTTGGTGCGCGAAGCCGATTGGCACTTGATCGGTTTTTAAATAATTCTATTTTTGAGTCTTTAAAGAGAGGCTTAAAGAGGTTATACTCGTATTTAGTTATACAAGACGTGTATCTCAGAATTAGCTCATTTATTTACGCGACCGCCCTGTCCCCTGGATAAGATCGGGGTAGTGTTTTGTGTTTGTGTGTAAATCAGGCAATGTTGACGCATGCGCGCGAGCACTAGCTAGTCCACCACATAAATTATTTGGAGACTTCATTTGTTTTATTGTGTGACGGACTTTTTAAGTAATTAACGGAATGATGATTTTATACGCACAGATTCTGTATTTCCTGATAGCTACTAGGGGTATACGTCAAGAGTGAACAGGTTACTTCTAAGCAAGCGTGCTCTATAGGTCACATCATTGCTTACGATCAGGTAAGATAGTCGTCAAACGTACACCTATAAAAAATAAAGACGAAAGAAAAAGTGACAAAGAGAAAAAGAAGAGAATGGAAAAAAGGGATTGGTCGTAGAGATCCCCGGGACCCCAGAATTAGGGCAAAGAAGCAACAGGAGTGGGTTTTAGTCAATAAAAGTCTGACACTGCCTCCGGCTCCAATCAGAGAACGAGAAGTTATTTCATGATCTTTAATTCTCAAAAAAATACGTAATCCAGAAGTGCCATTTTCATCATCATCATTTCAGCTGAAAGACGTCAATTGTTGACTGGACATTGCAGTCGACGAACATACAGACGGACAACAAAGTGATCCTGAAAAGAAACTTTACCTCTTTATAATATTTGTGTACAATCTAGTTGAATACGAATACTAAAGTAAATCATTATCATACTACTATAATTATTGTCTTTTCAACTTTACAATGTACAAAAACTCACCAATTAATTTCAAGCTTAATTCACCCACGATTTTTCCTAATTACACATAGTAAATGTACTAGTTTTCGCGAAATTCCGGTGCTGGGTGGCACGTACAATAAATTATTGTGATCGGCTGCAAGTTTCAGAGGGTCAGAGGTGCTCAGGGCGGGGCGCGGGGCGGCCGGCAATTATCGGGAACGAATGTATAGAGTGCCTGGATGAGACAAGCGGGGAACGAGGTTTGGGGCTAGAATGTGCTTTGTGTGGATCAGTCTTAAATATAAGTGTAGATTTGAAAGACATGCAGAAAAAACCTAAAATAAATTCTGAGATCAGTTTTACATTACAAAATTTATTACAAATTACCTACACAAAATTTAATTACCGAAAGCCCAAATTAAGGGCTACATTTATCCTTAAATGTTAACCTAATTTCTCTATCTCATCTCCGTAGAGGGGTATGCTAGAAAAGTAAGCATGAGAACAGAATAGATACACAAACTCAAGGTTGCTTCTTTAAGGATCCGTGAGATGAGCCGTTTGCAACTTCAGCTGAATTGTGTAGTAAATACGGATATATCTAGATTAGTGTTCAGCAGCTAAAATGTAAATTAATATTAAACCCTAGATCCTCCACCTCGCTTCGTATTACCCCTCAAGTGTCACCACAATTAACGGTCTTGAGCGTCTCGATTCCCATCACATTCCCTTTCCTTATCAGGTCATCGGTCAACTTTGTAAGAGGACTTTCAACACTGCGTCTTCCGCATATGCATATTGTAGCTGTTTAACCAGTAAATAAATAAAATTAAAATTTAACCAGTCAATTTAACTATATGGTTTTATTCGTAATGGGCCATTGACATTGACTAAATGTACACGTCATGTCCGTGAACGGGTGTTGAGATAGCTGCCAATGACTATTTTAATATCTACATTTAGATATTTTACAATGTAAATAAATTATTCTCACATAATACACAAGAAACATGTAGGTAGCCCAGATATTTGTAAAAACATAACCTGATTGAATAGTGTCCATGGAGTTTCTTGCACATTCGATCTACGCTTTGGAATTTGAAATTAGCATAATTTTTCTGACTGACTGATTTATTGACATTTCAAAAGTGCTTGTTAACGGTTTATCTACACTAATATAATAAAGAGGTAAAGTTTGTTTTTTTTTTTGTTTGTATGAGGTAATCTGTGAAAGTACTGGTTCGATTGCTAAAATTTTTTCACCAATAGAAAGCTGCTGTATTCCTGAGTGGCATAGGCTGTATTTTATGTACGCGGGCGAAGCTGCGGGCTAAAACTAGTTTTAAATAAAATGATTTTAACTCGGATCCCATGGTCTGAGCGTAGATCAATGGCCCGAGGTCTATACTCTCATTAGTCTTCCCCCATCCATACCACATCCAGTCCTGCAACCTCTTCGGTCCAGTAGCGTCACCCGCACACAGTAGATAAAGTAAAGGCCCGGGGCAACGTCACCCCGCCTGATTTATGCAGCAACCCTTATCCAAGATTACGATGACCGCGATCCACTTGTTTAGCTTTAGACTCGCAACATCAGTGCTTGTAATTAAGTGGAGTGCGTGTGTCATGGGAACAATGCAAGAGTTATTTCAGAGGATTTAGAGAGGATACAAGAGATGGTTTGAAGCTTCGAGATGGTACTAGTAGATCATGAACAGTCTACAGGAAAAATTGTTTTTTTAGTCAAACAGAATTTTTGGATTTAGAGACGATTGAAGAACAAAAATACAAGAACAGAAATAGATGAAGACTACGAGAAAAATATTTTTTTTTGTATTTGTAGAACATACTTTTCGTCCAATCTATTTGAATACTTTGTCCATGTCACACTCGTTTAACAGCGTAGTTAGTGCTATTTGGTTACAATTTCAAGGAGTTTAATAGACGTCCACAGTTGGATGTAAGCCTCCGCAAGTGTGACTGCAACACTCATCCTATATATGCCTCGCATCCATCAGATTCCCACGATCCTCGCCAGGTCATTAGTCCAGCACGAGGGAAGCCTACCGAGACACTGCACCTTCCAGTACACTACTCCAGATCCTTTCGGCTCCTTAGACCGTTCTGCGGGTAATGTGCCCTGCCCAATGCCACTTTATTTTGACGAATCTTTGGTACCTTGCCAACCAAGCATTAATTCATTTTGATATTTGCAATGTTATCAAAATAAAATAACTGTAGGGACTGCTTTGGTGTTAATATAAGTCAGGACAGCATATTTTTCCATGAAGTGATGACCATTGAATTATAATGTCTTCATATTGAATTCTTATGATTGAAACGATAAATATAACTGTACCCTATAAATTTCAGAACCAAAATATCGAGTGTTATCAATACAAATTAAAAATGAACCAACAGCAAAGTTTTCCCCGACTTTCAATTCAAAACAAGAATTATGTGTTTGTATTTGATTATAGAGATCCGTAGGTATAAATTTACGAGTGTTGAGTGTTCAAAGGGTGTGTATTTATTAAAATGCTAATTTGGGCTCTCCTCCGTGGCTTTAGATACTTCGCTATCGGTCCTGTGCACGCTTTGTGTGCTACCTTCAGATTTATGCCATACGCTTGAGAGGAACTAGTGGTTCTCGATCTTGTGTCGGGTTCTTGGGGCGAGTAAACTCATTAGTTTTTTTTTCATAGGCAAGCGATGATGTGATCGACGGTGGGGAATGCTTACCTACCTAGAAGTACCTACGCTGTGTGTTAAATAAATACGAAAGCTAAAAGTAGAGGCTTCTCTTTCAATTAAAAATAACTAGATCGTGCTAGTAAGATGGCCACGTCGAATACATAGATATAAAACTATTACTTATAATTTTTTGTATACCCTAAATTATTTTTGATGTATTGCTACTGCATCTTCAAAATCTGGTCTCATATAAGCACGAGGTTGTATCTACTTGATATTTACTGTTTCTTTATATTTTTACAGATTTAGAATCCAAAGCCAGCCAAATCAATATCGTACCAATAGTACCTAATCTTCTTCAACAATTTAATTTATTAAGGACTAAAGGAGGATTTAACAAAGAGTGTCCACATTAAAAGAAAGTTATAATTACAAAGAGTTTTAAATGATTACACGTCCTCAAGAAGCCACAACATGGTCTCATTCGACTTCCAATAGTAGGCACACATGACATATAGCTCTCGAGTTAGGGCAGGCACACACTCGGCCATCGGTAACGCAAAATTCAATCATGGCAGATTAGAGTCCCCTTAATATTTTAATGCCTGACCACCGTCCGCTAACGGGGAATCGATCCACACACCCTCCGAAACAAAATATATATTTTATAACAATATATCTCATCTAGCCTAATTGGGGTCGCTTAATATGGCTTACCGACGTAAGTACATAATTTATTTCCTTCTCCGTTAAGAGTTATGTGCAGTAGGTGTATTATAAATGTGCTGTACATAAAGGTGTGATTGTAATTTGAACTCCTGGATACTTGTTTGTGAATGTGAGAATTTAATTGTATAGGAGGCTGTGGTGTTATTAATGTCACGTCATAAGATTATTACGCGAGCGGTATTTTATATTTTCTGATGGTTATTTCAGTATTCAATATTTGATAAGATGTAAAAACTGCTTGTTCATCATGAGAAATCTCAAAATCCGAGATTCAGGCAGCCATATGTGATGAAAGATGACGATAAAAATGCTCCGTATCTACTTGAACGCTTACACTCAAATCCAGATCCAGTACATGATTCATAACCTTCCAGTAGCGACATTTTTAAATTAAAAATTAAATTAAGCTTGATTAGAATTACCGAGTTTAAAATAAAGGAGTACAAATACTTTTTTTATTAGGAAAACCCCGCAAAAAAAATCCACCACTTCGATCCAGAATCTATAACATAATATAATCTAATAACATTATAATCTATAACACTGTCCATGCACGTTTGTGTGTCGATGTCTGAGATAAGGTGTACGTATACACCTTACAACTATATTAATATTTTTACTACACCGAATTGTCTCACTACTGGGAAAATTCACCTCTCCATTTGTCCCAACGGTCATGATTACAAAATGAATCACTTAAGAATAAGTGGAGTAAAAGAAATTGAACAGTCAGCTTTTGTGTTATGTTAAGTGAGTTATCGCGGCCCTGGAACGCAAAGGATAACTGAAGGACACTGGTGAATTTTCATTATAGTCATCATTGCCGCCCAAGGACGTCCACTGTTGGACATAGGCCTCCCTCAACTGCCGCTACAAATAACAATCTTGTGCCTCTGACATTCGACGCATTTCCGTGACTCTCACCATGTACACTGGATCTCTCTCCGTCACTCAAATGCTGGAAGACAACTTATTGTTAATTGCCTTGGTACACGAATTGTCTACCTAATGTGTACTACATTAAGTTTATATTTATACTTCCTAATAATAGAAAGAAAAGAAACAAAGATAGGTTTGTAATAGAAGAAGTTCATCCATCCTTTAAGTAGGCGTCCCACTCGTCGAGCCATCCTCTTCTGGACCTACCTAATTTATAGTATAGACGGGAAATAAACACGAGATTTAATTACCCTGATGAGCAGTGACAGTTAAGACAAATTCTATCCATTAGACTGATTCACTCTCGAAACCACGCAAATCCAAATCAGTTAACACAATAATCTATGCAGTTTTCAGGTAAAAGCAATCAAATACAAATACAAGACCGCATCGACCCAGTGCCGTAACTAGCCTATTATGCGCCCGGTGCGAGCTTTCAAAACTGCGCCCCTAAAAATGCTCTAACTAGGCTCTGAAAATAAAATGGACAAATGTGAATACAAATAAATCTACCGTAGGGGAATCATCAGAATTACTTCTCTCGCTCTTGGGCGGAGCGGGAGGGTGTGTCAGACTCTTATTAACTAAACCCCTACCCCGTTCCTTCGTTGCCTTCGATCTGGGGGGAACTCGGTGTCAACCTTTCGGAATACCCATGTTCCCCAGAGGCTTCGGCCCTGCCGGGGCCCGGGGAGCTCCCCTACAGTTTGCTGACATCTCCTTGAGGCGCGCGTGGAACAGAACGCGCCGTTGACGACTGAGCTCGGTCCGGATTATTTCTAGACTGCCGGACGGCGAGCTACCCAGTGCTCGCCGTCCGTGAACCCGCGCCTACGGTGGTCGGAAATTGGGATCGGGATCTCAGCGGGGGCTGCGTGAGGACCGTTCCTTCACGCGCTCGCGGTCAGCAGCCTCCTTCACTAACATTATTGCTTCGCAGAAGGAGGCGACCGCCCGCCACCCTTCCTCGCTCCGGACCATTTCCTGAACCAGGGCCCGGCGCGAGAGGTCACCGCCGCCGATAGCCTCCACAAAGACACAGCGGTGCTCCGCCCAAGCGGCCACACCTCTTCCGTGTGCTCCACCGTGTCCTCCGGGCGGTCCACACAGTAGCGACACCCAGGTGTCCTTTCCTGCTTGATCCGATGCAGGAACCTCTCGAACTTACCGTGTCCAGTGAGGACCTGCGTCATACGGATCGTGACCTCTTTCCAAACACTCCTCATAGAGGGGACTTACCGCCTCAATGACGGCGTGCCCAGCACTGGGTTGCGACAGTCGCAGTTGCCATGCCACCCTGAGATCCCGCCCAAACTCTGTCCGCCATACTGCGATTTGTCGTGGCAGCGGAATTTCGCCCCGGCGTTGCATCTCCACGCGCAAATCGTGCATGCATGCAAGGACTGTTGCCTCCAGATCCCACGGTGGCAGGCCAGCAAGGAGGCTCGCCGCTTCGCGGGAGATCGTGCGGTATCCCCGCACCATCCGGATGGCCATGACCTTCTGGCAAGCGTTCAGTTTGGCCGCCGGTCGCTTACCTAGCGATGGCGCCCAAACCGGCGCCCCGTAAAGGACCATGGACCGAATGATCCCCGCGTAGAGCCTCCGGCAGGGGGCGTGTGGACCCCCTAGGTTGGGTAGGAGCCGCTTCAGAGCGGCCCCAAACCTGTCCTGTTTGGGGGCCAAACGTCGGAAATGCTCGTCGAAAGTCCACCGGCTGTCGAGGACGAGTCCCAGGTACTTCATCGTCGACCCGACGCCGATGTGGACCCCCCCTACCGTTATTTGGAAACCAGGTGGTGGCGCGGTCCGAGGGCCATGAAAGCACATAGCCTCGGACTTGTGCAATGCCACCTTGAGTCCTAGTTGCTGGATCCTGTCCACGACTGTCGCAACCCCGCGTGTCGCTGTTTCGGCCGCCGTCTAGTACGACTCTCCTCGCGCCAGGACCAGCGTCCTGCTGCTGACCAGCAGACCACGCTGACCCCGTCGGGGAGGTCGCTGCGCCGCACGTAGTCGTATCCGATTTTCCACAGGGACGGTCCTAGTACCGATCCCTGCAGAACACCGCACGACATCTCTCGCCGTCTCCACTCTCCCTGGTGACCGGGATAGATGATGAACCTATCCGACAGGTATTCCTCGATCACACGAGGAGGTTGGCGGGCATGTCATGCTACCGAAGTGCCGCCCCGTTGCAACTCCAGAACTGAAGGCATTGGCGATGTCCAAAGACACCGCCAAAACGACCCTGCCCCGAATCACCGCATCCCCCGTCGTGAGGGCCCTCACGCGCGTGATGGCGTCCACCGTGGAACGCCCCCTGCGAAAGCCGAACTGACCGTTCGCGAGATCCGGCCCCACCCGCTCCAGATGCCCGACGAGGCGGTCTGTAATTACTCTTTCAAAGAGTTTGCCCACCTCGTCGAGCAGCACGATGGGCCGGTACGCGGACCGAGAGTCCTCGGGGCGCCCCGGCTTCGCGATGAGGACCAGTTTCCCGTTCTTCCAGCGAAGGCGGAACTGGCCTCTCTCCATGCAAGCGCTAAAGAGCCCTCGCAATCGAGACCCGAGAGCCTCCATGGCCAGGATCCATATCCTTCCGGGCACGCCGTCGGGTCCTGAGGCGGTGTTCTTGACACTGAGTCTTCGTACCACCGCCCTCATCTCTACCTCTATCACCTCTTGAGCGTCGTCCTCGTCGTCGCTGGTGTGGTCCGCTACGGGCACCGCAGGTGGCGGAGCCGTGAGCGGGGGAGAGTGCTACCCTCGCTCAGGGAACAGATTGGCCACCACACCCTCCACAGCCTGGGGCCGGAGACTCTGAGTCAGCAGGGGAGCCCATGGGCGGAGCTTGTCCCGCACCACCTGGTAAGGGCGTCCCCATGGGTCCCAGTTCAGGGTCCCCAGCCACACATTGCGGGCCTCCAACTTGGCCCGCTTTATCTCCGTTCGGAGGGTGCGCCTTGCCGCTCTGTACCCTTCCTACAGCTCCGCCTCTCTGGCCTCCGCATCCGGCGGGCGGGTGCGGCGCCTGCGGAACCTGGTGTACCGGCGCCGCGCGGCGGTGCACGCTTCGCGCAGAGCCGCAATCTCCGGCGACCACCAGTACATCTAGCGCCGAGCACGTCCTGGATACCTTTACATGTGTTGTTGTTTCAAGATTGCTTGAAAAATGCGATATAGATAACTATAGATAGTACAGTAGGGCGCGTCTACACCATGTTCGCAATAAAACAAAATGTACCTACTAGCTACCATGCATGAGGTCATTTCTGCGCCCCTCCAGGGTCTGCGCCCTGTGCCTGGGCACCGCTCGCACCGCCCTAGTTACGGCACTGCATCGACCGCACACAATCGAAGCAAGCGATCTCTACGCCTTTACACTGACATTAACAATACAATTAAAAAGTCCATCAATACTACACGGGAAGCAAATACAGATAAACAAGCAAATATCAACTTTAACGTTGATGAAATAGAAGATAAAGGAGATGCAGCTATAAGTTTGCAGCTCAAATGTCCCCGAGGCGACGCACGCGAACAGGCCAGCATCTCAATAAGTGAAAAAAACAAAAAGCAAAGTTAAACTTCGTTTAACATGCAAATTTGAGAGTCGCCACGACAGAATGAGCGTCGATACTTAATTACTTCTTTAATCGTTCAATCTGGATGGTGGGTGTATGTCGGGGATGGCATAAGTCGACATTTGGAAGGAAATATTTTGGTTAAAGAGCCTCACTCTATTTATTCTTTGTAAATTCAACATCTCTATGTATTTCACAATTCGGTGCATATCTCAGTGCATTCTAGTCGTTTGTCCAAAAGCCGGTCAACGGTGTAGCCAACTTAGATTTCGGTGTGGTTCTCAAACCTATATACGAATATGATTTACTAAACTATAGTTAAAAACGATGAAAATTATAGATCAAATGATTTAATCTTAGACCAAGATTACTATTCAAAATATAATTATAATTATAAACAAAACTCTACATCTTCTTAGTCACTTCACTCTTGGCAAAATGGTCGTGTTTATGACGAACGTAGCTCTCCAGATGCTGTCAGGGTAAGCCGTACGACTTTCCACCACTTATGCCTACTGGCAGTCATCTGAATATACTCTTCAATTAGCCACGAACAGCCGCTTTGATCTGTAATATCGCATCGATGGTCTGTTACGAGGCCTCGTCCCGTCCACGTTTCCTTGTTTAAAGCGGATCGGAAAGGAGACGGAAGCGGATGGAGTCATAATCAAATAATGTGTTAGAGAACAAGACCTGCGTTGAGTTGTTCTTAAGATCCTTTGTGATTGCGGGATTATTCGAAAGACTCACCGCAGCTTTCAAATTCAACTGACAAATGAAGGAAGGGTGCGTTTTAGTCAGTAAAAATCTGCAAGCTTAAATAGGTTCGTTGTAATCATGTTTTGGTCTGTTAAGTCTTCAAGAATTATCATCATCATCATCTGCCTAGCCTTTTCCCAACTATATTGGGGTCGGCTTCCAGTCAAGCCGGATTTAGCTGAATACCAGTATTTTACGAGGAGCGGCTGCCTACCAGACCTCCACAACCCATTAACTGGGGTAACACGGTACTTCATGGCAAGACTGGAGTCTTCAAGAATTAATAGATTAAATATTTAATTGTTTCTTTAATTTGACAGCCCTAGCACAATTTCGGTTAAGCAGCACTGCAGCGCTGTTGGCTGTCACGTGCTCAGCACACCAGTAGCTGGCTTCAAGTGATACCACTTTTTACATCCATGTATATTGCTATTTAACGCTTGGCTCTTGGAGTTCAGTAGAGAATGTATATGTACGAGTACTGATAGTTTGTAGTTACGGTCTAGGGTCAATTTCAGGAAGTAGAACAAACATTTTTTTTTTAACTCAGAATAATTGTAGACTGGTAGAGAAAGCCTAAGGCATTAAGTCTGCCTATGTATTTTGTGCATGAAAAATAAATAAATAATTACTTTCAAACGAATCAATTCTGTTCGTCTTATAATTGCAAAGCCCGAGTCCCAGCATCAGTCACATGATGCTAATGATTGATCTCTGTTTAATGTTGTGGGCTCAAATTCGACTAGATGAGACCTTGCGTAATTTATTTCATCACCGATACTCTCAAAAATTTGAAGGGAAACATTGTGAGGAAATCAACATGTTCGAAAACCAAAAATTTGATGACATTACCAACCCGCACTGGGCCCGCATGGTGGATGGTGGACGGCCCATTCTCTCTCCTAGCGAAGCTCTGAGTCCGAGTAGTAAGAACATTGTAAAGCTCATTTTTTTCTGGTTTTGCGTTCTTTTGCTAATATATATACTCGTACATAGTTTAATAATATTTGTCTAATTGTCACATTATATGCTATTATGATGTTAATGTTTTTTATTTTGTCATAAATTCAATTTCTATTACTTTTTTCATCATAAATAATCATCATCTACATTATAAACCCGAAAATCCTTTGCAGAAACAGCTCTACATTGAACGTTTAAAAATAGTAATACAGATAAAATCGGGTCTTCTACTTCAGTTCCATGTTTTTCCGAACCGCGAAATCGCGTGAGAGTGCGTTTGTGCTGTTTATCAGATTTGTACAAACATGTTACAAGAAGACTACTGTGTTACAAATAAACACACACCTTATCCTGGGCGTTTGATTTACTGGGTAGGTATTTGAAGTGCGTGTATGTGGGATGAGTTAGCTTTTTGTGTATGTGGAATAATTTATTTACAGCTATACTATTCTCTAAAAGTCATTTTCATGGCGACGAGCTCGTCATCGAGACAGGCAGCGTCTGTCATTGTCAATTGTAACTGTGAGTTGACAATGACAGTTCTTCATACATTTGCGTTCGCTGTTTGATGACTTTTAGAGAATAGCACCGCTACTTTCAACACGGTGAAGGAAAATATCGAGAGGAAACTGGCCTATCCTAGAACTAAAAATTGGAAGACATGTGACATCCACCCATCCGAACTGCCCGCGTGGTTGATGACCTATATTGCCTTTTCCCTCTCCTAGAGACAATTAAGGCCTGAGTCCAAAGCAGAGGGAACAAAATAAAGGTGATTTTGCGCAAGAGATTTAATATAGGCAAAATAGGAGTTGTTGATTAGAAAAAATCTGGTCACTGTTAAACTAAAAGCAAGCTCAATATGACAGCAATGTCACGACAATATGTCTTCATAGAAATGGTTCTAGATATGGTTGTACTGGTAGAATAATTTCTATGAAAACGCGCATTTTTCGTCGTATTGTCATATCGCATCTATTTGTCGCATCCTTTCACCACAAAAAGTTTGTGACACTTAAATTTCTCTTTGCAGGCTTTAGCGTGTTTAGATTTAGATATCCTATTATTCCTAACTAACATAAATAAATTACCGTAAACCTTAACTCATATTCAGGTAACTTTTGCCAAATTCACCGTTGCTACGACAAAATTTATCTAAGAACACATCCGAACTATGACAAAAGTTCTCTGCACATAAACAATAACACATGATTAATGTACCAGCATCGATTTATTGTTCATATTTGTAGTTTTATTGCAAGTCGCCCCGTGCCTGTGTGGAGATTTACTTCCAACGCAATTCGTATGAACGGTCCTGCTGCAATTATTGTTTTGTTTTTTGGTTGTGTGTTAAACTGTTTAGTGTTGATTGCTGTATTGTCGTCTTTGGAGCGAATGAAAGTCGTTTCTGTATCTAATTGCTCTTTTTTTGCTAAACGCTGCTTACGTCTTTCAACTGATTTAAAAAAAAAATATACGTTGTCGGGATGAGCGAGGTAGAGGGAAGTCAAAGAAAAGATGGATGGCTTATGTGACAAATACTATGAAAGAAAAGGGAGTTAGTGACGTAACGGGTAATAGGAAATAATGGAAGAAAAAAACATTTTATACTAACCCCAAATAAAACAGGACAAGGGCATGTAGATGATGATCCGCTTCTTTTGCAAATTGCGGGCTAGGAACCGGACAAGTACCGATGTAAATTTTTCAATACATACGTACTTCTCTAAGTTTATTACTAGATTTATGACATTACTGACACCCCGTGCCTCAAAAAGCACGTACAGCTTTTAGTCCTAGTTGTTATTCATAGGTCTTTGACAGTCGTTACAGGTAGTCAGATGCCAAAAAGTCTGACCATCAGTCTATCCAAGGAGTATCATGTTGATGCATAAGAAAAACACAGGTATTATCAGAATCTGGTTTGACTGGATGTTACCATCCACAAGCTATTTGAGACAGGCTCCAGAGATGATGAAGTTTTGTTATACTTTATGGGCGAGGATAGAATATTTCAAGTTCTGTTGTGGTATAAGAATACTAATACAGAACTTGAAATAAGAAAGATCGTTATATAGCTTTGTCACAATCTTTAGAAACACAAAAAAATAGAATTTGATCTACTACTCCAGACAGAATAATTCAAATTCAGTTCTTCAAAAAGTTTTTTTGTATAACAGAACCAACGTAAACATAATATTTTCAGCATCGGAGTTCAGATTTATTCATGTGCCCTGATTTACGCAGAAAATTTTCAGCCAATAATACGAACCACAAATAAACTTTCGCAAAACAAACAGCCTGTACCTCTGTAACAGAACATCCCAACAATTATTTTGTCTACCGAAAGAGTCTTGCTAACTCGTGTACCTATACGGTGCCGAACTGAAAATAATCAAAACTTTGCTCATAAAAATCCAAAACAAAAATGCATTATTCATACTCGCCACTCCGCGTAACACATGACCAGTATACAACGATCCTCATATTCTCCCTTCAAAACAAGAATACAAACTAAAACTCTCAATCCGAGGGAAAGTCGCGGTTCAAGTTAATCTGGCCGAGAATACAAGTCGAGCGGACATCCCGAGCAAAGTATGAAACTGTCTGAAAATACATAAATATTGTATTTAGGGGACTCGTATTAGACGCGAAGTATTATGGTAGATTTGATTTGTTGCAACTATAATATTCACAGATATAAAATACTGCCACACAATACAAATTTTCATTCAGAAAGTGTGAATAATGTTTCGTTTTCAGGGTTTTTAATAACAAGCTAAGGCGTAGGCAATGAAAATATACCTCTTGTGCCAACTGCCCTAGATCAAAGGTTGCCAAAGAGAAAATATAACTTATCTCTGAAATGAATACTGTATAACCATTTAAATTCCAAGGATTTTATATTGTGTAAACAAATTATTCTTGACAGAAAAGAAAATGAATCTCGTAACTAATTTTCAGCAACCTTCTGGTCCATTGCCAGGCGTTTCATTGTCATAGGGTCATAGAAGTTACCCTTTTATTCAGGGCACTCTTACTTCTACTTAGTTCTCTTAACTACTAACTCATTCATCTGTATTGAACTTCATCGGATTAGAAAATTAAACGTTGGGCCTTCTTCTTCATTACTGCGTCTAGCAAAGCGGTCGTGCTCACTACGAATGTGTCCAAGAGTGTAGTCGTAATTTAAAAGTTGTTGTTGTACATAGTTTAATCTTTGTCCAATTTGTTCATCTCTGATGACAATTGCTTTTTTTCATTCAAAAACTTCTACTACTCTATGGTGGAGCAAAAGAGCGTGTCAGACTTTTACTGACTAAAAGTCACCTGTGTTCTTTAGTAGTCATTGGCGTTGCGGACCACGGTTTCCTTTTCGAAAATTCCCAATGGCCCTAGAGGGCATTGGCCAAGCTACGCTTCTACGGTTTTGCTGATAGTTTTGTGAAGCGCACGTGGAACACTACGCGCCGTTGACACCTCGGACTTGATCTTTACCAAATATCTGGTTTGGATAATTTCATCAAATTTACTTCCGGAGAAGTTTTTTGTGCCAGACTTTTACCTACTAACTAAAACCCACCTATTCTTTCATTGATGTCCATTGCGTTTCAAGACTGCGGTAATTTCTAGTAAGTAATTTATATGTAGTTGCTATACCTACCTATCACGATATTCCTTGGCAAGCCTATCTAAATTAAAAGGATAATAGAACCTCCAAGAATCAAGTCATCAGTATTCATGTGGTCAGACGCAGATATCAAGTGCAGTACGGCGGTGGTAGATGCAACTCAAATTGCATGGTTTAATAGTAATTTAATGCGGGAATTCCCTTTATGCGATGACCGCTATCTTAAAACTTTGCCAACTGATTAAATGAGAGATTCCTGATGTTAGTATTAAATTGTCCTCTATAAGGAGATTAATTGTCTGTTTTGGTATTTTTAATACGGCGGTGGCTGGAAATCGGGGTCGGGTCCCGGTTGCTAGAGCGTGAAGAAGTTCGTTCCCTCACGGGTGCGGCTGCCTCCGTCACAAGCATTGGTACTTACTTCACGTAAGGAGGACTGCCTGTCATTCCTCCTTATCATAACCGGTACCAGGGCCCATTGCGAGAGGTTATTGCCGCTGATCGTGCACACGTAGACACGGCGGTGCTCCGCCCAAGCGTGGCAAACCTCTACCGTATGATGCTCCACAGTATCTACTAGGTTTTATAAAGCCCTAATCGTATTCTGACTTAAAATAAATATTGACGGCGGACATTATCTGCCTTAAGCACCACATCTGTTCAAAATCAACCTTTTAAGTTTTCACGCAGACCATAACTAATACATTTCTCAAAATAAATCTAAGCTTACTAATGCAAATCCCTAAATAAGATTGAATGTTTGTTATTCACGAAAATGCAAATGATTCGTTTGGAAAGTGCAAATCCGATATCCTAGGCGTCCGCTAGCGTCTGCATTGCCGTTCTTGGCTGGATTTATTCGAACTCTATCAAAGAAAAACTTGTAGTTCCCTGGCAACCCGCTAGGCGCCGTGACATCCCCCTCGCTGAGTAAGGGAGCTTACTCACTGGATGTACACCTACGATGATTTAAGGTAGTGCGAAAAGGTGGGAAGTGTTTTTGGTGGAGGTGGAGAATAAGGGACGTCATACCTTTACTAAGCGGAAGAGGTGTAGAGTAGGTATACCACTTACCGCACTAATATTATAAAGGCGAAGATTTATATGAACATGTGTGTATTTGTTGACTCTTTCACGATCAAACGGCCGAACAGATTTAGAAAATTAGGCACAAGGTTACATTATATCCTTAACTATCATATATGCGATAGTTTTTATTGCGTTTTTCCTGTAATGCATTTATTTTATCGAATTTTTTCACGCGGGCAGCTGGCAGAAACAACAACACATTTTTTACTATAGGGGACGAGCTTATTCCCACTAATCGAGCAGGAATCTATTGAAGAAAATCCAGGAGGAAAACCTTATAACACAGCCCCACCCGGTAGTCGAACCCAAGACTTAAGGCTCAGTCATCATCTACCTATCCTTTTCCCAACTATATTGGGGTCGGCTTCCAGTCAAGCCGGATTAAGCTGAATACCAGTATTTTACGAGGAGCGGCTGCCTACCAGACCTCCACAACCCAAGGCTCAGTAACCTTCTGTTTTTATTACCATTATTTATGCATACATTTTTTTTTAATTATGAATATGTTTGCACTTTAACACTATCTCACCTGATGGTAAACGATATCATTATTTATGCACACATTGTTTTTTTTAATTATTTATAGTTTTGCACTTGATCACTATCTCACCTGATGGTAAATAGTGATGTGGTCGACGGTTAAGGACGTTTGCATAGTAGTAACCTAAAATACTCCTAACTGAAATTAGCCCTAGGTTGTAACTATCAGGAAACATAGACTCCGGCAAAGAATTCTACTCCTAAGCTGTACACATAATGAAAACACATGACGTAGTATTGCATAGGGCCCCAGCAGGTCCTTTCATCTGCTTTAAAAAAACCTGAGCAAAGTAGGATCTTTGACTTGTACTCAAGAGCCAGTCAAACTTTTACTGACTAACAACCACGCCTATGATCCTACATAGGCGTGGGTTTTAGTCAGTAAAAGTCTGACTCGCCTTCCCGTTCTGCACAAGACCGGGATCGTTGGATGATTTTCCACCTAAAAAATCTGTCCATGGGCTTTCCCCATATTTATACAGTCGTTTACTATATAAGAATATGTGATATGGCGTCTTATTGATGAACACAGAATGCCATTGTTATCATTTTATTATGCTACCTTATGAAGAATCTTCGTTTAGAATAGGTACTAACAGGAAAAGTACTGATATTTCTTTGTACCTGTTGACTTTAAAATTTTCCAATTACCAGTTCATATACGTACCATCTTTCATGAGGATAAATAACTGCCTAGGGTTTTCTCAGTTTTCGAAAAATCCATTTTAGTTTACTTTTAGTATCCCCTGGTTCAAACCCTCATAGGGCCGGTCGTTAACGCGATACTTGGATGGAGACCAGTCCAGCAGTGGACGTCTTTGAGTTGGAACAATGATGTTGTTCTCCAATGAAAACAGTTTTGTGTATTTATCCTTACTTTTATTAAGCTTAAGAATCTATACTAATATTATAAAGAGGTAAAATTTGTAAGTTTGTAGGTTTGTAAGTTTGTATGTAGGGGGTAATCTCTGGAACTACTGGTCCGATTTGAAAAACTTCTTTCAGTGTTAGATAGCCCATTTATCGAGGAATGCTATAGGCTATATACCATCACGCTACGACCCACGGGAGCGGAGCAGTAACGAAAAATGCGGGTGAAACCGCAGGGGACAGCTAGTACTGTGTAAATAAGAATATCTTGTATTCTCACGCGTAGCAGAAGCCGAGCGGGGTCTAAGCCTACTGGGGCCTTGCGTTGCACGAAAAAGTACCACGGAGCCCTGGAACAAAGGTAAAGAAGGAACAGGAGCGGGTTTTTAGTCAGTAAAAGTCTGACACGCCTGCTCCGTCCAGAGCGGGGGCAGAGATGTCCTGACGAGAAGTCATATTGATGAATTCCCACCTAAAAAAACTAGAATTAAATATGATGGACAGTGTAAAGTCCCTTTCACACGAAGTCTTGGTCGTATTCTGGCATGCAGGCAGCTGTTTAATACACTGTCAATTGCAACGTAGCTATTTGTCGATTTAAGTGCCTCGCCCGTATATCTCCCCTGAAATATACACTGTTGCAGTGTTCAAACCACTTTCGGGATATTTGGTATTGATAGGGAACTTTCAAAATTGTCTTATTTTTAAGTAAAATGGTGAATTGTAGGTTTTTCCTCTCTAGACCACAGTTTTATTATGATAGTCCCTTTTTACCGGTAATCATTGTATTGAAACTTGTTTTTAAATGATGGTGATATAGTTGGCAATGTGGTTGAGCAATTGACAGTTCACCAACAACAGTTCAGGAACAATTATTTGTATGATCTACAGATAGTTGTTTTGGATCTGGGTGTTATGTTTATTAGTTTGAACGCACCTACGAAACAAGAGTGTACGGAGCAACGTTTTTTATTAAAAAAAAACTCTTATGGATCAATTGGTCCGCCTGATCTAAAGTGACGAAAAAATGTACGTGTATAAAAAGTGTTTTTAAAACCTTTTTGCAAAATAAATAATTATAATTTAATGACATAATTGCAAAAAAAGACACAAAAGAATACAATTCATTCAACTTTGTGGATAAAACTCGATTAGGTACCATAATTATTTTTGTTTGAATATTTACTGATGAGCGGATTCTAAATACAAATTTTCCATAAAAAAAAATGTTTAAAACTGATTCATTTAATTCGTTTAAACTCATTACCTACCTAGTCATGTTTTTTAAAATGTAAATAAATCCCATTAAAATTAAATTTTGGTATCGAGAAATGTTTGAGTAAAAACACATTTATCTTCATAATCTAACCCAGCTTTAGGTAAGACCGGCTTTACCTAAATCGTGGCTTTAATTTTGGTATTAAAATTGATATAAAAAGATTTATAGGTATCCCAGCTGACCGTACAAATGTAACTATTGTACGTACGTTCTTTAATTTATTAAAGCTGTCTGAAAGTTTTTTCTACTGATAAAATTTATAGAAAAAGCTTTCAGTCACGTAATTAACTTCATCATCATCACCTCAACCAAAAGACATCTACCGCTGGACATAGGCCTCCCCTAAGCGTCACCACAATGACCGGTCCTGTGCGTCTCGCATCTATCGGACTCCCGCGACCCTCGCCAGGTCATCAGTCCACCTTGTGGAAGGCCTTCCAACGCTTCCGTAATTAACTTAATGTCACACTTAATTTCTCTAGAATGCAGATCTAATACATTCTAATGATTTTTGAGTATTTGGCGGCGAACTATTTTCAGACTTTGCTGAAACCAGCAATTTTACATTATAATGTCTAGGAATCAATATGCGAATAGCAAAAAAATAACTTCAACTTAGTTCGGTAATGGTCAAAGTCGATATTTCACATCAATTATGAAACTGTCAACACTTGTATGGGTTTTGTCTCAAGTTTACGTCATTAAACTAGTGCGCCTCACCATCAAGGCTTTCTGGGATAGTGCGCATCAGGTGAGATTGCAGTGAACCACCGGTTTATGCAATATAAAAAAATCCTGTAAATAAATTGTTTTTCTTTTCACTTCGAACGTGATTCATATGCACTAATCGCATTCAGTCTCAGAAGAATTGTAAGTATTTCTGCATCAAAATCGTTTCGAGCAACATGTATTTCAATGAATAATGAGTGTTTACGTAATCGTCAGTTTTTAATCGCTCCATGTATTCGGTAAACATGTTTACGTTCTATATTCTGGCTATATTTTTATTTTTCCCGTCGAGGTATTCTCGCTACTGTGTAGCTTAGCCAGCATGATGATGTGTAAGATTACTGGATGTGCTACATTTAGAAGTACTACTACTACTACTAACTATGTAATATATCGGATAGGTGAAAAGGAACTAGACGAATAAACCTAACATATTTTTCCGAAAGTATGGTTTATATGCAGAAATGATTCACATTTTTCTTTGGAAAAGACAATGACGCATTAAAAGTTGATTGGCATAAGAAACGACTCACACTGGGTAAAATCGTGATGTGAATTATGACATGTGAGCCTTGAACCCGCTGATATAAAGAAAAAATAAGTAACTTAAGTTTTTATACCATTTAAGTCTCTATACCATTTGCCTTTCTAAAAACTCATCAAATGACTTTTCTCGCTCTGAAGTAAAGTGAAAGGGCGTGTCAAACTTTTACTAACCAGAACCTAACACAATCCTTCAGTTGCCCTTTTCGTTCATGGCCCATCGGAACCGGGCATTCTCCTGCTATAGGTACATAGGTACAGTTTACCTGAATTCTCAAAAAAAATTCTATACTTAACCGAACTAAACCGTACCGTGCTCCATTACATAACTCAACTCCACCCATACCACATCCAGTACAAAGTAAGGCGCACGAGTGGCGACCGGTGGACGTATTTCAGCCGTTTCTCTCCTGAAATATATTCGTTTTTGGTAGCTCTTTTCATGAGCTCGCTGAATGTAGCCTGGTCTATTCATCCTGTGGCCCCGGCGACGGATTTTTATGGGGGTTTAACGCGAATTATATTTGCTTCAACTGTGTTTCGAATAAATAGCCGTGGATCTATAGGTTGATAAGTGTGGGTTTTCCTTTGTTTTTGAAATGGGAAGGGGTTAATATTGGTTCTGATATTTTGGTCGGATTATAAGCTTATTTTTTTTGTTTGAAATATCAGAAATAAACCATTGTTTGAGTACATAAAAATTTTATTGAAGCCATTAAAATAATTAAATTCCATAAATCATACGTATATAAGACATTATGCATACAAATAAAAACAAAGTTGGAGCTATCGGTGCTATTGTTCGAACTCCTGGAACGTAATGGGCACTTCGCCTAGAGCGAGGATGGATGGATGATCGATGGATGGTTTTCTAGTAAATAAGGCATCATTTACCAAAAATTGAGAAACCCTATGTTTACTGACAAAGAATGCCTAAGACATAAAGTCCAGCTTTGTACCCTTATGTTGCTTGAAGAATAATAACCCACAACGCCACTAAATAAATGCACTAACTGGTCTGTTTGCATTCAACCTATGTATCTTCAAGCAAAGTTCTACCTAAGAACATCATTAAACTATTACCCACAATACTTGTTCTCCACCGCAGTGTTTCGGTAACTTGGCGAATAAGTCCAGCATTTGTCGAGATGGTTTCTTTACTGCACTTTAATGTCTTGCCTGACCACCTAGCCTGCGGTCCCAGCATCATTGCTGTTCCTGGGAATCGTCTTAGTTTGGTGTTTGGTGGTGCAGTTTAGGAGTATTTGGAAGATGGTTAGCTTTTTTAGAAGATTTAAGGTGCAAATTAAACTAAATATTAAGATTAATAAACTTTCCAATCAATTTGAAATTACTTAACAATGTAATTTAAATGAAACGCGCTAATCTCAGGAGCTTCGAATCAAACAATTCTTTTAGTGTTGTTTATTTTTATTTCTTTTTATTCCACAGATATATATCCACAGTGTTGTTTTTTTAACCCAAAAGTTAACTGGTAAAGAATCTGTCGGTCTATTCTGAACGGAAAATAGTATGAAATACTGAACGGATTTTCTTCAGAACGAATAGACTTCTAACACCTGTCCGAAGCTGGATGGACCGCAACTCTAAAATACATATAAGAGAGTATAACTTGCGTCAGAGCCTGAAACTCAAAAAACTTGTTGGTAAGTTAATCCAGACCTACTTTTCTTTGAATTTACAGATAAATGTCATCTTGGACATGATGATTTCTGCCCCTTGACCTCACAAGATGTGATTGCGGTATCACCACGGCAACGTTGAAGAAAACCAGATTTTCGCAATTTGATTCTATCAACAAAAAGATGCCGCTACTGCAAAAGAGATGGGAGTTATCAAGAGGAACCCAGTATCTTCTGTATACATCCTTAATTTGGGTCGTAGGTCCGGGACCGCGGTTTTAACTACATTAAAACAACTTACATTTTATTTAGTAGTATTTTGTGACCACAAGGTAAAAGTAGTTACACTGTATTTGTTTTATTGGAAGTACAAAAATAGTACCTACTCCATTATTTTATTATTTTCATAGATGGGAATTGGGACCGGAGTCCTACGTTCCGCCAGTTTTGAAAACCAATGTCAGGCAATTGCTACGTTGTTGTCTGGCATTATGCTGCACTGCTTAATTTTTATTTATTCTTTTACGTTACAATAAATAATAACAAACTTAAAGTTTGCAATTATTTGGTTTTTTTTTTCATGAACAAGAATAATGGTGTACCAAATAAACATACTTTCTTTCTTTCTGACTTCAATTCATCACTACAAAAACACACACAGCTCAAATATTTTACATTTTTATCAGCATTAACCAAAAACCTTCTAGTTACCTTTAACAAAACCTTCGCAAGTACGAGTAATCCAGAAATTTATAAGCATTTGGGAGAATAAATTACAACGCTAGGATTTTCGCGTATCGCTAAAATGTAATTGCCAATATTTAACAGAAGCGCTACGCAATATTTCCAAAGAGAAATCCGTATGTGGATCAGAATTGCCTTCGACTGATATGGCTAGCACATTATTGGGACCCCTTTAGGGCGCTTGTACACGCTAAGAAATGTTACCGTACCTGCGGCAGATAGGATTAATACATCATACCATGATAAGAATTTTGTCGGATCTAGGGACGAAATGTATCCTGGCACCCCCTTACCTACTCCGGCCCCCTAACGCACCATAGCATCTTCACTGTCGCGTCTAGTGCAGACAAGATTTCCTTCTTGGTCAGTGTCAAAGCAATATCCGCAGTTCGTGTGTAGAAACGATTTTTTTAACGTGTACAAGCGGCCTTAGTGGGCATTAGGTATTCAAGTCCTTATTTTTGTTTCGTCATTTGTTACAAATAGCTAGCGAGCTTTATTAAGATTCTTCTTAGTACCAGCGATATAATTTATTGTGCATTGCGCCCGGGCCAACTCGACGACGATTATTTTTTATGGTAAATTGCTGCTAAATGGTCTAGTTATTGTACCTGATGGTAAACAATGTCGAGTTTTGATGTATGGTGTTTGCAGAATCTTGATTATTTTTGGAATTTTAATTATTATTAATTTATTTTAAACTTCAAGCAATGCAAAGGTGCGGACTTATTTTCTAGCTGTCAAACTAGGGTGGTGGACAGGCTACGTGGCAAGTGCCAGAGAAATTATAAGAAGAACAAAGTAGTAGAAGATTATATTATTATTATTAGAAGAGTGCAATAACGAAATGCAATTCAGTTAGGCAGATATTTCTCTTTTCAATAATCTCCATGTAGTAAGCCTTGGTTCAGTATTTTTATTATAGTTTTTTGGTTTTGATTTTAAGCCTTTTTTAAACATAAATTATATAAAAAATATATATCAATCAATCACACACACACACACTATTATCTATGTCATCTGCCTAGCCTTTTCCCAACTATATTGGGGTCGGCTTCCAGTCAAGCCGGATTTAGCTGAATACCAGTATTTTACGAGGAGCGGCTGCCTACCAGACCTCCACAACCCATTAACTGGGGTAATACGGTACCTCATGGCAAGACTGGATTCAGATTTACTGGCTTCTGACTATCCGTAACGAGTGCCAAAGATCTACAAATGACAGCCGGGACCCACGGCTTAAAAGGCTTTCCGAGGCACGGAGGTAACTCGTTATGTTAAGATGGTCACCCATCCACAGACCAACCTAGGCAAGCGTTACTTAACCTTGAAGATCGACCTGTGCGGCTGTTATTATCTAGCCACGAGCTCCTCAAACAACACACACTATTATCTATGTGATTCCAATAAAATGCTCGTCTTTCATACTTTCCTTTTTCAACCACAAGTACGTAGTTACCCTCCCTCACTTAATAGGAAAAGACATTCAATGGACATTAAAGAAAAACATACAAAAAAAGAACTGCACACAACACCCTTGCCGTCGGCAAAATTTCTTTCGCAGAACATTTTGAACTACACGAAGCTACGGTTGCTAATTTATGAGGCATAGAGAATAGGCCCATTCTATGGTAAATGGATGACTTCTTGCGTCCATTAACTCGCGTATAAACAGCTAAGCTGAAAGTTATTGACGAATGGTAATTTGATGATGTTAACCATCAATCGTGCCAGGTGTTTTGACCTAATCATCATTAGTCTTTTGGTTTGAAAGAACTACAATGGAGGTGCAAAAAAATTGTCTCATTTTTTGCATAAGTACGTACTTTTTTACAGGTGGGAAATTGGCCTATTAGTTCAGGTGGTGCCGGTTTTCGTGTCAGAGTTTAATTGACAACAACCCACAGCTATGTTCCTTTTTTGCCTTGCGTTTCAGGACCGCGAGTTTTACTTTCAGATACGAACCCAGCGATTGGGTCCTGTAGAGGTAGGTATGGTTTTGCTGACATCTCTTTGAGGCGCGGGCACTACGCGCCGTGGACGACTGGGCTCGGTTCAAACGGTTAGCGGAAGGCCAGACGGTGAGCTATCCATTGTTCGTCGTCCGCAAGTCTACACCTACGGAGATTATTGTCTGCCTGCATGAAGCTCCACCCATTTACACCATTGCCATAAATAAAAAAAGGATTTTAAATACCTTCGCCTTTTATAAATTTGGATCGAGAATCATTAACATATTTGGCTCCTGAATTTTTTTGCAGATTCAAAATTGTACCATGACCAGTAGATAATAGCATAGCAGACAGCATTTTACTATCGGATCACAGTCTCACTACAAAAACAGATGTTTGTAGGTCAAAAGACCTTATTTGACAGCATTTCTTTATTCAAACCCTGTCACTAAAAAACCTGTAAAGATCAGTGCTCAAGTCAGGTCCATCTCCTAAGAGAAATTGTATGTTTAGTAAAATGATCACCGTAAATAGGCTTTAATTGCCTGCATTTCCTTATGCAAATCCTAGGTTACTAGGAATTCTGTAAAAATCGTTGTTTTTGCAGACAATCAGTTTTCTAGTCAGCCTTAACCCCAAGAAAGAATGTTAAGTGACAATATTTAAATACCCGCGTGCAGTAGTTTTTTGAGCTGCTTCTAAAAATAGCCGTGTAGTAAAACTGTCGTAAGTGAGCCGTGACTTGAGTTCAGGAGCTGTTTATTGCAATTAGTGTAGTTTACTTTCAATCGAAATGTAGTGGAAAATTTATAGAAACCGTTTTTTATGCTGTCGATTTAAAAAAAGGCAGGTATTGTATATAAACATGAAGCATATTTAACCTAATAATATTCTCAGGGTTTGGACTCAGGCCTCCTCTTTTAGATTAAGTATCGTGTGAAAACCTACTTAAAGGTTGAAAATTTATCTACTTGCCAATTATAGTTATTTCGTAAATTATAAAATGGAAACTTATATATTTTTTGATAGTGAGAAATCATCAAATAACTTTCCTCACACTGGGCGAAACGAGAAGGAACGTTAGATTTTTACATGTCTAAAGCAAATCCTTATTTCTTCAAATGCTTTTTAATTTCCAAAGTCACAGTGACTCTTTCGAACATCGACTTCATCATCTTGAAGCCCATAAAATCATAAACAAGATCATATAAATCCAAAATAAGATATTCAGAGGCCTAAGGGACTACACACACTTATTCAGCTCTATTCGCGTTTCGCTGAACGGTTTTGGTTACACTTATTCAGTTCTACTTCTATCAGCGGCGTACAGCGGCGTAAGAGTGTTATCTCCACTAAAATGCTTCTATCTACTACGTATGGCGCTGAATATGCTGCGAAGACGGTCAGCTACTCAATTAGTATTGTGCCCTCAACATGAACAGTTCTATGTGCGATATTTTTGTCGTTTCGTTACTTGCAGGAGACATAGAAAAAAATAAGCGTAAAAAATTAAAACGCAAACTACAGTGGGTCGACCCACTTTGGGACGTAGTAATAACTATTCAGTAATCTGTGCTTTGGGTAAATAGAAATTTGGTTGGAGAATACGCGACATTGGTACCCCAACTAAAACAAAATAATACTAAATTCCAAGAGCATTTTCGGATGGATATTGCAATTACTTTAAAACACTTCCGAACTCTCTCGATCCTTGCGTGCATAATGATTACGTAATAATAAATCAAATCTATCCAGAAGCTAGTCAGGTTGCAACTTGTCGACAAGGAGTTAAGAACCATACGTGTGCAGCGCTGTTTCGCCCCGTTCAGCGTCGAACGCGGCGGAACAGCGCTGAATGCGGCAGATCAGCGCTGATCTCTATCTAAAGCACTCGCATGATAAAAACACATTTGTTCTCATTTTATACTTGTTTGCCGCGAAAGCTGAATAAACGCGGAAAGCTGAATGGATGCGTACGCGTCTCCATACAAAATCGTTGTTTTCTATGGACATAAGCTGAATAGAGCTGAATAAGTGTGTGTAGTCCCTAAGAGACAATTTCAAAATATCAGATTAAATAGGTCATCTCACTTTTTTTAAATAAAACATAATTTACGTAACACTAGCCATCTCTCAAGCTATTAAAGTTAAATCCCCAAACAATAAGCAAAAATTAAATTTTCCATTAAACTGTAAAACGTATCAGCTGTTCCAAAAAAAGTTAATCACCGAAATGGGCCACCGGTGATTCACTAAAAAATTAACTCTGTATTTGCTTCTAAATAAATTTTAAATTTCACCCCAAAATTTATGATGTCAACCCGGGTACCCGTTTGTAAAATTGTAATTGTATCTCTTATTTTGGACAAAAAGAACAAAGGGTTTGTAACTATGATTAAATGCTTGGCGTTATGTGTCAGTTTTGATTTCAGTTTTTGTTTTCATGTAATTGTAAACTCTTTTTTTCATGCTTGTAAAAAAGTGGACGTGATGTCTGATTTGTGAAATATGTGTAAGGATCTAAAATGAAGGAAATGCTTGTCAAAAATCGTACAGGTGTACAGGTGTGGTGGTGTTGTTATAATGAACAGATTTTTCACTCGTGGACATTTTGACCTTATTAAATTTATTTAAAAAATAATTGGGTATTTCGTTGATTTTTTTTAACAAGACCAAGCGAAAAACTCAAAAAATTGGGTGAAATCGTTTTGGGAACACATTTATTGTACGTACAGTTAATAAGTCTGAGTTTTCTGGTGAAACCTGGTGGTCTTTAGATTAAGAGTAAATACGTTACTTCTAGTCACACGTGCTCTGTCGTCATTACTTACCATCAAGTGAGATAGTAGTCAAGCGCGAGGCTATCAATACTTTGTCCAATATAACTTATGTGACAGAATGACGTGAGAAATAAATAGATAGATGCTTCTTAACATGTATAAGATTTAGTGATTATATAAATCAACCAACTAACCATACAATATCCAGGTACCTACCAGGTACCAAACAAAACAAAATGAGGTCAAACTCACATGCAAATACATGAATATTTATCTCCTTAATGCTATATACTAAACGGCTGCCTCATTAACACTTACTCGAATAAAATAAATATGAATTCACTTAATTAAGCGCCTTCATTAACTTATGCACAGACAGAATAAATAACTTTTAGAGCATAATTTTGTAGAGTATCATCTCTGAACCGGGAATGCAAATTGGGAACGTGAAAAATAAAAGATGATAACGTTTTTATAAAGTTCCGACGGACGAGGGGCGCGCGTTGTGCGTTTGTGACGTTTATATGACACGATTTGGTCCGGTCGTTGCGGCGCTTGGGGGAGGCCTGTGTCTAGCAGTAGACTCTTTCGGCTGAGATGAGATGATGATGATTTTCAGGTTAACACTAGAAGTGCGGACGTCCTAAAATTAATCTATTTCGATTTTCTATAAATATATAATAATAGGTAATATATCGCATTTTTATAAAATGGAAGGATTGTTATTATTGTTTAAACGCGTCTTCGTAAAATCCATAAAATATTGACAATTCAATTTTAAAATATTGATTCTGGGGGCTCTTAATGGGCTGTAATCCACCACGCGGGCCTAATGTGGATTGGTGGATGTCACTTGTCTTCGAATTTTTGGTTCTAGACATGCCGTATCCTCACGATGTTTTCCTTCACCTTTTTAAGAGCAGTGGTGATGAAATAAATTACACAAAGTAATGCGCCTGGCTGGGTTTGAACCCGCGACCTAAAACTCGTAAGTTGGGGCCGTTACCACTGGGCCACTACTACTCCATATTTGCTGGTTTATGTTTGTGCTTTTTATCGTAGTGTTTGACATTGCGTATACCTATTATACCGGATGTCTCAAGAACAGTTATAGTCAATGAACTAATTTCATCTGTCCGGTTTTTCGAATTCAAAACCTGGTAAACCTATTTGCTTTGGCATTCTTTTAGCGATCTCTAACTTTTATACAAGCCGTAGAAGTAGAGTAGGAAGGGTTTTAATTTTTTATCTAATGTTTTCGAAAATCTTTCATTACAGAATTTAGACCTCACACGTCCTCGAGATTTTACCCTCTCGGTTTTCTGAAGAATAAGGTGCACAACAAAAACTCATCAACCATATCGGAATTGAAAGAAAATATTAAACAAGATATCAAAAACGTTCCTAATCAACTTCAGAGGCGCGTTTTCCTGATTTGACCAGTGCTGTGCCAGAGCCGCGTATGACGACAATTCAATTATTTTGTTTTCAAAAAGTAGTTTCCCATCTCATCATTATCATCTACCTAGCCTTTTTCCAGCTATATTGGGGTCCAGTCAAGCCGGATTTAGCTGAATACCAGTATTTTACGAGGAGCGGCCTACTAGACCTCCACAACCCATTAACTGGGGTAATACGGTACTTCATGGCAAGACTGGAGTCAGGTTTACTGGCTTCTGACTATCTGTAACGACACAACCGAACCCATCCATCCGACCGTCCGTCCGTTTCCCATCTACGAAAGTGGATTCTTTTTGAGGCATCCTAAATATTGTAGAGCGGGTGAAGTCTGTAGAAGATTTTCCATCTCAAAAAAACCCATGTAATTACATTTAAGGACATTGGTTATGTTATTTCAATCTCTATGTCTAATTTAATTTATCCAAAATTATTGAAATATTTTATTTGATTTTTATTTTGTATATAACTTAAACAACACGTACTCGCTTTCATGTTATACAATGTGCAGTTTTGAATCTGCAAAAGATTTCGGGAGGTAATTATGTTAGTGATCCTCGACCCGAATCAACAATAAAATGAGAAATTTTTTTTTTTGTTTTTTATTTATGAAAAATCGGAACGAGTGAACTACCTTTATTGAAACGCGGGTAGTTTGATACTTGCCCTATAATCGCGCTTTCACACACACAAACACAGTTCATTGATCAACCAAAGCACAGTAGCACTTCCCGTACGTTTGTTTAGAGAGCTGTTCTGAAAAACAGCTAAAACTAAAATTTTTTTTTTTTTTTTAAGATTATTTGTGACTTTTATTACAACCTCCCGAAAAGTTTTACTGTTTCAAAACAGCATATTGTATACCTAATAGTAGTATTTTTTTAACCTACATCGTAAGCTGTAAATGTATTTCAAAACATAAGCATCACCGTCCAGCAAAGAAGCGGCGATGAAAAGAGTGGCAAAAGCGATGATAAATAATGATGCATAAAATGTGAACATGAACAATGTCAATTAAGGGCTGGTCACACTGGGTGACGGTGGAATACCAAGCAACACTGTGGAAGACAGTGTAGACTTATTAATATTGCAAAATGGAAATACAGAAAAAAACAATATTATTTTAAAAAAGTAACGGTAGTTTGAAAACGACCATTTGGAACTGAGCACTAGCTTTTGATAAGTGCCAATGTAAAAAAAAAACAATATTTTGAATTTGGAATTTGAGTGAAAAAATCCAAAGAAACAATGTATGTACACTGGTACACGGTGAAGGAAAACATCGTGAGGAAACCAACATGTCTTTGAACCAAAAATTCGAAGACATGTGACATCCGCCAATCCGCAATAGGTCCGCGCGGTGGATTATGGCCCATTTCCTCTCCTAGAGAGGAGGCCTGAGTCCCAGCAGTGGGAACATTATAAGGCCGATAATACTAATACTATGTACACTGGACAGTGTTTAAGATGATATGGCCGCCTTTGTATATTATTTCTTACTTGTGCATAACTTTTTAATAAACAAATAAATTAATGTTGCAAAATGAGATAAGAGCATATAAAGTATTTACCAACAATAGAACATATTTCAACAAACAACGTGAGATGTAAACGCAATTAAAAAATATGAAGAAGCGGCGATGAAAAGGGTAACACAGACGATGATAAATAATGCGTTAAATGTGAAGACCGGCAGTCGAGGGCTGGTCACACTGGCGCTTGTGGAATACCAAGTGAAGGTGCGGGACAGCTTTCATGACTTGATTACGTGTTGATTATGACGTTTGTGGGGTTTTTTTGTTGGGTCTTTAGGTCAGAATAAAAATATTTTTGAAAAAGCACTGGCTAAGACATTGACAATGGAAAAGTATTCTTTACATATTTATCGTTGATATGTTATTATTGAGTGAGGTTTATGGATCAGAAAGAATAGCATATTTTTTTGATGACAATTTTTTTTTTTCAAAACTATTTCTTAATGAACTTAACTATACCAACCGCTTAAAACGTGAAAACATCTATACTACACTTTTTTTAAGTGGGAAATCATTCAATGTCTTCTACAGCTCTAGGGTGGAGCCAGAGGGCGTGTCATACTTACTAATACTCCTGCCCTTTACGTTCTAGGACCCACGGTTTCCCTTTCAAAAACTCCCCACGAAGTCTTATTCCTACCTAGAATTTTTTAAAGAAAATCCTAACAGCAATTCTAAATCCTGTAACTTTCAGTAGTCCAACAAATCGCCAAATAGCCGCTAAGACCCGTGAAAATAGCTATAACTAATTCGTTAATTACCCTCGATTTCCACACACTGCGCTAAATTACACTTTGATACTAACGTGAAAAATGGCCGAAGATTTCGCTGCTAAAAAAAAAATCAACGTCCCCTGTAAGCCGAGAAGACGCATAGCCCTGGACGTGTCTACCGAGGTAATTAGTGGAGATACTAATTTACATTTGTATTCAAAATTCGAGCGCTCTCTCTCGCCATTCCTCGTCTGTTTATTCTCATCTCTTTTTTTTTTTGTAAAACGTACCGCATTGCTGTGTTTTTCGCGTAAAAAATTACGCAGCTCACCCTAACAAATGTTTCGCGGACATTGTCTAGCAAACACTGGCCGGTAAACAACTTAAAATGTAATAAATAGATCTTTGTGGGACGTTTGTGTGTTTGTTATCATATAAATAAGAAAAAGAAAACAATTTTTTTTATAATGTTTTGGGTTTAGCTATTTATTTTTTGCCGTTTCTTTAAATTCAGATATATTGCCTTCGAGATTTTACTGGTGTGAATTAATGTTCACTAAATAGTCGTATTAATATGTGTTTTAAAATTGACTCGTGTCGAAAAAACTTATCTTCTCAACACATACATACAACTGCCAATAAAATATGTCCAAATAATGTATTTCTATTTGCTAATTTCAAGAATATTTTCTTACTTAGCTTCTGCCACTGGCTTCGCCCTCGAGAAGAAAATTGTACCAAGAAAACACACATTCGCCTTTATAATAAAACTAGCTGTTACAAGCGGCTTTGCTCACGTGATAGCGTAAATTATCCCTAGGAAACGTATTTCCAGGATAAAAGTTCTAATCCTATATGCTATTCCAGGACAAATATACACACACGCTCGCAAACTTTTACCTATATAATTTAGTGTGATGTGATAAACTCTTTTTTCATGCTTCGAAAATAGTAAGCAAGAATATTATGATTTGAAGTGATTAACACGTCTAGTTTTTAGAATATCTACTAAGATCACATGTGTGTTCCGATACGTGGCAGCCACGTGCCGGAAGATGCAGTATTGAAAGGCCTCACACAAGGTGGATTGACCAGCATTGACCATGATTGGTGAGGATCAAGGGAAACTGATGGATACTGAGACGCACAGGACCGGTCGTTGAGACGACATTTGAAGAGCCAACTGTCGTCACAACGATCGGTTATGGTTCTACCGCTGCAGCAGTCGGCCGAAATTGTGATGAGGAACGGCTGAACCGATTTCGATTTAAGTTGGTAAATGAGTACGTAAACCATGTTCTAGAATGCAATAAATAAATAAATAGAATAAAACACATAATATTATGATATTTTTATCCTTCATCCCAGGAGTGTTTTTCAAGCGAGAAAAGCTACAAGACAAATCTAGTGTTTCCCTTTTTTGACACAATGTCACCACAAGCCTCCAACATAAACAACAGCAAACACACGTGAGGCCTAGGCTTAACCCGTCCGCTGCAACTGGGCGAACCGTTGAGGAGAATTTAAATATACCGGTCACATTAACAATTCTGCACATTTACTTATTTTTAGTCTTCATACGGTCCGTGACTAGACGTCCCGGTGTTTTTCCTACGTCATTTAGAATGATAAACACGAACTCAGCCTGAGAATAGTTAAATTTCACTGTTGTTTATGGAAGTTTACCAACATGTGTAATCAAATATTCACGACGAATATTTTGGTGTTGAAAGCTTCATGGACGGGGATTTTCTTGTGTGAAGTTAATTTATGTGGTCCTAAACTACTACTTGTTTTGTTCCTTAGGAACCTGAAATTGAAACTTTGCGTGTTGTTCCTCTGCCTCCAGCTCTTAAAATTTTAACTTGAAATCATTCGAAATTAAAGTAAAAGAAATTGTGTACATCTACATTAAATTGTAGATAGCTGTTTGCTTTGATTTAATTTTGATTGTTGTTGTGAAGAGTTTTATATGAGATACTACTACTATAAAAGTCAATCTCTTCAGCATTATTACCGTCTTGAGGATCCAACGCAAGAAGTAAATGGTACCTGCTTATGTTCGCAAGGATTACCGTGGTCCTTGAACGCAAAGAACCAACTGAAAGAAAGCAGACGGGATAGTTACAATCTGATACATTCCATTTAGCTCCACCTAAAGTGCTAGAAGTTACCAATTATGATTTCATAACTCAAAAATAAGTATAACGTTTGGTTTTCAGACAAAAAGCAAAATTACTACAACGCTTAATTGAAGAAAAGCCATTGCCACCCTTCAACAGTCGTATAAAAACGTCTGCTTTTTAAAAATTAAGCACCCATCAATACAATCAACCACGTAATCCATTATAATAATGACATTAAACCCAAAATGACACACACAGCATTACCATTAAACAGCAGATTTTAATCATAAACTAAAACAGTACAAAACAATATTAGCGTTGCATATAGTCGTTAATGAAAACATGTTGTTTTTGAAGCAGCTTAATAAGCGAGACATGAATAACGAGTACACTCACGCGCATTACAACACAATAATAAATGTTCGAAAATAATACGGAACCGCCATTAATGGGAGCACGCAAAATCCATTTGGCATTTTCATTTCAATTTTATTTAATTAAGGCTTATGCGGCGGGCCCGGCCGTAATGCCATATTTGGGTATTGTTATTGAGTAGTTTTGCCGTTTTCAAATTTCAATTATACACTATGTTTTGAGTTATTGGGTGTAGTGAGGATTTGTGGGGTTGGCTTGTGGAAGTAACTGGGCTAAATAAGTAGAGCCTTTAGCAAGCTTGAACTACCACAAAAATAATATGACTTACCTATCTTTGTTATTATCCAATTGTCTACACGAGTGCCAAATTTCCTTAAAATTGTTTATGTCGTGAGCGAGCGTAAAAAGTATCAATATAAGTACTCGTAGGAAGAAGAAAACACCCACAAACTTTCACCTTTATAATAGTAGTACTATCTCATAAGGAAAATGTCGTCGATACTTATGGTGAAGCACACTTGTCTAGAAGTACTCTTGGTTTGCAAATCTCTATATTGTTGCTAACAGGAAACAAAGACTTCGGCAACTGTAACTTGAAAGTATTCCCAAAACGTTTTGCTAAAACAAATCATAATAGATCGCTGTAAAGTTGATGACTATTGGGATGAGGTAAAATAAAGATGCAGAAATAACATGCTGCGCTTATCTATTAATAAATTAGGATAAGAGCATGAGTAGTGATATGATGAGTATCTCTTATCCATAAATCAAATCAGCAGGATGTCACAGGGCGATACCAGGCCACCGTAGGCGCGGGCTTGCGGACGTCAAGCAATGGGTAGCTGTCCGTGTAATGGTGCGTTGTATTCCTTGCAGAGACCGCTAATGCCAATGAAAACCAAGGCTGCGGAATTATTCACCACAGCCATGGAACGCAAAAGACAACTGCAGGAAAACAGGTGGGATTTGGACCTAGTCCAACATCATCAGCAAAACCGTAGAGGCCCAGCAGAGCAGAAGCCTGCTAGAGTTCGAGTTCTATGGGTTCGCTTCCGAAAGGGAAACTCGGTGTTTAGGCAAAGTAGGAACATACGACGGAGAAGTTATTGAATTTCCCCAAAAGAAAATTGACAATAGACAAAGATTGCAAGAACTTGGTAGTTTTAAGATGCTAAAAAAATACTCTGATCAAATCTCTTGACACTCACAAGCTTTTTATTTCGCAGAATCACCAAGTAGGTCGTACGTAGATAATTAGGGAAAGCACGAACATTCCTCGTGCGCGTCAGAATAATTAGTAAAGCGCCTAGTAACGAGTAAGAACACTGTGTTAGCATAAGTGAATGTTGTGCAAATACGACCTAGTGGCGTTAACAAGATGTGCATCTTGGGCATGTGGGCGCAAAACCAAAATACCTTCTTGACTTAATATGAGAATTTAATAACTACCTTCCAATTCTTTGGTAAATGTTGTAAATACCCTCTTGAATTAATATGAGGATTTAATTTGACAACTTCCTTTCGAATTATTTTAAATATTGCAAAATCTTGTTGAAATTAATATGAAACAACTTACTTTTAAATGATTAATTCTGCTCATATTTAAATAGTATTTTTCATTAGAATCTCTCTTTAATAGAATTGTCACAGTGAATTCTACTGTGACAACTTCCGTTCTAATTTATTTATTTTAAGTATTTTTCTACCCTCATAGTGAATTTTATTTAGTGTAATGTTTTCCCGCCTAAAATCTCTTATTTGCTGGGTATAAAAACCGATGTAATTCAAATATTAGAAACACTCTTTCGCCGCCCGTGGAATAGACCAGAACTGAAGTAAGGTATTTCTTTATTATCACTCACTTTTCCTATCGTTCTATATTACTGTGTCTGTGTATTTTGTGTGACGTCAACCTCGATGGCGATCAAGCGCCGACAGCAGCGGTGGGATCCAGCCCGCTCTTACTGAAGCCGTGACTCCAGGACGTTTCGCTACCCTGCGCCTTCATGGGATCATGGCAATTCCTACCTACTGCCATTCGATCCTGAAGTGCGCTCTCATATCAAGAACCCTAGTGTGCCGATGTTGACGAAGCCATTACGAACTGAAGAAGACCGAAGACAGCAGCAGGACATGATCCAGATATTTGGTGAAGAGTTCCGTTATGCTGACGACGTCCAGCGTTGACGTGACTACACACCGGAGCAGGCGTGCAGCTACGCTGACCACATAAGCAAGGAATGGGCGCTTTTCAAGACAGTGCTGCTAGAACCAGCGGATGGTGAGATAATTTACTCTGTAATCACTGGTTTTCTGATTTTATGAAATGTGTATTGTGTAAATTTTCCTGACTCTTTGCCCAAAACTAGTCTCCATTTTGAATACTTTTTGTAAACGTGACTTTGACGACCTAAAAATAACGGTAAAAACAAATGGTTCAAATCACTCTTAGTTGACGGTAGTTGTCGTTGTCTTTGACGGTAGCTGTCATGTCGTTGTCTTTGGCGATAGCTGTCATGTCGTTGTCTTTGGCGATAGCTGTCATGTTGTTGTTTTTGACGGTAGCTGTCATATCGTTGTCGTTGACGGTAGCTGTTGTCATTGTCGTTGGCGGTAGCTGTCATGTCTTTGTCGTAGACGGTAGTTTTCACTGTCGTTGTCAATAGCTGTCATTGTTGTTTTGTCAGTAGCTGTCATTGTCAGTCCTGAACGCCTGACTTTTCGGGTCCGTCTCCCATTCGTTTTCTATGTAAGAAACCTGGTTATGTTATCCGTGACTGTAGAAAGAAGCCTACAAATATTTTTCGGAGACGTCTCCAGAAAACCGCAAGTTAGTAATTTAAAAATAAATATTGCTATAAAAAGGGTAGGTCAGAAATTATTTCTTTAAAATTTATATTTTGAGTTAAAATTAAACATCTGTCAAAATTGAAATGATTTCAATTCTGTGTAGATTTGTTTTAGTTACTAGTGGTTCGACTCCATGCAAATTTTAATTGTTTTAATTGAGAATTCAAACAAAAAAAAAAAATGCGTTGCTCATTTTATTAGACAGACAAAACAAAGTCAAGATTTTAGTGTCAAGCAGTGGGAACATTATAAGCATGTAATGCTATGCCATGCTATGATCTGTTTCGTAACGCGCGATCCGATATATCATTCGGTGAAAATACTTTTACTCATATTTTAAAAATACCCACTAAGCAAAGGGACTTTCACTTTCAACTTTAAAAATATTTTAGGAATTCCTTTAAAATATTTCAAATACCCCACTAGCCTAATAATCACGACTGTTAAAACGGAGACCGATTAGTTGGATTATTGAATATATTTTGAATCTATTAGTTCGGTTATTGAATCAACGATTGAATCGATTGTTAGATCGATTATCAAATCAATTAGTGGATCGATTCTTGGTTCGATTAATTCTATTGTTGGGTCGTTTAATTCTATTTTAGGGTAGATTAATTCGATTGTTAGGTCGATTAATTGGATTGTTAGGTCGATTTGTTCGATTCTTAGGTGGATTAATTCGATTATTAGTTCGATTTATTCGATTATAGGGTCGATTAATTCTATTGTTGGATTGATTGTTGGGTCGATTAATTCGATTGTTGTTAGCTCGATTAGTTCGAATGTTGGATCGATTAGTTCAAATGTTGTGTCGATTAGTTCAAATGTTGTGTCGATTAGTTCAAATGTTGTGTCGATTAGTTCAAATGTTGTGTCGATTAGTTCGATTGTTGGTTATCGATTAGTTCCATTGTTATTTATCGATTAGTTCGATTGTTGGTTGTCGATTAGTTCGATGGTTGGTTATCGATTAGTTTGATGGTTGGATATCGATTAGTTTGTTGGTTGGATATCGATTAGTTCGATTGTTGGATGTCGATTGATTCGATGATAGATTCTGTTAAGCTCGAAATCTAAAAACTGAATAACTCGACTTTGTTGACATGACTGATACTTGCGTCATATAAATCGCTTTGATAAAATTGAAATTAAAAAATTTATAATTTCCTATTTACCTTCAATATTAATTTAATATTTCTGGTCGGGCAAACTGTCAGGTTGACATTTGTAGAACTTGATAAACAGTGGCAATACTATTAGACATTTGCAATTGACTACACTTATTTTACAGTCAAAACATACTTAACATCTCCATGCCTGTGTGGCATTTACGTGTCACCACTGTGTGTTAAGCTTTCATGTAAAATAAGGATGGACGAGCGATGATTTCGAGACAAGTTAAGCTTGATAAGAGCAAAAGATATAGTTGTTGTTGAACTGCTTTAAAAATCGGTTGGACGGGCTAAACGTCTCCAATTTATGATGTTCCGAAAAAATCGCTGTTCATAATATTGAGTTTTTTATGATAATGAACCGACCGTGTGGGCGGAGAATTTGTGAATTAGATTTTACATTAACTAGTCCCTTTCCCACCTATTACGCTGACTGATCACCAGTGTATCCTTTTTCCTGTCCAGAGCTGATCCAATGCGGGTGTGGTCCATTGAATAGTGGCTAGATCCAATGCGGGTGATGTCCATTTGGTATGGCTAGATCCAATGCGGGTGATGTCCACTGATATGGCTAGATCCCGTGCGGGTGATGATTTTTGATGTAATGCTAGGTAGGGAGCTGATCCAATGCGGGTGATGTCCATGGAATAGTGGCTAGATCCAATGCGGGTGATGTCCATTTGGTATGGCTAGATCCAATGCGGGTGATGTCCACTGATATGGCTATATCCAAGGCGGGTGATGCGAGTTAGGGAGCGGATCCAATACGGGTGATTGTCCATTGAATAGTGGCTAGATCCAATGCGGGTGATGTCCATTTGGTATGGCTAGATCCAATGCGGGTGATGTCCACTGATATGGCTAGATCCCGTGCGGGTGATGTTTTTTTGGATGTGAATTGATTTATTGCGTTTTATGCAAAAAAAAAAAATGTTGATTTGTTGTTTGAACCTATCCAAACCATTCAGCCTTAAGCGCGAACATAGAATCTTATATTAACTAGTCCCTTTCCCACCTATTACGTTGGCTGGCCACCAAGTGTATCCTTTTTCCCTGTGTCCGGAGCAAATAGCCTATGCGGGTGATGCCATTTGGTATGGCTAGATCCTAGGCGGGTGATGCCAGAGTAGGGGGCAAATAGCCTATGCAGGTGACGCCATTTGGTATGGCTATATCCTAGGCGGGTGATGCCAAGTTAGGAGGCTATAATCCAAGACGGATGATGCCTTAATAAAATGCTAATCAGTCAATTCAGACCAAATCTTTGAGAAATTTACACCACATGTTTGAGATTAGACACCAAATATTTGAGATTTAATATTTAAGATTTAATGTTTGAGATTTTTATCTTGTAATTCTACTTTTAATTTTCTACGTTCACCTGAACGCATGCCTCCTAACCTTTCGTTCCGTTTGACGCAATATCCGTCCAATGGAGTAGAAGTTTATGATGTTGAGTTCTCTTTGGTAAACCCCCTCTGGGTGGATGTGATTTTTCATGTCACTTGTTTGGCTTAGTAGGCTTCATCGTATCTTTTTCGGTGGTTTTGATATGATGAGGTTTAAGCATGACGACGATTATTTTGTTTATGCATGATGGCATATTAAATCTTAACTTGGTTGACACTTAGTGGAGTGTCAGACTTTCGCGATTCGTTCGTCCTGTTCTTAAGCCTTCTCTTGCAAGAGAAAGACCTAACCATGTAAATTGTAAATGAGTTCCCACCGTTAGGTAATTTTTCAGTTAGGTTTAGGCAGGTAGGGTCAGAATATTCGAGCAATCTGAATAAGTCTTGTTGACTAATACTTTTATAATTTATTAAGGATGATACAACCTTGTTGAATGATGGCTTGAAAATAACAGTTCGACTATTCTGAAGGATTTTTTAAAAATATTGTAATATTTGAAACTGTTTGTTATTGGGCTAACCCTATATGGGTGACGCCGGTATAATATTTGAAACTGTTTGATACTGTGCTAACCCTATATGGGTGACGCCGGTATAATATTTAAACTGTTTGTTATTGGGCTAACCCTATGTGGGTGATGCCTGTATAATATTTGAAACTGTTTGATGTCGGGCTAACCCTATGTGGGTGACGCCGATATAATATTTGATACTGATTAATATTGGGCTAACCCTATGTGGGTGATGCTGATATATTGATTATTTGATACTGTTTGGTGTTGGGCTAACCCTATGTGGGTGACGCCGAAATAATATTTGATACTGATTAATATTAGACTAACCCTATGTGGGTGACGCTGATATATTAATTATTTGATACTGTTTGGTGTTGGGCTAACCCTTTATGGGTAACGCCGATGTAATATTTGATACTGTTTAATTTTGGGCTAACCCTATATGGGTAATGCCAATATAATATTAGATACTGTTTGATGTTAGACTAACCCTAAATGGGTGACGTCGATATAATAATTGATATTTGTAACGAGGGCGACTCACACAAAATGCTTGATGTTATGTGATTTTGGGCTAACCCGACGAGGGTGACGCCGATTTCATGTAAAATTTCGGATGCTCTATAGTGAAAACTTAACCCATTATTGAGCGATGCTAGCTTAATGTAAAGTTCTGTACAGCGCAGAGAGCGCGCTGAAATCAGAATGGCCGTGTGGGCGCAAAACCAAAATACCTTCTTGACTTAATATGAGAATTTAATAACTACCTTCCAATTCTTTGGTAAATGTTGTAAATACCCTCTTGAATTAATATGAGGATTTAATTTGACAACTTCCTTTCGAATTATTTTAAATATTGCAAAATCTTGTTGAAATTAATATGAAACAACTTACTTTTAAATGATTAATTCTGCTCATATTTAAATAGTATTTTTCATTAGAATCTCTCTTTAATAGAATTGTCACAGTGAATTCTACTGTGACAACTTCCGTTCTAATTTATTTATTTTAAGTATTTTTCTACCCTCATAGTGAATTTTATTTAGTGTAATGTTTTCCCGCCTAAAATCTCTTATTTGCTGGGTATAAAAACCGATGTAATTCAAATATTAGAAACACTCTTTCGCCGCCCGTGGAATAGACCAGAACTGAAGTAAGGTATTTCTTTATTATCACTCACTTTTCCTATCGTTCTATATTACTGTGTCTGTGTATTTTGTGTGACGTCAACCTCGATGGCGATCAAGCGCCGACAGGCACTTGGCTTTGTGTTACCTGGATAAAGACGGAGAATTGCTACGGTAAGGACATTCTTTAGTTGTTAGTAATTTAGTCTTTCAAATTTCGTGTCAATCGTCCTTATAAGTACTATGGATTCTGATCTGGGAAGTCAAAAACATGGACATACTTAAGATCTCACTTAGTCTTAGTTTATCACTAAAGTAAGAAATGTTCCATTGTTAGAATTAATTTTGACAATGTTTAAGATTCGAAGACATGTAACATCCACCAATCCGCACTGGGCCCGCGTGGTGGTTAACGGCCCATTCCGTCTTCTAGAGAGGAGGCCTGAGTTCCAGAAGTGGGAACATTACAAGGCTGTCGATATTTGCACTCGTACTGACGGGTTTGACGTGATTGTTTGCAAGAAAAAAGTTTCGCTGCTCAGGAGAGTGGTAGTTTCTTGTGTAAAGGCTAATTAGAACTAAAACTAGTTTATTAAAATACTAACCACAGCATGGATCTTTTTGTGTCCGAAATAAAATAAATGCTATTGTTTTACTCAAACTGTCCATAACACCTCATCAACCATACGCAGTGTTTAATTCTAAAGATCTTATCTTACATCGTCACAGCATACGATATTGACGATATTGACATCCCAGGTGCAAAGTTAGCTATACTTGGCACTGGTAATAAGAGGTAGACCAAATAGTGACAACATTTTGTTTTGCCATCCTATTTATATCGTACTATCACTTTTTAGATAAGTAATTAAATGGGGATGACATCACATTTCAGTATGTGCATCTTTATTCTGTTATTTGTCTATTTCCCCCATCACTAGATTTGAAAGGAATTAGAAGGTAGAAGAGAATTTTTTCAAAACCAAGATGCCACTAACCAATGTTTTTTACATAGAAAATGTTAAAAACATTGAATGGTTTTGAAAAATTCTTTCTTTTTGGGTACATCGCATATCTTATAGAGACAATACAAAAGAAAATAAGATAGTTGATAATGCAATTTCAAACGCACAATATAGAAATACATACAATTCTATCTTTACTATAGCCTGCCACATTCCTTCCAGCAACTGTCATAAAGGTGACTAACACATTCTAGAAAGGATAATGCCTTATTAAGGTTATTGACTATACTGGACAGTTTTAATGGCGTTTACAACACTGCAATAAATTACTGTCTTTTGCTTAGTGTGTAATTGATATGGCCATAATTTGAGAATACTGAAGCTTAAAATTTCTTATTTATTTACCTTAAGTATTGGTAATTAATTTTCTGGCAACTTTGTCTGTTTTATATACCAAAATTGTATTTTTGAATGCGAGAAGATCGATTTTGATTGTCCACGATGACGATTGTCAAAACACAAAATTCCACACCACATACCACACCACATTTCGTATTCGCACGTCTTTCTGTTGATGATGAAAAGAAAGCACACATAAATACACTCAATCAGTGTAAAAACAACATCTAGAAACTAACACTAGGGTCATTCCGTGGTTTTGTGCAAAAAGCAATTCCAGACGAAAATATCCATGTATTTATTAGAAAAAGTGAACTGATTTTTGGTTAGAGAATAAAGATATAATAATTTTAAAAGTAATATCGCTAATATTACATATTTTTTATTAAACATTTAAAAAAAAAATCTAAAACTGCCTGTAAAATCATTCCTCTCCGTTTCCAACTAGGGACTTCGGCAGTTCTTTCGATGTTTACTTATCTAAATTCGAAATTATGACTTTAAATAAAACCCAATATTAAAGCTAAAGGACTGAACTATAATTTATGTAATTTAGTTTTCAATTTATTGCAATCTATATACGTAAAAAACTCCTTTTTCGAATTGTCATAAAAAAAAAATCATCACCATCCGTACACACAAACTTCTTAATTTAAGAGAAAATGAGACGTTCTCCGTTACGATTCACGTCAAAACGCGTTTATACTAGTTAGTCGGCCCTGGTAACAGAGACGAGTGGATGTTGCGCGCACTGTGGAAAAAAATATTTACGATCCTCTAATTGTAACCGGTGTTTCGTCAGTAAATCAGCTCATCACCTTCCTTCGATTTCTCAAGGTACAGTTATAAATAAATTATTATAAATACGTAATATGTATATTTCTTAAAGTCATATTAGACCTGTTTTAAGATAAAATATTTAATGTTTTGTGCAACGAAGTTATCAATAAAAAAGGTGAAATTTTTCATTCATCTCCTCTGCATTACCATCCGTTCCGTCCATTTTTTTGCGGGAAGGTAATGAATAATTTTGGAAGGGAATGAAGATTTTTTTTTTTAATGAATGTGTTCCAGTATGTATAGTGTATTATCTATATGAGACATGTTTTTTCGGGTTCCTTATGTCACTGCGAAACATAACGATTCGATTTTTAGTATATGTACTTCGAATTAATTATTAATTAGTTAGTAAGTTACATACAGTTACCCTAGTTCATTACAATCCAGACAGTTTTCATCGCCATCCTGTTACTGATTTTCAACTGTCCATATTCAGTAAGTAAATAATATAAAGAAGTGCCTTCCACTTTTTATGAATGTGACGACGTTTTTAACTCGAATTAAAAAAATAAATATGTTAAATCTAACATTTTTTTTTTATTCCGCGGATCGTCGCAATTTGCACGAAACGACGGAATCACCCACTAACATAGTGTGTATCAAAAAGCAATTACACTTCGCAAAATAAAGGGAAAAAGCCTCTACAGCTGCAGATTTTCTCATAATTCCAATTTTATATATTGCATAACCGGATATCGGATTAACAGCACACGATCATCGAAAACGCGCAGTTTATTTTAAACGTGACATCGTACAATGGTCTGACGTCACCGAAGGCGCTTGAGTAAAATCCTGTTAATTAGCAGTCCGGTAGCAAACCGCGAGAGACGTGACCGATCGCCTATCAATATCAATCGGAAATCTAAATCTAACACACTATACCTACCGCAGACCAGGGAAGTATACGCGCCTGATAACCATCGCCGATTGATGGATACATAAGGTTAAACTATAGTAAGGTTATGAGGCAATAAATAGTCTTTTGACAAATTATGCGTAATAGTCGACAAGGTTTGCATTTTGTACCGTGATTTGTGGTGTGAATTAAGCGATTGGCTGTTGTTTTGATAATAAATTGCTCGTTGTTTTGCCTGACATCACTTGAAGCCTACGCTGGCGGTTGATTGAATTGTCTTCGCGCTACTTTTGATGTAAAATTTATTAGGTAAGCCGCTGGAGTTGTATCAATGAGCAGCCAAGGATAAATGATGTGTTTTCCTTATTCAAATTTTGATTTGACAGTTAGAATTCAAAATTAGAATGCGGAAGAAGAATTCTCTTCATATTTAACCTTCCCCTTCATATTTACCGTTTATACCCCGTAGATTGAGGTACTGGAACAATTTGCCTGCTTCGGTCTTCCCGACTGATTATAATTTGGGTGTCTTTAAGGCTAGCCACCACCATCAACGATTGCATCACTGTTTACCATCTGGCCGGATTGCAGTCAAGCACTAGTTTATGTTATATAAAAAACTATTGCAAACTTTTTCTACTTTTCTCAAACCATTCTTCCTGCTGCCTTGATGTAAGCACCAATAGCGCAAACTTCAAACGAACAAAAAGTTACATCACAATGCCATTCACCATAGCCCTTTCATCTCTGTCCAGTCCACGTTTAAGTTTATCGTGCTAGTATTAAGGAATTCCACCTAGCACATGATGAGGACATGACACATCGACAAATTGATATTCACTGGCCAGTGTCCATACAAAAAACGTGTTATTATTCAACCCAGGGACAAGTGGAAGGAGAATGATTGACAACACATTAGGAAGGTTTGAGCTCTGTAGGATTTGCTTAGCAGATCAGTTTGCTTGTCATGTTGATTTGTTCGTCTAAGGAATAATTATTATGGTTACTGGATGTTGATGGATGGTGAACTGTGTTTTGGGCTCGATAAACACATGTTTGGTCTGGTTTCGGCAGCGGTTTTCCGAGTTCAATGGGCTTATTCACAAGAATATGTGGACGGATTAGCATTTGCATTTGTTAGAACATAGTTTAGTGCTGCATCATTCCTTATTTAGGATTTGGAATAATTTAGCTCAGCGGTTGGTTTTTTATATCATTATGCAACAGGTCTTATGTTTTACCAATATAGGAGATATTGGTAAAACATAAGACCTGATCTACAATAAGCGATAATGCGGCTGACGATGGAGTACGCTTGCTTTTAAATGTAACCTCTTCAGTCTTGAAGACTCCGTCTTACATCTACCTGGAAACGCAGATTCTAGTTTTCGCATATCTTTTTCAGGTAAGTAGTGCGCGATACATACAACGCGAAAGTGACAGCACTAAATGCCTCAGATATATTGCTCTGTAATAAAAAATGTACGGTGGCATAAGATTCCAAGGATGTCCCAAGGTCATGTTTAACTTAAAAACTGTTTTGTATGTGCATGCTGTTAAGCGGTTTTCGCCGTGTTGACCAGAACGCTAAGTGTTGCCGACACGATGTGATTTGGCAACGCGTAACGATTAAGTTTTAATGTGGCTGTGGTGTCAGATATAATTTGTTGGTTTTAAAAATAATTTCTGAGACTTTGTTTTTCTTATTTCTGTTAGGTGCTGTTGCCAGTTTGTTATATGAAATGAGTTATTTAGTAAGTAATAATTTATTTTAGCTAAAATATTAGCCTGTAAGTTAACATCAGTGTTGAAAGTTGAAACTACAAAAATTGGAGATTTTACAGTTTCCTTCAAACTTAGGACGTTTGACATTTTTGGAGTCCAAGGTTCATAGATTAGTGACATGGTTAAAGAAAAGGGGTTTTATTTACGCTTTGCACTAAGGTAAATAGGAAATTTTCATTGAAAATTAAACTTAAAAGGACGTGTAGAACCTTTAACTGAGAGCAAAGCTGAAAAGAAATTCTAGACCTTAAAAATCATTTTCATTGACGATGAAACTAAAAAGTAATCCTAAAACATCAACAACCACAATTCTGTCAAAAAATAGATAAGTAGCTTTGATGTCATTCTACTCCGGAGATCTTTAAGTGCTTGTGCAAATTTTTATCATCACATAATGCTATAAAAAAATACTCTTCAGAAATTGCACAAAAAGACCATTTATTATTGTTTCCGTTTCAAAAAACCGCACTGTATACAATATTACCTTTAATTTTTAACATGCGTCGTTAATACTTAAAACGTTTATTGTACCTTTTAAATATAATGGAAAATTATGAAGAATTTCTTTCGTGTCACCTCAAGTTAGCGGGTGGTAATACCGATACAATATCTGTGAATAATCAGGTCTTACATCTTAGCAACTATAGCTATTCACTCAATTTTGATACTTTAGTTCTTATGATTTAAAAAATAGGGTGTATTTTATGTAGAGTAGTAGTTTTGAAGGTGTAAAATTATATTTGTGTGTTATTGTAGTGAAATGAACAGTAATTTATCGTCGTCTTTGCAAGGTAATTGCGTAAATCATGCATTTATGACAGGCGGCCACAAGCGGCTTTGTCTACCCTCATGCCCGTAGGAGCAAGCAGTGTTATTGTCACTAACGTAAACAAGAGTTAGTCGTATTGTTTGAATCGTAAAAAGTACACCTTTGCTGTTAAAGTTAAAGAATTCACCTGGGTATTGTTTCTTTTCAAATTAGGGGTAGGTTCGGTTTTTTAAATTTGTTACAATTATTCCGAACAGGTTCAAAACGCAGGTAAATGGTAGTCATTCTACCCATACGTATACAAAGCGTTTTAGGGAAATTTATTGTGCGCACCTACAGCTATGGAAGTAAGAAGTAGAATTCCCTGCTAGAGTCTTTATGTCAAGAGTGAATAGGTTACTTCTAGGTAAGCGTGTTCCTTCGCCAGCCGCGTCATTGATTACCATTAGGTGCGATAGTGGTCAAACGCGAGCCCATCCATAATAAAAAAAAATATCTTGCTCATTTTTACGTTGCGATCGATTATCGATTGTAGAGATTTGATTTTTGCGGCAAGACTGAATAAAAATGTACCACCAAATTAGAGTTTTATTATTTTTTTATTTTTTTACGTAGTTTACATTTCATCTGTCAGATTATTTTGAAAGAGTTCATTCATGAACTGTTCAGAAGTTATTTGATAACATCCCATCTCAAAAAAAAATGTTTTCGACGGCGTGGTAATTTTGTTGTTGCATACTTTCTGTGCGGCTCTTATGAATATGTAGGGGTGCAATACCATCAGTGTAAGAATGCGTCGAATAGTCGTTTTAAGACCAGTGGAAATTCGGTAATGGGATCTGTTCGTAGAAGGATGTATTTTGTAGAATGACAGTATTTTTGCTAACGAAACGCTAAGAAGTAGACGATCATACTCATATTCTGATCCTTTTTCATAAAAAAAATAATACCCAACACAGCATGATGAAAAATAAACTCTACAACAAAACACACCCCAAGCTAACTTCATTTATCAGTATAAAACGTCAGAGCCATAGATCTAGTTCAACTTGTAACAATCTATTAACAAATAAACTATAAAATCATATCGAAGCTAAAGACTTAATTAGCGATCACGGCGGGGCACTGCGCACGCGCGCCTATCTTATCTCGACTGCGCACGATTCGAGCGACAACGAACCCTGTTTATGAAAATAGAGGGGTATAGTCACTATAGTCAGTATGGCCGTATGGCGCCTAAGCCACACTGGTCAGCCATTTATATTGTTGCCTAATGGCGGAGTCGAAGTGAATTGTTTGTTTGCGTTTGTATGACAGAATGGTTTTGTGGAATTAAATCTATGTTCGTACTTAGGTAGTCGTACCTATGTAGGTGGATTGTGTTGACCCGTGTTCACAATTTAGTTCAGTTATTTTGCATAATCGTGTTGCGTGTTAATATCTACATTAGGTACATGATTTTCGGAATAGATATTTGACTGAAGTGCGTTTTATTGATTTCAGTAATGTTTACTTTTTTCGCTTAGAAGAAACTTATTTATTTTTCAAGTTTCTTTAAATTTAATCGATATACCAAGTAATGTAGTTATCATGGAAAACCTTACGAGAATATTTGTGAACATATCAACCTGATTATGAAAGAAGTAGCTTCTGCCAGCGGCAACAAACTTTGGGCCCCAGTTTCACCACCTTAGGAGGTGAATTTTGGAAAACCCTCTCTTAGTGCCGCTTACGTTATAAAAATAAATTTTATGCATAATTTCAAGCTCCTAGGCTTTATAGTTTCGGATATGCGTTGATATATTAGTCACTCAGTTTCTGCTTTTTTTGATTATTTAAAATCAATTTCCTTGGTTAAACAAACCTCTTATTATAAGCTTACAGTAGCAAAATACAGAAGCCATTTATCAGATAATGTTAATTGTTTTTAAATGCAAAAAGGATGTTAAAATGAGGTTATAGCCTGAGGAGTAACTTTGCACTTTTGTATCAATATTTCTGAATATAAATATTAATGATAATCTCTTCCATATTGTCTTTATTTCCTCGTGATCGAGCCCCGACTGCGCAGGAGTTGCCGAGCCTGATATTGTAGACAGAAGGATTTATGTGCGCACTACACGTACCTGAATATTATTATAATAATATTTTTAGTGTTGGTACCTATACGTATTTGTATCACACTGTTGGACTTACTAAGAAGTGGTGGTTTGTTTTAGATAATTTTTTAATTAGAAGTTAGAACAACTTTTTCAGAGTATTCACTAGTTTTGGGCCATTTTTAATTATGGATTTTAAATTTGGCTTTGCAAGGAGTGGAAGTCTGCTGGATACAAGAAGAACAGGTCGATGTGGCAACAATTGAGGAAGACTTCTGTCTATATGCGGACGCCATTCGGCTGCAGTCCCTCATCATAATCACTTACCAAAACCTTAAATTCTCTTAAAACCTTAAAACCTTACATACATACCATTACTTTTTTTCAGGTGCGGAATCATCAGAATACATACCATACTTGCTGTACGGACTTTAAAAGAGACTAAAGACCCCTAAGTTTGTTTTCACTCAGGGAAGAGGCTAAAAAACATTGGCTTTATCAAGTTTGAATTGATGAAAAATTTGGCATATAAAAGTGCCATTCATAGACTATTTGCGAAATAAATATCATTTATATCATAAAGAATTGATGCTTATGATTCATTTCGTGTAGATAAATTGTTTCTCTTTCTTTCTTTAAATCTGAAAACTAAACGGAACCCACGCACAAGACTAAGGTTACTAGATACCGCCTAGATTACAACGTACATAGCTCTCTAGGTATCGCCGGATCGCGGGTGGCGGGTAGCCCCCAGCTAATTAAGATAACTCAATATGTCCGCTGACCGCGAAATATTGCGGCGTGCACGCAGATATCTGTGTGCGCAGATTTTGCGCGGCAAATTGTTGTATGACATGCACTGGATGTATGAATAATAAGAGAAATAGGATGAAGGATAATGTCGTAATCTTCATTCGAGGCGGTTGAGATGTTTGTGCTGATTTGTTGAGACTTGGCTGGTGCTGTGTTGTTTTGTTTTGTGTTGTAGCTACATAGATAGATAGGTAGTCTCTTTTGTTGTAAGTAAGTACACTGTAAATAAAATCACTTACTTATATTACTTTTCTAGTGTATTTTTTTTGACGGTCTTAACGCTAAAAGCGATTTTTACAAACAACCTTAGGTTTTCATATAGTCTAAAATTATTTCATTATGTGTTCTTTCAAGTCTAGGAAAATTAAAGCTATTTTGCCAATAACACAAACAGTCAACTCTAGGATTCTTTCTATGAGACTCCATTATCATTAACAGCTTCTAACGTATTGTAACCGCCGATGTAGGCATATGTGTTAGACACATAAGAATAATGATTTCAGCCTAAAAGAAGTGACCCTTCCAGGTCAAAGAAAGCACCAACATAGTCTAAGTCCAAACTAACCGACCCTACGTTTTGATGGAGGTCAAATCTTCACAAGTTTCCCTATTTATATTCGCTTACACTGAGCCTTTTCAGGAAAAACAGCATAAGGGCAAATTTGCGTTTTTTGTAGAAAGGGATTTTTCTTTTCCTAATTATTTTAATGGGAACTATTGAAATAGACCAGTAGATGTATGAACAACAAGTCATAATTTTTGAGAAAGTTTTTACAGAATACTTTTTAATTACCTACTACTGAAACAGCGTGTTCCTTCATCGTTTATAAAGCATACCTACATCGAAAGAATGGAACAATTTGCCTGCAGCGGTCTTCCAGCGGATTTTCCCATCCGTTATAATTTAGGTGTCGTCAAGCCTAGAGTGAATAGGTTCTTAATAAGCTACTTAGTGCAATCCACAATCAGCGATTGCATCACAGTTTAACGTAGTTTAAAAAAAAATTGAAGAGAAAACAAAAACCCTTCTTTCAAAATAACCAAACTGCCGCTTACAACATCCTTCCTAAAAAGGCTCGACATATTCACCCACACTATATCTTCCTAAAGACTAGAATCAAGTCAAGCCAGGGTCATATAACCTAAACAAAAGCAGCAAGAAAATCCCTAATTAAACCAGTACCAAAATCCGATATCAGGCTACCAAGAGACCAGGTAATAAAGTGAGTACGTCTCACGTTGCTAATTAGAACGTTAATTATAAGCCTTTCTCGGGAGCCTTAATTTCTGCATAAAACACTATCCGAAGCCGCCCTTAATTTTTGAAGGGGTTCGGTTACGCGTATCCGTTTGCTTTGTTTATTTAGTTTTTGGGGTTAAGGATGGCCTAGTTGGTGTTTTGGGAGGGAAAGGCATTTTTTTTTAAATTTTGGTGTTATGTAATAGGTACCACTCATTTTATAAAAACGAAAATGTGCATGTCTACGTGTGTTTGTTATTCGTTTCAAATGAAACGATTGATCCAGTTTAGATCAAGTTTGGTACGTGGGTAGAACATGTCCTGGATTATGACAACATAGTATACTTTTTATCTTGAAAGTAAGTTGCCCCTTGAAATGATATTCTACACTAACGCGGGCAAAGCTACTGGTAGATGGTGATAGCCATAGTATACTCTTTTTGGTCCTGAGAATAAGTTCCTTGGAGATGATATTCTATTGACGCGGGCAAACTCAGCGGCAGCAGCTGATAGCTAACAAATATCTTTGGATTGAATTTAATTTGGTAACAAAACCGCGGCTTTAAGCTAGTTTCAAGTAAAGCACGTTTCTGTCATGTCTCAAAATCAGCATGGCGCTTGTATTCATTATTAATGGTATTCAAATCAGTTTTTTGGTCGAACAAGCAGCTTCGCTTGGCACTTGCTAAAAAAATGTTACCTTTTGTGTAGAGCCGAATCTAATTTAGTATTTACTTCCAATAGGCTTTGTCGAATACTGACCAGACTCTTAAATCACGCCAGGAAGTATGTTTTGGGCCATTACAAGTATCTGCTTAGGTATTCATTGCACAAATTTTGCAGTTGCTCAAAACTATCCATCAAACAACGTGTCTGCGATGTCCAATAAATTACCGTTCATATCCTACATCAATGTGATTTACGTTTATATGCTTCGCACAAATCTATTATTAAACAAATTCAAGCTTAATTTAGTACATAGGATCGTCTATTCTAAGATTACTGACGAAAGTTTTACGCCCATTTTCAATAAACTACCTATCTCAAGTTGCAGCTACTAAAGATAAATCTATCCTTTTGCCCTTAATTGCTTTCCTATAACCTACCGACGGTTACCAAAAGTTGTGACATTGACAACTAGAATCTTACTGTTTATCGGAGATAGCTATCTATTTATGAACTTCGGTAGGTTATTGAAAACGGGCGCTAATAAGGTAGAAATGGTTTTGAAAGAAGCGTAAATAGCAAGTCTAGTGTTGGTCCCTACAAGTAATTCTCTAGGAGGACGCAGACTACGGTTGAGCAAATAGCTAAATAATAGGAGTCCCTCAGCAGGTGGACTGTAGTCATTACTCTTGCGGTAATCCGCCGAATACACCCTGATTTATAGGGTACCGCAGACGGACCACGAAATTTAGGTGTTTTATAAAAAATGGAGCTTAGTTTCTTGAGTTATAAATAATGTTAGAAATCCCTAACGGGAATGGGGCTTGGTAAGTGTGCGACGCGATATGTTTCTTTCAAAATAGTTTCGTTTATTTATGGGGAACCAGAATTATACATGGCTTTATGTCAGTTCCATTATCTTCTTGTATGTTTAGAACTTACGAGGAATTTGTTCTGTTTCAATAAGGACATGGATCAGAAAGAATAGAATTAGAGTAGTGGCTTAGTTTTTATAACGAAAATGTACGTTTTTATTGAGTACTTGGCTGATTGCTTTTTTTAATTATTATTAGAATTAAATACAAAATTGCAAATAGAAAGAATTTTGCTAATCCAATCAAAATTATATATGTTAGAATTTTTTCAAATCTATTATAAGGGGAAACTTGTCAAGTAGCAGAAAAAAATGGAAGGATAAAAAGTGATGTCATCACCATTCGTGGAAAAAACGCAAATTGTCTGAGCGACAGTTTGTCTGCCTAAGGTTTTTTCAACTAGCTTAGGGTCGGCTTCCAGTCTAAATGGATGCTCAGCCGCATCCATGTTTCACATAGAGTGACTGCCCATCAGTCCTCCATGGCCCAGTTACTGGGACTCTTTTAAAAGACTGGTGGTCAGACTTTCTTCTTCTTTGACAGTCATACCAGGTAGTCCTATAACAACTGTCAAATATCTACGAATGACAACCGCGACCAACGACTTTACGTACTTTCCGAGGAACGGGGTATATATACTAGTACATACTTACAAAAGTAGACAATTATTTACGGGCATACTTTATACAACGCGGCAGCAACAAAGTTAACAATATTTACATTATACCCACATAATAAGACAGGTTAATGACTATGTCTACACATTTATGTAAATATATCTCATAAACTATATACGATTATATGCTGTTGCAATGTATGTAAACGTTATTCTAACGTCTCGTTTTCAAACATTAATAAATGTCCAACTTAAAAGTCTGACACGCCCTCCCGCTCCGCCTAAGAACAGGAGAAATCGTTCTGATGATTTCCTACCTTAAAAAAACCCCATAACAGTATAACATCCACCAACCCGCACTGAGTGGGACAGTGTGGTGGGTTACGGTCTACTCCCTCTACTAAAGAGAAGGCTTGAGTCCCAGCAGTGTGAAAATTAAGGTAGAACTAAATTGCGCAAACGTAGGCCACGTACGCTGATCTGGGCGCGTCGGTCTTAGAGATCACACATAAGATCCACGCCACGCGACGTCGTTCTACGTGCAAATCAAGCGTAGCACACATGTGCGTCGGTCTAATATAGTTATTTTGGCTTTAAAAAGCTGAATATATGCAGAAAAGTATCTTAATTTTTTGTGCTGTAAAATATTCCCTTAGGCTTATCAAATACTCTCCACAATAATATAACATCTACAAATAATCCCCAGTAACTTGAAATATGTACACAGTATTTTAAATATATTTTGTTGGATGTAGTAAATAAGTAAGGTCTAAAATAGCGTAGCAAAAGAATCGAACCTCATATCCCGACGGCCTCGCAAGCACGCTTCCTGTTTGGCACGACACCATGGCTACTTTTCTCAATGTGAACACTACTTTATTTTCACCGTCAGTCTGTATGTACCTATGTATTATGCATTAGGTTTTTCCAAGCAATCGTTCAATTTTATTATTTTGGATTTTGTTGCTAATGTAAATTTCAATTCAAAAAGCCCTTTTTTTAAGGTTTTAGACTTGCGTAAACAGTCGCCAAGTAGTGTGACAACATTTGCTGGAAAGCAAAAACTAGATGAGAACACTACAGCTGGACTTTAAGCCCAAAGTGAAAAAGTTACTTCTAGGCAAACGTGCTTCAATGTCAACCACATCATAGCTTACCATCTTGGTAAACCACCAGTAACAATAACTAGTAATGGTGATATTACATGTGATATAGTGGCCAAGCGAGAGTCTGTCAATAATAAGTGTTTACAACCTAATCATTCCAAAATTCGATAATTTTAACTTAAAGATGTTATTTAACAACACCATTCTTTCCAAAACTGTCTCCCACCTAGACGTGAATTGCAGTGGTCTTAATAACCAAACACACTTATTCGGTGGCGTACCAAGATAGGCCGCTGAAACCACAAATAAACGAAATTGGGTTTTACAGATCCGTCAGATACTCAATGTGAGAGCGGTGCCCCTGTTCAAAACATGAGCCACACGTTAAAGTGCCCCATACACCTGCATTTTAAGAGCATTTAATGAGTGCTACCGATGCTGCAGTTGATGTAGCGTGTGTGTGTTTAGTGTGTGTTGTATGTGTTCTGTGCTGTAGTTGTTGTGTGCTACTGGGCCCAAACAGTTTAACAAAACCATCGATTCAAAAAGAATATGAACAAGAAAATTTTACCTACATTATGGATCCCAAGAAAATCACAATCTTCTACTAGTAGCAGAAAACGTAATCTAAACAACTTCTTGAACCTTCGATCCTATCAGCCTCTTAACAGGATAGGCAGAGACGGGACATTTATGAATTTATGAGCGCGTAGCGTACTTACCTCATGTTTTATTAAGTGTCATAAATTATCTTCATTGGCTAATAACCAGATGTAACTCGTTCGGTTAGTGACCAGTCAGGAATTTGAACTGAGCAACTGTCATTATTCATAGTGAGCTATGAGGATTGGAAGGGTTCCGTAAGTTCTAAGTCTAAGGAAGTCGTCTTATGCAGGACTCAGTTCAATTCAGAATATCTTGTTTCAGATAGGACTACATAAGCAGTAATGAAACATCACAATCTCGAGACGAGTCTCAAGAGTTATTTCCTACGAAAAAGAACCGAACGGGGATATCTGTAGGTATATAATCATTTCGTGACGTAGTACCTATAGGCTCTTTTATTTTGGAACTAATATAAAAAGTGTAAGTTCTATCAGTTCATCACGACGCCAGTGTGTTATGTTGGTGATTACCACTGAGCCGGTCTAGACCTTAGCCTGCCCAAATGGAGTGAAGAAAAAAAATCAAGATGCGCGCGTATAAGAAAACAGATTTAATTTTTTACCGCTATGTCAAAAAGATATCACAACTTCTAGTTTTACTGTTAAATAATAGTTAATTAAATTATTTTTCTTCACAAGTCAAAAGTACCGTCCTCGGCTTTCTTATGAGCCTCGCCTTCGGGTCGCATCTAAATACGGTTTCAGCGATAGTCATCAACCAACATTACAAACTGGTATTACATAATGTACTAAATCCTATACTTAATTGAAAATGGGACTACGAATACTTAAAAGTAACTAATTATGAATCAATAAAATGGCACTTTTAAAATTGATTAGAAACTAGCTGACCCGACAGACATTATCCTATCTTAGATATGAACTGTCAAATGCGGTGAAATAGTAGTACCCGTAGCTTTCTGATACTTTCAAATTTTTCCACACCTACAAAAAGATGAATTAAATCGGTTAAATCGTTCTTGTTATGTCGTGACCAAGGGAAATTTGGATTTACTTTTCTCGCGCATACGCACATCCTGAAAGTAGTAGGTATGTTTAGCTTCAGCGACTTGTGATTTTTTAAGAAAACAACCTAACCTACCTAAGATGATTGTAATTTAATTTTCTAAGGGTGTGCATCCTCATGTCGTCTATACAACACTTTTTTACGTCAGTGTGTAACAAACATCTAAAAAACTACCACTCTTTTCTTTCGAATATTATCTTCAGTTGGTGTACTTGTGTTTTGTGTACCTAAAATATGAGTGTTTCTTTGTACAAAATTGAGATTTTTCTCTTTCAATGCTGATCCTTATTTAATTTGGCCTAACGCCCAAAAGGATCCAAGCCTGTCCATTAAGCTTACGAATGGAGGTAATTATTTGTGTAAATAAAAATAAAAGCAAGTTGTACAGTAACAGAATTTTATTTAATGCAGATTCATCTCGCACTATAGCCGATATTGTACAAAAAATTATAATATCGTTCCGTTCATAATAATAGATAATGATAGGTGATATAATATTACACAAATTTTCACACAATTACAATCATGAAACACAAACATGTAAATCATTCTCTACACTAGAATCCCTCAAGTTTTAAGTATTTCTCTTCCTTTATTTCTATATTATAATTAATTTACATTACAATAAAATTGGGCCTACCTATTTACGTATGACAAATGCTTCGTAAAAGGACAAAATTTACGTATTACATTCATGAGCACGTTCCAAATTAAAATAAATTAACGATTTTGTTCAACTGCAAAACTTATCATTTTCAAAATGCCGCAAAATATCTGTGAAATATTAAAACAAGTGTACGAATTTCGAATTCCGTGGATAGTATACAACAAGTTTGTCATCTATCTTTTTTATCAAGAAGCTTTATAAATAAGTATTTGATATTTACAATATGTAACAAAAGTTTATCAATAAAACTCGTATCGAGATTCTTTCAGTTGAGTGCAAAGTCGAGATCTATTCGATCGTTGTTTAAATTAACACAATAAAATCATTATTACGTTAATAAGGAACTATAAAGAGGTAATAAGATGAATCGATGATTATTTAAAAAAAATGAATTTGGCACTTTGAAGGGCGTTAATTAAAAATAAATGTAAAGAAAGAATCTCGATCAAGTCTTACACGATCATTCGTATCGTCACTACTAACGTTATACAGAAGAAAAATTACGTATATGTTTATAGGAATCCAAAAATATTACTACTACTGTATCTTAAAATAAATTACATTATCTATTACTTAAATTTAATTAGCTATTCGTATACTGGGCACAACTAGTTTTGATTCATGTCATTTTTAAGTGACTATAGGTAATCTATTTTTCTAAGAATAAGTTACTCTATCGACTAATAAATGGAATATTTTTTTTCATACTAAAGCTTTTGTAGTTACGTATTTAGGATTTCTGACGAGACGCAGTGGACTTCAATGTTTAAATACATAATACGTTAATAGAAAAAATTGGTAGGCACGAAACAACGTCTTCAATTTCAAATCGATTTAGTCAAATATCTCACAAATATACATAAAAATTATGGTAAGTATACATTTGCCGAGTGCGTCACGCCAGCAAAATATATTGTAAGTAAAAGTCTGTAAATGTATCACTATTATGCGTTTCAAGACGTATACAGACGTTGTACATCAGATTTCGGTTACAAGTACATAATTACTAAGTCTTAATATTTACATTACAATAATTTGTTTCGACACATGCACTGCGACGTACGATTATGAACATTAATGACAACGAACTTGATACTAATCAATTTCGATTTTCGTATAACATTATTTCTGGTCAAAACATTGAGTATTACAAACTCCACATCACAATCTATGATAACCTACCAACTAGAGAAATATGAAAAAGATGATATTCCCGTAGTCGCAGTGGACGTATTCACACTCCTAGTGCATATTCGTTTTCAGCTCGCTACCAAACAATTTGAAAGGAAATGAATTTATCTTGATACGAACTATTGGCAAGCGTTCCTTCAGAAATAAACCGTACTGTATGTACCTAATCGTAAGAACGGCATCGCAATAATATAAACAAAAATAGTAACTATAAAGAGCTGTAAAACCCACCTCGGTTCGACACCGCGTTTTGGCAGATAAAGTGCGATTTCAAGTGAGCGATAGGGGGGCACGATTCGCACGATAAATAAAAACACAATTCCATTTGAAGCTCAGAGCTGCGGCGCGGCGGCCGTGTCCCGTGTACCTCAGCAGGCGTTCAAGATTTATACACAGAGATGCGGAACAATATATCACGGAACAGTACGCGGGAACTCGACCTATTCCTAGCGTGGAGCAGCCACCGTCCCGATGGAACATGATAGCAGATCACCCGGACAGATAGCGACAGCCTCACAACTAACGCCATGTCGCCTGGACGATAACTGTACGCTTTCTAATGGTTCTATCAGGATATACGACTCACTCGCCACAGTTACGCAACATTCGATACAAATCGATTAATATTAATTGATATGACTATTTAACATCATCGCCTTATTAACATAATATATTCGTATGTAAGTCAAGCTAAGCGATAAATAAGCGAAGACCGAATTGCGTATTTTTCATCCGAGCTTCATATAATTTATAGTCGACGATGATATCGAGACTGGTTCTTTTATTTGTGAAATAGTGATACGCGGAGTGTGCTCGGTAAGCGTTACTAACGGGAAATTTTGACAATAAATCTCTGGCAGTCGATTGCCTAAGCGTTCGTGTGGGCTGGCGTAAAAATTTATTCGACAGTCGATTTTGATATCTTGATCTCGCGACGTCAAACCGCGTCGGGGCGTGCGGGGCGAGCGACAATATGACAATCGGATGCATACATCACTAGCTGTGGGTACATGGAGCGCGCTAACTTCCATCTAGCATCGGCCCTAAGACCTACCAAAGCATCGACAACGCTAACACGCGACGACCACCTGAAACAAAAGGAAAAGCGAAATTAATTAAAACGCCAATCATAAAAAAAAATTAAAAATGCAAATAGCTTATTCGTTTTCGAGATAAATAAATTTAAGCGGGGTTAGCTAAATAGTGTATGAAAAATTTGTTATCGTCGCTGTTGGTTTAGGATAATTGGAAACATAATTTTCAGCATATTGCTGAGGAGATAAATGTGACGATTTTCAGCAGTATTTTCTATTTATACGGCTTGGCACTAGTCGGTAACAATTTAAAATCTAAAGCGCGCGACGATATTTCATCAGATCGGAATACGTTCTCATAAACAAGGGCGGACTTAAAATGCAAATAATTTCGCGCAGGCCCCATGGGCATGTTAAAACAAACTCAGCATTCTAACAGCTTTTCATTATTTATAGCTTACGCTCACGGAACGGCGAAAAATTTTTTTTTCAGTTGAAGTTAATTTCTAGCGTAATGCGAATTTGATAAAAGGCTGTATCTCCGGCAGGCAGGCTGCGTCGAGCCGGCTCTGAAATTAAGATGTAACATGATGCGAGAACGAGCAAGAGCAGCTAGATTTATTGCTATACCACTTTGCATATGCTGATTTACAAAGACGGTGGATCTGTTCGGAGCGGTTGCGTGTGTGACAGTTATCATTCAGGTGTGTTATTTAAATAAGAGGCGGCATAATGTTGTGGAAGTCACTTTGTTTGATTTGTTGTTATTAGGTTTATGTGGAACGATGTTTTGTAGTATAATATGTGAGCGAATAGAGCGTTTTCAGGTGCAATGTTGAAAAAAATTAGGTTGATATTTGTGCGTAAAATAATAAGGCAATTAAGTATGAGTTTAAATTCAAAAAAGCTTTCGTTGTAAAGGTAGCATAAAATCGTAAAGCACATACAATTTATAATAAAGTAGGCATGTTTTAGAAGAATTGAAATGATACCTACCTACTATTATGAAATATATTTTAAACATTAATTATGCTTTATAAAAATCACATATGAAATGTCAAACCAAGTAAACTAACTTTTAAATAGATAATTATGATTGACAGGATTTTTTGTTTAAAAATGGTTTCAGTGATTTTACACCTCCCTGAAAAATATTTTTTTAAGAATTACAACATTTAGAATGGTTTTTTCATCTCTATAGAGTTCGAGTGCTGCTGATGTGGCCCATTCGCGAGGCAGCGCGAGGGAGGACTGTCTGGCGATCCGCAGTCAGCAGAAAGAAACACATAACAGAAACGTTCGAGCTCAGCTCACTACTACACATCTTATTTTATTATTTTTTCAGGGGATTTAATTACTTCATTTTTATACAACAAGATTTATATAAAAAAAACTTTGATACCAACTAGTCGTTGGCACCGCGTTTTCTTGTACACGTATATTTAAATTTTATTTATGCGTTGACAAACAACACGATAACAATTTATACGAAGTAGGTTTTTCAACAAATGTAGGTCATACATTTGATTAAACGCTCATGCAATCTTTTAGTACCTATGTAATTTATTGCTGTAAACAAGAATATAGCTAGTTTTCTCTGGGGAATTCTCACAAAAAGTCAAAGTAGTACAAAAAGGTTCACCTAGCAGCCCGGTCAAGGAAAGTAATAAAGAAGAGGGACGCGAACCGAATAATTGATACGATTATGTGTTACTACTGCAGAGGAGGTAAGGGTGGTAGCAGACTGCGTACAATAGAACATAAGCCTTATAATGTTCCCAATGCTGGGACACAGGTCTTTAGGTGAGGAAATGGTCCAGTCGTAACGTGGGTGCACTGCGGATTGGTAGATGTCTTCGAATTTTAGGTTGGTTTTGAGAGCAGTGGTGATGAAATCAAACAAACAAACAGACGAGATGAAAATAGAGGAACCAACAAACAAACAAAACGCGCTGACTTGACGCAAAATCGCGTTCAGAACAAATGCTAATACCAAATGATGGCACATGTTTTTATTGCAAATCGTTGCGTAACAGATCCAGACATAACCTAAGTCGGCACAAAAGTAAAACGAATGGCCGAGATGCCGCCACGGGCGACGACCCCAAATGCGACTAACACGATTTCTATTCTATTTCCAGATGTTGACCAGTATGCACGCAGCATCAAGAACAATGTAAGAAGGGCGCCCGGCGCTCCGTCAAGTGCGAAGGCCCATAAATCCAATAGGACGCGCAATTTGTTGAATTACAGCATGCGCCAGCCAGCCACCGGGCCGACGCGAAATTAGCTCCCACAGAGATAAATTGACGGCGGCCCGCTAAATAAATTATTTGGGAAAACCGAGAAAAAACGGGCGTCTTCCCTTGATAAGGGTTGCGTGTATTCTACCGTGGAAATAATGAATATCGACCGCTGGAATACGTACTCTTGGAAGACAACAATCATCAATATTAGTCTACATGTTTCTTTACTTGAGCACTAAACTGGAAACTACATTAGACTGACGCAAGCGTAGGCCACTCCTGATTTGTACGTAGGACCACGTCGCGTGGCGAAGATCTAATGTAGCTCTACAAGGCTAGCTGCCATATAAAATGTATGGAGACCGACACGGTCAGATCTGCATAGCTCTACATAGATCTATATCGATAAATTGTATCTCCTTCATGATGAAACAATATACGACAAAACCTTAACTATACAGATCTCCAAAGAAAAATCGGCATTCGCACTTAACCATTCGGTAGCTCTATTAAGCCACCATAAAACCATCAATCAAACTTAATGGCCCGCCATTTAAATAGAAGCACTTTATAAAGTCAACACCTTAAAAACAAACGAACACACAGTCATGTATCTGGTTTGGTAATTAACCAAGCAATTATCACCTAGAATCCGTTATTAACTCGACCTAGGTATTTCTCACGATATTAAAAAAGTAATTTAACCTCAATAACCGCCACGAAATGAAGCTCACGCGTGGAAACCGCGTTTACATTGGTTTAAACGACGTTTTAGTTAAGTTTATTTCTGTTGGCAACATTTTTGACGAATTCTTACTAATCTGCTGGTGATTATGTAGCTCTAAAGCAGATGTTTTCTTTAACATGGAGTTTAGAACTGTCAGTATTGTTATCCAAATAAGCTTCTATGGTATTTGCTTCATCTTCAAAATTATGTTAATGAACAATCGCTTTTAGTCTCAGTGGTCTAAGTATGGTTGATAAAAGTACTTTTTATAGCAAAACAAATCCTTTTAAAGCTGTTTTTTTAACACAAACATCCCTCAAAAGGGTTGCATCACCCTTTCTTTCAACGGGATTAATCTTAGTTGTATATTCAAGATTTAGGCGGCAATAAGAAAGACGCATAGGTGGGCTTACGAAGGGGCGAGACTGGCAAATTGTCTCAGATTCCACCCCAGCCTGTAAGGATTTTATTACATTCGTTAACGCATATAAGATTAATGTGAAAATACTTTACATTTGTATGTAAATTCTATAAGGATTTCAGAGGGTTTCAACAAAGGGTTTAAAAATTGTAACCGCAGGCGACAATAAAAGTTTTTAGGAGTTTTGTTTTAATGATATTGGCACAGTAATTTTATTAAACCCTATATCTAGACTAGAACATGGAATTATGCCATGTATAATAATTGTACCATGTACCAATTATACCATGCAAATATAGTTAGTTATGTGTTAAAAAAAACTTAAACTTAGGCAAATTGTTTCGGTTCCCATTTTGAATTTCACCGCCATATTGGCAGCAAAAACGTTATAAAAATGGAACAACCAATTATAATCGAATTCAAAATTGGAATAGGGGTTCGTTTTTCAAAGGAGCTCGGCCGAAGTTGCCCCACCCCGCGTACCTGCGCGGAGTGGCCATCAATTTATCTACATCCCCACCCGACGTGTGCGGGCCCTCGTGACGTGGGCCGTCCATGTATGCCGTTACTGTATCGTCTATTGTTAGAAGAATTTCGTCCTAGACTTTAGTATGGATACCAAAAACTGCTAGTTTAAATGGATGATGTCTATTAGAAAGGAAGGTGTTACAAAGAGTGGCCACACCTACGTTTGTTTTATTCAAAACAAATCTTCAATATCAAAAATATTTTTTCCCAAAAACTCATATGTAAATAACGTTAGAATCTAACACAATTTGCTTCGCAACCAATATTAATATTAAAAGGGGTACTGTGATTTTTTTCCCGCAGCGATCCGCCCCCCGCCCGGGACATTTATCAGGATTTTGGACGGCACAAGCTAAAATTTTGGACGCTTTAAGCTGGGCGTAAATTTCACAAAACATGACACGACCGCGTGAAAAAAAAACGACCGAAAAGTTACTCGAAGCATTTGCTTTTGTGTATCCAGTTTTAATGAAAATGAAAATTTTCTGATTCTATAAGCGTTCGTTAGAATTAAAAACCAGCAGCGACAATGTGGCAACATCCGTGTTATTTGATTCACACATTCTCTATTTAAATCTTTTACCAGTTCGATAAAAAATCAATGTTTATTCAAATAGAGTACGGCCAGTAACTCGTTACCCGCCACAAGGCTTCGATATTTAAAATTCATTATTCAAAATATCAACGGTATTTTAACCTGTAGGGCCTACACTACGCATAAATTCTCATCTCTCAAGACACGACCAATTATACGGAAGTTTTAAAAACGCGACCGTTACTAGGCGCATGCGCAATCGTTTGTCGCCGCTGTGAACTTTCACACTACACGATATTTATATTAATTTTATTTTTGGGCACGGCTAATGCGGTCGACGTGCTCAGACTAATCTTTCTTTTTTCTTGCTATTTATTTCCGTAACAGTTTGTTATGTGCCACCATTAGGTCGGGCATTTGAGGGTTGCAAGCGATAGTTATTTTAGGTTCTCAATTTAGTGACGCCTTTATTGACATTCGTGTTTGTACGTAAATTCGATTTTGTTTACTTATACGATGTTAAATTCCTTCGAAACGAATCATCACTCACGCGTGTGTTTTGTATTTTCGTGTTCCAAATAAAAACGAACAATGAGTCTTTAGCTTTATGTGTCCACACGGCTGAGCAGACAGCATCGTATAATATTTACAAAACATTCGCAAACCATTTTATTGCTCCAAAATAAATACTCCAGACAACAAATATATGCAAAGGCAACCTACACACGATGTAAATTAAAGAGGAAACCAAAAAAAAGAAATAAGTAGAAAAAAAAAGTTGGCAAATATTGTAACGAGAAAAAACTATTTAATCCGTAAAGTTTTGTAGGTTGGTAGTAGGGAATAAATCAAGCGGTCGTCGCTGGCGTCGATGCCAAGGAAATAAGATGATATCGAGTTGGCAACATCGCGGAGACGGTGCCTGTACTGGTGTGTGGCGATGAGCTGCCATTGTTATGGAGAGAGTGTGAGACGCCGGGCGCGAGTACGAAGCGAGAACACGACTCCGTGGAGGTGAAGAAAATCATTATTCAAAACTAAGCGAGAACTATCACCTACCAAATTCAAATAATAAATGAATGGTTCATATGTGACGACTTGCTGATATTTTTATGTGTATTGTCTTTCAATGAAGACATAATAAAACACCTAACGGTAAACGTTGTCTGTAAAAAATTACTTAGCAATAATATGTCGGCCTATTGTGACACCCTATTAATTTTAAGTTCCTAAGGTAATTTTATTTTTTCGTGTACAATAAACAATATATCTTTCTGTCTATCTATGCAACGAAATTCTAAATAATTTACTTTTCAGCATCTTTCAAGCAGATTCTTTAGAACTAATTCTTTTGTTTGACTACACTATGTTTAATTTTGACGATATGCCAAAGCTACATTTCCAGAAATTCGCAAAAAAGGTAAATAATATAGAACACATTCATTTTGTTTTACATTAGATACGTTCTTGAAAATATAGAACGAACTTGAAGTTAACTGCCAAAATGTTTAATACCAACACTCAATTTCTTAGAAAAAGCAATAGTGCCACCTTCAAGAAAATAATTTAAGTGCGAACTCATGGTATTGAATCCCCATATTTCAGTTGTGAGTGCTTAGTGGTCGACGACACACGCTATAAATCTCCGTATGATTTGTAATAAAACCTCTCCACTTTACCGAACGTCTTTGTAGAGTATCTGACGTTTATTAAGTACCTATGTGGATGTTTTTCTCGTCTTTTTGCTGCAATAAATACAACAATTTCTCTCTGTATATTCGTGAGGTGAGCAAAGGGTAATCGGGTGTCAGTCATTGTGCCAAATCGTGGTAATTTGTGTCTGTTGAATTTAAGAGCACTTGTTTATACTGTAGTATTATTTTCATAGGGACTTCTCTCTACGTTGGTTACAGTACCCAATTAGTTACTAAACTCAAGCCTATAATTGTTTGAATTTCACGAAAAGAAACCAGCAAAATTTTCATTTGTTTCTCTAAATATAGGTTTAATAGTATTGCTGTTACCGATACGCTATGTATTTTTGGATACATAATTGGAAAAGTTGTATTGACTACGTTTTCTTTCTACATCCACTAAAATATTTTTCAGAGACATCTCCAATTTGTAAGCATATCCGTCGCCGTGATTTATTTTAGTAGTTTTCCTGAAGATTTATGGGTATTACTTAGAACTATATACTGCTTTACTTGAAATGGACTTTATTTTGAAAATACTGTCAAAATTCGATGGAGTGCCACTCTCAATCAGACATTAATTTGTCGACCCGCGTGATCAATCTGTATACATATGTAGTTTATACATGTATGTTTACCATAAAGTTGATTTGTGGCGCCCTCTCCCGGAGCATCGGCAAATTATAATCCTTCTTCCACAACAAACGGGCACTGGATGAAAACAATTTTCCCTCGAAAAGATTACATCCCGTCCGTCCTTTATTACATCTTATCACGAGATCTAACAATAAACTATTTTTCACAATATTATTTAGTGAGGTCGTCCCTTCACACTTTCGTTTTTTCTCCCCTTTTTCACGGAAAAATAAGAGTCGTGACCATTCATCAACAGTGACGGTGCTCGTTACCGAAATCACGTTTATCATAGATCTCTTGTCTAAGGTTTTAGTTTTCTTTACCATTTTTAAGATCATAACCACCAATTTTTCCTCATTAAATTTAGAACTCATTTTCTTGGAATATAGGTTTCATTTTTGTTTGTCACCTGTTAGGTATTACGGCAATACTTCCGAAGATACTGCGGAGAAGAGTCGCGAGCCACACACGACGAATTACGAGCGAACCCGGGACGCGAGCTGAGTTATGTGACCACGATATATATTTATAAATTATGTTTTATACTTGGTAAAACCTAGTTAGTTTTGGAGGTGGGACTACTTAAATGTGGACACTATCAGGTGATGTATGACTTACAGTTTTTTTTTCTAATGATCTTAGATTTTATTACCAATAACTTGGCAAAATAACATCACTTAAAATGAGTGACCATGATGAAGAAGATAAACTTTAACATCCCAGATTTTAAAAGAAACATTCATCTTGAAACCTAATTCTATATTTTCATAACAAAAGAGTTTTTCAAAACGAAGGACCTGTCTAAAATTTATCACCAGGTCGTCGTCACCTCTACCAAAACACTCATTAACAAATCTTCCTGCTTGTTATTGGCAAGTTTTAGGAAAATATATCATTCGTTAGCTAAACAAACGTAATATTTTACTTTTAAACACAACGTGACTGAAAGACTAACATACATATATATGTTCTTTGATGTTATTTCTGTTCTTGACGCAGGTTCGGCTATTTCACCAAAGTTGTTCTTTACCTACGTGAATAGAGGGTCTTAGTGATCCGATGTTTTTTTCATTCCGCAATACATCCCACACTCCAAAATGTATTACTGGTATTTTTCTGTAAATATGACATATATACGTCTCGCTTTCATTTCTTACACCATCTATACATCATCGGAGAGTTATTGAGTTCCTCGGAGTAAGTGCATATAAATTTTAATGTTTTTTGACAGTTTAACTGAGTTACTTTTAATATTTTTCATCAGTGCTACTAGAGTTACCGTTATTGAATATTGTTTTGGTGTTATTAATCTTTACATAACTGGGTTGTTTGATGAACACTGTTTAGCTTTACTTTTGAGGCAGGTAATACACACAATAACATGATAAAACAAATAAGTTTGAAAAAGATTTCTAAGGCTCTGACAGTTGACATCGCTAGGCTACCAGCCACATGATCTATTTGTATGGTAGAGAATGCCATGTTGCATCGAGTATGCCTATGTTCCACTACTGTACGTGAATTTGAATCATCAAATTCACAAAAGCCTTTAAAATCAAGACCACAAAGATTGATCTAACAACAAACCACATTATTCACAAGCAGACTGTCTTCATTAGTCCTAATAGCGATCCAGTACCTACATAAAGTAAAGTTTAATACGAAGGCGGTATCAAACCGTTCAGCTATGCAAGTAAGATGGCGTCGCGACACGATTTGTCAAAAGGAAAACAAACAGCCCAGAAATAGTTTGAGTTGACAAGTTTATAGCTGCTTCGTCCCGCCTGAGACTATGTTACGAAATTATTCTAACTGTGAAGGAATTTTATTCAACACCCAACACCCGGGCTTTTCCGCTCGCTTCCTTACTGATTTACATTGTATTTGTATCGCCGTGTTTGCGTTTTGTTGATAGCTCAATGACGCACTTACGTTTATTTGTACTTGGTTTACTGTGTGTGGTTTTACTTCTATATTGTACAGGTATTTAAGGTAAGTGTTGAAAGGTAAAGACGGATTTTTGAGAGTTAGCTCTTTCAAATTTTCATCTGTGTATCGTATAATTGTTAATGAATTAGATAAGATGGGTATTGTTATCTCATCAGAGATTGAGAATGACTCATCATCTGCTAATTGCGATTCCAGATTAGCAGATGATAATATCAAATTATCTAGGAGCGAAAAGTCTAGAAAAAGATACACAACAAACCACTCCAACGAAAAATGAAGTAGATATACGAGTATCTGTAACATCATGTATACCACGGCGACACAATCTAATGTAATTCTAATTAAATAAAAAAAAGACCATATCTCAAATCCCAAATAACTTGCTACTCTAAGATAGATCAAGGCAGGTAATAAATATTAAAAAGTCGACATAAACAAGTCCAAACACGTAACTAGTTTCTGCGGATATTTGTCTAAGCAAAAACCGTTGGATACGGAGGGAAGAGCTAAGGCTCGCTGATACCCAACGATTTATTTTTAAAAACTTCACGACTTTTTAGCATAATCAATTCAAATTAAATCGATACGTGATTTATGTTATGTTAAGCTAATAGATGAACAAAGTAAAAATATAACTTATGCATATTCATTTTGTGTCTTCTACTTTATTTTTGTTATTTAATTTTACAAAAGATTCTTACGACGCAGGGAGTATTAGTGTTTAAATTTTAATTTGGGTAATAATCAACATGAATTCTACAACTCTGGGCAGAGCGGTAGGATGTGTCAAACTTCTACTGACTAAAACCCACTCCTGTTCCTTCTTGGCGTTAATTCCAGGGTCCCAAGGGAGAATTACTGTGAAGAGTAATTTATGTAACAGAGACTACAATTTTGAACAATATACCTATTTATTATATCCATGGTTTGTTCCCATTGAAACAATCAATGGTGTTTCTTTAAATATATCCAGCACGATACGAATTATTTCCAGTAATTGTATTTAATGACTCCGTGGCATTGTCAGAGCAATTAGAAAAATCTAGTGACAATAGGAGTTTAATTAGAAGTTAAGTGGCTAGATTAAGAACTTTGTGGGTTAATAAACTGTAGAAATTCAGTTACCTTCATTAAGTTAACTTATGTCAGTATAAGAAGCATACTATAATCTTACTGTAATACACAAATCGTAAGTTGCAAATATTTGACAGTTAAACTATGAGATGCTTCTGTAGATCGATCGTATTCGATCTGATGATTATAATTTGTCTGTATCACCATCATGTCTCAGTTTTGTGAAAAGATGGATGAAAGATAAGTAAAATATTGTTTTATTGGTTTTGTGGAATATATTGCTCTAGTGGTAATAGTATGTGTATTTTTTTAAATTTGTAAATTACCTAAGGTAAAAGGCCCAGTAACCGTGAAGTTTTGAACTTCCCTGACTTTGCATGCGCGCTAGACTAAAACTAGTAGAGTTACAAAAATAAATTTTATATGACTAGTTAGATAATTTAATATACTTTTAGTATATTATAATGCTATTAAATTAGTGTTAATGTTAGTTAACAATAAAACAAAAAATATACAAAAACAGCTAGTTGTACCAGTATCCGGCAGAATTGTACTAGTTAACGTTAAATTGTCCCAGAATCCGGTAATTTTAACCGCGAATCTGAACTCTACTACCTTACATTAAAGTTCATAGAAATAAAATATTTTCAAATAAAAAGAGTAGTGAAAATAATTGGGGTCTGTATTTAACAAAAAAAACATGTTTCGTTTTAATTTCTTTTTAATTTGTGTTACACAAATTATAGGTTACCACTAGTAATATTTTAGTTTCATCAGTTTCAGAGTTGAACCTTAAAAATGTCTTACTTAATTTTTTATATCTTTAAAATAGAAAAAGCAAACATAAGTTTTTATTTCCATCTCCTTAAATGATCTTCTTTTGACAAAACTGTAGAAGGTCCTTTGGAACATTTAATAGACGAGCGACCGCGTATTTTGTCGTCCAACATTGACCGTGGAATATTGTACTGCCTGGCTGCAGCTGGAATTGAGGCTCCTTTTCTAACCGCCTCCATGATCTTTGGTATGGCCTACTGTTTGTCACTCATGACTAGCTGAAAGAAAATTAACAGGCTATTTGCTAATTTCTGATTTGAAATCAATAGGTACGAAAAAGTAAAAAAATAATAATTTCAAAACCTATTTAGAGTGCGTCTAATGAGAGCGCGACCTGGAGTATTTTTTAAAATTTAATTGGCAACATTATTCAGCCGCAACTGCAGGAAATAAAAAAATGGGGAAGTGTCAAAACATGATTCTCCTACTAGTTAGTAATACCACATACAATTTTTTTGGATTTAACCTCTTTTTCTCAGGTCGCGCTTTCATTAGACGGACTATAGTAACATTTTTGTAGTAATTCCATTATTTAAAAACAAACATCACCTAGCTTTTTCTCCTTTTTCTCAATTTCAGTTGATGCCAAGCAGTTGTTTTAAAAAATAGAGCAAGTAAACCCATTTATAATGACAGACCAAGTTGTCACTAGTTTGAAGTAATCATAAAGCAACCCAGAAGTAGGTAACAGATCGGCCCAAAATTAAACACAAACCCATGCTTTAGTTCAGGAAAGCAGCAGTACTTTACTACGGCACTACTTAAGTAAGCAAAAGCTCGAAGTTTTTTACGGCACCAGAAGTTCAACTTCGACTCATAGATGCCTCGAAAAATTATTCAAGGTTTAGAGGCAAATAAATACGCAAAATAATTTACCTTTAGACAGATTCAATCATGGCTACGATTTTGAGACAATTTTTAGTACCTATTAACGATTTTTTATCATCTGGATAACTTCACAGGTCTGACTGACATCTTGCACCCAAATCTGAACTCATGTGAGTTCAGTGACTTAATAAATGAAAATGAAACTGCAAGAAACATGGAATGAGGCATATTTATATAACATATTTTGTCAAAGAAGACAAAACTAGTACTGAAAAGACACCAGGTCAAGTGTCACCATTAGTCAAGTCTTAAGCTGCAAAGCAGTAAATGAAATAGAGGAAGACCTTTTTTGCCCTTATTTTTTATTTTGATATAATGACAAAACTCCGAGAGCTATCAGTTTCGAGCTGATAGCTCTTGGAGTTTTGTACTCGTAAAAATAAGAACAAGAGGCTTTCTGATCCGACTCGAAGAAGATGCGTGCAGATATACGCGATCTTCGCCAATTTAATTTCGAAAGGGGTAAGGACGTGCTAGAGCGGAAAAAGGGCTTCAAACTCTTTGCGATAGATCTGTCTATTGGGCAGAGCCAGCTCACGAAACTGAAGACCGACGATGGCAGAGTCATATCCTCTAAGTCGGAGCTCCTGGGAGAGATCGAGGCATTCTATGGAAAGTTATACACGTCTATCTCTAAACCCACGGCAAACCTAGCGAACGACCCAAGAGCTAGATTGACCCGACACTATACCTATTGAAGATATCCCGGTCGTCAGCCTGTACGAGATTAGGATGGCTCTGAAACAACCTAAGAATAACAAGGCGCCGGGTGAGGACGGAATTACGGCCGAACTTCTGAAGGCGGGTGGAAAACCGGTACTTAAGGCCCTTCAAAAGCTATTTGGTTCCGTCATACTCGAGGGAAAACACGTCACAGGAATGGAACAGAGATGTGGTGGTACTTTTCTTTAAGAAGGGCGACAATGCCCTCCTTAAGAACTACAGGCCCATCTCACTTCTGAGCCATATCTACAAGTTGATTTCCAGAGTCATCACGAATCGTCTCGCGCGCAGGTTCGACCACTTCCAGCCTCCTGAACAAGCCGGATTCCGAAAAGGCGGCAGCACCGTAGACCACATACATACGCTACGGCAGGTTATACAGAAGACTGAGGAGTATAACCTGCCTCTCTGATTAGCGTTTGCAGACAACGAGAAAGCCTAAACACCGAGACTTGGCTGCTACTGTCTTTCCAACGGTGCCAGATTGACCATCGGTGCATCGAAGTGCTGAAATGTTTGTACAAAAACGCCACCATGTCAGTCCGACTTCAGGACCAGACCTCAAAACCTATCCTTTTACAGCGGGGTGTGAGGCAGGGAGACGTTATCTCTCCGAAACTGTTCACAGCCGCATTGAAGGATGTCTTCAAGGTTCTGGAATGGGCAAGGCTTTAATGTCAACGGCGCGTACATCACTCACCTTCGGTTTGCCGACGATATAGTAGTCATAGCTGAGACTACGGAGGAGCTCAGTACAATGCTCGGTGATCTCAGTCGTGCTTTCGAAAGAGTGGGACTCAAAATGAACATGGACAAAACCAAAGTCATGGTAAATATCCATGTAGCACCTACTCCTATAAGATCGGAGACTCTACACTCGAAGATGTGGACGACTACGTCGACCTGGGACAGACGGTCCAATTGGGTAGGTCTAACTTCGAGAAAGAGATCAATCGTCGAATCTGACTCGGCTGGGCAGCGTTCGGGAAGCTGCACGGTATCTCCTCGTCCAAATTACCACAGTGTGTGCTCGGAAATGAGGTCGCTCACAATGCACCTCATCAGAAGGCTTGTCCAGAAAAGTCACCCAAAGAGCAATAGAATGGGCTATGCTCGGAGTATCCTTGCGTGATCACATCAGAAATGAAGATATCCGCAAGAGAACCAAGGTTACCGACATAACCCGAAGAATCGCCACTGAAGGGGCAGTGGTCAGGGCACATTGCTCGCAGAACGGAGGGTAGATGGTGACGGAAAATTCTGGAGTGGCGGCCACGTACCGGAAGACGCAGTGTTGGGAGACCTCCCACTAGGTGGACCGATGACCTCAGGGTCGCAAGAATCCGATGGATGCGGGACGCACAGGACCGTTCGTTGTGGCGACGCTTGGGGGAGGCCCACCACTGGACGTTTTTCGGCTGAGATGATAATGATAATGACTAAATCAAGAAAACCTTACATAGTAGTGAAACGCACAGGCCAGCTTGGTGAAAAGAACAAGTATGTCTAGAAAAAATATCTACGCGGGTAAAACAAGTACGTACCAATTCACATCATGTAAGTTTGTCGTTCTAAAGTACGCTACAAAATATTGCCCAGTAGTCAATATTCATATTAATGCACTAAAACTGCGCCCCATAATAAAGGAATAAAAAAAAACTGGTCTTAGACCAGCAGAGCTGTAACGCAAACTGTACAAAAATCGGGAAATCATACGGCAAAACGCACAAGCAACCAAATGCACGAAGTGACAAAACAAACAAGATATCTAGTAGCTACATTCTATTGAGTCAACGGAAAATAATACTTAACTCAAGGCAATAAGAACCGTGACGAATTTAAATGCATCTGTTAATGCATGTCCCATTATCCGGCAGTAAATATTTAGTATAAAAAAACAAAAAAACTACAGTTTCAAAGGAAAACCTATTTCAAAGCAATAAGGATACAATAACGGGTTTCCGTGCAACCAGGTTGATAGTGTACCAGTAACCGGCAAAAAACAGACGAATTTACCGGGTACTAGGTCAAGTAGGGGTTTGTGAGTACCAATAGATGTAACATGCAAAAATAATTACTTTTCGATGAGATTTATCCTCATTTATGGGTTAAATCGTTAAATAATACACTAAATTTTTTATAAATATTAACACTCTTACCTTAACATTGTCCGTCGAAGTACGGCTAGATGATCTCTGCGACGGGGTGGTCTCGTAGTTCACTGACAGAACTTTGAACTTACAGTTAATTTTATAATAACGAATTTTTAAACTCGTACAGTTTTGACATCATTAAACTTTTTGACGAGTGTTTTCATTAAAATTGTATAAAATAGTACCAAGAATAAAATGCCATTTGCAAACTTTAATTTGATTTTGATAGAAAGACGCAAAAATTAAAAAACTGACTAGTTAACGGGTACTGGGACCTTAACGGAATTACGTACTTTTACCTTACGTGTTCGTTTTTTCTTCAATGTGTAAGGATATGTTATTATTGTTTTATGAAATGTATTTGTTAGTTTGTAAGTTCTATCGTACAACGCCTTGGACTTTCTTTATTATGTCTTGCTCTGTACAAGTGGTAGTAAATAAATATTTAAATAAATCGTTCGTCACCAAAATATTTATTACAAAATTAACAAATCATGACCAATTTTTTCTCCCTAGCCAAACTAATTCTTCTTTCCCCACAAGCTTGGCGACAAACGCAGGTGTATATTGTGAGTGTGCGGCCTTCCTACGGAGGGTCGTTGAAGTTAGTCGCGTAACAGCACAACAAGAATAATACAAAATGTTTTTCATTTTCTTTATGTCACCCTAGACAGTCGTAAAGGCATTAAGCGTGACCAAACTTTTGTTTGATACGGACAATATAAGTATGAGCGCATTGCTGTATCTGCCTCTTAGACTTGCGTTTAAAATTTTGAAAAAGTTCGTAGTTTAAAGTCTTTGAGATTAACCTGAGGTCTTGGTAATAAATAAGAAAACTGATGATGATGGAATAGCAACAGATGAATGTTCATTCTGCTTTAAAGAACTCAGTCCAAGATAAAGCAACAGAACTAGCAATCTTAAGATTAAATTAATATATATGAGTGATGTTAATACGATACCGCTCTTTCTACATTTAACAGAACGACTTAACCAAAATATAATTATGACATTTAATATACTGACATTTTCTATTCTTAATCAGTGACATTTTTGATTCTATGACATTTAATTTAGTGACAATTGTAATTTATTTTATTGTAAGAATACTAAATTTTGATTGTAAAATATTATTGAACTTCTGAACTAACACAGAAGTAAGCGATACTACCGTATAAGTGGTCTTTCAATGAATAAATTATACAGAAAATCATTAAACTTCTGAAAGACTATTCTGAATATAAAACTTCTGTAGTCTAATGTTAACTAAGATTTTTAATACTGAAGATTTAACCGACCGTCTGCCTCGATCATTGATGAAAAATATATTTGAGTATCTACTAAAAGCTCCAATGCAATGGCGACGACATATTTGGGACACATGGCCGACATATTTAAAGACGTTCTGTTGTTAATTAAAATGATAAATCATACTTAATGGAAGATCTTTTGCCATATATTACAGATACTTTAAATATAGTTTGAATTCATTCATTACTTTTTGCTTCATTTAAGATCTTAGACGAAAAACTTAACCAAGTGATAGAAGATGGGAAATTTTTGCCCCTAAAAATCACGACTCGTGACAAAACTGGCAACATCCCCATACATACATATGTCTTGTAAGTTCCCAGTGATCGGGGAAAGTAGGGGAAAAGTGAAGATTGCCCCTAACGCACCATCGGTTTATACAAGACCAATTTTATCGTATTAGGATAGTAGTAACAAGAAATAAGAGCGATTTCCTTCGCTTCATCAGATTTTATTTACGCTTCTACGGTTTCTGAATGACTTTGTTTGAGCTTACTGTTTAAGCGGTGGTTGGTGGTTTGATGAATAGAAATGTTATTTGTAATATTCGTTTGTCTTTTGTTTTGATAACTTTTTCAGCGGAGAAATAACGAAGATAGTACCTACATATCACTACATAGGTACTACACAGACGGTGTAAAATATTATAGCAAGAGATGTTTAAAGTTTTTGGAATAAAAATTCCAGATGTTTTGTGTTCGCTAGAAAAGAATGATCTAATGGACAATGACGCTAAATTGTCGCTGACGTTAATGACAATGTAAGTTTTCTTATAATTTCAAAATAATGTAGACAGCACTGCATTTTATCCTACAACTCAATTTCCAAATTAACTCAGAACAACGCAGGGGTGTCATTACATTACCAAATTGCTCAATTTTAAATTCAGACACGAATCGTTTGTGTCGTCCCTACTTAGTAAAGTCGCGATGGAGCGGGAAGGCGGCGAGTTCCCGACTTTACCCTAGTAATTACTTTATTAGGTGATGCCGGAAGACGGTCGCCCGCAAAATATGCCAGCGCGACAGCCCTACCGAAAAACGACCACTTCTCTAAACGGTAAGTATCAATGAGGTTTGTTAAATATTTAAGGGAAGGTTTTCAGGATTATGTATGCTGGAAAAACTGGGAAAAAGGTTGGATTTAACGCTGTATAAGTGAATGTTTTGATCGTAGAACTCACAGAAAATATAGAAAGGCTATAGTTCAAATAAAAAGTAATAAAACAAAAAGCAGACCTACCTACCTAAATCACGTGCGGCCACTCAAAGACACAGGAGCACTTTAACGACAAATTAACAGCTTCAATTACTTACAACTACCGGAGCGCTATCGCAACAGCAATGAACTAGCGACTGCCACCCGGACCTACCTGTGGCTCGCTCCTAATAGCCCGGTAATAATATTTTATGGCCATTACCTTTGTAAACACGGATAAAACGTTCTTACGCGACCTCACCGCGTAAAAAACGAGCGACAATTGCGTTAGCGGGATTCCTTTTTTTTCCGAAAAAAAAAGACAAAAGAGCGTTAACAAAACGGTCTGTTTTTGAATTTAGTATTCCTTTTTTAAAATTCGTTTCTCTTTGCTTTCACATTTTTTTTTCTGAAAAGATGACAATCGACTTTTGAAATTTAAAAAAGGAACGAAAAAAAAAGTAAGTTTTGTTTGTTGAGTGTATTTGTTTCAATAGAGAAAGCTTGATGCAACGACAGCAAAGTATCGTTCTAGGAAGTCGCCGACGGGATGGGGATGTGCCAAAAAGAGATAAAGTACTTTTATTGATCTATACGGACGTTCGGGCGGCGCGAGTGTGAGTTGAATGAAACGAAGATAACTTGCCGCCCCAACTTGTTTTGTCCTTTTTTCCCCCACGGATTTTTGGTGGTGGCATCCCTCTCGGGCCACGTGACCTAAGCAGGGTGTAACTCACCCTACAGCGGCCATAACTTACTCATAGCGATAGGCGGTACGGTCACGAAAAACATGTCTACATTATTCTTATTTTTAATTTCTTTTTCCTTACATATTTTAGGCTTATTTTTTATTTGAAGCTTGAGACTTTTTTAGCGTGAAATATTTAATTTTATCACTGAATTGGGATTTAAGATTTATACTGAAAAAGTTAATAATTATTGTTCAAAATCTTACAGTCAAACTACTTTTTAAAACGTCTTCTAAGTACAAAAAAGAAAAGGATGTTGTCTAATTACAGTAAAGAACACAAAGGAGTATTTAATAACAAAAATAAAGCAGAACATTAATATCATAACCATACCGGGAAATAACTTTTTATTTGGTGCTGTTCAGCCCAAATGTGCATCTCATAAATTACGTCTCTCCTTCACTATTTCTTTCTCTGTCTTGATTTATTTTTTGTCTTGTTCTCTCCCTCCTTTTATTAACTGGCTAGCTCAATTCACTTGAGTTTTGTAACTATTTTATTGTTCATCAAAAAGTGTATTAGAAATCTGTTGGCAATGTGTTTTGCGACCGTACCGTAATAAAACAAAATTAAAATTGATGTCGTCTCATTCTTATTATGAGACAGAAGTATTATTCTGATGAGAATTAATGAGGGAGATAAATTCGAAAAATTGACCAAAAAACAATCTGTTTTAAATTAAAGCGTACTTTCAAAGGGGCCGCTTACGATCAATAAAAGTGTGTGTTTACAATATTAATGTAAAGTAGCAATAACATACACGAGCTAAACAATCACAGGCCGACGTGTAAACGGATCGTAAACGTCAAGTTAACGATGACGATGATCGTAAACGTGTCGTAAAACAAATAATTAGCCGCTGTTAACTTCGACGCTACTGGTTGCTGAGATAAAAACACAAGAGTGGGGAAAAAACGACTCGAATTGATATCGATTTTTTTAGTCGTGTATGGGTGGGTTTTGTTTTGAATATTTATAGGTTTTTTTTTTCAGGTTTTGTTTACTGGATATTAATTATGTATGTCAGTAAAAACTAGATATACAATTAAGTACAGAATTAGCATTGCCTTTTAGGTTTCTGTCGGAATTAATTATAATCTTACTTTGTTGTAATTAGTCTATCATTAAGTATCAATATTTTTAAAATACTTCTTTTATATTGTGTACTTAATAATTATTGTTGTCATAAAAAGTATAGTTTATGTTTAGTTGTTGTGTAGGGTATTGCTCTGTGGCGCCATCTATTATCGAATAGCGAAATAATAAATTATAATCGATATGAAATTACCTGTTTTGTTCATTTATTTAATAGATTATTAATTAAGTTATTCTGATAATGTTTAATGGTATTAGCGTGTTGAATCGACAACATCTTAAAAAAAAACTGGTTGGTATTAATATTAACGTAGCTATAATTAAGCGTTTATAGGTACCTAGTAAGTAATCGAAACTTACGTATACTTCTTGAAATTAAAGCAAAGTTAGATCTGCTTTAAGATCAACAGAACAGTCTGCAGTAGGTATATAAAGGTAAGCTATTCGATGTGAAAAACAAGAAATAAAATTGCCACTTACAAAAAAATATAGACAGTTGTATAAAAAGATCGTATCAAAATATAAACAAACAGAAGTCATTAAAACGATTGATGAGTATTAAATTTTCCAAGTTATTCAAAGAGTGAAACCAATAAATTATCTAGTAAAGTTGTAAAAGCATTAGTTAATATGTACATTAGCACATCGGCGGTAGACAACCTGACGCCCATTTGAATGAAGCTTTATAGCCTCGTAAACCACCACTTGCGGTAATAAAGTGATTTATCCCATAAAATAACAGCTGATCGCCGTGATTACGCACAATACGAGCGAACTCATAATTTTACAGCCAATTTACAAACAATAAAAGTCGTTCTCTTGTCTTACACGCCCATTCGCCCTCCGATATCTCCATATTCGACGGCCGAACGTCGTAACTCGTAACTTTTATAACCCAATAAAACCATAACCTCGGTCCTCCAAGTTAGAGACTTATAACTCACAGTTGCCGATTGTAGATGGCGCTCATCGCTCAACGACCGTACCGCCATCTGTGAGTGAGTTCGTGAAGCTTTTTATGAGCCATTTGAGGTCGTCACGTCGTAAAGTTGATGTTTTATGGGTTCGATTGATGCCGCTAGTGTAGCACTGCGGACGAATTACCTAGGTACATTGCCGTATTGGATTTCAAATGTTTTATTAAGCATTCTTTAGTAACGGTAGGTAGTTTTTAATATTAATCTTTATACTAATAAACTAATGAAAACTTTTATTTTTGTATAAATGACATTAATGAAATGCCTATTTAATTATTTGTATAATATGTCCCTGTCCCTATTCTTGTTTTTATTTGTTGCAGATTCACTCAGATAAATTCGACAATGCCTTTTTAATTTACAGAATGTATTCATTGCTCAATAAAAAATTGGCAAAAATAAGTAAGTAGACTAAATAAACAGTAACAAATAAAACAAAAATAATAGCCAAGACACGTGGTGTCGTAGCACAAAACTTAGACAGATAGTTTATAATAAACGTACCTACCCTACCTACCAAGAAAGAATTTTCTCAGTGCAGGTTTAAGAAACCCAAACAACTTGAAAGAGAATTCAGAAGTGTATTGTCGTGTTATATGAAGTGCCTGGCAATATACGAACTGTAAATTGCATCATAAACATCCGCTCGTGTCCCGCCGGCGGATTTTCCCTCGCTCAAACCGTTTAGTACCTTGAACGCCCGCACCCAAGCGGTGGCGTGACCACATTCATTTGCGCGCCATCTAGCGGCGAATGACGGAACTTCTTAGACCTCCAGTAAGGTACTTCGTTTACGAAACTTTGAAAACAGTTTTTGTCTAAAATAAGAAAAATAAAAATATACGGTGCAACAAAATAATGATAATACGTTAATTTAATTTGATTTTACAACGATTTACACAAGTTATTAACTTTGAAAAGAAAACGAAAGTTGAATCATGTCACTAGATGGCGTTAATGTTGCGTTTATTGCTAGACTTTACTCGGAATGAAGTTCTTACTTGATTAAACTATGAAACTGTACTTTTCCGGGCTATTGGAAATCTCCTGTAACATTTTAAGTTTTTTTACGTAGAGAAATAGTTCATATTTTAATCACGATTTTTCCAGCTTAGCAGTTGGGTTGTTTTGGAAGCTGTGCCAAAATTAATCTTGGCAAAGCTTGAAACGACTAGGTATGTTGGTAAGGATATGAATAAAATATTTAGGTTAGGTATCTATATGTTGCAATCTTGGGAAAGTTACCATGGACGGTGGCACTAGGTATTTACTACTATCATAAGTCTACTTCAATTATTTTTTTAAATTAAATAAAATATATACTTAAGGCGGGCGCGACGTTAGAATTATCCATACAAACGTAATACCAAAATCATTTGCAATTTAAGCATATTTACACCATAATATGATGTTATTCGGATTCAGACAATAATTATCTAGGTTCCTACATCGTCTTTTTGTTGAAAAACTTAGCCCCAAACGAAATTTAAGCGAATTTAAATTTGCACATTTTCACAGCGAAAATGTCATGTTTTTATTTTGTTTTTTCTATATTATAAACAACAATATTTCAAAATATCTTTTCGTAGGAACACAGATATTATTATCAAGTTATAAATACTCGAAACAATAATGGAAATACATTAATTTTTCATTCATCATTTTTGGTATTACGGAACCTCTCCCAAATTTCCAATAGTTTGTATTGCTATCACAGCAAGCAACTGTCAGTGTGCGGATGGTGACTTTACTCCAGTCGGTGTGTCCAAGAATTGTTTAAACTATCTGGATTGCTTCCATCAACCTCAAAAATGTGTTTTATTTTGTCTCAACTCGAGATAGCGCGCGGTCTCCGCAGGCCTCTTAACCTACAGTAGAATAAAATAATAATAATAAAAACCCTGAACTAAACAACTAACTAAAATATGGCGTCAAAAAACTCCTCCACATCGCTGTCGACTAATGCGCCCAAAAGACTGGCAGCATTTCCACTTACATTAGCAGTAGTAGGTACTCTACTTAAATATAATTTACTTGAAAAAAAAATAGTATAAAGCTTAGCATAGGATTCTCATGTTAGAAGCGATACACTGAAGCCTGGTTTGTGAATTGAGTACAAAATTAAAAACCTCTCCAACTCTTTCTAAATTTAGCAGTTTTCAGGCGAATACTTAAAAAATACTCAACTTAAAATGTTTAATTCAATGGGAAGTTTTACAAAACGCAAATCGCTAATTTAAATTCTCTAAAGGATGCAGAATTTAATAAGGACTGGGGAGGACTTGTCTGCCACATGCCTGACTAGCTGTGAACCCGATCCCCTGACTAGGAGTGCCCGGACACAATGATCCTCGGCAGACCACGAAGATGGAGAGACCACCTGGATATCTTCCTTAAGAATTTGGAAAGAAAAATCGTGAACGTTGAAAGGATTGCAGGGAAACATTTGTCCAGCAAAATTGGTATCTAACAGGCACGTAAATACTTTGCAATATTTTCTGTTTAAGTTAAACTTAGTTGCAAAACTTGCAAATGACTTTAGTTTAACCTGTCTGATTGGATGGATGACATTGAAAACTAAACTAACCTATAAGAAAACAAGAAAAACTACATAACAAGCTATCAGAAAAACCGAATGACAAATGTGCTTAGTTAAAAACTTACAAATCCAGTTTTATTTACTACCAGTTTAGACCTAGCTTATATGAATACAACTACAACAGCAGATCTCAAGACTGTATTAAGCCCAGATTATGCACAAAACAGTTATTTAGCAAAACTTTCTAAAATCCCATAATAACATTCAGTAACAACTAATCCTGTGCCAAAAGTTGTCGTGAAACAACATAAATTCGATTTAAAAACTTACTCGATATCTAGGGTAATTATAAAAGAGGGGGTGAGTGACAAATCCCCGAATAAAACAACAAGGAAATAATTCCGGGCATAAATCGTCCTCTCAGTGTGAATAGAATAGCAATTATTTGGTTGAGTTGGTACTCCTGGGCTCTACTAGGGGTCCCCTGAAAGTCACGAGGTTATCACTCGAATGGGCGTGATGGACGTGGCCGTTACTGTGATAAAATTTGGATCGTACCTATCTTGCATCAACATATTTTTTTAACAACAGGTACTAGTTTCTGCTAGAGCCAGCAAGGAAGTAAATAATATTTAGCCCATGTCACTCTGTGATAAAGTAGCTTCATTCCGGTAAAAGATTTTTTTTAAACCGGACACCAAATTCAAACCTTTCCTTTTACAATAGTGACCTGTCTCGGCTTCGCAAATACTTTTCTCATTTATTGTTTTTTCGTATTAGGGACAACCGCATTAAAATCTGTTGCAAGAGTTAGTGGATAAACAGACAGACGCAGACAAACTTTTTAAAGATAAGAAGTAGATATTTCTTTCTCTGACAAACACACACTGACAGAATGATAAGAATTTTTTCAATGAGATAAAAGATTCAGGATTCAGGGGTTATTGATTTACAAAAGTTTGATTACATCGATAAACGTATTCGTAAACACCATTGCTTATCCAGCATTTTTATAACAAGCCCTATTTTTATTCACCTCTGAACAGTCGTCGTTTCGTGAACTTAGAACCAAAAGAGTGATAACCAAGAGAGATTTAAATTAGAGCAATGAGGTTCAAACCCTTAGTACGAATCACACTCGACTCCGACCACTATTATGAGAACTACCGCACATTTCCTGAACACTAATGTTATTGGCACTCCAGGAGTGTTTCAGCGATATGTCAGGGCTCTCGCAGGGATGGCCAACCTACGGTAATGACAGGGTTGGCGCTCGCAAAAACAATGTTACCCCAAAGAGATCCAAAACAAGGATACTTATCATTTTTAACTCTCATAAATTATATATGGGTCGATTTTCCCTTTCGAGTTCTGTTGAATTATTTCTGTTGGTTTTCTTTTTCAAATGATGGTGGGTTTAAAATGGAAAATTTTCGTATTGAAAATTGTTACTGTTTAGTTCATAAAGAACCGCTCAAATTCAATTGAGTTAAAGATTTAACAATTAGTTACTAAGGGGAACCCGAAAAAGAAAGTATACGACTGTAACAGAAATCGATCAGCGATACGCTTCGATGGTTAAGATGTCCGGGATGGTATCAATTACTGAGGAGACAGTCCCCTTTGATAACTTTATTTCATCGAATCCGATACGCTCCGGCAGGGCTTTGTACCAGAATAACTTAATCAGAAACAAAGATCAATCACTTCATAATTATTTTTAAACTTTATGCATTAGTAAAAACAATCCTGTACAAAGGCGGACTAATGCCTTAGGAAAATCTATCAGTCAACCTTTGGTTTGTGCAGAAACAGAACATGGCAGGTGCAACTTAATAATACACTTAATAGAAAAACAAATAATAAAATGGAAAACAAAGATGCCAAACTGACTTAGATGCTCGAAAATGTTGATGAACTCTGCTTTAGAAAATTAAGACTCGATTTCCATCGAGAAAACTGTCGCAATGAAAATTCCAAACCTACTTTAAACTCACTGCATCCCCTTCTTAACAGCTCCCAAGAATTTCAAGCCAGGGGACAGCCCTATGCAAGGGTTACAGTAAGTATGCAATCCCGTTATTCCTTTCATTAACATCGTCACGTCGTACGTGGGCAGCCATCTTTAAAGTTAAACAAACTATAGTTTTCCCGATTGTTATAAAGAATTTAAATAATTATGTAAATAAATATAAACATAATCATAGGGGCCCAGCAGGACCAATGCCTGTAAACTAGGGCCCCAAGGAATGTTTGAAAAGGAAACCCGTAAGTAGTCCTAGAACGCAAGGAGCAACTGAAGGCCACAGGTGTGGTTTTGGTCAGTAAAAGTCTGATACGCCTTCCCACTCTGCCCAGAACGGGAGATGTTTTTTGATGACTTCCAACCTCAAAAAAAAGCCCTATGCAAGGGTACAGTAAGTATGCAATCCCGTTATTCCTTTCATTAAACATCGTCACGTCGTACGTCGGCCATCTTTAAAGCAAACCGTAGTTTTCCCGATTGTTGTAAAGAATTTAAATAATTATGTAAATAAATATAAACATAAAATAGCATTCTGAATATAAAGTGGCCGTTAATTTATTGGATTATTGAAATATAAATAAATAGAATTTTAATAAGAATGTATTATGTTTGTTGACAGTTAACATACGAGTATAATAGACATTCCGATGCGTCAGTCGTCTTGATCTTTTGAACTTTTTTATTAAAAAAAAAAAATAGAATATTCGTCGTCATAATTTATATACTAATTAAGATAACAGTAATTCGCATCACCAAAAGACAATTACGTAATCTAACAACAGAATAACACTATTAAATAATCGAATGCCGGTGCGAACGCCCCCGACTTTAATCAGCCCCTTAAACAATACCACTAGGAGCGAATCTCCAACGCAATAAAGAAACTCGGATAAAAATAAATTAGCGTATCTCTGTGAAAGACTGATGGGGGTCGGAGAGACCCCGGCTAAGGAAAAAGTTGAGGGGTTCAACCCTTCCGTTTATTTACTCCCTACGCCCTCTGTCGCTACATTTTGATAGACTTTTTGTTTGTTCCTTGTAAATCTAGATCGGTTTTTGTTTTGAATTGGCAGTAGAATAGCTTATAAATATTATGACTGTATTTCACTGTAAAAGTTGAACTTTATATACCAATCTACTGAAAACAATAACTTAAAATATGGCGTTCAAAATTCCTCCATTGTCGATAGGTTGAGGATAGGATAGATCCCAAAAGAGTAGCAATATTGTATGGCAATGCTAAAATTCAGTGCTATGGCACTGATTTTTAGCATTGCCATACAATATTTGCCATTTAAAATTAAATTGAATATAATAAATGCAATTGAATAGAATACCAAAATGTAATCAGGAAAATTCAATAATCCTTTGCCTAACCCAGAAATAGAATTCAAGAATAATCAAATCGACGGGAATAATTTGCCTGCTGCGGTCTTCCCGTCCAAATATAATTTGGGTGTCTTCAAGGCTAGAGTGAATAGGCTCCTAATAAACTAGTGCGCCTCACCATCTAAGATTGCATCACTGCTTACCATCGGATGGGATCGCAGTCAAGCACTAGTTTATATAATAAAAAAAAGAGTCCTAAAAATAGTACCAACAAGCAAGTCCAGTTAAAGTAACAAAAACCTCATAGGCATGACCTGCAAGATTCCACTCATAAATAAAGAAAAATACAATCAGGAAGGTTATAACCACGTGATAACGGTACAGCTGCCCAGAGGTGGCCATTTTAATGTCCACCTCTCGATACCTATATTTAGATAAAATGTATATTCTGTATCTTAATACTCTTAATACCTAGGCGAAGAAACCGGCATATACGAGTCTATCCAATTAAGTCTTTTATCTAAATGTCGAAGATATACGACATTAATTGATGTGTGAATAATTTAAATTGGCCGACATTGTTTTATTCATATTTATGGACTGTCTTCGTTCTTTCTAAGTGTTTATATTTAAATTCTAGATTTATATGTTTTAAATGTGACTAATGGATCGATCGATTTTAGTATTAGAGATTAGTGTGTTATATGTAGCTTCTTTTTTATAACGTGAATGTGAGAATATTTGTAGACTCTGCAGACTGAGTGATATTTTCTAATTCGATTCACTTGTATTATTATTATTTTTATTTGATACATTTAGAATCGTAGACTTTTATACACGTATTTAAACATAATGTAAATTATTCCTAAATAAATTGTTTTTTATTTTATTTATTGGACTGACTCATATCTATTAATATTATAATATGGAAATATTGTGAAGTCTTTCTTTTTTTAAAAGACTAAGTAGAACCGTGCACTAACTTCTGACATTTTATAAATGCTCATGTGAGCCCATTTTGAACTGAAGTGAAAAGTAAATTTTAAAATACAAAATTTAATTATCATCATCATTATTTCAGCTCAAAGACGTCCACTGTTGGACATAGACCTTCCCCAAGTGTCGTGTTTGTCTCAAAAACATCGCAATCTCGCGGCACTCACCAGTTCATCGGTCTACCTTGAGAGAGATTTTCCAACACTGCGTCTTCCAGTGTGCGATTGCGACTTCAGAACCTTTCAGCTCCAACAACCATCTGTTCTACGAGCAATGTGTGCCCACTGCCACTTAAGGTTGAAAACTCTTCGTTTACCAAATTCTCTTAGTGATGTAACGAGGTGAGTCAATATTTTGTACCAGTGTGAATGCCACTAGTAATTTATGCGCTCACAACCTTCTTATTAAGGTCAATGGAAGCAGTAAATGAAGCTATAAATTAAATCGTTATTTAATTTTGTTTATATGCTTAAAAATAAACAAGTGTATAAATTCTGTTGAGTTGTTTTAATTTGAATGTTTGAATTTTTTGGTAGCACGACAGCATTCGTGATTGAGTTTGTGAAGGATAATCTTATTAATCTTTTTTAGGGCTGATTCACACCGGAATGATAGCGGCCGACAGTGTAGCAAAGAGTCTGGCAGAGACGGCTGCGGTCGACTGCTGGCTTTTTTCGAACCCTTCATACGATATCTACTGGTATTTTAAAGATGAAGATAAAGTTTAAAATTATTTCGCTCTAAAAGTACCAGTTCGCTTCCGCTACCATTGCAGTATGAATCTGCTATAACTACCCTGCAGGTTAGATTTCTAAAAAAATTGCTAATAGTTACGACAATATGATGAAATCATAAACGGAATGACCATATCCATGATCATGGTGTAAACACAACCAACCTTTTGCTAATAGTGTGCTATTCACTCTTGACTTAAAAGACCCCTAAGTTCTTATCATCAGGAAACACAGACTGCGGCAGGGCAATAGTAGTAGTAATCAGTTATTTACTGATTTAAAAAAATAAGCACAATTAATTCTAGTTTTAGCCTCAAAAAAAAAATACAATCACACTAACAGCTGACTGTAGTTCTGTCTTTGTCATTTTCAACAAAGACTCCTAAATCAGTTCCAAAAAGACGTATCTTATTAGCAATTTAACTGCATAGAAGTCGCAATGCAAATGCCAGGAAACTAGAGGTTACAGCTAATTTTATTCACCACCCTTCGTGTTCTAATTCATCCCCTATTTACATGCTAGGAATGCAGGTGCAAGTGTAAACGTGACCAGGTCGATAAATCGGTGCGATTGGGATGGAATATACAGGGTAAACCCAGTTACTGGGTAACTTGTGGAGGTCAGATATGAAGTCGTTTTATGTAGACAACTGGATTAGAAGCTGGTTACAACAGATAGAAAATTAACAGACAATACACAAATAAAATTACAAAGTTAAGCACCTAAATAAAAAATAAAAATAAATAAAAAAATGGAAACACATGCTTAGTTGTATTAAAGAATAGAAAGCTGCTAGAAAGCTCTCATATAGGTACATAAAAAGAGAAAATGACTGACGGACATTGATATGTCGCACAACCAAAACTACAGGATCTAGAAGCGTGAAATTTTGCACAAAAACTTCCTATTCAAATTCCTAGACAAAGAGAGAATTTTCAAAAATTTACCTAAGGGGGTGAAATGAAGGCCCAAGTTTTTTTTTATAGGTACAACATAAACCAGTGCTTGACTGCGATCTCATCTGATGATAAGTAGTGGTCTCTCTGGATCTTTGATGGAAGGCGCACTGATTTAGAAGCTAGTTTGTACTCGTATATCATAGTCAGCCGCCTTATTCCATTTACCATACAATGATCCATCACATCGATGAACTTCCACCAACTACTTGGAAAGTACCCTGTATACATGCGATTGGTATAAACAAGTGCGATTGGTGTAAATCAGTGGGGGCGCATGCGCAGAACGCACTAGCCACTCAATTAAGTGCCGGGATTTCAATTAAAACGCCTTACTGAATTTACGATGTTTCTAATTTATTGCAGGTACACACTTTTGTTGCGACGAACTCTGCCCAGTTATTGAGTGAATTGGGAAGATGGTAATTTATTTTCATTAAAAAAAGATCTCGATAGGTAGTGGTGAAAAATATTAACTCTTCGAAAACGCAAAAGACTAATTAAAGAACATACATCTATGTTCTATAATTATTTACTAAAACCCACCAGTTTTAGTAAATAAAAGTCTGAAAAATCTCATGTAAGTACTTAAAAATAATAATGATGCCAATTAAACAATTTTTGCTTTTTAAAGTATAATTCCCTAGCATGCATGAAATCAAAACATTTAAATCCTGGGAATATTACTAGTCGCTATCAAGTTCCTTAACTTAATTACTATGAGAGTAATTAAGTAATCAAGTCGATTGTAATACCTAGTAGTAAATAATATACTGTAGGAGCAATTATCTCATAGTACCTAGAGCTTTCAATACTCAATACATAATTTACCTTAAGACAATATTGAAATAAGCGACTATATACAAAACTGGTATATAACGGGCAGCCGTGTCCAAGGGCTCACTGACCAATCATAATCATTATGTGTTAAAGCAATTAGGTAAGTAGCTGCCACTTAGATACTGAACGCTTCGGACAAACCGGCCGATCCGCAAAACGCCGGGCAAAGTAGCCACCTCTTATACTACTTTGCATAAACACCACCACGCCCATCAAATGTCACCAGTAACCAGTAAATAACGTTTTCAGCAAGCTCTTAATAAATGGTAATTTCAAAAATATAGCCCTCGACGTCCTTCATATTATCTGTTCTCAGACCGTATGAATATTAAATTTATTTGCCAGCACGCTATATCGTGAGAAAGGGTAGGTATATAATTACGCTCAAGTATCAAAATTAATTATATACCCGGCTTTAATAAAGATAGCCGAGTAAACGCAGTGATGAACAACCAATTACACGTTACACTAAAAATAACTCTTTTCAAAAACGCATTAAGATAAAAATACTTAGGCATAATTACTGGGCATTCCTTTGGCACGCGTATAATGAACTGAGTAATATTTCACAGAATCCAAACATACTAAAAGGGGAATCACAACAAATAGTAGCGTCTTCTGAATTGGACACAAAGACTTATGCGTTGGAAATAAAACGAGTTCCAAACGAATAGCTACCAATAAATGATCCAATAAAAATACCATAACAACACATAATTCAGTCATCAAACTAAATTACGTACAAATAATTTGGCCGTTGAAACTTACAAGCAGAGCTGGTTGTAACTAGTTTTATGAGGTGTCGGGGTAGCGTCATAAACTAATAAAATAAAAGTTGGAAGCGCGAACAAACCAATAGATAATGAACTTTTATTGGTCAGCTTTACAGCTCTCCCCGAGTGATTGTAAAGTGAATAATTGTGTGTCGTTAGCCGGAGTCACAGTTACTTACTTACGCGCGGCCGCCCCTCCATTCTATGGGCCGGCCGGTCTATTGTTTGTTAACAAAACTCTGATTGGCAAGTGCGAAAATGAGTGGGAGCAATGACTCATTGAAGGTGTTAACTAAGTAAACAGTGGTAATTAGAGTTTAACGTTGAAACCTGTGCGGCACGCGATGAAACAGCTCGCATTTTTCCTTTTTTTCTAACAATACGATTGGCTAAGTTCGATAGCATTTGCTAAATGGTTGCTCAACACTTCATTAACTAACAATGCTATAACTCACGTTTTTAAAACCGTGATCCCACCAATCATAATCTACATAACTAACTATCGATTGCACCAATTATTGTAAAGTAACTATTAAATAAGGCCAGTACAGATAGCGGGTAGTTTATTGCGTCTAGTGTATCCTAGCTTTATAGCTATATCCGCAACAATTAATAACTGTAGTGTGGTAAGCGAACATTTCGTATATGTCGTAAATTTTGAATTGGTCTCGTTATTTTATAGGGGTTAAACTCGATTAACGGGTGGGGTAGGTAGTAACGGTTTATTGTATGTAGCGGAGATTATCGCTGTAACATACATACATACATGTTATGTCTGGATTGTACGGCGGCTGGTGTCTTAGAGGGCTTAGTGTTGAGACATGGTGTGGAGGATCCACGAAACACTGCAGTCCTTAGCATAATACGTGGATGGCTATTACATGAATTTGCAGATGCTACTTCAGGACAAGCAAGTTGGACATAATGGACGGTAAACTTTGGACCCCTGTTTTATTCCCCTTTTTTATAGATGGGAAATCATCTTAGACTTCTCCCACTCTTGGATGGGAGGACATGTCAGACATTTATTGAAAAAACACAGTGCTATGTTCCTTATATTGTTGTTATATTGTTCCAGGGCAGAGGGTTTTCCTATCAGAAGCGAATCCATGGCCTCGGTAGTCTTCGACCCTATTGGACTCCTACAGTTTTGGTGACATCCCCTTGATGCGCGCGTGGTACACTACGCGCCGTAGACGACTGGGACACGTGAATTTTGGTTAGTAGGTGTAAAAAACCTATCACTCTTCCTTACATCATCATCTGCCTAGCTTTTTCTCAACTATATTGGGGTCGGCTTCCAGTCAAGCCGGATTTAGCTGAATACCAGTATTTTACGAGGAGCGGCTACCTACCAGACTTCCTTACTTCAACCAGAAATAATTCCCACTCTCGACAAAGAGGTAAGTATATCTTTACTTACAACACTATGTTCACCATCAAGCGACAAGACTCTTTTTTAATACAATTCTATGCTCTATATCGATCTAAAACCGGATCCATAGTCTCAACAGACCCATATTAGACTTTGTAGTGACTGACTACATAAAGCTTTACTTAGAACGGGTCAGTTTTATTTAAATTCTATTGAAATTGACCAATAAGGTGGCTGGTAGTCGTCTATTTACTTTAGCATTGTAAATATAAAAGTGGCCCACCAGGCATGAATGCCTTTTGTACCATTTCTTTGTGTAGTTTTACAGTAACTGTTGTAATTTATAAAAAAAATCTTTGTAATACTAATGGTAATATTCAAAGACTATGCTCCTATACTCTCCTTTTGCAAGTATGCTGGAAGAGATTTCTTTAGAAATAAGAATCACCTTTGTACCTACTTTTCTATTTCCTTCTTCTTATCCTTATAATTATTTTGTGTGTACATAAACGGTAAAATAAATACTATGGCGTTTTTATATATTATACTAGTTCACTTGGCAAACGTTGTTGATTTAGATGAAACATAGTACACAGGAATTGCACATAGGAGGAATTTTTGTCCCGGGAGTATTAGCGGCCTTATAATTTGCCCACTGCTGGGACTCAGGTCTCTTCTCTAGGAGAGGGGATGGGCCGTAATCCACCGCGCGGGCCCAGTGCGGATTGGTGGATGTCACATGTCTTCAAATTTTTGGTTCTAGGACATGCCGGTTTCCTCACGATGTTTTCCCGGGAGTGTGTTCCCTTGTAATAATTTTCTACTATGAAGCCGCAGAAAATGATAACCCATATCACCTTCTAAATACTCCAACTCAAGTAAACTGTCCCCTCTAACCTTACCTACCTAAATCTATAGCAGGTAAGTTGAGACATGTTCCCAGGAACCAAACAGTGGGGTTAGTCGCACAGTTAAAGGAGTCGTGTAGAGGACAGGCCAGGTCGGGTGAACGATACTATCGAATCACGAACCTTCCCTCGAGGTAGGGTTGAACGGGACTTGGGATAGTGGCGGTTGTTGCGAAAAGAACTGGAGTGGTTTGGTTTTGGCAATTTTGAATTAAGATTTGGTTATAGGTACCATTATTCTTGGCTTGAGTGAAGTCTTAAAACGAGTTTTAGGAAGTAAGAGCTAAATTCGGGAGTTCTGATTGTAAATAAAAATTAATTTTTGCTTGGTACTAGCGCCCCACCCATCTTTGCATGAATGCTTCATATTTTGCAAGTGTGTTTGCGCATCTGTTTCTTGTGTATGCAGTCTGAGTGAGACCGGGGAGGTCCAGTAGTCCTCTTAAGATTTATTTTTATGATTTTATCTTCTTAACTCACACCAATATTATTTATTTGACACAAGCAATACAACCATGGTATTGCAAAATGGTATTTGGGCCCTGACAAAAAAAAATCACCATAAATTGATTTCAAAAAAAGAATCCTATCTTTCAAACTTTCGACAACCCTGAGTCCTAGATACACAATGCTACACATATGTCCGTATGTATAGTAGACGACATTTAAGGAAATCAAGGGACACCAATACTTACTTTGTTTTACTGTAACTCCTTTACAATTACGGAACTGTTCTTTTTATCTACCCACTCTATACTTTGTTCTCTACATCTTTTCTTTCTCATTGTTATAGGGGATTAAAAGGTTACGTAGGTAAGTTCATGAACTTGAAAAAAATATATGCAGAAAATACTTGGAAAACTTTTTTATTTTACGATAATTAAAAGTACAAGAAGTTGGTTAAAGTCTATGCTTACTGAACTATTCATCGTATACATGTTTATTTTAAAATAAATCACCTACATATTTATTTATTTATCTACATTAACTTATGTGTAAAACTAAACCTAATAGTAACAAAAATTCTTCAATTTCATTCATCAAATTACTACACAAACAAAATAAATCAAGCAAATTCACCTACAACTAAAATCAATTTAAACGTTCAAGTCTTATAATCTCTCACATAAATATTGCGTCCTTAAGAAAACCTGCCCGACCTGATGCAGACGAATGAAGTAGCTGCCACTACTAGCCACATAAGAGATCACATCAGCTGCCTACGGTTATATACAAGTACAGTTAGTAAAACAGTTTGAGGTCCAGTACAAAAAAAGACAAATGCAAACGTAAATATATGGGACACCTGAATTTTCTTTCGCGATTTCAGGGTTGATCTCATACTAAAAGTTATTTATAATGATGAGTATTGCCAGTGTTTTCATTTAATTTCGTAGTATCATAATTATTCACATTGTAAACATACCATGATTCAAAAGAGTGTCCATGAAGTTTCTTGCACATTCTTCTTCAGAGTCTGCTCTATAGAGGTCTGCCTCTATAGCTCTGCGCTTTGGAATGAACAATTAGCATAATTTTTTTCTGACAAAAGTGTGTAAAGGTATATTATAATTATGTGATATAAATGCTTGTTGAATGAAGTAGCTGGCAGTACTAGCCACATAAGAGATCACATCAGCTGTCTACATAAGTACCAACTTATATACAGTTACATACAAGTATAGTTAGCAAAAGAGTTTGGTGTACGGTACTCTACTACCTTGGAATAATTATTTTTTGTATGCCCAATACCTTAGTTAAATGTACATACTCTATGGACTCGCAAAAAATATTATGTGAAGAGAAAAAGGAAGCCCGTGATCCCAAAACGTAAAGAGTAACTGAAAAAACTTAGGTGGGTTTTAGTCAGTAAAAGTCTAAAACGCCCTCTTTCTTCATCTTCAGATGGCATTAGATGGTGACCCTCAAAAATAGTCTCCCAAAAAGAAGTTTTTACATTACATTTTGCGTACGTTTAATTAGCTAAATTGTTCAAAATTGAATTTAATAGCTACTTCCAAGTTACTTGTTAGTTAGTACTGTATACTTGTCTCTTTTATCAACTGTACCCACAGAATACAGGCTGGTAGGTATGTATTTATAGGAATCGACCTTCGCATGACAAACGGGTCTACCCATAAAATTGCAATATTTTAATAAGGTACCTTCAATGAATAATAAATATTTATTATAAATATAAAAAACGTCAGTAAGTATTGATTAATTATGTATTAATTATTCGGGCAGTTTTCGTTATTTACTTGGCGGGTTATTTTATTATTTATAATTATGTATTTTATATAATTATTATGTCTATAAACGCTGTGTATAAACGTTTAGGGCTGCTTTTAATTTTACGCAGGTAAGTAGCTAGTTAATTAAAAGTAAATTATATGTTGGTACATTGTCTATATAATTTGCCACGGTATTGTATTTATTTACATAGGTAAGCTATCGCTATGTATCTAACAGTACATAAGTACTTTATTTATCTGCTTAAAATAACTTATTTTAAAAGTTTAAAAAATTATAATGTGTACTTATGTGTTTTGTGCAATGCATGTTTCTTTAATTAATGAAATAGTACAAGTTGGTTGGATATGTATTTTGTCAGGGTAAAGAGTAGGTACATAAGGGGACGACGTGGCTTTACAGTACAGTAGCTACCTACAATCAAGCAATGTGCCAATACAGTATTGCTAAAGAAATAAAATTATAAATCTCAAAAAAAAGACCGAAGTCTATAATTCAATGGCCGACCACACAAAAACGAGCAGCCAGTTGATTTAGCGGCCAATAAAAACATCTTGTCGAGTTATTGACTGATTAAATTGACTTACGGCCTGTAAAAGGCTGAAAAACTTGCATATTATACTTAAGTAAACGCTTAGAAAAAAATACATGACTTCGTTAAGGACCGAGGAGGCATGCCCGTCAGCTGAAATGGGCGAATTATCGACAAATACATTCAGTTTTTATCGATACATCTGCCCTTTATGATGTTTATAATTTACTTAGGTATGTTTTAATTAAGTGAGAAACATTGCATTGAAGTAGTCATTATTCTTAATTGAAAGCGTACACTGTTATCGAGCTTGTGCAAGGAACTCCTACTTACCTCCGAGCTACAAGACGGCTAAGAAAAAATACATTCCACCTGACTTAAGTGAAATCATTCAGACGATGTTAAAATACAGCTCTACGTTGTCATAAATATTCATAAACTCACATTATACTAACTCGAACATTACTGACTCTTAAAAAGTATAAATAAGTTATTATATTATCAAATTATTGTTCCATAAAACAAAGTCTCGACCGGTATGCCCCAGTAAAATTGAGATGTTCGAATTTCGGGCCGCGATACGTCCATGTCCAATAATTTTTCGTATCGGCTAAATAATTATCTGTTATCGTCGATTTGGCAGGCAGGTCGGGGACCGCGAACATGGCCGACCGACCAACGACACCAACATATCAATACCAACAAAAAAAAATACATTCTGGATAGATTTTTTGAATCATGACTTAAAAACAAGTTTCCATTATTCAATACAAACAAGAATAATGTTTGAAACCTATAAAGATTAATTCCTGAAGTTTTTGCGACAAATACTTCCACACAACTCTTTATATAATACAGACACGCAACGACAAAGTTGTTAGTTTGTAAAATGCCTTATAATCTTTCACGATATCGCTGGGAGCTTAAAGCGCAACTTAGTACCTACGTGATCTAGTTTTTTCCTACTTCGAGTCTTAAGAAATGAGATTTAAATCCTGATTTAACGAGTTGACACGTACATATAATGCTATCCAGCATTTTTCAACATGAATAGCACAACCAAATAGGTCGAAAGATATTCGTGAGTTTTTCTTTTGCACACTGTACGTGGAGCGAGCTTCGGAATTCAGTTTTTAGCGTCCGCTGGATCTTCAGTCGCCATATTCGGCGTCTGAGATAAAATGGACTATAGTCAATTTAATTAATAGTTCTCACTCACCGCTCACCGTCCGTCCGTACAGCCGATGAAGTCATTATACATGCTTACGAAATATTAAGACCTCGACAAGCCAACATAGCCTTTATTAATTTTTTTAACACCTAATTATTATATATTGCGGCAGTCTTTATTTTAGTGTTAATTACGACGGGAAGCGGCAGTTAACAATCGGTCAACTTGTAGGATGCCATTAAGTTCATTATGCTGACCAGTAAATTATGTTTAATTGTTTCGATCGGTCGTAGGTACACTTAAAGCGGGTGTTATTACGACATTCTACATGCTCGGCGCGGAGACAGTCGGGAACATCAAAAGGTGCAACGGACTTAGTAAATTAAAACATTGCAAAACAGCTATACCGTAGAAGTCGCGCTTGGGCGACTTCAAAAATGGCATCGCGCGTCGACTGGTGACGGCGAGTAAGTTTTTCGCGACCGTCTCCACTCGATAAATAATGGCGGTAACTTTGACAAAAACTCACCTAGTCCTGTTCGGTGGCCGGCGGCGCGCGCTCCCCGCGCCCCGCAGCGCCCGCGGCCGCCCGCGCCCCGCGCGCCCGCGCACTCGCCCGGAGCTTTTTCTGCCCATTCCACGGCGCCGGCGCAATCGCGAACCGCTCACTTCCATCATTACAGACGTTACCCTAACTATTTACACCACTACTGGCTAAATAATAACTACTTATATTTATGGCAATTTGTTTAACTTCACCGACTATTAAAACTGCAGGAACACGATCACGTTTACACTATACTTATGCGAGAGTATTGAAGGATTAGATGGCGCGGAAGGTTGTCTGTTCACACTGTCCGTATTACGATAGCGGATAATTAATTTAACTTACGACTCTTTATTTACTTAGCTTTAAGGGTACGAGACCGGGTCTCTTTGGTAGGCATATTAAATTTGTACAATGTAATATAGTTCGTGACGCCGACGCTGCCGAGCAGGGAGCGCTACGATCGCACATAAAGTATACGCACTACGATACACCTACACTATGTTACACGGAAGAGATTTCTACAAATTGCACTGGTTTCCAAACGCGAACATCTTCGACGATTACGCGGATTAAAATATAAATGTATATAAAAATCAATAAATCAACAAAAACAAAACCCGAAACACAAAATAATACGACCCGTTTCTAGTCTAGCATTCAACAGTTTATTGTTCCATCATTCGTTTTGAGAAAACATTGTGTCTAGTTAAAAATTAATTTAAAAATAATCACAACAACCGAACAACACTTAAATAACGAGAAAATAATTACAAACAATTTACAAAAAAAAAAACCACAAAGCTATGGAGTGTTCGGCGGACTGCGATAGTATCACTGGACGTGGCGCGCGCGCGCTTAGTGTTCGGGATGGCCCTGCGCAGCGGCCGCGGCCGCCGCCGCCGCTGCCGCCGCTTTCTGTGCTTGCGCCTGCTTCTCCTGCTCATTCAACTCCTTTATAGCCTGGATCTCTTTCTTTAATTTCATCCTTCGATTCTGGAACCATATTTTGATTTGTCTCTCCGTCAAACAGAGAGCGTGCGCCATTTCTATGCGTCTCCTCCGTGTGAGGTAGTGATTCGTGTGGAACTCTTTCTCTAACTCTAGTGTTTGATATCTAGTATACGTTTGTCTTCCTCGTCTTCTCAAGCCGTTTGCTCCTGTAACAAAATAGAAAAGGTATCGTTAATGATCAATAATCTTTTAAATCAAGAACCATAAAAGTAATGGTCGTTTGGAAAAAAGTTTGTGCATTGAACCGGCGCAGGCGGATCTGCTTTCAGCGAAGCGTTTGAATGTTGAATGGGATCGGTTGTCTCACGCAGCTTAGTTCAAATGACGTTACAATTGGCGGTGACGACAGCTTCATTTCGTTTAACCGTCGATATTGATATATGCGCAAGGGCAGCCTTTGAGAGCCACCGACCGGGAATTAAGACTGGTTGCAAACTTGATTAAGAAACATAAACACGTGTGGGCGAACATGCAAAATTGTTGAGTTTCAGATGCAATATAAATGCAGATGCAGATACATAAATAAGAACAAGAAATTCGAAAAGCATACTAAGCGAAATTTCCGTTTTCTAGCTTTGATTCAGTGGGGTGTAGAAATTGGAAATACAACGTAATAAATCAATATTGAAGTTCAATCGCGGCGAATCGGAATGTCTTACAACTGCGTTCCGAAAACTCGATTCGCGACAGGATAACTGAATAAGGGGCCAATAGCCGAGCTTGAGAAAAATCGACTGATTTCAGGGCTGCTTTATTTAAGTTTTGAAGACAAACTCGGCTAGTTCAAGATATTTTTGAGGTAACTTATAAATAACGTACACATGTGTATTTCTTCATCGATGTTACTAACTTTGTTAATGCAAATCACATTAAAATTATGCTATTTAAAATTTATGTTGTCAATGTCCTACGTAATAAAACCTACAAAAACACATTTTTTAAGATTACACCGTCAAGTTCACCAGATATTTTCATTCAAGTCAAAATTGAGTAATGTCTTCCTACAAAATCCTACTTTAACACCAGCAGAATCTAGAAATATTAATAACATCGCGATTTATTATAAAGATACATTAATATTAAAATGGCAGCCCTGTTGAGCGGTTATTCGAAGGCTTTCATTGCATGCTGGTCGTTGCGTGTTCCCCAGTATTATGTATAAGTTTGAACGCACGCTGCGATCGCCTTATTTCGTTCTTTTTCGGTGTCCAACTTTCTCAGTAGGTATATAATATATCAGATTAAGACCAATCAGAATGTATCTGAATTTAATTTGGAACTCTTGCAATGAACTCGACCTAGTTGATATTATCATCTTTGAGAAATGAGAGTTCGAAGGTTCGTTGACGCGTGAACAGATCAGTGATCCGATTGAATGTCTCTGTTTTATTTTGCAATTGAGGAGCTTACACAGAAAATGTTTCATTGAGAAATGTTGAGATTTCTACAATTCAGACGTGTCAGTTCAGCTCCGAATTTGGCTCAACAACGCCTTGCAAGCGAAAATGGTCGTGATGACAGTCTAAAATTTCAGAGGTCATGAATTCAAGAGAGATTTGTTAGTCCACCCGGATATGGCTTTACGCAAGGCAAGTCTATAACTTACAGACCAAACAGACCTCTTCAGAAGACAGACAAACTAATGAATCATAGTAAATACATGTCATAATCAAACAGCATAACCGATAAAACACTTGAGCAAGCACATTGCCTGTTACTGTAACATTCAAAATAAAACCAAGATCCATCCGTACTTCTCACAGCATAAAAGGGTACGCGAACCAATTTAATGGCTTAATTATCTCAAGTAGTGAGATCGGAGGCTGTGTAAGGACCAGGCGGCTCTTTTCATACATCCTTATCTATCCTCTTAAGTTGTATGGAGTATGGTTTAATCGGAATCGTGAGAAAGCGAGGAAAACATGCCTTTGTTGATATAAAGCCAAGCAAAGGGCGATGGTACCGTTGGAACTTGTCTATTGGGATATAAGGGTTGATAATGTCAATTGATTTTTAAGTCACGATGTGAAAGGAAGATTCGGAATTGTTGCTATAATGTGTATTGACGGAGGATAATGTGTGGTGTGAATTTTGATGAGCTTAAAGGTTCATTAGAGTACAGTCTGATTCTTGAGACACTAACCGTTATCATGTTGATTCCCTAACTAACTCTCGACTCGTACATTTATTGCATCACTCTAATATGTGTTAATGTTACTCTTTCAAGCTCAACGTCTAGATAGATTTGGATGAAAGTTGGTACACAGGTAGATCATGACCTTTTTATTTCATGAGAACGTACTTTGAGAATAATTTTCAACAATCACGCGAGCGAAGCCCTTCCCAGAAGCTAGTTACACACAAACGTAATTAAAAATAATGTGAGAGTAGCATTACATTTTTTTTTAACAAATTAGGTACAAGTTCTAGAAGAGACTTCGTGAATATACTTTTTAGGTTATTCTCAGGTTTGTCTACATAAATGTAATGTGTGTCTTGTGTAGGTATGTAAGTTTACAAGTTTGTGAACGCTCCTACGATACAGGAGAAATTCCGAGAAGGATTTTTTTAAAATAAAATTGAAAGTAGGTACTTCTAAGGTAAGTACCGAAAACCGATGCACACCCAACTGCACTTATTCCTAACCTAGCTAAGAACAATAACAGCACAAGCAACCACATAAGACCAAAACCTTCCCTTCTCCCAATTCCCCCCTTACTTAAGTGCAACCTTTTTATTAATTAAAAAAAATTCTTGCGGCCGTTGTATAGTGGCTAACTGAGTGGCGCTAATTGCCTAACCCGTAAAAGCCTTCTGGGGGTACCACGTGAGTTGTGGCCCATTCCTTATGTACGAGTTATTTACAGGATTAACTGTATATCGTTGTTTATTACCACGATTGTACGTACTTACTTACCTACTTAATTAATTGAGTGAGATTTTTTCTGGGTTTTGTATGTTATTTTGAAGAAATAATGAGCCATTAGGTTTAATTAGACGTAAATAAAAGATTAGTTTATTTAATTGATAACGAAAATGATTTAGGCACCCTTCTGCACGCACTATGCTTTTTCTTAATTTTTTTGCTTCGTTCTATGTATCGTATTAAATAAAATGCTAATACTTAAAGAACTTTGTTCAAAGTCGGGTATTGAATCTACCACAGTTTTTTTAAGTAGATTTTTATTCTAAAATAATGTTTGATAATTTCAGGATTTAAGAAATACCTATTTTGGATAATTCTTCATAAATTTTCATTGCATTACTAGACTATTTGGGTGTGCGTGCGTAGAACGTAGATACTAATACCGATACGCTACCAGTGTAAGCATAGCGCGTCGATTCCCATATTATTTGCCTATAATTTTAGGTTAGATTTTTTTAAAATCACCACATATGTGTATTTAAGTAAAATTTCAGTGCTTGAATCATGATTGTAATTAATCATCAACGATTGCATTGTTGCTTGCCATCATGTGGGATCGCAATCAAACACCGATTTATACATACACAAAAAACTAGGTACATAGTTATATTTGATTTTCAGTCGCTAAAGGCACCTTAAAAGATGACAGACTCTACGGTAACTTAAAAAGCGACCTAGATGACGTCTAGGAATGCGCTAGTCTAGAGCTTCCTATGTAAGTAAAAGTCTAAGTTGAACTTAGTTAAATGCAAAATTCCTTGAACACAATGGACCAGCTATCTGTAGAATGAGAGATGTAAGCAGAGATTCTGCGTAGTGTTTGCTAAGCAGGCAATCTCAGCATCTTTCCTGTGGCTACCTGACCACTAGTACATGATTGCTTAGAACGATACTGCTTCTAGCTTTATCTTTATTTATTTACGCTTTATAGGGTCCTATTTTAGTAGTACATTGAAGTGACTGAACGTTGCCTTAAGAATTTCCCTAAAATATGGCGGTTTAAAGTGACTTTATAAATAATAGGAAAACTAAATTTATTTTATAAAAATTCTATTTGCTTTTCTTTTTCTAAACGTTATAGAAAATATTGTTTTGCAATTAATAAAATCTCTGTTCTTTTTTACTACCAATGCCTAATTGCCTATACAGGATGGATGAAAAAAGCCATTTACTGTTATTATTATTTTTTTATTTAAAACATCTTTAAAACAATATTCTAGATATTATGTAGGTAGGTATATAAAATTGAATCTACATTCAATGAATTGATTAACCCAAAAAAACGTTCAGCATGACGAATGCACCAGAGCACAGATAAGCAATGCATTAAGACTCATTACTCGACGCAGATCAGGCTTGCATGTTAATTCCGAGCTTTCTCTCAACATACACATATACAGGCACATATATAACACATATAACATACTGTATACCACGTCAATGTTTCGAATGAAGGTCAAATTGGAAGCCACGACTTGATTTAAATGATGAAGATTATTGGCAGACGTTATCTCGCAATGTGGAAGGATATGAAAGAGTTTTCATTTAAATAAATCATTGGAAAACATATGGGTTTGTTTCAACAAACATTGGGTTAAAGAGCCCTTACGCAAATAAAAATAACCCAGTGACACAGCTCTCCCCGAAAAGAATGTTATTTACGACCAATATATACGTCACCTAAGTAAATAAACAAGATATAATCTGCGGAAATCTATGTTGTTTTACTTTCCCCTCGAACAAAAAAAAAGTCACGAAAACATCGCACGTGTTCCAACTAATTAGGACTACCATCATTTCGGTGTCAATTTTCGCCTTGTAAATTCTCCTCAAAATCCGGAGTACGCCGTAAAAGCAATAAACATGACACAAATGGCTTCATTAAGGCAGAAGGCGGAGTTTGTGGCCTAGCAAAAAATAAGTGTAGTGTCACACACAAGCCTTAATAGGTATATAATGACTACACGTTTCCGTTATGCACCAAATCTGAAAAATATCATCTGCGCACAAGAATTACGGGTTCCGGAACGCGCCCGATTCACAAGGACCCCAAAGGTTACGCTTATGATCACGAGGTAAATAAAAAATGGACCTACCAGAATTTTACTCATTATGGAGCATATTTAAGCACCGTTACCCGAAACTGCCAATTAAAGCTCGGTAACCATAAAGAAGAGTGATGAAATTTGAGGTTCCGAGCAAAATAACCAAAATTGAACGCACAAAAATGAATGCAGTACATACAGACGACAATAATAAAGCTATAACTGTGTGATCTCAATCCGATCTTGATTGCATTCGAGAGTGGCCCGGGGCGGTTGATTCAAAACAGGTTAAACGAATTTGTGTTCGGAAAGGCGCAGCGCATTAAAAAGCAACATTTTTCGTTGAAAAACAACCAGAGAAAATTACAATATAATCTGACTCCCAAAAATTCAAAAGAAAAAAGACAATGAACGCTTCCAAGGAAATCGACTCGTAACCGTTCCCAAGATTCCCTTACAAGTGTCGGGCGCAACCCGTTCTGCAACACGTGTCGCAAACAAAAGAAACTTGTCCAAGTTGCCCCCCTCTCCCCCATCGGGCGACAAAAGGATTGCGCAAGTTATATTAGTCGTAAAGAATTTCGGAGTAAGATCTATAAGGTTGTAAACCGCTCGTAACTCACAATGGTCCCGCAGTTGCGGAGGACATTCGCAACAACTGTTGTTTGCTTCGATGTTTTAATTGTTCCTAATTCGTAAAACTTTTCAGCGTGATTTACTAGTTGTTGTTGTAGCAGATCGGTCGCTTTTGAGTATTTTTTTCCGATACCGACGAACATGTGGTGCGCGGTTGACAACGCGGGAAGCGGTTATTTACACTTGTGGGATCGTAAACGGTTTTTAATGACAAAAACAATAGCTTTTAACATTTTTTTTAGTTTCGAACTTAACTGTAAAGGGTGTTTTATAGTTTCAGCTAAGACGGATGGGTTCACGATGAAACGGGACCAATGTTAGCATATTTCTTTAGAAGGGCGACATTAAAACGGATTACGTCGGCGAGTATGCCCACGCGCACAATTTTCTTCGATAAAATTATGTAAAGTAGATATTTGCGCTCCAAGTCTAATGAGTCAAATTAAGATAACATGGTATGTTCAACTGCGCATAACATGTTCTACAAGTCAATAAATGTGTCTAGGACTTGTCGAGACGGGGCTGGGTTTGCCTGAGACACTCTGGCCCTATTACATAAACAGAACCTATATAATTTTTACTTTATTATAGTCTGTCTAAGTCGCATAATTGCTGCTATATTATGTTTTAATAATACACATGAGATGTACTCAAAGTTTAAGACCGCAATAAAGCTCTGAAAATCGCTGGGAGTTTAGAGCATATGATTTTTGTTAATAATTTTGCATATAGGCCGTATTTGCATATAAGTATTATCCAGCCATTTATATTTACACATCCCACTTAAAAAGCTTTACAATAAAATCGAGCTATCACTATAATTTTTCAATAATTTTATGATATTCATCCGAGTAAACCCGTCTATATATTTTCTTATAAAACTTACACCGTTTTCTGAACAAGATGACGCCATAATGGAATGCATAACCCAAAAACGTGTTCAATGCGCTTTTTTAATACATTATCATCTCATTACCCGCGATCCGAGCGATTTTAAATAATCGCGACCGCTTATTTTAGTAAGTTCCTTCCTCATTACATATTCTCAGCCAACGGGCTCGACGAAACATAATCACTCAAATTGGTAAGTTGAGAGGCAAATTACAAAATTGATACCAGAAAAATGTTTTGGCAATGGTGGGGAGGTTGACGAGATACGGTATGCGCATATTATGTGTGTGTATGTGTGTGCGCATTTGCGTATGTAGATGTCGGAGGACGCGCCGTAGCTCCCACCTGGGTGGTCTCAGAATCAACTGACCGATTACGAAGTATATAAACACACCGCCATAACACATTGGCTGCCTCCTTTATATCTATACCCAGTGAATTATTGGTTAAAATAAAAGCTCACATGAATTACTGTATCAATACGCGGTGTAATTAAAGCACTGCTGTAGGGTCCGCAGCGCAATTTAATGTGGAATGGTTATTTAGTTAGAGTGTTTTATAACAATGATTTGTAGCATTAATAGCCGGCGCATTATTAAGTTACTAAGATCTTAAGTAGGTACCGCAGAGCTGAGAAATAAAAATCATATGAGTGTGATTCATTGAACGACACATCGTATATAGAAGCTTTAATTCACAATGGCTGAGTGAGAGACGAGTAAAGAATTAATTCACCGAATCATAGCCTTAAAATTCCTCGTAAAGGCGGAATAATATCCTAACGATGCCAACATCGCCGGGTAATTTTAATGTACTTTCCAAGATGCCGCTGCTTTCCCGCCATCTGCAGTGCCGACTTCCAATCAGCTCACTAGATGTGTATCGACTTGAGAGCTTGCTTGTTATCTCAAAAACACAATATGAATAATACATTAGTGGTCGGTGTAAGAGTACGCGCACTCTTAAATTGGCAAAGCTTAATTGACTCAAAGGTTGAAAATGAAACAAACTGAGTCCCTACCGGCAATACGGCAACTTTTTATGTAATCAGTACTCGCCGGCCGCATAACGGAATCAATTTAAATCGGTTATGTGAGATTGCGTATAAGGGTTGGTAAGGTCAGCGAAACCAATTAGTTAATAAAAATTAAATTATTAATCATTGTGGGGAAACTACCGATTGAGATTGGGATCTTTTATTGCAGTAGAGGTATATTTTTTGCTGCGGATAGTCAAGGAATTTTGTGGTCTTCCTTTGTATTTTTTTTTTGCAAAAATAGGTACCTAAATGGGTCTCGTGGATCCCATTTCTACGTATGACTATGACGCATAACCTTAGACAATTTAATAAATCTGGTTTGTATTTTTCATTCAATAGTATTGTGATGGGATAACCCAGAGATTTCCAATCTGGGCCAGTACCAATGTGATTTCTTAAATTCATTATATAAGTACTTTTCTACTTTTCCCGTTCCTCGGAAAGCATGTAAAGCCTCTGGTGCCAGATCTTTGACAGTTAGTGCAGATAGTCAGATGCCGAAAAGTCTGACTATCAGTCTCTCCAAGGAGTGAGATCGTGCTGCCAAAAAATTAGAATTATGTTGCTAAACTTGTTAAAAAATCAATTTCATTAATAATAAGCAGCTATATTGTTTGTTAAAAAAATTTTAATTTATTTTTCTACTTATTTCAATAAAATTTAGAACGCTTGTCAAAACTAAACGTCTCTTGGTTTTATCTGTGTCAGATTTTCACATTTTTAAATCCCTTTTTTTACGTAAGACCTACTCAACATATTATTGTTGGTTTTCCTTAATAAATAAATTAAAAAATATATGCATTTTACCGCTAGAGTCAGCATTTCACCACTATATGCTATCGGGTTGATGACCGCTGAGTTACAGCAGTACCTTTATATTAACATAACGTTGACAGGCCCTATGCCAGACCGCTTTGGTTAAAAGCTGACCATTTCCTGTTTATTATGATAAGGTGGCCTCATTAATAAATATAAACGGTTCTTTCTCTATTTTATTTTTGTAGAAAATTTTTGGTCTTTTGCTTGGGAAACTTTCACGATTACAAAGACCAAAGTTTTTTTTTTTAATTAAAAGCTTCACGACTAGGTACATACCATGATTTGTTTTTACATTAATTACTTGGCAAATACTGGTAATCAAATATGCATTTTATTTATTAGACAGACACTTAAAAATCATCCATAACAATATGCAAAAGACGACTTTATATGTAGGTAGTAATTGTGAGTAACACAAAACAAGTTAAATTGTTAGTAAAAATTAAATTGAATAAATGCCTATTAAAATGCCAAAAAAAAAAGTTAAATTGTTTGAAAGATTTAATGTGCATACGACCCATTTTATTAACACGAGCCAGAAATTATTTATTTGGTAGGTACATTCCAAAATATTCAATATTCAGCTTTTTCCATTCTGCTAGTTGTAGATACCAAATAAAATATCTGATCCAGTACATAAGAAACTCATAAATATTAATATTAAAGACCGCACACAATCATGAAAACTGATTTTTCATCTCATTAAATTCTAGAAACAAATTACCTTTTAACAAGGTACACGGACTAAAACCAAAACAAAATAATGCAATTAAACTAATAATAATTGCAGTACCTGGTTACTAGTTACAGGTTCTCTACGATTCCTATTTGCCTTAACTCAGCTATATTTAATTAAAGGCTAATATCGTTTAATTTTCAATGCGCTGAGCAAATTCTATGTGATTAAACAGCGATGCGGAAAGGGGCGTAAAGCGTACGCCTTAATCAGTTACGGTTTCTTGTACCGTCTTGTATTATTATTCTATTGTTTTGGAAAACTGCTTGGAAATGTGAAAAAGTTAAGTGATATGGATAGGTTTTTCTTAAAATATGAATAGGCTCGCGCTTGACCGCTATATCATCAGATGATAAGCGATGATGTGGTCGACGATGGAGCATGCGTGTGGATGTGTTCCCAAAACATTTTGACACCTGACAACTCCAAGTTGTAGTTATCAAGAAACACAAACTCCGAAGAAATATTTAAATAGGTTTTTTTATATAATGTATGGAGGATTACGTTCCTGAAGATTGATATTTTTTTATATGCAATAAAGTTTATTATATTCTATTCCAATAGGGAAAGAAAGGCGTACGCACAATGAATGTGTTCTCTCAATGTTGTGTGCGTATGGTTTTGGAATGTCTACCATGTAAATAACAGTAGCGCATCGCCAAACGACTAGTGCTCCGGTGATGGAAAGGAATTAGTAGAAAAAAACTAGGTTTTAAGCTTATGATTGTGTAAATCGTAAGCGCCTTAGGATCTCTATCGGTACCGACAATATATGCTTATCTACATAGGATACATTCTACCGGCCGCATATGTAAATTGAAACCCTTTTATATACTTAAGAGCATGTTAAAATATTCAGGGCTGCACATTATCGGTTAATACCTCATATACATATTGTACAGGTAGGTATAATAAAAGGAGCAGAGGCAAGCCGGTACATGTATGTATTTAATATCGAAGATAGCTATTAAAATAATTGCGAGGGAGTACCTACATGGAACTCAAGACATGACGCTCTCAAGGCGTTTACGGAGAAAATTAACAATTTGCAAACCAAAATGGAGTCGCCAACCTGATTTTTTTCCGTGCCCCTAGATGATAATTTCGAAATGCCCCTGCAAACGTAAATTATCAACGATGGTGTTCAAGATCGAAATCACGATAGTCGTGTCGAAATCACGGAACCCGTTTAAAATCGAGCCTTGTACCTAATTATACCTACTGCCCTTTAATTCTGTTCTCGGAAGACGTACAAATGAAAATTTATCATACAATTTTCTCTTTTCAGAACATTAAAATTCCAATCATAAACTCTAAAGCCCCATGTAAAAGTTCCCATGAACAATGTTTGACCCCTTTCGGCATCACTTTCCGATATATCGTGCCGATATTAGGCCGTACATCAGGGTTGAACGCAATAAAAATTGGACGTCCCGGGAGGATTAGACCAAACCCTGACATATGTGACATGTGAAAGCCTCAGACTATTTCTTTTCCAAGGGGAGGTCGGCGGTTCTTATTTAAAAATCAATTTTAGAGAGCACTTAAAACACCGATGTGCTTCAAAGACATTTATGTGACGTTTTGAATGGGCGGACGACGCGACGCACATTAAGATGATGAATACATCAGCTGTGCCTCAAAATAAATGACTCAATAAATCAATAGTAGACTGTTATTAAATACGAGGTCATGCAGCGTATAATTTTCACAATACATGAACATCAATAATGTCTCTATCTATATTATTTAACAAGGGGGCATGTAGTTAGCCACTTGTACAAGCCGAATACAGGAATTCATTGACGCAAATAATTTTAACACAAAGCGAACTTGTGAAACCAACGCTAACAAGATGCAGCTGTTGCGATCTCTCAAACGGAGACCATTTTGAAAAACTCGTTAGAGTTTTCGAAAATAGAATATAAAATGTGTCACTCCTTCCCCGATAAATCAGGCGTGATGAATGTATCCAAGTTAGGAGCGGAGCCGCCGCGTGACGGGGCAGTGCCTCATTGGGTGGCGTGGTCGCCATATTGCTCCGAGCTTGTACCTGTCAAACTTTGATATATTGCAGCTGGCTTTCTCTAGTGTGCGCCTTGTCTTATGATCACATTGATCACGGACTAAATGAACAATCATTTTCTTACAAAGAATTGCAAACTAATATTCCAAGTCATTTCACAGCTATGAAAATATGTTTCTCTTTGTATTCCAAGTAAAAAACGTTGAAAAAAGACTAATCTTTTGATTTCACGGGACGTTTTGAGAAATTGACTTTTTGTTCCCGAGGTGTAAAATTATAGCGAGCACCGACTACTGAGAGATAAAGAATTTGATTTATATTTTGACATTTTAAGCCAAAACATTCGTGTTTTTGTTGTAAACTTAATTTATAGCTACAATAAAAACGACAGATAAATTAATATCAAGTATCAAGATCGTATGAGGTTTATTTATTTGTCGTTCGTCGAATTTCCACATTAGAGCGATGTAAATAACACCTACCGTACCCTACATCCTTTTAAGAATAAAAACTTCGTTAATTGAAGTCGAGATCAACATTATTTACTTAAGCAACCGCACTTAATAGTCATTCGCCATAATAAGAGAATTCTTTGCCGGCAAAAAAGTGTCGCGTTTGGCGGTTTGCCGCAAAAGTTTATAGATGTACGAACAACTTTGCGGGTAGACCACAAGATACGCACATCATTAGATTAGCAGAGTTATAGCATCCAGCTATCGTAATTTAAACTTTAACTTAAAGAATTAAGGTTGATAAAACTTTCTTTGATTCTAGTCTTAAAGTGACTGAGAAAATGAACCGACAATTTGCTATTTAGCGAGCATAAAAGCGAATCATACTGATAGTAATCTAGTAGATATCATGTTATTATAGTGATTATCAATTGTAGGGACAGAAAAGCAGTTTATTTCAATAAGAAGGGAGATGAAACCGGCACGATCTTATATAGTCGATAGATGGCGCTGTATATTCCTCAGACATTATATTTGATGGAATATAGTACCATCGATATGGTTTTACTCTTTTCAGGAATTTTTGTAGATTTAGTGCTTCTTCGTAATTATACTAGTCATTTTAGTATAATTTTTAATTTAGATTCAACCAATACAGATTTCTGAACAGTGGTAGCCTACTTAGTGGTTACGGCCTTTGCTTACAAGCAATAGATTGTAATTTATTTCATCACTACTTCTCTCAAAACAGTTCAGAAACATGACCAAAATTTTAGAAGACTTGTGACAACCACTAAATTTCACTGGGCCCTTGTAGTGGATGAGTGACCTACGAATTTCTTCTCCTAAAGAGGAGGTCGAAGCAGGAACAAAGATATCGACAATGGTAATATTCCAATAGACATCTTTTTATCTATATTTAAAAGTTTCATCAAAAGTTGCTCTAAAACAAATTAAACCAATAAAACCTTTAATACCATTCCGTTCGCCAATACAAAATCATTCACATAACTCTTCTACCCATACGAAACCAAATCTAGACAGTCTACTCCAGATTTATTTGCAAACAGTACCCTATTCAATGAGCGCAATAAACTAGCACTTGAAATAAAATCGTGGAGTCGCTGTGAGGTATATTAAATTGATAGGCCCGTACCTCGCTCCATTACGAGATACAAAACGTCTGTTGACACAGCCCATCATTGTACCCGCGTATAAACCTAGTCATTACACTGTAATGTACCACGTTTCTGTTATGATTCCTCGAGAATTGCAAAGTAATGTGCTTCTGCAAATTGGTGTAATTTTTCTGCACTTATGTGTACGATTCCGACGGTTGTTCAACACGGATTTCATTTAATATTCTTGGTTTATCCACTTGAGGTTTACTATTTATGTCTTCAAGATCTTTAAGTGATTTCATTCCATTGTATTCCATTCATTTACATTCCATACACAAAAGGACCAATTAATTTTTGTTCACTTAATGGTCTATGTTACAAACGCAAATCATTAGCAGAATTCAAATTCTTCATTAACTTCGTTATATCATCCGAAATTTGAATACGACTTCGAAACAACAAAACGGAGTAACGAATAACAAACAAACATAAATTTATTCAAAATATACGTATCTTATTCCGAATTCACATTTGAAACGAAACTTTAAATCCGCGTGTTTGCCGAAATCCTGTTGCGAAAATTTTAAACGCCTGAAAGACAACAAAGTCACCTGAAATGGAGTTGGTATTCAGGAGCTTCGGTAACCCAAGTTGGGCGTAGCCGCGTAACTTAGGTTAAACTTAAGTAAAGAAACCACAGCGCCACGTTGTCTGAAGACCGACTTAAATCTCAGACGATGTTAGGACTCGGATACAATATATGAAAGGATTGAGACTTTTGAACTGGAGTTTTTTTTTGTATTCGAATTGAATTTGAAATTAAAAGGTGAGTTGAAGTTTATTTTCAAGCTTGAGGCAGATTATATTGGAGTAGCAAGTGGTTATAGAAAAGTTTGGTCACTTTGGACCTGTGATTTAACTTTAGCCCATGTTTATTAACCAATAAGAAACATAGGAATACTGTGATTCTATTGATTAACGAGCTTGGGCCAAAGTAACCCAATTTTACGGTGCTTTAAAACATTAAATACTGCTTCTTAAGACTTAAGCATCTGCCCACTAATCTAGCAAAGACCGAAATGAATAAAAGCATCACAAATGAAGACAAAGCCAGCCTTTTATCTTACTTTAAGTTAACAAAGTTCTGCTTCAGTGTGTATTGTACTTAAATGCAAATTTCACCAGTGAGCCGAGGATGCGCCGAGATTTTACCGGCATTCGAAATAAATATACCAGATTTGCAGTCTAGAGTTTTACGTCGAGACGTTACTGTTTCATTCACAAGTTCATTCTTAAGAAACAAAGACTACCTCATCAGATTTATACCACCGAATGCACTTCCAGTAACATGGAGTTTGGATCGGATCACGAGGGATGAATAAAAGAGAATTTTTGATGTGATTCTGTCTCGACAAATAGTTAAATGAAGGGACCCAGTAGGGTCTGCTAGATCTGCGGGAATGTTTGAAATAATAACTGTGACCCTAGAACGCAAAAGGCAACTGAAAGAAGCAAGTGGGTTTTAGTCAGTAAAAGTCTCACATGCCTCTCGTCCGCGAGAAGTGTTGATGATATTCCACGTCAAAAAAAGCGTGATGCAATTTTTGCAGAAAGAAGGTTAGCTATATAAGGCAAATTAAAACTTAGCTAATTGTGTAGATACCTACCTACCTACTTCAGGGATCTTATAGTAACACATTATGGTAAAAGATATGAAGACATCACTCTATTTTTGAACTAATATTTCTCCAAAGAGAAAGCTCTATAGCTTAACCATTACGACTATCATCAGTCCGTTTATTCAAAACTCAAATTACAGACGAAAAAAAGTTCCGATATCACGTATGACAATATCAGTCCTATAGGAAAAATATAACCACCTAAACAATCCGAAGTAGTCTGTAAATAACAGGGTCGACGTTGTTTAGTCAGCGCGTCACGATACACCACCAATAAAATGTTCCCTCCCGAAACCTGTGTCAATAAAGATAAAGGAAAACTAATATCAAAACAAGAATAGGTACGTGATAAGAAAACATTTATTCCCTATGTTTAATGCATGATTTGTCATAATTCCCCGGCCTCCCCGCCCTACCCCTTGTTTTGTATCTCGTGAGGAAATGGGCGGCTATGATTTATCGTTTATCTTATTTATCTCGGACGCAGAGAAAAATTATTTGAGGGGTAACATTGGAAGTATTACCAGGTTTATTAACAAATGTACCCGCGATACTGCGGAGGCATAATTGCAATTTATTCATCGAGTTGTTTGCTCTCTCAGTGATAACCTACAGTTGGTTTAACCATATGGGATTGGATGTAAATTACATATTGTATATTCATATTCATTCCGTGTTAAAACAAAACTGACTGGTATCCTGTTTACATAAGTTTTCATTTGTTTTTCCTAGCTGTACCTGTAACTGAAGTCCGTATTTCATAACAATGTTTTTATTAGAATTTAGTGCGCTGAAGTCAAAACAAAACGCAGGTGAATTCCCACATTGCAATTTTAATTCATCCCTCTGTAACATAGAGGCAATAAAGCCGCGAATCAAAAGTTGCCAGTAAATCACAATACGGCGGCCGCTGCCCCGTGTTTGCTCTCGCCCACATAATCCGTTCATACGGCGGTAAATCCATCCAGCAGTGTCGCGTACAGCACTAAATCATCATAAGAGAATCCAGCTCTATACGCATGTACTACACAAACTACACATATCGCTGATTCGGTTTGGCAACATCGCTTATACAGCGAAATTTACTATACACCACTATGAGCGCGCGATTTATTCCCACATCCCTCAGAAAACAAAGGCTTCGAATAATTTTATATATGCATGTAATAGCAAAACTTTCAGGAACTAATAACGTTGTAGGTAACTACATTCGGATTCATTATCCAATCGTCGAATATCGAATGGAGCCGCTGAAAAAACTCTCCGATTTATTCGATTCTTTTTTTTTATTCGATTTACGCTCGGTGCGCCAGTTACTGAAAAAGTTTGCATCGTAATGCAATCGTGTGGCATTAGTTTTGCCGTTTATCAGCGCGTTCTCGCTGCTGCAAAGCTTTGAGGGATTAATCTAGCGGCGTGGTGCGGAATAAAACTCGTGGAAAACTTCGCATTGTATCGTACTGGAGCAATGTCATCGTGTTTCGCTACTGAATTTAGATAAGCACTAAATTCCTAATCCATAATGCATTATTAGGCTGCTACTTTGTCTGGCATATGCCCAAGTTTAGTGAAGTTGCACATGCGAGCTTTTCCGAGTAGTGTACCGTTGTAGAATACGACTATTAAGCAATTATACGTTCGTTAAAAAAGGGGTCGTAAAACAATAAAAGGAATGGCTAAACAACGTGTGTCCACGCAATATTTGTTTGTGAAACATCGCAATTTTTAGTTGAGTGCTGTGCGTGGAGCCGTGGCCTGCAATTTGGCGTTTTCGCTCGATTTATGCGAATATCAGCGCCCCGCGGATAGCGGACAAACAAGCGGAATTTGTTGTTGAAACAGAGCTATTTTTTTGGTTCAACTTTTATTTACATTAGTAAAGAGCAGGATGTTTTACACGGTGCACGATTTAAAAAAATATAAAAGGAATGAATGTGGAGCAGAGTTACAATTTGGTGAAAACATTTTTTTAGTTTTTCTATTGCCATGAAAACTTAAGGTAAAAACCCGTTCTACCTTCCTATTCCACCTATACTTTTTTCATATCTTTAGTTTACGTAGCCTTTTTTGAACTACAGAAATCATGCTACATATTCAACCCACAAAGTTTTGACCAACTATAGTTTTAACAGTCCAATCAGCACATAAAGCATTGTCATTGCAATACAAACCTTGTTAACATATGTGCCCGCGAACAATACTCTGCAGATCAGTTACGTTTGTTAAGCCCTGTCTGTCTGTACGTCAGAGGTTTATTGGACAAGAGATTGAAGCGATAGTCCGCCCGCCAACGACGACCAACGAATTGGGTGTGCACTGTCGCGGGCCTCGGTAGGGTAACGTTTCGTTCCTAGGAGTCAGGATTTATTTGTGTCGTGAGCATTGTTTGATTGTTTACCGAAATGTTTTGTTGCAAACGTGGTGGGTATTGGCAGGTTTGGACGAAGAGGCTAGTGTTTGGCTCTATTTTATTAACTGCTGGTATATCTCAGTACTCCAATATAAATGTTAATACCAAATTTATGATAAATCCACCACTTTTACCATAGTTTTAAATTTCATGACCAGATTTTTTATGACAGTTTACCAGATGGTGAACAAAACAAAAACCTACATCCCGATCACAATACAAAATTGATCTTTAACTTTTCTCTACAAGTGTACTGACCTAATGTTCAGAACAAAGGTTTTCCGCAATGATTTTAGTCTATTACACACGATCAAAAAGCCAACTCAAAAATTCCATAAACCTAAAAATGCACTTCCTCACTATAAATTCGCCTATCATAATCTGAAGTTGATTTGGCAATTTGCCCTAATTTGGCGAATAATAGCAGCGCGGTTTGAGATCGTTTTTCTGAGCATGTTTACTGCCTGACTGCCGTGGTTTATCTTGCAGGACAGCTAAAAGAACCTCACAATAGGGGGCGTACTACCTACTGGTTGCCTCATCTGTCTGCCCGAGAATTTTGATGTGGAGAATTATATTTTTAGATTTAAAATGTTGAGAGAAAATGTTTCAAGTGTTTTGTGTAGGACTCTGTTTATAGTTTGGGCTTTAAGATCTACCTACATGATCTTCTTTTTTTATTTTAGGTGGGTAATCATCCAATTTCTTCTCCCGCTCTAGGGCGGGGAGTATGTGTCAGACTAATACCGGAGTGAGTTTTATATGTTCCTACTTTGATTTGTGTTCCAAGACACCGTGTTTTTTTACAGTCATCTGTACTAAGACTTAGTCAGTATTTAGTTTATTTATATATTTTTTAATTATCTAATCAAGGTGAAAATTCTCTACAGTAAAATTCCTCCTTATATGCACCGCACTTTACTCGTAAATAATATCTCTATTCAACTACTCGATCCCATTTCTCCAAACCCAAACAACCAATTTACACTTGTAATTACATTCATAATTAACCGTTAAAATATAATAGGTTCCCGGTTAATTTTAAATACTAATACAGTATAGAACTTATTGGGTTTATCTGCAGTCCCAGCGGCTGGCCGCCTGTATACAATGCTGAAATGAAATATTAGTTTCAACCGAGCCATACATCTAGCCCGCTTGTTATTAACCTTGCTAACTTTAGTATTTATATGTGTATCTACATACGGAAACCAAGTTTTGTATTGCGAAAATTGAATATTAGATTGGGTTTGTTTTCTCGTTTTGTATATAGGTATGGTTGTGTAATCGTAAAATTTATAACACAAGTACATATTAGATGAAAGAGGCTCGTGCGATATTTAGGCAATTGGCATTTGATAGTTCAAGATCTTTAGTAACCAATATGTAGATACTGAATTCAATCAAAGCCAATATTATCAAGGTTAAGAAACAAACCTCTACTAGACTGAATTAAAATAATAACTCCAATATACAAAAGTCTACTAAAACATTCTACAATTTGCCAAACATGACTAACCATCCTCTATCTTTCAACCCCTAAACTTAAACCACAAAGTTTCAGTTTACACATCCGGTTTAGACTACAGACTTGCAAGTACGTCTCCCAGTGTCTCTGTGTCTATTCCCGTCTGGCTCGGTCCCTATAGTTCGCTTAGTTCCTAGGACAGCAACAATGCGCTCGCCGCGAGGAGTCTCTGATATAGGATGATGCAGTATATGTAAGAACATGACATGAACATGGAGAATTTCAAAGAAATACTTTTATAGTCTTAGAAGAAAAATTATCATGTGTGTGATACAAGAAAAGACATCAAAGAGAGACGAATAAAAAGAAACTATCAAGAAATCAAAGGACGTTGAAACTAAAAATAGAGACGAAAGGATGACAATAAATAAAAAAGATTGAAAATGAATGCTAAAAATAAATTAGAAGATGATGAATATAATAAGGAAGACTAAATTAACAATACAGATACTAAGGAAAACTAATTTTGGAAGCAGAAAACTAAACATGAAATATAAAACCTAACAAGCATGCTAATAACTTATATTCTTAAGGACAAGCAAATTAAAACAAACACCACTTAGGAAGTCCTCACGTCTAACTCGCTCAGACAGCACGACTACCCGTAGGTCCAGAATTTAGCCGCTGTTAATTTGTCACAGTGAATTAGCCACGGACGGGGGTAAATGATAGCGTTAGCATGTTGCACCCTGCACCGCCAATATGCTCGTAAACGTCGCACCACGACAATTTAATACCTAACTATGTATCTAGATGTCTATCTCACTGGATATACGATGATTATTCCGGACCACTATAAAATATTCTTAGTCACGTAATTACAATTTTGAACGTATAAATTGTTGGTCAGATTGTTTGCAAATTGGATCGGTTGGCTGATGAACGTGGAGTGATTGGCGTGATTTTGATTGCTAATGGTGTCTAGTTCTAACTGCCAAACTAATTACACGTACAAGTTTTTATGTGAACATAAGTAAAAACTCCGTTCAAAAGCTGACCACAAGTTGAAAATCTCATAATGAACTTGGTTGGGAATAACAAGAATTGCAAAATTCAAATAACAGATGCAGAATGCCCAAAACCTTTGTTAGCAAAACATGAATGAACTGAACCAAGTTAATTAGCTGCTACTTCAAACAATAACCAACAATTAACAGACTGCAACGAAACTCGATGGCACCGTAAAACTATTTAGTCGCACCAATTTGAGGACCCAAAACAAACTTAAAAAAGTAACTTTAGAAAGTCAGGACAATCATAAAAGTCCTGCTGATACATTATTACGGGATATGGCGAAAAAAAAACGAAACAATACATTTTAACTTTACAGTTACCTTTGTACTGTAGATAAAGGGAGAAAGTTGCACAACGGTCAGCTTTCTAAAATTCGATATTGTTTGTCTATTGTTCAGTATAAAATTGTTTCTGGTTGAAAGAAAGTTTGCTGTTTGAGAAACTGCTTCGGAGTTCGAGTGGGTAGAGTCCAGACTTTGAGCCAAAATATGGACATGGGTCTATTCACTTGGACAGGCTTGAACTTAGTTGTCGGTGGTCATCACATCTCTGCATCAAAGGCTGAATTTGATACTAAAGTTCCTATATTGACCACAAAAACAAATAGATACACGTTATATCAACTGCGAATATAGACGATATGGTTTTCGATGTCGAATATAAATCTGTCTTAATCAGATATTACATTAACAAATCTAAATCCAGAACCACCAAAATAAGAGAAACAATAAATCCTATAAACTGTTATAAATACGGTGCACGGCATATACTTAAGTTTATACTTTTAAGTAGTTATAAGTGCGGGTTCAGTGTCGTGCCGGGGCGCGGTTACAGTCGCTTGTTAGCGAACAATGCTATATGCACGTTTGCGCATATCTAGATATGCATTGAGACCTGTACGGATGAAGAAAAAGCCTCCAGTTGCAAACATTTGCATTGCATTGGCTGCGATGGAAAGAATTGTAAGGAAAATGTCGAGCTAGATAGTTTCTTTCAGTTTCTTATGGGACTTGTTAGTTATTGCGAGAACTGCGGATTGTGGGATAATGATGTGTCCCAGATTTAGCAGTGCTTCCTTTTTGTTTATTTCAATCGATAAAGTAAAGAAATGATCATAATTTTCTTTTGCGTAAAATGCAGCAAACCGAATGGACATGGTGACAAAAATACTGATACGGTCCAAATAAACTACACTTGTCGTGCTTTTCAAGTGGGCAGTAAATAACACCAAACAATAATAAAGAAGCCGCACAGTGTGACTAATGTACAAGTAAATACGTGTTAATAGACCATAAACAATAATATTCGACTAATGTAGACGTTTACGGTTGTCTTCCAACACGACAATAACACATCAACTGTATCAAGCCTCATTGAACTAAACACGACTCATGAATTGACGATTCAGATTAAGAAATCAATTGAATCGAATCGTATCGAATAAAAAATCGAATAGATTCACAATTTTAAACATCATCGTTCGAGAGAATGTGATTTTTATTCATCGATGGTAATTTTATCGTCATTTTTAAACACATAAATGTATGTTCCTCACATTTGTGCATTTGCATGTGAGTTATAAACACATGGAGTTTATAAGTCTCCACCCGATGCTCGAGTGTAGTGCCGTACACAGAATTTCCACCTAATAAAAGGCCATGTTACGTGTAGGGAACGTAAGACACGCAATTACGAAGTACCCAGTTTAATAAGGCCTTCTTCTCCCTTCGTGCAAATGACGATAGGAACAAAGACAGGGGAAATATGTGAAGGGCGGCGGATCACGCTTGATTGGTGGGGCTCCACGACGAAGTTTCACGTTGAACGTTAATTAGTGCGTTCCTCACGTTCTCAAGCGTGTATGGATGTATGTTCGCGAGATTATGTCTCGGTAGGATTAAAAAAGGTGCGGCAAAACATATTAAATCCTACTTCAAATCACAAACTGTTGAGTATTTTATGCTCTTTAGAAGATAAAGTTGTTATAAATTCATGCAATCTCGCACTGAATGCGTCGTTAATACAAGAAGCAATTTGATGTGCAGATTAATGCGCGGAACAATTTATAGACAATTACGGTAACCAACGCCGCCCCGGGATCAATTAACACAAAGGCGCTATTGCAAATTAGACTAACTGGACACCTATCTAGACACCTACCGGTATTAGATATTCATGATTGCGCTCCAACTACCACTACGATTTATAGCATAGATCTGGAGATAGTGATTTTCATCGATGCAGTAATCTATTTTAATTAATAATTAATACTAACAAATGATTTGTGTCAATTAATTAACAAACAATTCCATTTTATCTATGAGTAATAGAACACACCTTGAGGCATGATATTTTCTGTTAAACGACAATTTTGAATGGTAGAATGCCTTGCACAAATATCTATGATTGAGATTTTAACAGGTCTCGATTCGTTAGTGAATATTTTCTGAAATTCTGCCCTAAAATACATGTTGTAATTGGTTAATATATTTAGAGGCGAGCCCGAAGAAGTGGGCAATCTATCTGAGTCCATCCCAGGACGCTGGAGGCTCGTAAATACGCCAGTCAGAGTCACCACTGCGCTCCCAAGGGCTTCCAAACAGTTTTATACGGTCAGCTTACTGTTATTGAATGTTTTTATTGGAAATGTTTAGATGCAATCTTTTTATCAGATAGAATAAGCAACAGCGTCCACCTGTACTTACACTGATAGCATCATACTATGAGAAGCTGGTTTCTGTAAGGGTTGTGGAGGTCAAATGCATTCGCTTCACGGAAAACCAGGAGCCTGCTTTAAAAATGGAAGGAGGGACTGGTCTTGTATTTAATAATGTTCTCACAACCAGTTCTTTTGAGAAAGACGGACGGGCGAACAATGTTAATTTGTCCAGAGAATATTACTCAGAAAAAGTTGCTATTCATTTACAACATTACTCTGTCTTCGCGATTTCAACCGAGCCTAATAAAACGAACAAAACCTTGGTGAACCGAATAATTTCATTACGATCCATGAGACTTGATGGGACGGTTTTGACTTCAGTGATAAAGGCAATTGAACAGGTAAATTGGCAACCACAAGATGTCATTAGAATTGAAGTGGACGCTACAGTCCGTCTAGTTGAAATAATGCGATTGCCCTTATCTACTAGGCATTCTGGAACTAAGAATTTGTGGAGTGGAAACACACGAAGAAACTAATTTCGTAGTTAGAATTGACACACATTAATTAACGAAGTAACAGACGGTTACAATAGTGACAATTTCAAGAGAACAGAAATTATGGCACTAAATATTAGCTTGGTTGGTCGCACGTCGGCGATCATTCCTAGCGAGCCCTCGCACAAGCTTTATGGGGCTCGTGGCTATCTATCCCATTGTTAAGTCCACCAACAGGTGATTTTAATTGAGTCCCCTATAATAAGAGAACGATTACTGACTTTCAATGAACGATGAATTAAGCTCTTATTTTTTTTTATTAATTCTGAATAAATATGTCTCGTATACTACTCAAGTATTTTACGTCAAGATAATATTGAAGAACTTAATAAATTAAAATGTTTATTTATAACAGCCTTATCAAATGTCGACGGCAGTTTTAATTAACGATTTTTCCACAGTATCTAATCAAATAATTTAAAATTCGATTGATCCACCTGCGACTAATTCGAGTTTTTCTCAACTAAATTTCGTGCAAAACATTAAAATTCAAGTGGAGAATTAATAAAGAGATAAATAAATTTAAGAGCAGCGGGAATGTGGGTCTGCCGTTACGGGCCCGGTTCGCTTTATGTGCATATCGAAGATGGATGGCGCAGTGTGCGCAGCGGCAAGGCGCGGGCGGGCGGCGAGGGGGGGGAGCGCGGGCGGGGGGCGCCGCCCCCACCACGCAGTAATGGCCGCGACCACTCCAGCCCCGTCAGACGACAAAAATGCCATAATAATGGCCCCTGAATAGTTTTTGCTGCACCGCTCTAAATACCCACTGAGTCCCTAGTACGTGACGACACGCCGGTCATCTCTCTTTTATTGAGAAATTCGTCAGTTTTATACCCGTATGGAAAAAACTACATGTCGAAGGGCCGGAATCCGGTTGTGTCATTTCAAACACTTGATAAGTATCGTTCGAAAACTTTTTACGTGCAGAATTTCAGCGGAGCTTCTCTCGTTTAGTATTCGACGAATGCGAGGTTTTTATCAGCTTTAAGGATGGCACGGTCACCTTCAGGACGCTTTAATTGTGAACCAATAAGAAACTTATTTCTTGTATAGACTCGAGATGCTCCACTCCACTGACAATGCCTTATTAATGGCTATTCGCATTGGAAATATAAAAAATGCTATCCGAAGTTCTAAAGTGGCCGGAGACTGGACTGAATAAAGTCCTTCGCTAATTTCTATATACGGTATTGATGTTGCGAATCTTCCAAAGATAAATACCGACGAGTGTAAATTAAATATACGCCGAGTTTGAAACATTAATAAAACAATCGGATTCAATATTGAATAAAAAAAGTATCGAATGCAGCTTTGATGAGAGACAATATTTATGGAGCTGCAGGAATTCAGAGCAGCCTGCTCGAATGTAATAGGTATGCGTTTATGAACTAATAAGGCATTGCTGAACGAAAATCGAAACCGTGCAAAACGTCTCACAGTCATCAAACAGCTAATTAAAAACAACGATCTGCTAATAATTGACGGTGTTATTATCGAGGCGGCATTATTGAACGTCACAAAAGGTGGACCAATTAAGAGTTTCCCCGAATGTCCAAGCGAAAAGTTCAGAATGATAGCACCGTCAATTATGGCTGGCCGCCTCGCTGCCCGCTCAGCCAATTACCAACCAGCCCACCGATTGATAAAAAAGAGTTTCGAAAAATTCGCCCAAACAAATTTGGGTTATCTGTGAAGGGGAACCGCAGGCACTACGTGAGCTTACTTTCCCAAAGACCAATTTCGACCACCAAAACTTAACTGTCGATAATGTTAATAATTATAAACCAGAGAAAATTGTAAGTTGATAAGTCTCTCGGAAGCACTGACGAATTTGGAGACATAAAAAACTGTAACGACGAGGCAGAAATTCAACTTTTCACGAATACGATTTTATTTACGAGCCGAGGACGAGAGGAACCTCGAAAAAACTAGTTCGCGCTTCATGTATGAACCATGACGCGGTCGCAAGAACAATCACCGAGAATAATTCATATTCCGAGCGCGCTGCAAACATCCAGGACCGATTTACGGGCCGCCTCTGCGCTTCTGTCGCGACCGGTATCTTAGTTACTTTCGAAAATAATTGGATTTCGATTGTGCGAGAAAAAGGCATTCGCGGGGTACCCGTCATTACTGGTTACCTTTTACAGACTGTATAAATCGTAATTGGGGATGTGTAGCGAGCGCTATCGCGGCATCGGTCGTGTCTAACGCTTGGGTACGCGGCCTTAAGGAGCCCCTTACCTATTTAGTTCCCATATCGGCGGCTATTGGAAGGGGCGCCCAGCCAGGCGACACCTGTATGCGTTATTTTGTCGCATAAATTGTCGTCAATTCAGTCGGTACGCGGTCGCGTCCCCTGGTTTATTGAACTCCGTATCCAGATAAGGCGCAACTTCCACGTAGTAGCGGTGAAAATATCCCATAATCTCGTAATTTTTCCCGCTCGTTTGCATTTCCTGCAGGAGTTCGTGAGCGAGTCATGCGCTTCTCATAATTAATTCAATTCAAATCACATCGCCCACGAGTCTTCCAATTTATCTGGTGCACCTTATACGGAGCACGATTGTACTCACTGAGATTTCTCACACTATACATATACTCTGTATTCCATATTACCTTTGCCCCCTATTTAAGTATAAGTAATATATACGCATATCTTACGAATCGTACGTAACTAGATAGCGGCAGTGTATTAGCACACAATAAACTTATCTAAGAAGAATCTGCCGTGTTTGTAGCCGCTCTCCTAAAACGTCTATTTTCCGCACAGGCAATGGAAATGTCGTCGGGCCTGGATAAACGGGTGTGCGGGCGCAGGCGGCGCGGGGTGCGGGGTGGCGCGGGGCGCAGGGGTGGCGGGGCGGGAGCGTGTTCTAATGAGGCGCGCCCAGTGTGCGCGGGCGCTGCACTCACGCACGCCAGCGATTTATGTACTTAGGTATGAATTTAAATGAATACCTACGCCCATTTCAATTACGCAATATAGTAGCTAAGTATGAATTACTGTAAAAAAATAAAGCTTGTTTTTTAACTCCGCCGCAAGCAAAATCACATTTAAATAAACACGGCCGCCCGACATAAATCAAGATTAGTGAGGATTTCCAAACAGCAGTGATACATGACCGCCAGAAATAGTTGCTTAATGACATCTCTGCCATTTATACTTAAGTGATTTCAGTACCTACCTAGTTAGTAACGGGTGCCGGTCGAGGCGCGTGAGTAATTCAAGTATATATTCACATAAACATTAATTCACTTTTTTCTCGATCCCGAACCCCGAAGAGGTGCTTTAGCTTAATAAATATTAGCAAATAGGCACTTCGTATGTACTACCGTAACGCACTGGCTTTTAAACGAATTGCTTCGCATAACAATAAAAACGCCTATAGGCCCTTTCACACATTCTAATGTGCCCAATGCTCCTTCATTTGTCGGGGGCCAGCACGCAGAGGAAATATTTTCCCAAATCCATACAGCCTTAAGGATCTCATAAAGCAGTCGTTTTCCCCACGCGAAAGTATGGAAGTGAGATTTATGGGGGGGACTTCGGTCTCGAGCCCGGGGCTTTGCGATGATGAATTGACACTTTTTCAGTGGTGCCTACAAATTTCAACTCCAACAATATACGCACCCGGAATGAACAATGAGAGGTAAGAGTTGCCGCCGTTATGGCTTGGGAAACTTTTAATGTCTCCAATGAGGTAAAGCTTCCATAAATATTCCCATTCGTGAGATTACGGGAACTTGAGTAACGCCACCGACTGAGAGTGCTGTTAATTAGCTTGAAAAAAGATTTGTAATAATTTTCAGACGCTCATTAGAGCAGCATATTTGAAATGATGTCGTGCCACAAGGGACTGTCTATTTATATTTTAATTTCCCCCTCATTATACAGTTTGAAGAGCCATGCTCACGTGTACCTGGGGCCGGCAAAAAGTATAAACACATTATAAACATGAACGGCCCACCGCCATGGCTTCGCGTCACGGAATCTTCGCTTGCATTTTTGCATAACAAACCCAGCTATGATTTGTTGACTGCGTTTTATCACATCGACTTAACTTTGAAACACTTTGTTAAAAAAGTAATTATTTAACCGTGCAAGACTGTAACTTTCTTTACAGTAAAAGAATTTGAGTTTACTTCAGTAAATGTAAAATCTACATGACTTTGTGGTCACGTGAATGAAATAAAAACTAGCGAATGTAAAACACTATAGAATGATGACTTCATTCAACCAACGAAGCTTTAGGCAGTCGTCTAAATTATAATAATAAGCGGGCGTGAGCTCAGTCGATGGCTCGTCTTAATAAAGCCATTATAAATATCTGATTCCTCGGTGTACGTCCAGTCGTTCGACGCCAAATGCCAAAGGGTTACCGGTCGTATATTTTACGAGACAAGGATAATTTAAATGAGACGTTCATATCGTCTTACTTATCGACACCCATACGTATTTTGACATGCAATATTATACTACCTGTAGAGTCCAAGTCGAAGAGATATTTAACTTTCTATTCAAATATATACCTTTAATATATCGATTTTAAACTTGCTTTAGTTTCGGGCATGGAACCGTCGTGATACATTCATAGACCGAGCGTGCAGTCGTGTGCTACTCCTATTATGGTTACGAAGTCTTTTAGTTAATGTATTTTAGAAAAGAATGCCTAAATTTTTTGCACCCTTTTTGTTCCGTTTCAATTAAACCATTTTTACCTTAACGACGAGTGACACGCGATAATAAGTATGATAGATCTTTACAAGACAGTTACTACACGACACGATTTGAATATTTTTGAATTAATGTTTGCATATTTTGAGGTCGCCAACTTTCCAATAAAAAATAAACTAGAGGTATGTATATTCGATGCGGTAACCGGTGATTTAAGTGGCCGGCTAGCTAACAATAGTGGTCTCGGTCGTATGAATAAAACGTATACAAATTTAATCAAAGAGAAATCTATTAGTAAAATGAGAAGTACGGAAGGGAGCGCACCTATACATATTCAACGAGGCACTGCATCACGAACGGGCCAATTTATGCGGCAACTCCTGAGAGTATCTTACTTTTACCTCGGCCATATGTAAAACTGGAGTGTTTCTTTGCGCGATCAGATCGTCACCTGGTGAACTCGGGAATATTTATTATTTCTTTACAACACCTTTCATTTCTTTTATTTTAATCAGCTTAAAGCCTACCTCTCCTTTTTACGTGTACAGTAAAAAAACAGAAATTGAAAATGCACCTAGCGTGTCACATTGTTATCAATTTCATTAAAAACGAGCTATAATTTTATACGTTGAATTAAATCCAGGTGGACGCTTACATTAAGCTTTATAGTATGTAAAAAGCAGGTACTGGCAGACTACCGACTGCCTAGTTGGGTCTCTGCACAAGTTTCCTTTAAAGTATTAATCAAGAGCCATGTCGCGTTTACCTTTCCTTTTTTATTTTGCAAGTGCATCTGCCCTCTTTATATAGCAATATGTTTTGTAATATAACCTTTATAATAATATATTTACTAGCGGTTTCTATTAATGCTATCATCGAGTTCATTCCATTCATCACAAGGAGTAATTATCAACATTCTTGGCTTTTACTAATGCGTTTGACTTAATATACCCTGGGTTATTTATACGTCTTCATGTAATTATGTTTCTATATTTAGTTTAATTAAAAACCAAATTACCATTTTATTTTTGTGTAACCAAAGCTGAACAACGTTACATAAATATGAAGAGATCTTTACTATTGATAAATAATAAAAGTGTGTCACAAGGGTGCGACCTAGGCCCCAAAATATCAAAACATGCATTTAAGAAACTACCGTTACATTTCATTACGTCAGTGTAGTAAGGCACATAACAGATGGTATCGCTTACAAAACGACTTTATCTAGTCACGTTGTTATGTACAGTTAGTTCTGGAAACACGAGTCGGCTAGGGGTTCCAATTTTGTTGTTATTTTGCTCCCATACGCTTACCGGTTTTGACTTTAGTACTTAGTCTGAACCTTGTGTTTTAATTTTCAGTTACGACGGAATTTTGTAGGTACAAAAAGTACTTTTTGTACTACTTCAGTTATGATCGAAGCTTAGCCATTTTTAATTTTTTATTGGAATGGTTATTTTTGAAAAAGACGGAATGGAAAAGTATAGTTGCGTGTAGCGCCAGACAGGCGCTAAAGTAGAGGGATCGATGTCCCAATTGGGATCCAACTTGGACGGGGTGACGACGGAAAAACTGTCTCGGCTTTAGAATTTATTCCATACATCTTGTTTTAAAGACTGTTACAAACTAGTAATGGAACTTTCCAGATTTATTGGCGGTATAAATAGCAAGAAATGGCTGGCGACAAATTTTTAAAATTTGATTGCGGAAACATTAATTTTGTTCGCGAGCATATGTAATAAACTCATAAGTTTATTGTGTTTACACATGTTTTATATTGTCTCGTGATGAAAAATCCGTGTAATTTTCACATTATTTTAGACAGCCTACATATTAGACAGTTGGTTATATTTATACAAAAGAATCAACAAAGAATAAATTTGAAAATTAATCGTTCGTTTGAATAAGTTATTCTACTATCTATCTAGTATATAACAGAAATAGTATCTCGATAAATGTTGGTAATATAATAGTGGCCTTAGACGTATTTGAATATCTTGGCGCGCATCGGTCGCTGGCCATTGTTGTCGCTACCCAGTATGGACTTAATTAAGCAGGGGTAGAATAGGTGGAAAGATCTACGGGAATTTAGAGGATGGTCACTGGTGGTAGAGCCAACCAAATAAGTGCTTATAATGGTCGGGTTATTGAAGTTACCGAGCTGTTGATTGCCAACTTAGAAGATGGAGTATCTTGTTCGAATAATGATAAAGAAATATCAAGATAAAATTGCAAGGACTTTGTAGTTTTACATAAAGAATTCATCTGTTATTTTCGACGTATATAGACTCTCAATATTCAACTGGGGGAGCTTCACTATATTCAAAGCGAGTCTGTCCGTCCACAATTCTACATTGATCCTTACGTCTGCGTTCAAAGCAATAATATTAATGTTTGCCATCTCAACGTTTATTCGCTTTCAAATTCGGCTGCTGGGAAATCAAGATGGTAAACTTGCAGTACTTGTAGTGGTCGCCGTCCAGACCTCGGGGAATAACAAACAATATTTCGAACGTTAGTTTGAGTTGCCGACTTGCTGTGTAGTCGAGCTCTTTGTTAATTAGAGCCAGTAAATACAGACACAAGTCTTGTAGTCAGTAAGAATGTTGAAATACTTCAATTTGAAATTAATTTTTTTGTAGTATATCATATCTAGATGACGTCTTAATTTCCTCTATCAACACTAAAGGTAATTCAGAAACAAAAAAAAACTACTTCTTATTTGTATTCAATTCAAATAAATCGATAAGTCCGGCCTCACTTTAACTTCCAAAGTAAATAAATAATTAAACAGAACAAATGAAGCAGAAAGGAAGCCGCGGTTCCCTTAATGCAATCAATTAAGTAGGTACATATATAATTGTGTTAGCGAGTCAATGGCAAGCGTAACTCGTAATTAAAATAGTTTATTCTAATCCAGTATTCAACTAAGGCGAGTTTTTCCACGACTGTACAGCGAATATGGTGTGGGATTTGGTAGAAGCGATGAGCGGTTGAAGACAGATGACAGCTGTCACGGAAAATATCAACAAAGTTGTACTCCAGAGAGACTTAAATCCAACTTAGTAAAAATGAGTATACTATACTTAATGAATGATAGTTCAGGTGGAATTAGCAACCATAAAGAAAACAACGTAAATAAACGAGGAAAACGGACAATTAATCAGAAGTTGATAAAATTATGAAGCTTTCAAGACCTCATCGCATAAACTATACTGTGGAGTGTGTTTTACGAATACGTGGCATAGTGCGAGTTTGTTTTACGTTTACTTTGTTGCACTTTGATTGGCTAGCTGCAAACACAGCAAACTTTTCAAAACTACACGCACTCAACACACTGACTTGAACATCGAAAAAGCGTGCGTGCTCACGCAGGATAACGTTCCCCGCTCCGCTTATAAGCTCAGCCCAATCAGGGAGAGGCCGCGGAGTTTACTGCAGGGATATAAATTAAATGCTTACGTTTCGCTTGCCCCGCTTCGCTAGTTTAATTAAGCGTCTCCTCCTTTGTGTCTGCATGTGCGTACACATTCAACATGTTCTCTGTTGTTCTTAGAGACCACTGGAGACGCATTGTCCCATTCTATCGACCTCGAGTCGGTTTGAATTTAAATTCCAACCGTTGCTTTTGGTAGGGAGAGATAGCGTTCCTTAAAGGGTTCGCTTGATGAATCTTTTTTGTTTTGTTTGGCAATCGTTGCTATGGGCTGTGGCCTGTCTTAAAATTCTACGGGAGCTAGCAAAACTATTGTTTTTTATTTAACTAACTATATCTAGCGTTAAATATTTTTTTCTGCATCGCGAAGGCTTTAAATGGAATATACATAAATCAGGCTTGTAGACATTTACTAATTACCCCAAGCATATTTATAAGGAGTTCTTATAATTTATGTAAGCATGTAAGTTACGACACAAAACCCCTATACATAATGAACCCTTATTTACAAGCCAGTATAAGCTGTCCACGTAATTGCGTAACGTAAATTGCCTAAAACAGAATGTGTCAAAAAAGCAACGTTAATTTGTTCTGACAAACTGTGCACAACATGACTGTGAGATTAAATTTTCAAACATGACGCCCTCAATTAATTTTTCCCGAGGAAAAATTTTCATCATGTCCGTCCGAAGTAACTTGTTGTTTAATCTGGGAGAACATCGGTTATGGGGATAATGTTTGAACATATATACCTGTATGAAAGCTCTACAGCGGTCCATTTTTTCCCAGCAACACAGTTTCCAATCACATTCTCAACTTCATCTTCAACAAACTCAAAACACGCACGTTCTACAACGAAGTTATTCGAATACTACAAAAACTTTAAGCCGTTCATAGCTCCGTTCTTTAGCAGGTACAAAAGGATTTTTTACCTTAACAATGGCGACTTTCTCTCGAACAATAACTCAAAAAACTATACTTTTTGTTCCCCTATGCAACAAAACCAACTTTCTCTTTGCATTTGTGCAACAAACAGTTACTTTACAAATAGAAAAAGACACACTTTAAAAAAATATTTTTACAGTCAGTATTAGTCGCGCCTTCGATCGAGCTATCCGATCCTCGGCACAATCGTGATGATACTGAAAAACGGTATTCTTTTATCCAGAAATCTCTTAACGAGGTTAGTTTAGGCAAACTTTTGTGATGTGATTTTTTGTTCCGTTTTATTCGGGTCCATATGAGTACGTTATATTGTCGTTTCAAAGCTGTGACTCCCGAACCAAAGGGTTGAACTGTTCGCGCCAGTTTTGGATGCGCAGGAGTGAGCGTGATGCAACGATTCCGTTAATGGCCGCTTGGTTAGAACGGAGAACACGTTTGGAGAATAATTTGAATACCAAAATGCAGATGGCTTCTTTTATCCAAGGGGCTTCGGACCCGCCGAACTACAAGTTAATTAAGGTTTGCCCATCAATTAAATATTGGTTTTGATTGTTTTCATTTTGCAGATTAAGTTGTGCTCTTGATTTATACATTAATTGTGTTTCTTAATTAAGAGATTCACTGCGGGTTTGTGAACAGGTTGAATCAGGCTATTTTGCAATGCTAAAAACGTCTCAGATAAAGTATACGTAGATACGTATGTAAATAAGTTGATAGATTCGAATTTCTAATTTGGAGGGTATCGAATCGACAAACGTGAGCGTCGCGAATCGAATCCAAGGTCATCGCTTATAAATTTTGGTCAGTAAGTTATAAAACGCGCCAATAAATCGTCGCAGTCAAATCCCGCACGTTCGTATCTGGGACGATGCATTCGTTCAACGAACGGATTCACTGAGCGAAACACCAAAATTTATTGGGTTAGTAGTTGCCGTAGGTCGATAAAACTACAAACCGACAACAGAACGGCGTATCTCGATAAATCGGAAAGAAAAAAATACGACCTACGAGAGAAAGAAACAGAGTAAAGTTTTGCGTGATGCCACTCGAAGGTTGTATGACTGAAAAGAGCAATGCGCAGTGCAATTTTGTGATATCTTTTTCACTCTTTCAATGGCGGAGCTGGTAGGCGACATACGGACGTTATAGTGTTGAATTAGCATATTTATTGCTAGTTACACGACGAAATAAATTTATCTTAGGCCATTGGGCCTGAGCCATATTTGCTTTTTTCTTTGCTTCACATATTCTAGTTTCCGCTCGGATGTACTGGGTGTGGCTGGAAGAGTCTATTGTGAAGCTTTATTATGTCTGCGATGTTTATAATCTTAGCCGAATAACAGTTTTTACTGCCAAGATATTCGTCATAGAAAATGTCTCGCTTCTAAGGAGGTGTGAGTCCCTAAGGTGTGAAGCTACGCATCGGCTCCCTTACTTCGGATCGCCCTAGGCGTTGTTGGGTTCGAATATAATAGGGGATGAGTTTATTATCATTCATCACAATTTCTAATCTCATGCTCCATCTGTAGATTTTGGTTTAAATTCTGAATAAGATCGGATTTGATTTCAAAACTAAGGCCACATACTTTGTTAGTAGTATTAACTGTAATAAGGAATCGGTTCGGTGACGTATGAATCTCCGAGTGTGATTCATAAGGTAAAATTTAATAATATAATAATATTTTAGATCTATTAGATACGCAGTCTTTGGAAAAATCTGTTTTTTCAAAGCAGCTTTAAAAAGAATAATAATATTTACATTAATGTCCGTTTTTGCAACGGCCTTTAGTCCGCTGTTGGGTTTTCGACGTTAGGTTCTGCACCGAAGGTTTAAAATCCAACTGTGGCATTTTTATTTAGGCATACATTTGGTGGCCGCCAAGTATTAATAAACTAGTAACAGACCCAAAAAAAAAACATGGATCTAATTTATTTATCTAGTATAAAATATATAATTATATTATGAAATCTAAAAATAAAAATAATTAAATGGACATTCACTGTACTTACCTATAGTGAAGTGGTCCTAAAATTTTATCATAGTAATAAAATGTAGACTTTCCTATATATTTTTTTTTACCTACTATTTTATGGCCTACTTCTAATATGTATCAAGAGATATTACTGAAATTTTATTTTTTCATCATAAAGTATACCCATGGATCTGCTCAGGAAGCAGGAAAATTTCGCGTAGATTAATTTCCCACCAAGCGTGTTTATGTTTCCTTCTGTACCTATCCATACTTACCTACCTACCTATAGGTACCCATAGGGAAGTTTCCTCATTGCTTTCGAAGTGAATCCTTACCTGCAACAATAAAAAGCGAAAATTAAAAATTTATATTTTAATTCATGTAGGCGAACTGGACAATTCATCATTATAAATAGGTAGCGAGGGCTCTACCTGCCCTCGGCACATAGCCGGCACATACGCACACTCTGTAAACGCCCTGACAAAACCGGTCCGACACGCCGCCAGCATACAAATGTACTCTCGTTCCGACACATTCTCCGTCTTTCATCGGCGCCAAAACATCACATAAATCTAACTCGCTCGCTCACTCGAACCAACTTCAGAGCAATGCGCGCGCCGACCAATCAGCGCCCGACAAACCATCGCCATATTGAATCCACCGATCGCAATGCCCTCTGCCTGAACTAATGCGAAACGTACCTTGTGTTTTCCTCGCTGTTTTTGTGTGTTTTTCTTGGTTTTAAATGTTTTTCTTGGTTGATTTTTAGTATTATCAGTGAATTATTGCGTGTTATGGTTTTGTTGGCTACCGTTTATACGTTTGAATGATGATTTTGTGTGAAAACAACGTAGGAATGTCAAAAGGACGCCACGACGTATACCTAAAGCTAAGTTCAGTTCATGTGAGGGTTTGTTTTTCAACATATTTCGATTAATTGTCATCAAAATTAGCTAGATTTAGTAGACTATCTAATAAAACTAGCTAGTTTATTTGTATTATAGAAACAATTTGAGTATTTATCAGAAATTCTATCCAATTAGAAACTAGTGAGATGCCTTCATACCTAACCTAACTTTTCATGTTTTTGAATCAATACGAACAATTAAGCACTAAAGTAAACTAAAACTATAATTAATCTATAGCAAATAAGTTAAACAATATATTTAAAGAATATCCGCAATAAATTAATACTAAATAACAGGAATTTTTCATCTAAAAAGCTTTGCTTTGTTTACCTAAGCTTTTCACAAAATACATGATAATCTAAACAAATAAATGAATTGTCGCGATTTAAATCTAAACAAGACACGATTAAATACCAGTTTATATTTATAATAAAGACAAATCTTATGAAAATATCAAGATTTAGGAACAAAATGTATTTTCTTTCCTAACCTCAAAGTTTGCCGTGTAATGATAAATAACTTGCGAATAAAACAGAAGATTTACTTAAAATTTAATAACATAACTCTCATGGGGTTTATCTTGATTTTTTTAATTTGTTTAACACAGAAATAGTGAATTTATGGTAATATATAAAGTGGAGCACCGACGGTCGGGACAAACTGTAAAGCGCCGACGGCGCATGCGTAAAGTTCTGTAGGCTTCTTGGTAGAAGACAGAAATGTACCTACTAATAAAAATATATTTGTACTGAATAGGTAGTAGGTATTTTTATCAAGTAGGTATCTATCCTAGAAATTAGTTTTGACATAATTAGTGATGAATATTTTTATAGAAACATGTCTAAAGAGATTTTCAGAAGTTCAGTAGGTATTAATTTTGAGTAGGTACTTTATACATTTAGTAGATATTTTAAAGTAGATTTAGACTTAGTTTTAACTAATAGGTGTTTAGTTTAACTACTTTGTAGGCAAGTTTATTTTTGTTGTCATTTGAAAATGTTGTAGGGTCATTCTCTTAACTTTAAAATATAAATATAAGTATAGTCTCAAATGCGTTTAAAATGAAAATGAACACTGAATTTCAAACACCTAACAATAAAAAACAGAAGCAATACATTTTAGTTCATTTGACTAAACTTTCAGTATATTTCTTCAGCTCACTGAAGACAAAGAAATAGATAAACTGGAAGTTGCAGTGCGATATTGTGAAAGTTGAGCGTACTCTGAATCCTAAATAGGTACACTGACGGATAGTCCTGCGTAGAAAAACTTGAACTGCAGGCTATGTTTTTACTTTTGTGCCTTTTCTAGTTAAGTTTATCTAATTGCATTTTGCTTTTGTACTGTACATATTAATAAGCAAATAAATATGCAGAAATAATACTTATAAGTACAGGCTTTTATGTGCCATTATCACAGACTTTAAAAGACAAATCTTTAGTTCCATAAACCGCCATTTCAGCGCCGTATTCAGAGATATGCAGTGCCTTTTCAGATTATGGACGGCGCGAATAATAAGAGGGCCATAAAAATGAAATGTCGCTCGCAATACATTAAATATATACAACGACTATTTACCTAGCTACAGTGCAACGCTTGCATTACACAGATAAAATACGGTGCCAAGTCTTCCCTGGGCAAAAGAAGCGAAACGAAAGGAGAGATTTACTGTGAAAATTTTGGAAGTCAGCCGGGACTGTTATGTGGCTTTCATTAATCACTCGATGGAAAAATACCCCCGACTTCCGACTAACTTCCGCGCTGGACGTCACTTATTTAGCTACGCTCCCGAACTTTCTCTGCAGCTTCATTGAGCATGTTCCTTTATTGGGATGCTTGATGAGCCTTGTAAAAAGAGAAAAAACTCGTGCACAAGTGATCCAAATTAGCTTTACGCATGTTCCTTCTAATTTAAACGAACGACCAGACCTAAGCCTACTTAAACAAATTTACAACGATCGTTTCTTCTAAAAGTGACCCAAATTACCATGAAAAAAGTTTAACAGCCCTTTATTTCAGAACAAACAGAGGCTGTTGGTGGGAATCCCATGTAATCCGGCCCACTTATCACGCGTGCAAAATGCAAATTCAACCGGGCCCCGGCGTACGCAGAATTAACGAAACCGGACCGGGATACGTACGTCACCCAAATTGTCAAAGTTTGCAAGTAACATTAACGGGGGATAAACAAGGTAATATGAGAGACTCAGGCCAAATCCAGAGACGTTCATTAAACCATATTTATTTTTAGCACATTAAAAATTTAGACAAATAAACAACAGAAAACGGACGGTTTTTGAACAGAGTCCTCTTAAAATTGAAATGAAGAACGGCCAAGAATTGAATTTATGAATCCAAATTGAAACAATAAACAATGCTGTCTAATTAAATGCAGCAGAGGCGTTCTATAATTCATTCTAAATCGAAAAAATGAACAAAGGAGTAGCGTGTGTAAACGCTATAGCACTTGTGCGCTTTTCAATACCTCTTCACAATATTGATTAGTTTCTGAGAAAAACTTGGCACGCCTGTACGATAAAACGCATGGAGGTAAACATATGAGCGGGGTATTACGGGACAATTATGAGAATAACCCTTCGTATCGAGCCACGACATTTGTCACGAAAACATCGCTCGTTTAGTGCATTGTTTCAAACAAAATTGTATGCAAATTAAACACAAATATTTTAATTAATTCAAACGACGATTAATTACATTAATTTTAGTTGACTTTTGTTTATTCACAGCATGGTCGTATGGCATTTGAGTTTTTCAACGTTATGGAGATTTTCGTTTATTTGATATATACGTTTATGTAAATCGTTGGGTTATCACAGGTCCAATTATAACATAATAATGTTGGAACCTTTGATATTTTGGCTGTAACATTAATATCTGGGGGCGGGAGTCGGCTAATCTTCGGCCATTTTAACCGAGCTATGGTCTGCCGAATCCCGAAGCTTAGCGCCCTGTTTGTTGGCTCTAATACGCTTTTAACACCTGCGTTTACCGAGTTATGTAATGTTTGTATGAGATAATGTAGCTTTTGTATGGAGTGGTGAGTGAAATGTGGCCACTAGGCCGGGTTAAGTGGGCGTAGCTGCCACGTACCACCCATCAGTGCTGACTAACTGATGAGTATTGACGCATCGAAACGTTTTTTACGGCAATATATTTTTGTAAGTACATATAGAACTAGTTTTATGAATACTTTTTTGAAGGAAACATGTTTTTGAGTTGTTTTTCAATAGGTGATTTTGTTTAGGTGTAGTAGGTGTTTAATGAGTATTGGTAGTTTTTAATTTATCAGTATAGAGAGCCTAGTTCAGTTCTAGAAACATTTTGCTTCATGCTTTTCGGTCCATTTTTCGGTTGAAAATTATCCAATGTCAGAGGGCATGACGTTGACCTGTAACGGTTGACGTTGATGTCTAACGAATGACATTAAAATAAGCAATTTGACAGGTGCCTAGACTTTATGACTCAGTGCTGCCACTTGCTGAACGTCTTTTTAGAAAACTAATTAATTTAACCTATAATTAATTGGCAATTCATAATCAAGACAGATCTGTATTAATTATAACAATACTATTTTAGTTCTGACGCAGAGAACACAAATCATAGATATATAGTGTACCCTAGCTCCGCACAGCTGTTTATAAATACATACGGCACATGCTCTCGATATGTCCCATGCTCTCGTTGAGTAATTAATGACTAATTAGATAATTGCATATCTGTTTCTGCTTTTAATTATACATCTAGATATCTAGCTTGCTTCGTAGGTACCTATCTTATCTTCTACCGCAAATGTCTTGATAAGATCTCGAGTAATTTATTGACTAAGAAATTATTTAGCTGCATACAGCATATCAACTGGATACATATTTATGACTATGATAATTTATGGTAGTTACTTTGATATATCAATAGACTGAGTTTTGGTAAATAGGTTATAGTATTTTCTTTCATAATTAGTAGAAATATGAAGCGTAGGGATGATGTATGAGTGCCGGGATTATAATAATCTATTCTAATTAGAATGGAGGGGTCGAAAGGTTCTGGAGTGGTGACCGCGTACCGGAAGGTGCAGTGTGGTAGGCCTCCCACAAAGTGGACCGATGGATTCTTATATTCTCGGAATCGGGTCGTTGTGGCGACACTTAGGGGTAGTCTATCTCCAACAGTGGACGTTTTACGGCTGAAATAATGTTGATGATGATGAATCTATTAACCGGTTATGTCCCGCTGTTTGGCAAAGGTTACTCTTTACCACAAACGTCTATTTTCGGCCATTGCGGGTCTTCGTTTTATTATGCCGTAATATCACCTAGCATTTGTTGAGACCGTATGACTTCCTCTTTTAGGCAATAGCTCATCAGTTATTATTTACCGGGTGGCAGTTAATTTAGAAAATAATATTTTCCTAAAAGTGCCTGCTTTTCTGAAAATAATTATGGCTCCTTCAGTTTAATTCTAAAAAACAATCAAACCGTAAGAAATAATTTATTTCCGAGACAGAATCATCGAAGTAAACAGTTAAAAGAAATTAGAAAATTCCTGTCTAAATATTTGTGCTTATTTCAAACAAAACACGATCAAGATTGATCGCGGTTAGGTTAGAACAGAAAATTATCTACGCAAAATTTTAATCCTAGTTTATTTTAGTGGGTACAAGCTCCAACAAAAGCGTTTAGCTTTGACTTTTACTAATATCCTCTACTCAATCAATGTTACATTTTCCAGACTTCTTAAGTATTTTTTTAGAACCGTTCAATTTTGAATCTTTAGCAGTTATAATCTTGGTCTAGTTTGGCTTGTGTATCAGTATTGTACCTACTTTCTTTATAAGTAATTAAGTTACATATATTGCAATGACTTTAGTGTGTTATTTCATAGTTGTGATGTCGTTCTTAAATTTAAAAACAAGTTATTTACGATTTATGAGTATATCACGAATTTTTCTATTACAAGAATGGTATGTAAATTAAGTTTTTGTAAATAAATTAGAAGAAAATGAGCTATTTATTAACGGAGTATTCTCAAAGTTTTCTGAAGCATGTGGGATATTTATAATGGGTAGGTGCACGAGACCTTTTATGTATGCTAGCTATTTTTAATCGATGTAATTAGAAGCATAATTCAAAATGTGTTTTAGTTGGTCGGGGACGAAGTCATTATCAGATAATAACGAATCGTTTACTAAGGGCCTACGCACACAGCGCTAAATGAGAGAGATACGAACGCTACTTATGCAAAAGCACGCCACAACACAAATCTATTTAAGCTCGCACGATGTATACGTATTTACAATATTTCTATTACGATAAATTGTTCAGCTAAATTTTGTGGCTTTAGCCCAGGTGAAGGCATATCTGCATATTTATGAAACCACGGAAGCCTCCTTAAGGGGAGCGTCTCGTTTTAAAAATGTCGGAAAATGTTCCGTTTTTTTTTATACCCCCGCAAGTTTTAACAAGATCCACCTTATTTATGCTGTACTAGGGCGGGTATCTGCAGAGATTTATTGTGGGGAAGCGTGACGGATCGAACAACTTCCAGCAAATACGTTTTGGCTGAATTTAAATTGGCTCTTTTACGTATTTGTTTAGTTTTTCGATAAGGCCGCGCCTAACTCGTTATGTCCACATGAAAATGCGATTCAAATATACAGAAAAAGAAAAGTGTAGCTGAAAAAGTTTGCAGTAGCGGGTCGCTTATGAATTATTAAATAGTACGAAGTGAGTTAAGCATCTTGACTTAAGACATGGGTGAATTAGTTTTGTTGTGTTAAATGTGGTTGGGAGTTGAGTCTGTATTGAGTAAATTCTCTTTGGTCCCTTATTCAGCTTTAGTGGCGTCTTCTTTAGCGTTTTGTTGGCGGTGTGCCAAGGTTGGCTTTGGTCAAGGGAACTCATGTGCTCATTAAACAAGCAGCCGCCTAGCTCCTTTCGTCTGTGATATTAGGAGCCTGCGGCTGCACACAGAACGTCTGTCCTTTGACTACGGTGAGCTTAACAATTTATGTGGATGACATAATGGGTTCCTTGCTTTTAAAGACGGTATAAAAGAGTAGTTTTGCTATGTAAAGCTAATAGATATGTAAGGTTACAGTAAAATATGTTAGTCACCTCCAGGTCTTTGTTTGTTTGCTATCTGTATGTAATATGTATATTACAATCTGATTTACCGGCTGCAAATTTTCAAAATTACTGAAAGATAGCGAAAAATACATACCAAGGTCCTAATTTGACAATAAAAACAAAACTTCGTTTAAATCTGACGAAGGTTTAAACGACTCAACTGAACCTTCAAAAACAACTTCATAAAAAGCTACTTTTAACTTAATAAATGAACATCAAACACCGTATCTAACAAATCATATTCTTCAAACCACATACGCGCAAGTAAATAGGCATCTACATAATTTTCCTATACGTCAGGTTCATTACTTAATTAAAAAAACCTTATCGTAGAAATAAGATCTACTATCTAAACTGTATCAGAGGTATTCCATGGCAATTACCCACGGGTTTTATAAAAGTTTAAACTTCTGAAATTGGTAAAATAACATTGTAAGTAAAAAGCCGCCTTAGGAATTAATGAAGATAATTTTAATCAAAATTATGTACCATTTTTTTTAAGGTAGGAAATCATCAAAATGACTTCTCCCGCTCTGGGCGGAGCGGAAGGGCGTATCAGACTTCTACTGACTAAAACCACTCCTTTTCCTTCTTCTTACACCCGGTGTTAATACCGGCTATTGCCAGGGTCCGCCTTCCGACTGAGCTTCTTCCACTTTGCCCGATCTTTAACATCCTTTTCAGTCAGGCCATTGGCTCTCATGTCCGACTTGACAACATGAAAGCCCATTACACGCCCTCTCGCTCTGGGCGAAGCGGGAGGACGTGTCAGAAATCTAAAACCCACTCCTGTTCCTTCTTTACCCTAAGTCCAGGGTCCCGGGGTTCTCTTTCGTCAACCCAGGTCACCAGTAGGCTTCCATCTTGGCGGGCAGAGTAAATTATGTATTTATGTTTTTGAATTAAGTTGTTAGGTAAATTCTAGTGGACTAGTAAAGTCAAGTAAAGCTAAGTAAAGCTGACTATATTAAGTTTATCGTTTAGATTGTTACTTAGGCGTATCTTATCTTCTAAGTCGGTTTCTGTTTCATGTGGCAGGTTTTGATTTGATTTTCCTGCGGTGAGGTCAGATTGGCTTTTATGGAATGGACCCACCTGCTACCCACCAATCTAAGAATCTAATCAGATATTTACTACCTACTAACTGAAATCATGAATGATGCGAAATGCTTTAAAAATACCGAACAGTACCTAATAGCATAATCAGTCTTATGATGTTCCCATAGCTGGGACTCATTTAGACTGCCTTTCTATAAGAAAATGGGCTGTAAATCAAGTAATAGTGGCCAGTTTTTTTTTAAAATTTAATTCTCTCCTAATTTTTTGATTTAATACTTAAATAGAATTAAATAACCTAAAACTCCTTACAACATCAGCTGCGTCCCAGTCAAAGTCCAACCAAAATATTTTTTTTGAATCAAGACAAGAATTTTAAAAATTGTTTCTATTGTTATTATCCTCTCTTAGTGCTCGCCTAGGAGAGGAAACCTTTTCCAAAATATCATGCTCGTAAGTTTCGGCTGTGTATCGATATGACAGTCAGTCAGTTTCTCCTTTTACATATACGGATATATAGACAGTCCCAGAAACATAGAGAATACAAAACAATATTACTCAACTCTAGGGCATCGTCCTAGCATTCACTTCCTTGCATAACATAATTTCTAAAATTAATTCAACCCGTAAACACAAGTCTTATATCACGGCAATTAATTTTACAATTAAACGTCAGTCACTTTGAGATTACACTGTCGTTGCTTTCGATCTGTCACAATTTCTAAAGACTCCTTATAAACTTGAGTCCAGATAAGACTGGCCTTAGAAACACCCACACTTTCCTGTGTCGCGGAAGATTTGTAATGGAACGAGGGAGGGTGGGGAGCTCATTATGCATTGGTCGTTGTATCTCAGTGCAAATCAGTCAAAGGTGGACTAAGGTCAGTCGTGATAAGGACTGCGTTGACAACGCAATGTTGTTGTATGAAATTGGTCTTAATTGCCGATGTATCCGAGTGGTTGCGATTGTGCAAACTGTTCCTGAATGCGTTTACTGTTTGCGTTTGATAAGTAAGCGGTTGGGCTTTAAAAGTTTGGGTGATAAGGTCTGGATTACATTTTTGGGGAAAAACTCGATGTGTGGTTGTTTCTTTTTGTGCTAAATAGTTTATCAAGTCTATTTTACTAGCCAAAAATATGCGTATGTATGTAGGTATGTAGGTATATACCTACATTCTATTTGACTCTGTCCACTTTTTCAACTAAATATCATAAAAATGCAATGCTAACAGCGGTTTCGCCTATAAGGCGTAAAAAAAAAAATTCGAAAGGATAATACTCCCGGGATAAAAATTATCCTACATACTATTCTAGGACATAGTCCACCCGCCAAATTTCATCCAATTCCCTTTAGCAATCTCAGGAATAACAAAGATACAAACACCAACAAACTTTCATCTTTAAAAGATTACTGTGATTTTATCAAACTGTCAATTCCACCAATTAGAAAAACTCTAATCCCATCTACTAACTAGCTAATAAAATCGATTGAAAGATAACACTTCGATTGTATTCCATCTCTCATTAGATCGACTAATTTATAACGTAATCATTCTTGTAGACGCATACATAATTAAACTAACGATTTATTACTTAATAAACATGAGATTGTAATCATCTATCTGTAAAATATTACCTACATTGGCTCTCGAGTACAATACTGTACTTTGTTTAGTACCTACATACTTAATAGGGAATAAAATACTAGTGGAGAAAATTTGTCATAGCAACCGAGGTGAAATTCGCCCGAGCTGCAGGCGAGGGTGTTATGCATTATGGAACTGAGTGCTTGTATTGTTTTGAGTGGTTTTAATTAGTTAAAATAGGTTTGAAAATCCATTTATTTGCCAAAATATTTCTCTAGTTCCTCAAAAATATCTTATATACAGGGTGTCCCAAAACTCAACGATAATCCGGGATCGGATGAAAGGCCAAGCTACACTGGTCCTGGGAAAAATAAGAAATAAAATCCATATCACTCAGTTCAGCGACAATGGTCATTTTTAAAAAAAAGTTGATATTCGACACCCTTGGTCGCATTTTCAAGGTTTGTGATCACCAATGTCACAATTTCGCTGTGATTTTTTTAATTTCGTAATCTTCATTAACAATGCTATTAATCGCAACTACAAATTATTGTAAAAAAAATTTGTTAATTTAATAAAATAAGTTAAATTTTAGTGAGTCATGGTTCACAAAAATATTGTTAGTTAACTTCGACACTTCATTTTGAAAAAAAATTGTACTACACTACCCTTGGCAAGTTATTTCAAAAGATGGCGCATTTAATCAAGATTTCAAAATGGTGCAACACTTGCCACTTTTCTTGCCATAAAAAAAAATATTTCTTATTTTTTTCAAATTAAACTCATTTTGAACAACTCAACATTAGGAATTTTTGTTACTAAAAGGAGATTGACAGGGTGTGGACCAAGTGCATTTTGTTCCTTAGCACAATACAATCAGTAAACCGAAATCTGCTCCAGGAGTCAAAAGAAAAAAAGATTTTTTCCAACCTAACCTAACCTAAGTTAGAAATCGTTTTAATGAAGTTTGACCAAGTGCTGCGCAGTATGAACATCTAGTGCATTTCATACCTCAGACTAATACTAATCAGCAAACCAAAGCGCATCAAAATCCGGTCCAGGGGTCAAGAGAAAAAAAAGAGTTTTTCCAACCTAACCTAACCTAAGCTAGAAATCTTTTTAAGGAATTTTAACCAAGAGTTGCCTATAATGAACACCTAATGCATTTTGTTCCTCAGGCCAGTACTAATCAGCAAACCTAAGCGCTTCGAAACCTGTTCCAGGAGTCAAGAGAAAAAAAGAGTTTTTCCAACCTAACCTAACCTAAGCTAGAAATCTTTTTAAGGAATTTTAACCAAGTGTTGCCTATAATGAACACCTAATGCATTTTGTTCCTCAGGCCAGTACTAATCAGCAAACCTAAGCGCTTCGAAACCTGTTCCAGGAGTCAAGAGAAAAAAAGAGATTTTGCAACCTAACCTAACCTAAGTTAGAAATCTTTTTAAGGAATTTTGACCAAGTGTTGCCTAGAATGAACACCTAATGCATTTCATACCTTAGACCAATACTAATCAGCAAACCAAAGCGTTTCAAAATCTGGTCCAGGAATTAAGAGAAAAAAAGAGTTTTTCCAACCTAACCTAACCTAAGTTAGAAATCGGTTTAAGGAAGTTTGACCAAGTGCTGCCCAGAGTGAACACCTAGTGCATTTTGTTCCTCAGACCAATACTAAGAAGCAAACCGAAGCATTTTGGATTCTGCTCCAGGAGTCAAGAAAAAAAAAGAGTTTTTTCAACCTAACCTAACCTATGTTAGATATCTTTTTAAGGAATTTTGATCAAGTGCTACCTAGAATGAACACCTATTTCGTTTTTTCTCAGGCCAATACTAATCAGTAAACCAAAGCGCTTCAAAATTTGCTCCAGGAGTCAAGAGGAAAAAAGACTTTTTGCAACCTAACCTAACCTAAGTTAGAAATCTTTTTTAGGTATTTTGTTTTTTCTCAGGCCAATACTAATCAGTAAACCAAAGCGCTTCAAAATTTGCTCCAGGAGTCAAGAGGAAAAAAGACTTTTTGCAACCTAACCTAACCTAAGTTAGAAATCTTTTTTAGGAATTTTGACCAAGTGCTGCCCAGAATGAACACCTAGTGCATTTTGTTCCTCAGGCCAGTACTAATCAGCAAACCTAAGCGCTTCGAAATCTGTTTCAGGAGTCAAGAGAAAAAAAGAGATTTTGCAACCTAACCTAAACTAGGCCAATACTAATCAGTAAAATACCAATTAGTATTGGCCTGAGGAACAAAATGCACTAGGTGTTCATTCTGGGCAGCACTTTTTCAAACTTCCTTAAAACAATTTTTAACTTAGGTTAGGTTAGGTTGGAAAAACTCTTTTTTTCTCTTGACCCCTGGACCAGATTTTGAAGCGCTTTGGTTTGCTGATTAGTATTGGTCTGAGGTATGAAATGCACTAGATGTTCATACTGCGCAGCACTTGGTCAAACTTCATTAAAACGATTTCTAACTTAGGTTAGGTTAGGTTGGAAAAAATCTTTTTTTCTTTTGACTCCTGGAGCAGATTTCGGTTTACTGATTGTATTGTGCTAAGGAACAAAATGCACTTGGTTCACACCCTGTCAATCTCCTTTTAGTAACAAAAATTCCTAATGTTGAGTTGTTCAAAATGAGTTTATTTTGAAAAAAATAAGAAATATTTTTTTTGTGGCAAGAAAAGTGGCAAGTGTTGCACCATTTTGAAATCATGATTAAATGCGCCATCTTTTGAAATAACTTGCCAAGGGTAGTGTAGTACTATTTTTTTTCAAAATGAAGTGTCGAAGTTAACTAACAATATTTTTGTGAACCATGACTCACTAAAACTTAACTTATTTTATTAAATTAACAATGTTTTTTAGAATAATTTGTAGTTGCGATTAATAGCATCGTTAATGAAGATCACGAAATTAAAAAAATCACAGCGAAATTGTGACATTGGTGATCACAAACCTTGAAAATGCGACCAAGGGTGTCGAATTTCAACTTTTTTTTAAAAATGACCATTGTCGCTGAACTGAGTGATATGGATTTTATTTCTTATTTTTCCCAGGACCAGTGTAGCTTGGCCTTTCATCCGATCCCGGATTATCGTTGAGTTTTGGGACACCCTGTATATATCTCAGTAGTTGTAATATATAATAATATATTTCACCGAATAATTGCAAAATATTAATTATAGTGTTTGCTATTATTAAATATCCGAGTCATAAAAATTATTCCCTATTTAATTGCTCGATGGATATCAAATATAGATAATATTTGATATCCATCGATCATTGGTCTACATAGCTTAGCACTGGTAGAAACGGGTTTATCTATGTTATTTTTATGATACTATGAATGCATACTTTGAATGACCACCCAATTCTAATACCTACACCATATACCAGGTATACCTATGTACTTAAACTATGACTTGTAATTATCACATGATCAAAAGTTTAAAAAAGAAAATATTTTATAAAACAAACAAAGACTAAGTACACTATATTGTCCAAGTTCCCTTATTTGGTGTAAGCAGGTACCTAGACAATTCCTGGCATTATTCATTGTCTCCGAAATTCCTCAACAAGTTTTCCTTCAGTGTTCTTTAAATAGAACAGAGAGACAACACACACTTAAGTGAAACTACAAAAACGTACACACATATATTATTGATTTCCAATGAAAGAAATTGCCACAGTAATTAACCGTAGTTAAGTTTGTAACGAACGCAGCGAAAAAAAACCGGCCAAGTGCGAATCGGACTCGCGAACGAAGAGTTTTGTACCGTCCGTCCCAAAAAACGTTAAAAAAATCATGTTTGTTGTATGGGAGCCCTCACTTAAATATTTATTTTATTCTGTATTTTTAGTATTTATTGCTATAGCGGAAACAAAAATACTTACATCATCTATGAAATTTTCAACTGTCCAATAACCACGGTTTATGAGATATAGTCTGATAACAGACTTATCAAAAAATTTACAGTTTTCAAAAAAAAATCTATATTTGTGCTATAAGATCTTGCTTTATGCCAAATTTCAGATAGATAAACAAACGGACGGACAGCGAAGTCTTAGCAACAGGGTCCCGTGTTTACCCGCTGGATACGGAACCCTAACAAGGATTAATTAAAGAATAACAACAAAAGAGTTAAACAATTGCTTTGAGAACAAAGAAATGCTCATTAAAAGCACGGTAGCGGCTAACTAATTGCGAACAACTAACTGAAAACTTAACTTTTAACTTGATAATGAACTGACTAGAATAGATGGATATGCCAAGGGAATTGTATTATAAAACTATGGTAAAGTAAAGCTGAAAATATATTCATTACTTTCCACATCTACAGTAGGTATGGACAAAGAAAAAACATATAAAATTATTTTTTAAATAACACATAAAATCGTTTTCAATTAATTATAACTGTATATAATGTTAATCTTAAAAACAAAATTCTATCGATATTTTTATTGCACGCATGTGAGTTTTTTTATAATGAATATGCAGTGATTTAGGCATCTATTATAGCACCTGATAGAAATAGAAATATATCTTAATTTTTTTTTCACTATATATATTTTAGCTTCTAATATTAGATAGCATATTTATCATACAATACCTTCCTTAGAATCAAAATTACATCAATTTTTCTCTAACCAATTTGAAGTTAAGCCACTTCTAGACCTGTTCCTTTCAAACCAGCAAAGAACTCGAAAAACCAAAGAAAGGAAATACTCAGAAACTTAATGAGGCTCCCATAAATAGGTTCATACATTATTTATTATGAACCAAATGCATTTTTGGACTCTCGCCGCGATGCTATTTACTGGGCTTAAGTTAAGCCGTGACGCTTTAAGAAAACTAATGATGCTTGCACTAGATAGTTGCATTTAAAATCGGGGGAAATATATTCTGGAAACTCCTTAAGATGGTACATTTTTTGCTTGATAAAGCGCTTTTTTGTTTACATGTGGTATAGAGTTAGTAGGTGCTTAGATATCTAGATTAATACTGGTTTCACTATCGATTATTAGAACAGGTTTGTCTGGTTAAGAACTAGATTTTCTACTAGTTTTAAATTAGGTATTGAGTTATTGGCTACTACAACTGTTCAGCTATCGTCCTGCTCAAATCAACCTTATAGAGTTTTATCTGTATCGTCATTGACTTTTCTTTTTATTTCCGAAGCCTTTTCGTCTGTATCGTTGTAGACTTTTGTTTCTACAACCTATGTTTCTAAAACTGTTAATCAAAGTACCTTAATGTACCTATATCTGCATAATTTATTCATGCTTTATGCACTAGTAGGTAACACTGTACAAAGACTGAACTAATGCTCTAGGCATTTTCTACCAGTCGACCTTTTCCATAATCTCTTTAACATCATTCTTATTCATCATATGATCTATAGAATCATTCCCACCATTATTGGCAATAAATTCAGTTCTCCTTAAAACCTCTTCAAGTCCTCACAGTAGTACATTAACAAACACATCATTATTCAGTACCGCAGTTTTATCAGTACTTACGTCAATAAAAACAAATCCCCGTTCGGCGTACAGAATGCAACACATGTCACATATTGTCGATATGCAAAGCGATTGTGTATGAATTATGTAAAGTGCCAGGATCCTGGATCCAGCTGCCACTACCAGCACAATGACGATGTAGCTACCACTACAAACCGCCCTTTTGTGTCCGTATTCCTCGCCTTAACATCCGATTAGGACTAAAATGGACTTAGGACTATCTCATTTTAATATACCTGATATTCTAGACTCTTAAACACACAATACAGCTCCGAATATTCAAATATAGAACATAATGACATTTGTACAGCACGATGTTTTCATAAAACCAATTAATATCAACATACCGAACCCCCAGCGTTTAGAAATTTCATCTGGAATTTGAATTTTAATAATACATAACAATGGCCGTGTATTCATACGTCACATCAATGCTTGTTTCCACGGGCTGTATGTTCGCAATTTACGTCTCTCCCGGGAGACGAAGAGTAATGGCAGTGTAGGGAGAAAAAGTAAAAAAATCGCTACGACTCGGTCGACAAGTTCAGCCAATTATAACTGACAAGCGGCGCAGGCGCGGCCGCTCGCTCAATTTCAAGCCTTCAAGCCACATACTTTAGTATTTCCCTACGATACATGTTTTAGTTGTTATTATTGCTGAAACAAAGAGGATACATCAATTCAATTACTATTTTAACGAACGTTTCAACGATATCGTAATATAATATTACAAATCCGATTCCAATTAATGAATGCTATTTTACTGACTGATTTCAAGCGTCCTGTTTACAGTTTAACGGCCATTAATTTGTTGAAGAAAAAAACAAAATTCAAAACAAATTCTTCGTTCCATTTTTAAATTCTATTATCTGCCTTCTACCTTCATTACAGGTACGTTCGAAAAGTTAAAAAGTGACACGGAATGAATCATGGCGTGCGATCCCTAAGAAATATTACACCCAAGCTGGCACCATAAAGCAAACGGCGTGGCAGAGGCGATACAACGATAGCGACACTGCGAGAACCGACAGACACCACAGAACTCGCCTTTCTGGCGTTACAGGGTGTTGCCCAGCGCTTAGCACCACATTTCATTATACTTACGCCCACTAAAATAACTTACAACAAATACTACAAAAAACTCCAAAGTTATACTCTAATTAAAGAAGACAATGGCACGTAAAATATTTAATAGACAAAAATAACTGCTTTGGCAACTATGCAAGTTGCGGCTTCCAGTTTTCACATAATCAATTCAAAAAGTCTCGTTTAATGTACGAATGAATGTCTAAATTACAACGGCGCGAAACTTTTTGTGATTATATTTCTACAACTGTATAAAATAAAATATAATTGTGGTTAGTTATCGCGGGGTAATTACAGCGGCGCATATATTCGTGAATATAATCTTGAACGCGTCACGGAAAATGATAATAAAGTTCTAATTAGTACGATAAGAGGCTTTAATTGAGGGTCCAAAATTAGTTCAGGAAAGGAGCCACCTGTGTGTGACTCCCACATATTTTACTCACCAACACAGGGACGTAATGAAGCAATTATATATCGATATTTTTATGCATAAAATACTTGGCGGATATCTGGTCGGGCAGCGTTGGAACGTTCAGAAATAAAACAAAGCGAGAGGTTATTGTTGGCGCGGGTAGGTGTGTGCCCGTCTCGGTTATCGAGCTTTTAACCCGACGCGCGACACGTCGCGACATCGACACGATTTATCGCCTCACTAGCCCACTACTCATTCGTATTTCCCCGACAGAATAAATTTCGAATATACAACCGAAATGATTGAACGCGGTGGATCGACTTTTCTCTGCTTGCCGTGGTTTGGGGCGGTCACCGTGACTTATGCTGTCCAGAGCAAGTGCACTGCTGGATCAGCGAATCTAGATCTCGATAGCAGTTCTGTTTTATGACAGCTGTTTGAGGTATAGATTTGTGTTTTTCGATTTATGCTTTCTAACACCCGGTTTCCTTAACAGCTGAGTGAACATTTGTTCTGATTCATTCTACACTAACTGTCCCATCTTTGGTTAGTACTCCGCTCTCGTGGATCTTAGCGTGATGTTGTATATACTGTAGCCTTCCTGAATAAATAGTCTATATAATAGTAAAATAATGTTTCCATCCGAAACAGTTCTTCTTGAGATTAGCGCGTTCAAACAAACAAGCGCTTCATGGATATAAAATAAATATTATAGTATAAATTCAAGTGGTTTTCGATCCGAAGAGTGCTAATGAGACCCTATTAGTCTGTTCTTTAAAAGCGGACTATATCTCAAAAACCGTAAGAGAAAGAAAATTGAAATTTTCACAGAATGTGTATTTCTGTTGCCGCTACAACAACCAATAATAAAATTAAATCCAAACAAGGTTTCCCATACAAGAAAAATTATTTTGTCACCATTTTTTTTTGCTCGACTTGAATATTATAGTACAGAACCCCTCATTTACAAGTCCAACTCGAACTTCACCAAAAATTTTTATCGGTCCTGTCTTTAGTTCTTTTAACTTTTCAGTCCAAATCGGTGACTGTTTCTTTCCGAGACGCGCATGATAACGAGGCCGATATGGTTTATCTTTGGCTGAATGAAGACGTTGACTGAAAGATTTACGCGTGTAGGGACGTCACTAGCGTGTGCACTAAGTTATCTGGAAAAAGGTCTGTTACCTAGTTTGTCTGGATACCTATTAATAACAGTTTATGTAGAGCTGATGATAATTTATTTTTCACCTACACGGATACTTAATTAATGTTGAATTTTAGCTTGACGTTTTTCTGAAACTTATTTTTCGGAGTGTAGTTAAGTTTTTGGTTTAGTAAATTTAATAGCTACAGTTTTTACTACCTAAGTTAACACTACAGCGATAACAGGACATATTTAATTTTTAACTTAACGTAACTTAAAATTCGAAATAAACGAAGTAAACAGTAAGAAACATACTAACAATTTTCGTCAAGTCGAGACGTTTTCAAGTTGCCATGACCTTAATTTTAGAACCGAGTCGATTGTCATCGAGGTTTAAAATTCGTCACAAAGCCCTAATTTTAGAACCATCATCAAGGCCAAAGAAACAACAATAAACCAAAGTCTCACGCCTACAACAAAACACTATCTACACATCACTACTAAACCAAACTCGTCCCACAAAAATCTTAACCCTAAACCGCCGAGCCTATACCTAATTCTTTAAAATAAACAAAAGTGCACCATGAGTGTGTTGGCCGGTTAGTCATAAGTACCTTAAGTTAGAAACATACCTACCAACAATTTTTGTCAAGTGGAGACATTTTCATGAAATAAAGCTTTATTATTATTATAGAGACATTTTCAGGTCACAATACTCTAATTTTAGAACCGTCATCAAGGCCAAAGAAACAACCATAAACCAAACTCTCACATCCATAATAAAACACTATCCACACACTCATCCCACAAAAATCTTAACCCTAAACCGCCGAGCCTATACCTAATTCTTTAAAATAAACAAAAGTGCAGCAGTGTGTGTTGGCCGAGTTTGTTCAACTCGGGCTAGTGCGGGGTTAACTCGTTGCCACCGATTTATGTGGCGAACTTTCAGCTCACGACTGGCTGCGACACTTGCTTCCTTTCCAAGTGCGATTGTTTCTTTCAAAGAATTTTCTTTCTTTTTAATTATGCTTCAGTTGGTATACCTGGTAGAAAGTTTATTTGGTGAGAAGGGTGGGAATTTATTTTTGTGGGGTGTGCGGCTGTTTTTTTTTTTTGAGGATAGAGATGTTTTTTTTTCTTAATGGCAACTTATTTTATGACAGTTTGAGTGTAAATTCAGAGTAAATTCAGCCTTTAAAATTATTTAGTCAATCATATTTGAAATATTTAGTTTTTTATTACATAGCAACTTTTGTTGCCAGTTTAAGTATATCAGACTAAATTAAGATTATTAAATTTAGTATATTACATTTGAAATATTGAGTACTTTTTTCATAGCAACTTTTTGCGCCAGCTTGAGTGTAACTCTAGAAATAATTAAGTCTTTAAGATTATTTACTAAATCATATTTGAAATATTGAGTTCCAAATATACCTGACCCGTTTGTGTTTAATATTGAAGGCTAAAAATAAACTTCTTTAAAACGAAGTCTAATTAAAATACTTATTGTTGATAATAAATATTACATCTAAACAAACATATTAATTAACTGACATGCAAACATTGTTTAGTTACAATAAATTGTTTCAGAATTCTCGCGTTTAATCAGTTGAAAGGAATGCCAGAAAAGGCTAAATAAAAATCAACAGTAGGTTTTCACTCCATCAAGCCCACGCAAAATGGCGAAATATTTATGTGTTACATTACATAAATATGGCTTTTTACTATTCTAACGACTCTTAACTAACACACGCTAAATTTTGACGAAATATAAACTACCTCCTTAAATACGGCAAAAAAACTGTATTACAGCTTCAAAACTGTAAACTTCGTAACGCTACATGTTGAAATGGTTATTTTTAAATGTGTTATTGTTATAAAACAACCATTTTATGACTTAATTAAACGTTATATTTATATCGCTTCTGCCAACGTTAACGGACTAAATCTATATTTCTTACAAACAACGGCCGTGTTCACGGAATTTTTACAGTTTACTTATGTTAGAATTAGGCTTTAATGGCAACTAGACAGTAAATAAGACTTTAATTTACACATTTACGTTGAGATTATAACGAAAATTACTGGTATGTAATAACTTGTGGGGGATTTATTTAGCATCGTGGTTACATCACTAAATAAATTAAACGTTAAAAAACATGTACCAAATTAGCAAAAATAAAACACGAATGGAACTGAATTCGTGTAAGAAAAATAAATGTCGGAGGTCTAAAATACCGCCATACTGGCGATTTATATACCATCACGGTTACATCACTAGATAAACCAGACGTTCAAAAAACATGTTCCAAATAAACAAAAATAAAACATGAGTTGATACCGAATTCTTGTACGAAAAAGTAAATTGTTGTCGGAGGTCTAAAATACCGCGCAACACAACTTTGTTACTCGTTTATTTATGTCCGGTGCTGTTACAGCGTTAAGTTACTTATTTGTGTCTAGTGTCGAGTGCGAGTGTCGGACACTTGTGTCAGTGAGCTGACAATTAGCCGCGCGACATCTGACGAGCCTGGGCACAGTCGTGAGCCACGAACCACTCTCATATTTATGTACGGGCACCATCTGTTAAGTAATAGAATTCTTTATTGTGGACCTGCTTTACATAGCTATGTACGTAAATCTACATATAAAAACCACATGCATGTCTTCTAATTTGTTCGGCAAACAGGTACAATAATCTTTCTGCAATACATTACATTTAATCGACATATAGAGTCATTATGAATCAGGAACAACTGCTTTAAGCACCCATAAAACCATAAAAGCTACGAGAAAAACAGCCAAAAAGTTTCCAAATGCTATCAAAATTCGTAGGTATACCACACTTCCATTCATTCTCTGCGCTGATAAGATGGGCCGAATAGTGGCTGGACATTTATCTTTAAGATTAATGAGCCAATTTTCTTAGTTGGCTATAAAAAGAATCGGTAGGCCGACCTCGAAAGCCAACACGGCTACTTACGGGTTAACTTTGGGCAACGTGAACTATGCATTCCTTTGCGAATATAAAAAATATAACTGACCCGTAGAATTGTTGGTCATTCATTAAAATATTTATGTAATAAATAACGCTGAACTTGATGGTGCCTTAGTGTATTCTAAATTGTAAATCGTAGCGTTTGAATTCGTGACGCTTCTACCAAATGAAATATAGTGCCTCGTATGTTATGGGTAAACACGGAAAATAGACATATATACTTCGTTTTCAACTATAAATTAAGCTACGTTATTAACTGTCGTGATGAGTAATCACGTCCTTATAAATATGTAAATTAACGTCTGTTTTTTACGAACCAAAAATTAAAACGCGCAAAAATTTATGAAAAGGCCCCAGTCCTTCAGGGACCCGGCTGCCGATAAACAAAACTGGAAATTTTAAATTCAAAATAACAATTATAAGGACAAAATTCTTCCCCTATCCCTTGGGCGGGATATAAGGAAACAAATTGGATTAAAGTGTCAAAGATGAAATAAAAAACGCGCATATACTTTATCTTCCGCTACGTCTGTGCAACGTCAGCATTCTCAGGAGTACTCGCACAGTATTGGATATGCGAAAATCGTATTTTATTTCAAGTAAATATTTAACAATACGGTTGAAAATGGTGTATAAAATATTTTTTTAACATCTGTAAATGTCACACCACCGGCCGTAATCGTATTTGCATTTAAAACGGTAAGTAAACATAGAGTATTTTGTGAATGGACGGGCCCGTGTTTATGAGTCGTTTTATGAGCTGTTAAGCGTAAGGATCTCTCGTAAAATAAATTGTTTGATGGCTACTCTAGCCATTTTTATGTTTTAGTTGCTGTTTTTTGCTTTAAATTAAATCTCCAAGTAATTTTGCAAATCTCTTGATGAGGGAGCGTTCAAAATATGTTTATTTTGCGCTTCTATTTGGGAAAATCTTGTTGTTTTCTTAATAATTTATTTTCCTTTTGATTTAAAATTTTTGTTTAAAGCTTTTTATTGCGACTATAATAATAAAATAATCTCTCGTATTGAAGCCTGTAGGTATATAACGTAACACAGCATCACTTTAAATTTTAAAATCATTGACAAACCCCATTCTACACGAAAATATAATGTACACTGGCCGCTTTGTTTTCGCCCACATAAATCCGCCGCGTACCACGCGCTAACTTATTTTTGTTCGTAGGTACGCGCGATAGATGGATCCAATTCCAAATTATGTCTATCTTGGGAATTAACGGTGGGACGGGGATTCCAGTTTATCCAAAAAAAGTGCGGGGAGAGGGCGTGAAGTGGGGGTGGCAGGGGAACGGATGGAAGTTATTTTGGAATTATGATTCCGGATGCGTCCTGCGAGCGCCGCGTGTTTCACGGCTCGTTTCGAGTAATATCTGCCGGTTGCAAGCGTTTACGTTGCATTTGGACGCAATAACGTATTTGCGGGTAAAGCTGTGTCTCTGACTCAATGATGGCAAAATCAAATCTATTCGCAGAACGACTTGACATCCAAGTATAGTTAAACATTCCGTATGCACGTTTTAATTGGCATTTTCACGCTTTAGAAGTGTGAAGCAACTTGTTCTAATCAAACCTTGACATACAATGACCCACTTCGTCAACCCTACACACTAATACTTTATAAAAAAAATATCTAAATTACAATTCTTGATATAATATCCCTCAAAACGCACACCCAATTTTAAAATGTACGCCGCAAATTCCGGACCTAATCCAATTCGCGTTTGGGCCGAAATTAAAACGTCTGGCCAAAAATGCGGGACGTGTGTTTTAATGGGGTGTCACCGGGGTTCTTAAGTATTCCACCGGCCCACCCTACAATACCCAGTCTCCTTAGTCTGCCACGTCCTCCCCTTGATATATTAGTCCCAGTTCGTCGTACATAATTTTGTAGAGGGTGGTACCTCCCCCACTCCCCCCGTTGCGAGTGAACCCACCGATCCTCACAATACCAAGGTTTTGTTTATTGGCGTATAATAAGTGTAAAAACTTAATGATGTCAGTCAACTGAATCGAGTGGATAAGTGTTTTGAATTGGCACGTTTGCCGTTCTCGGCCCAGAATGATTTTCTTAAAGACTCGGTCCGAATGCCCCTCTGCTGCAATTGTAGGGTTAGTGCATATTATCCTTTATTGCATTAACTGGCCATAAAGGCGTGTAAACCTTTTTATCGGATTGCCTATAATAAACTTAAGTGTCTATAAAGATACTGGAATGTCTGATATTATTAGGGATCGTGATTTATTGCTAGCTTTTTTAATATCGGAAAATTATAAATTATGTTAAAAATGTGTTATAAAAGGTGGATGGGATGGATGGGGACAGTGTGTGACGTTGTGAACAGCTGAACATACAAGGTGTAGTGTTGTACGGTAGTTCAGCGGTTATTTAGTGTCACTACTAGTGTTGTACCAACAACATGCGCCATTTGCATTATTCATTTTTCTTGTTTGTTGTTGAATCAAATTCGTGTATTATCCATAAAAATTAAAATAACTAGCTGCTGCCAGCGGCTTCAGTTGCGTGATTGTATAAAATTATCCGAAGTTTACATACTCCCGGGATAAAAAGTTCCCTATGTGCTATACCAGAACATGGTCTACCAGTGTATGAAACTTCATTCAAATCCGCTCAGCCGTTCGAGCGTAAAGTTGTAACAAATATACACAACTTTCGCCTCTATAATATTAGTGTAATATTTATCGCCATAAAAAATAACCTACCTACCGAAGCAGTTCTGTTTAGATACTTGGCTTCTATAAGAAACATTCCATTGAGAGCCGGTTTATTTATCTGCACTCAACGGCATCTAACGGAAAGATATATTCTGTTGATAGAATCTTTCGAGTCAACTGTCATTTCCTTTCTGTAAACATTTTCAAATATGGAAGATTTTTGAGATGATTGTGGTTTAAAATAAATATGCCATGAAGTACCGTGTTACCCCAGTTAATGGATTGTGGAGGTCTGGTAGGCAGCCGCTCCTCGTAAAATACTGGTATTCAGCTAAATCCGGCTTGACTGGAAGCCGACCCCAATATAGTTGGGAAAAGGCTAGGCAGATGATGATGTGGTTTAAAATAAATTAATGTTGTGGATTCGAGTCAGTCTGTTATCTAACTACTGGGCCTAGGAGCGTGAAATTTTACACAGCTTCATTTTATGACGTAGGCGAGCAATAAGAGAAGATTTTCTAAAATTCACCTCATAAGGGAATAAAATGGGGGTCCAAAGTTTGTATGGAGAAACTATCACATGGGCGAAGCTACCGTCAGAAGCTAGTCTTTCATACATATAAAGAGAAAGCCAGTCTAAATGACTCATCAACGTCTGGTCTTTTAAAAGGCGTAGTTTTCAATCGTTAAGGGAATGAAGAAGAATTTTATACAAACAAAGCCACGAGTAAACGCTAGTATCATATAAAATAGCCGAGAAAACAAGCAACATACTTATGCGCCTGTGTCCATTCTAAATACTTTACAAAATGAGTTAGTACATGCTACCCTAAATAGATAGGCATATGTGGCATCTTCTACCTCGTCCTAATACATAACAAATATGTAGCAGCTATGTAACCCACGCACGGCATTGCACAGTGTGGTAAAACTTAATTACACCAACACAGGAGTGTCGTCAATCTACTGCGGTCACGTGTGCCTCAATATTGAGTTAGGTGCACAGTGAGCCAACATCCAATATCACTGGAAAAAATTAGGGGCGAAAAATATTGGCTGACAAATGAAAATTGATGTTCCATTGAACACTTTATGAAGCAATACTCGTCCTACCTAATTTTCGGAAGTGAAAACAAATAGAATGATATATGAACTCATATATGTTCTCATTCTGTTACAGAAAATACATTCACGCGAAATTGAATACAACCGCAGCATAAAAAACTTTGAAACAATTATGAAGTTTCAGTAATTTTGTTGTGTTAGTAAACTTCGAAGTAACTTTCTCGGCACACAATGGGCGCCACATATTACACGCAGTATTATATTAGTCCATTAGTTAAATTAAGTAAGATTTCTCACCCTATCTTGGTAAGTTATTTATCATGCGTGTATCTACATTAGGGACTTGCGTTGCAATACATTGTGGTTAAGGCATTTAATTTTGTACTGTAGATAAATCTTAATTTTGCTAACGTGCATGACGTTACGAGTAATTGAGATGCGTTTAATCGAATTGGAAATACGTGTCATGATTTGTGATTCGCCTTATGAAATTGTAAGAAGTTATATGCCAATTATTTTAGAACTAAACTTAGATACTTAGTAATTTCTTTTTACGCTGTAATTTCATTCGAATAAAAAATACTGAGAGTAGTTAAAATGTTACGTAGGTAACTTTTGAGGGAAGGGCTTAAAAATCTACGTAAACATTTTATTAGTAAATCGAAAATGATTTTTGTCTCATCTAGACTATAATTTACCCCACTGTTAACCTCCCTAATTAAGGCCCAGTTCTATCAATCCAAAATCTAACAAATGCTAATATTAGCGATACAGTTAAATGCTAAGTTTGTACTTGGTACTATTGAGTCATTAGAAAACAATATAGCCTAAGCACTGTAGATCACTACCCACGCAGCTTCACCACGAGTCCCTAGTTGGTTTATGGCGACCCTACACAGCACAAAATAATACTGATAATGGTCTGTGATGCTATGGTCTATGTCTATGCTGTGGAGGTAGATTGGAACACAAGATGGCTGTGTATCATCTGTGGTGAAATTGATGGGGAGGGAGGTGACGGTTCTTGGCGGTTTGCTTTCTTTGAGGTACTGAGGTATTGTACAATACACACAATCAATTTATAGGTATAATTGCCCGGGATTAAGCACAAAAAATAAGTACAAAGAACTTTTTCTAAAATCGTATATACGCGTAGTACATAACGCAAAAGGGAGAAGTACCTAATCTTTTTATATACTTAAAAGGCAACCGTGGCTCACTGACTGATCTATAAACACACATCTAAAACCACTGAACGCATTGGGCTAAAATTGTACATGTAGGTAGGCATACGCTAAGAAACGATTTTCAAAAATACATCCCCTAAGCGGATGAAACGGGTGTCCAAAGTTTGTATGGAGAAGTCTACTTTCATACGGGTGAAACTGCTGCTAGTATTTAAATTATCTCTACAATTTCAGATTTTAATGAGATACTGTTGTATCGGATAGTTAAAAATTTAATTCATCTGTGACAACTTTAATTATTTCTGACAGTATATTATAAAAAGATAATTTTATAAGTGCCACTTGATTGTAGACATGTATTTTTGGCAGTAATTCATGAATGAATGCTTTGTTTCTGTGACAAGGCGAACCTCAACGGTTAAGAAGGCTGGTTTTAAATACTGACATCGATAAACTTAAAATTTACATAATAATGTTATTACTATAATGGATTTTTTTAAAGATTTGTGATAAAATATATTTTTTTATTATGTGCAATATTTTTTATGCTGACCCAAATTATTTATTGGGCCAGCTAGATACAGGTATTCTCAAAGAAAGCAAATACCTACGCCACTTATTAAGTTAAATTCCTACCTTAAATCCTTCTTTTTAAAACACGGATTGACATAAAAACTAAACAGTTACACACAAAGTTCAGTAGAACGGCTCTTACAAAACGTAAACATCTTTAACTTGCTTACATTTGTCTAACTTGTTGTTGTTTACATTACATTACAGCTTAACATGGAGATACTTCTATTAAAGATGGCGATGTGGGCAGAACAATGAAGTAACAACCAAAATAATGGATGATATGACTACTGCGACGCACAGAAAAATGAGATCAAAACTTGTGACATCAGAGTTGAAATTACAGTGGCATAACACAGGGCGGGCAAAGAACTAAATGTTGGATGGCATGATGAAATGTGACATTTCATTATGCGGAAGATAACGGACGCTGCAGCACACAGTGAGCAGTAAGTACTTATGTTATACGCACCTACACTTTAGGCGGAGTCGAGTGAGGAACGTGTTTTCTTGGAGCATGCGTGCATAAACCATCCAGGCATCCGATTAAATTATTTAACGTCTTTATTCCCCTGTGGTGCACGCAGGTTGCATGCCGGCACGCGGATGTTAAGATACATGGACTTAGCGTGTAGGCTACCTAATCTATATGAAGTCCTGGTACTTGAATAGGTGCATATTCGAGTTTTATTATAATAAATCGATTTTTGATGCGATATTTCATTAAATTCCGATTTAGAGCCCCATTGTATGGTACAGTTTTAGATGGGATGAATAACTATACAATTTTTCCTTATCGGTTTCCATACAAACATTTACTCGTGCGCGCAATAACTCCTTCGGTCTTTTGAATTCATCGTAATCGGGGAAAAATGGCGCACAGCCAGCTGTCAGTGGATTTAATGTCGTCTACGAAACAGGATTTCAACAAAACTGTTGTAGGCACGTTTTTAACTGACTTTCGACCACGACGCTATAGAGAACATTGGCTGAAGTTTAAAAGATAAATACTTACTTACGACCATTTTCGCTAAGAAACATGAAAAAAAACTATTCGGAAAATATAAGCCTACTTCAAACCGTACCTACGTAAGTTACAGTTCCACAAGGAGGTCCTCCGAGGGACTTCCGTAAACGATTTGTTGACCTTGTCGATTGGGGTCTAGCAAAACCGGAATATTAGGAAGGTCACATCAAACCATTTAAATACCGCAGCCAAGGGCCATTTAAACGCCTCCTACACTGATTAATTCAAACATTATTTTAGACTCAGTTATAAAGTCACTTATTAAAGCACTAAAGCAACTAAAATTAACGAAAATCTGATAAATTCGTTAGTCTGATTAAAATTTATATTCAAATCTCGGAAGATTTAGAATGGTTCAGAGGCAATAAAGCATTGCCGAGCATTACATTTAAGGCTTTAACTGTAGTATATTATTTAATATTAAAGATCTTAAGGTAAACGGGCGAAGTGCCTGCAGTTCCGCGATAAGGCAGCCCCGTCCCCCGCCCCATCCCTCGGTTTTTGGGGGTGGCAGACTTAAGAGGCGGCCATACTTCAAATTGCGTTTAACTTAGATAGCTAGTTTGATACATCGCCCCCATTATTGCATATCAAAGGGCTCTGATAAAATTGTGGCGATGATAAAGTCAGAGCTTTTTTATTGGGGTTCCTGATCTACATAGTTTAGATAAAGTACCGAGGAAAGCCTCTGTCGACTCCGCTTTAGATTCATACCTGAAACAAGAAGAAGAGGCTTGTTAAAGATGTTAAGTTAACCAATGATAGTATTGAACCTTATTTATTTATTTTATAATTTATGTAGGGCACACGTTTAAACACAGAAAAAATACATCATTATAAAAATTTGTACAAAGGTACAAAAGGTCTTATATCAAAAAGAAAATTCTTCCAGCAGATCTGCGAAAGGAGATATTAGAAGAAATGTAGACAACAGTGTGTAGAAATAAAAAAAGAGTTTATAGAATCTTAATTTTAAGTAAAAACCATGACATTACTGAATATAATCTCAATGTTTCGATGAATAAACAAAACACTCAGATCTATCAATAATCTATAATGTATCATTGGAAAATTGCAACAATGCGGAAATAATAACTCATATAAAAGCACCAATCTGACGAGAGTCATCACCTCATAAAATGACAAAAAACACGAAAATTTGATTACAATAAATAATGTACTGTACGGGAATTCGTAAATGAAGTATCACATGGAACACACACACGCATAAACCACGCACACACGCATAAACCACGCACAGAACGAATTGCACACTCAGCTCTACATCACTAGCACGTAGACACAAACATAGCGCGGGGATACAACATCGATACGATATCGATAGATACGTATTGATAGCGGCAATAGATACTATTGTCACAGTTCAATTTAACAACGTACGCTCTCAGATTCCCTCGGATATCGCAAAGTCAGTCGAACTGAAGTTTTCGTGATTCGAATTTGTCTTTCACAGACTTATTTATATCGAGATAGTGCATGATGTTTATTGTATAAAAATAACTTTTGTTATACCGCGTTCTTTTATCTCTTTGTTGTTTAGGTTTGAAGAAATGTGAATAGGGTATAAGCTTTCAACGTCTAGCTCCTTGCTAACACGTTCTCGTCCTTCCTAGCCCGTTCAGAGATCCAAAGGATAGATTATCGCTTGCTAATAATTCTCTCACGATTCAAAACTCACAATAGCCCGAAGCGAAACTGTATCGCTACAGATAGATTAAACATCGGAGCCCAAATGAACGCGCGATAATTTATCGGAGCAACCCCCGTGTGTATTAGCTGTATCCGACTAATGCCGGCTTTCGATATTCGGCGCTCGGTCGCGATTCGATATTTACGATCGAACGAGTCGCATTAGACTGTCCGCCCGTAGGTAAATTAGCACAGATGCTCGCCACTGTTACAGTGATTCATTCCAAATTGGCTTTTCAGCGGGAAAAAACGGTCCCAGCCAGCCACTGCGGTAGACGCTATCTAGGGACTGCAGCTAAATAGCTTTTAAAAGAGTTTGCATTTTCCTTTTGAGCATCGAATGGACGCGAACATCTGTCGTTCAACTCTTCTTTCAGGAAAATTGCTTGTCTGTTTTACAAGCTCATCCTGAATTTATGAATTGATTTTTATGGTTCGTTTTACAATTGAGTTTCCATTCCTTGCCTCGCATTCACGATTTGTTATTCCGACAGATTTTCCCACATAAAATAAAAACAGGTTACGTAACAAAAACGCACTAAATAAAGGCGATTTGCAATTAAACGTGGTGTAATGTGAAGGCTGGCCAAGATCGCTGGTAGCGGCAACGCCTCGCGATTCGTATCGGCCCGGAAAGGGCCGCCTTAACGCGTGCTAGACCACCAGATAAAGTATTACAGCGAAATTGTATGAGTTATATTGTGCGAAGTGCTTGTTTAAAATCGTACTGGTAATTTTATACGCTGAACGGTGCTAATGAAGGATGTTATTTGGTTGCAGATTGCAGTGAAGAGGGGAGTGGTCGCGATGTCAGGCCGAGTTGTGAGTTGAAATATGGCGTTGTACGAATTAAACGCGACGTCGTGTGAAAATGGAAAAGTTTTTTTTAAATACCAGGTAGAGCATGTCGAAAGGGTGCAATTATTTGGTAGGTGCAGGCACTACATAGTTACAGGTATCGTTTTAAAAACAATCAAGGGCTGTTGGTCGTATGGCTTTGATAAAATAATCGTAAAATGCATTCCCACATTATTTGATAACAGCGAAACCAACATTAAACATCAATCAACAACCGAAATGCACTCATAGCTTATTTTTAATGAACTGCAAACGATAGTCAGTGAAATACGCAAATGTTACATTCCCCAATAATGAACCGGCGATATTACCTTTAGTATAAATAATCCGTGCCAAAGGGTGGCTTCGATGCGATGCTACTGCAAATCAACCCCCACTCCCCCCACCGCGGGCTGTCGACGATAAATAAAATTCACGTTTTAACAATAAAATGCATTTTCCGCAAATGCTCCCGGTGAATTATTGTCCGGGCTTTACGAGCTTAAAATTATATGGGCACGTGAAATTTTCGATCTCGATAATGCATGGCCAGTGTACCGCCAACACTATTTTCGGTCGATACAATGAACGCGATTTTTAAATTACCGACCACTTACATCGATCAATTTAATTTATTAAAATGCATTTGGTGCAGCACAATTTTGCTTAGTGCTTCTTACAATAACTTCTGATCATCAGATTCTGGGTGAAGTAGATAGTTAGTAGGTACGTGAGTTGCATTAGGAGGGTTGCATTTTTTATGCATTTTTCTATTTACAGACAAACCACTGCTCCCCAAACATGCCTTACCCCAAAAATAACACGTCACGTAGCAGCCATAAAAATACTTATAAAACATTTCCCGATGGAAAAAAATACAATGTTTTATTCGCAACAAAAATACATCACACGACCGCTTGATGGAGAACCAATAGCGAGTGTCCCTCAGGCACAGATGGCGACACGGACGCGGAGATAGCAGAAAAATATGAATTGTAGCTTTCGATATTTGTCACTTGAATTATAACTCCCAGCGGACACCCAGAATGGTGGATTGTGGGACTACTCGCTACTCGCACCTCGTTTGCAGAATGATCTATTTTTTTCCAGTGTATTCGGCCAGTGACTCTCGGATAAAACGCCGTTGGTTCAATCACTCGTTGACTAATGCGGTCCACGTGCTAGCGATACTAACAGCCAATGATACGTTCTATTTTCAAATACAACACGTTTTTAGTAGACAAATAAACTGAAATTACTACAATAATTTTAAATGTTACTATTTTAGCATCAGTGACCGAACACAATATTTACATTGATTTTATTTGATGTTATAAGACCCTTATAGATTTTGTTTAAGACTCATAAAACAAGATTGGAGTGACCACCGTCTTTGGCGGCTAATCTTAATGCGACAGAAGCTTGAATAATGATCCCCAACAAAATCTCCTGAAGCTATTACAAGCTGCCACCGTGTGGGAGCAATAAGTAAACAAGACTGGTAATAACGGCCAGTCACGCCAAGGAAACCAATTTGGGAGGTATTTGTAAATGTCAAATATGTTTGTGCGCACCTATTTATTGCGAGCATCCCTCACGTACGAGTAAATAACGGAGACACTGCGATAAAGTGAAAAGAGATACCCAAAAAGTGCGGAGAGCATCGCCTTAACTGCTTAACTCGGACTACCCAATATGACCTTTAAGTGCCTCGTTTCAAAGTTGAAATTTGATCGAAGAATTACAGCCCTAAGCCACTCAGTATTAAGGTTCCTGCGTATACAAGTGGAAAACTCAGTGCGCCACGTGCGAATGATTCATGTTCGTCCCTTAATTAAAGAAGATTTTAATTGTATCGGATGTCTGTGAAAGCGAAAATAATGCACTCCTAAATTGGGGTTGGAATTCGGAAATTTATTTTTGTTAGCCCACCGAAGTATTGCTTTGCGTGTTTTACTTTGATACCGGATTTTTGGACGTTGGAGTTTTACCAGCTTTTGCCTGGTAAACTTTTTCGACCAAATGAATGGGACACGGGGAAAATGTACGCCAGATAGGCAATTCAAAATACGGACACAGTTGTAGAAATAGTCGCTTTTGATCAATCTCATTTGACTAGATAGTCGAACTGGTCTGTTTGCTTAACTGCAGGCAATCAACAATTTCGTCTTACAAAATTCGAAACACCCTTGAGTAAATTCATTTTGCGTATATAAAGTCAAGCTGCCGCCGACTTAAAATATCTTTCTTAATTACAAAAGCCTTTGTTGAACGTATCTGATCTATGTAAGCAGTCGGGGCGAATGTTTTAAATAGCAACCCAACAAATAGGTTCCGGTTGAGCGAAATAAGCAAAACTCCTTAATGAAAGAATATTTGAAGGGTTGCCACGGTTTAGAAATTAAACTAACGAAAAGCCATTTTCCAAAAAAAACTAAATAGGTTCTTAATTAGCTGGGGAAAAGAATCAGATTCCTGTAAAACAATTGGCTGTGAATGAAATAAAAAGATAATAATAACAACGAAAACAAAAATTAAACAAATATAGGTTGTATGTAATCTGTTAGCTCAATAATAACGTGAACACAAACAGCGACTATTAGACATGGAACAGTCGATGTTCACGAGCATAAAACGATGACGGAAGCAGTGTAACGACCCTGTAAGCTTGCCGCGTACTTCATCAGCTGAACAATGGCAGACCCCGTCCCACAGGCCCGCAGCGACACAGGATAAATTGAGTCGGGCCTTAAGTCGCGCTCGCCCGCGGAAAATTGGGGAAAATCGATTTAAATATCTTAAATGTGATGCCTTATCTCGATCGCAGAGCTAACCCGTGCTCACTGCAGCACTGCCATTGACATTTGTGTAAAAATTTAAACCAGGGTTAGAAGGAACTTTCCGCTTTTGTCAAACGATTTTCGTAACCGAATTTTATATTACTTATATTGAAACGTTCAGACACTTAAAACCCACAATCTAAAGACATATTTTAAAACCTTTTGTGCTGATACATTTGATTAATTAAGTGCGAAATCGGAGCAAGATACGCTTTTAAAGTAAGCTCGAATAATCAAGAAATGCCAATTAAGAAGTGTAGCCCCTTTGAAAGGCGAAATCTAGATAGCTGGCCGGTCGGTCCAACAGAACCGAGCCTGATGTATCTCGACTTGCACGCGAAGTTAAGTAATTCTTAGTAGCCAAATGTGGCATTATATAAACGGATAATACATAGCCTGTGTCTACAGGTATAGCAAGTATTTGTTACACTTTAAAATTAATCCAGTTAGGATCAGGGAAGCTATTAATTCATGAATCCCCGACCGGTCTCATAGGACCGCGCTGCTATTGTCTTACTATTGTGTCTCGTTTCGCGGGTATTGATAGGTTAATGTGTAATGTTAATGATAAAGTCATGGCTACTAACACAAGACTACATATAAACAGGAATATAGTAAATATATACCCACGTTTGTAATTAGTAACTTTGCCAACTACCAACGTTTATCATTCACGTACACCACACATAGATATTATACCTACACGCTTTTCTCCACAAACATATTAAAAAGCAATTGTGCATTTTTTATTTTTCATAAAAATTATTTGTGATTCATAATCTAATATTTTAATCCAATTTATGTAAGTCAATTTTAGTTGTATTGCAATAAGTCTCACCCAGTGTCATGGAGAGGCCATCTACTGATTTCTGTAATACAGCTGTTTCCACAAAGCACAGGAATCGCCTCGAACCATATTTTTTAAGCCAATAAACTATCTTATCTTTTAAACTCACTCCATCAAAAATAAATCGTATTACCCATTTTGCAAGACCCGAAGACCTCAAGGCAGCACCTAAGCCCCGCTTAACTCAATCTAATAGAATCACCTCGGATTGCTTTCCGATATTTACTGTTTGATTTTTCCCCTCCTGTCGAGATTTGGGACGTTTACCCAAAAGAGGCGTGTACTGCGATGGTAATGGCCGCTAGGGTCGTGCTACATAACCTTTATAATTAACAATACGCCCTACATTCTATGAGGTGAGAGTTGATTATTTTACGAGGCCCGCTTTTTCCTTCCCTCTCATTTTCTGTTGTATTTTCGTTAGTACTTGAGTGGATTAATTACTTTTATTGTAGCCTGGATGCCGAGTTTCCGTTATTTATGAATGCTGAAAAGAATAATTGCGAAAGGAAAGAAAGCTATATTAACTTTATAAAAGAACCAACTGCTTCCAGCGGCTTCGCTTGCGAGATAGTAGAAATTTAGCTCAAGACAACATACTCCGGATTAAAAATATTCTATGTGTTATTCCAGGACATGTAGCAAGTTTCATTCAATTCTGTTCAGCCGTTTGATCATGAAAAAGTAACAACATACCCACAAACTTTTGCCTCTATAATATTAGTGTATATCTAGGTCCATACATCCATAAGGTTTATTTATTAAATTACACAAGATTGCCCAAGGAAATACAAGTGAAAAAATAAATCAAATTATAATTCAACTGCGAAGTAAGTTTATTGAATTGATCATGCGCAAATATTTATCGATGGGGACGTAACAAGATAGGGTCAAGATTTATTGAAAACCAACAGCACTGGCATACATAGGTAGGCAAGTTACATAAATTGACATCGGCGGCAATCAGACAAATTGGCTCCATCCAAACCCCTCGCTAACCGAATTAATCTGATACGTAGGTTTTCTTAGACAAAACCACTTAGATGGAGAAATATAGAGGGCAAGAGGGAACACGAATAGACGCTGATGCGGATTGTATTATTTATTGTACATTCGCGAGACCAAGCAAAAAATAGTACCTAATGAATTCATGCCAAATATACGTATGGAACGAATGGGGGAGAATATATTGACATTCTTTGACCATTTTCGCAACAACGCGACAACGGTATCATGATGTTTTTACGTACTTCATTTCACTTAAAAATTCACTTCAGTAAACTTTTTGTTGAATAAAATACATCTGTATCGCCCCTTAACATGTGTCTACGTACGTGAATAAATATTCAACAAATCCACCTTTAAATAAACAGTATGGGGGAAATAACGTTTTGCCTCATTCTGAGTAAACGATGCTTAAGATATTTATTGGGGGATGAATTGAGTTTTTAGATATTGCAACGAATTTTTTTGTGTCACTTCTGCGCGATGTAAATAAAGCCCACGATTTGTCCGTTCATTCCGAAGATTGGTGTGTCAGCATTTTTTTCTTTGTTTAATATTTATTAACTTTTCTATCTTGTAAATAGACAGGCCACTTTTAATGTGGAAGGGAAGGGGGAGAACGTGATTCCGTGACCTGCATCTGAATAGATCCAAGTTGCAGTAAACACAGATATTAGTTTGAATAAAGAAACACCAGCAGTGATTAAGAAGCTTAAACAATTTGTTTATTCCTGATTCAAAATGGGGTTTGAGTTTAAAAATGTTTGGAATTGCTATCTCCCCTCGTAGGCAACATTAATAACATCTGCTCAAGACGTTTAAATCCCACTTCTGGTGGAAAAACTGATTATCTAATTAGAAGAAAGCCTTTGCAAGAGTCTCCTAACGGAGGGCTAATCACAAATTAATGAGAGCTTGTAGTGGGGTGTCGCGGGGTGATGATAATTCCCCGCCCCGCTGCGTTAAGATCCTCATCAATTATGGCGAAGCCACCCCCGTGGCCTGAAGGTTGAGCACCCCTTCGTGATCTAGTCACTACGGCGATCGTGCTAGGCTTCACACTGTGCCAAGTTTTATGGTGTTTCGATGTTAAACAATTGTGGGTACTTACTTGTGTACCTCTTAACTTTAAATGCCTATATGTGTTCAGTAAATGACACTGTACAGCTCAAAATGATTAGAAAGATGATACGTTATACCTAGTACCTACTCATCACAAAAGAAGTTGTAATGTTGTGTAATCTAGCCGATAGTTTATTTACTTGGAGTAATTTAATTGGAAAGTATTATTTCAAACTCATTAAAATATAGACAGACAGTTCAATAGAATTTATCTACATAAATCAAACTTTACCCATAATCGCAACATAAAAATCCAAAATACATTATCACACCGACTAATTTATTAGTATAATTTCATCGAAGTAAAAGCCAACCCTTACTATAACTAATGGCCCTTAGACAGTTGTTGTGCCGACACCAAATGCTTCCGTTCTGAAACCGCACTTGATTTGTTGTTCCGTCCGCCCAAGAGTTAGTAGCTACCAATGTTTGAAACACTCGAAACCACCATATGCTACGGGTTCTCACCCAAACTTGTTATATTTAGAATTATTTATCCCATAGACACTTTACTTTGACAGAAAAAGTATATTTACTACCAAATTTGATGTGTTAAGTTTGGTATATTGCGTTATCGCGTGCAATGTTATATCAATAATTATGATTATTAATAGTTCTTTTTTTAAATATCAACGCAGATATCGCAAAAGAACAGGTTTTATTTAACAGACTACAGTTTGAATGGGATCACCCTAAACGGAGCTCTTGTTGTTATGCCATGAATATAAATCGTGATAAATTCCGCGCGAGACGAGGGGGGCGGGGGGGGGGAGGCACGGCCTCAAGGGCTTTTTTCTTAAAAATAACTTTTGTCAGAGTAATTCGGAGGAGTCCCGGGATTTATGGAAAGGTGGTGTCACCCCGGTAATTAGTTTTTAACTAGTTGTGATAAGGGTCCGCCGTGCTTTATGCGCCCTCTGTAATAAGTTTAAACTAATGCCCGGATTTCTGGGATGAATTAAATTCGTAACAGCTGCGGTCAAAAAACAAACAATGTCACATAGAAATGCTTTACCTCAAAAACTTTCGTCAAAACAAAAGCATGCCAAGCAATTGTTCTGACATGTCACAATATTTTTATTGTTACCATATTTCGCGCGTTTGCGGCCCGTCACGCCCCACTGTGTTTCGTCCAGAACAAGCTAGCTGGACAAAAACAACATTAAGATTTCTTAAAATCATTAATGGTGGTAAATAGGTTATTAGTTGGTAATTACACCCACAACTATTGTTTTGGCATAAGTCATACAAAACATCGTTAATAAGGGCAAGTATAGAAATAAATTGGGTCAAATGCATAATATTATTTGAATTTTTGCTACTGACACGATTGCATCTCCTGCGGTTATCTTAATAGTTGTGGTAAATTTTAGTGATGGATTCTATTACTAAGGGTGAGTACATTATATTTATTTAGTTACAATTAAATAATATTCATACTAAATTAGAACCAGAGCGTCGCAAATCCAGAAATTAAGTTTTTTATTCAACAATTCAAATTCAAAAGACGGTAACTAAAAACCCCCTCGTATCCCCGGTCTGTATTTTTTTCAGTTGATAGGCAGATGCTTCCAAATTATAATGAAACTTTCTTTTTTTGCTCGTTTTTGCTCGAAAAGCTGTTTTTAATTTTTCTACAGGTAGCAGTTTTACAGTTTCAAAAATGCATTTTTTCGAAGAATGGGGGAAACATACAAAAAGTGACCGAAATAAGGCGCTTTTCATGTTTGTTTCACAAAATCATGATCTCAGTGGTGTAACAGAAGCATCTGTGAAGGAGATCAAAATATTATTTCCCGTTTTTCTTCGAAATTTTCGGAGAAATGGGAGAATTCTGGCCGAATACGGAATCGGTTCTTAGCTTGTAATGCTAAGTGGCTAGAAGGTGAAGACGTACAGTTTAAGGTGTCTTATGACTTTGCAGAAGCATCAACGTCTTCACATTCACAGCATGGTCCCGGAAGACCGCCAGTGGATATGGCAAACGCAAGTGCCAAAACCACACGGTGAGGTATCGACGATTCGGTTCAGTTACGAAGCTCTGAGGTACTTTTGGTTGCTGCTGAAATAGCTTCTCGTCAAGCAGGTAAACGCAACGTCGCAAAACTGATTCGAGAACTTAGTGAGAAACCTGAGAATCGTTTCTGAAGATTGCAGAAGGTTCCGAAGGGATAATACCCGGAAACGGTCTCGTATTGCCACGAATACAGATTTCCTGAATATGTTGATCATCAGATATGATCTTTTTATTCTTAACAGTCTCAGTGATATCCCCAGAAAAAAATCAGGTAGCCTCCCTCCTGCAGTCTTAGACCTTGTAACCCCACCCGTAAATATTGTAAAAATGTAAATACTATAAATATTAATACCGAAGATTATTATGTGGAGAATTTTTCTGAGGATGAACTTAGTGAGAATGAATAATTCCTGAGTTTGTTCTCATTATACATAATTCAATGAATAGTCGTTTTCTAGTCGTAAGTTATTTAAAACAGGTTGATTTTTACGAGTTTGGTTTATTGTGTACAAATCGGAACTGTTGTAAAATATATAAATAAGTTTTATTTACTTATTCTTATAATATTAGTGTAATCGTTATATAATGTAATTAGCTTTAAATACCCCTAATTTAATTGATATTTCTTACGAATCGTGCCATAAACACCATTAGTTTTAATTAATTCATTTTATTTTCGGAGTTTCGCATTTTTATGAGTTTCTAAGTATTTTAAACAACGAAATCAGTCATATTATTAACAAGCAGAGGCTATGCAACCTATATCAAGTAAAAAATAATTTTGTCCAGCTAGCTTGTTCTGGACGAAACACAGTGCGCCCGTGGAATATGGGTATGATTTACGAACTAAAACAAGAAGAAAAAAAAAGAAAGTTCTTCCACGAAACTTCTTTTATTCTTGGAGAAAGTTGCGTAAAAACTGGAGGCGCTTAGAAAAAAGCAATTTTCTAGCTCAGGTGTGTGAGATGTTCTTTATCTAACTTTGCATCCGAACCGCTTTGTTTATGACGGCATATTTTTTCGAAGTTTTGAACATTTTATTACAGTGTACCGTGAACTCGTACTTTGTACCTTTTCAAAGGCCGCCAACGGTAGAACAATTGTTGTTTTTTAAGCCGCTTAAAAAACTGGACGCGCTACCTGTAGCGGTATTAGAAAAAACAAAGACTAATATGACTGTTATACGAAGCTTAGACACAAAAGCAAGTTTGTAAGTACAATCTGTAACAAAATTTAGAATAATAAGCCAGAGAAAGCCACATCGCCTTTTTAATGGACACGGAAAATATAATTTGAAATACTCTTTATAGCGGCCATAATGTAGCCAAGTGGGCCAAAAAATGGTTGTCACCGTCTGGCGAAGTACATTAGCATGAAGAGTGTGAGGCAAGGAGGCTTTATCAGGAGGGCCTTTCCTGAGGGAGGCCCAAATAATGCGATATTGCTCGTTTGTGCGAGGCCCTATTTATCTATTAAAAAACGTGAGATTTACGGGCCAGTATAGGAAACTTTGGGAAGTTTTTATGGTGCTCCGCCGCTCTTGGAGCTAATATAAGAGATTGATGCGTGTTATTTTAGCATTGTTTGGGTGTATATTAACTGGTTTATTTTGATGTTTAGTGATCTTTTTATTGCATTATTTTGGTAATAAAACTCTTAATGTTCTTGCATAGATTAAGTAAGTATTTGTTTACTATCGTACGAGTAATATTGGGGCGTACTATCTTACAAATTGAGACGTCAAGGTTTCGCTCTGTGACCTACATTAACTGCAAATTATGTATCCGTCAGCAGATAAGAAAAGTTCCTGATCTAATAAATATTGCTTGTTGAAGTTCCATTTACTGTATCATCTTGTTCGGTCACGACTTTGAGTCTTTCGAGCTAAATGAATAATAATTAAAATGTTCAATAAATTGTGCTGCCGTATTGGACTAACGAGGTATTTGCACATATCTCGAGTTAAGAGTACCTACCCAAGTTTAGGGATGCGCGATGGCGAGTGGTTTTATTCGATTGTTTGAACATCTCGATTGTTTCGACTTTGATTCGAGTCAACTCGGTCTGTTAATGCGACTGGGGCATGGCGCCTTCATTCGCGATAACAGATATATTCGAGATATATTCCTCGATAGTTCTAAAGTTTCGAGTGAGAATGACTGATTCCAATAATCAGCTAGCAATCGATTCCGTTGACTCGAAACAATCGAAAAACATCTCGATTATTTTGTCAAACAGCAAATCGATAGTTGACTCGATGGTTTATTTTAACGAGTCCGACTCTTTCGTTTATTCGAGATGTTTTAACATTCTTTCGATTGTTAAAACGTCGGAATCGGAATCGCCCATCCCTGCCTTAGTTTGAGTGGCGTAGCGTCTTTTAGGCCGGGTGTACATGCACAGTCGTGACTCTCGTGACTGAGCGCCAATCTGCCATCACGAGAGCTTGTGTAACACGTCTTTATGAAAGGCGAAATGGAGCTGTTTTTAATAGGCCGATATTTTATGCCTTATTTAACGACATTTATATACTACAGTCGTCAAATAAAACTACTTTTTCAAGGGAAACTCTGCAGCTGTCTGAGACTTTGTTTCATGTAAATTCATAGAATTGCCAGTTTGTCCACCATTTCATAGGTTTTAATTCCTTAGTTAACAGTAGCTGAGATCTACTGTAAAGTCTATCTTCTCTTATCTTTTTAATTTTAATGTCTTCAAGGCTAGAGTGAATAGGCTCTTAATAAACTAGAGCGCTTCACGATCAACGATTGCATCGCTGCTTAACCATCAGATGGGATCAACGTCTAAATGAACTAGTTTATAAACAAAAAAAAAAATCAAGCGTTAAGTTTAACCTAAGTATATCTAACTTTAAAAAAGTCCTTTCAAAATATAAATGTACAAATGCATTTAATGAAAATCGTTAATTTTGACATTACAAAGAATTAGCTATTTCAAAGTTTCAACGATAAAAATATTTCAACATGAATTGTTAAATACATAAAAAGCTCAAGTTGAGAAAAATACTGTAAAAGCCTGCCCACAGTCAGTAAATCTAACGATAAAACAAATACGAGGAAAGTGACCTATCCAACAAACTAATACATTATCTAAGTATTGCAAACGTTAGATACAGTCGGTTGTTCGGTATCCTTTATCTAATATATCATCTGGTATCTATTTAATTTATTACTTCACCATGCTTCATGAAGAGGAACCGTTGAGTTATCACTTAGACTACATACACACACACACACACATAAATAATCATCTAGATATACTGTACACAGTGTACACTCACGGAAATATTAAGTTCTTCATCTCCAGTTTGGCCTTTGATTCTGCTCGATCTGTTTGACTTATTCTGTATTGCCATAATGTTAATATAACAGAATAAAAATTCAGTTTTGCAAATTAAAATGTGTCACTGACAATGAGATTTACCAGATGTTTTTTTCGGTTTTACAGACAGCTCTTAGAGCGTTTCCGCATTATCCGATCCGATATCGGTATCGGACGCCGATACGATATCGGGGTAAGTAAAATGTATGAAATATGTACCTGTCTTTCATATTGTCCGGCCCGATATCGGATATCGGAGCACGGAATTTCATACATTTTACTTACCCCGATATCGTATCGCCGGTCCGACACCGATATCGGATCGGATAATGTGAAAACAGTCTAAAATTGATAAATCTCGTTAAAAAAATATAAAGGAATGTTTTGTAATATTTTAAACAACATGTTGCAATGATTTATTTATTTACTAGTGCAGTATGTTCTGTCGGAATAATTATTAAACTGTCTTAAGGTACGATCAAACCGCGAGTAAAATTTCATTCAAATCCGTTCAGCCGTGGTGGCAAAATTAATTAACAAAAATCCTAAATTCAAAACCAATATAGACTACTACATTTCTATTTTTATTTTGACACAGAGTATATAAATAGCTACATAGGAGAATAAACTGTTACAAAGAAAGAAATGACATGATAAATGTGGTTAAACAAAAAAAAATACAGTGCAACGCATTGCAAAAGAAAGTCTTGTAATACTTAGTAATTTACAATATCCTGAACAACATTTTCTAGAGCTGTAATTGATTTATCTATTCCACAATGTAAGTAAATTTATGTTCATGAGTTTTATTACATATTCTAATGAGTGTATGTACTTATTAGGCCCTAGGACGAGGCATCGTAAATATAATTTACTTAAAAGAATTAATAGTAGAGCAAGCAATTTATGCTTTTTTATATTTTTTTAAATACTTTATGCCCACAAAATGTGTACAGAGGCGGACGGAATACCTTAGGTATTTTTATTTTCTAACACTATACCATTAGGCGACGTGACATGAGGAATAAATGGTGTTAGTTGCAATACTTATTAAAATATCATTTGTGTTACTATAATAATATATTATGTTACACAAATAATATACCTACTACATCAACTCAAACACTTATTTATTTTCTTAATAATATGTTGAATAGGTAATTAGTACAAATGGTTAACTGGACAACATTTCCAAAAATACAACTGCTATATTCATATTTGCTTTTCAATAAACGCGGTGTTTAAAAATCAAAGGCTAACTTTAACAAGCCTACCTAGGCAAACTACGCCGCGATCAAAATTCTACTACTTACGATCACGCTAATATTATAACGGGTAAAGAAAAAGTGTTACTCCTTCACGCTCAAACAGCTGCACAGATTTGGATGTGATTTGGTACACGGGTCGACTATGTCTTGGAATAGGATATAGATGCTGAAAGTATGTTCCTTTAGGACAATTTTCGATAACTGCACGGACGAAGTCTTTGCCAGATATTAGAAAAATAAATAATTAATACTTATATAGTATTTATCATCCCTAAAACATCCTTATTCCCACACACAAAAAAAGAAATACAGGGTGAATTTAACCTAAAAACCAATGACACACCAAAAATTCCCTTAATAGAGTCCCAAACAGACTAACGCATCCCAATACCAAATGTATATGTATATGATGTATGTTTATTATCAACAGCGAATATTGGCTGGAAACACAGTGCTAAATTCGCAACCCGACATCCGATAGTGTGGCATTATCTGCTATTATTTGTCATTGGGTGAACAATGCGAGCACCGAACATACCTATCGGCTCTATCTTATAGCCATTTGTCAACAATTATAATAATGGTGTGCGAAAAAGTTCATTAAGAGCCGTGATTATGGGGTCAGTTGTTGAGTTGGTGGAATAAATATGATGGATTCGGATGAGGCTGTATTTGCACAATGAATTTTTGACTATATGTGATATACCTACTCTAGTATAAATATTTTGTCTTTAGGTTGGATTCAGGTGTGGTATAAGATTGTTTGCAACAATGTCATCAAACATTGAACTGCATTTTAAAAATAAACTAGATAACAGATTTAAATAATTTAAGTGCCTATCCACTGTATATGAGTTGCATTGTTTATCTTGAGATTTAAAAATGCGAAGCCCCAGACCAATAAGAGAAGGTGCCTAGTCTTCAGGTATTGACATATGGGTACTTCATGGGCTACTGGATTTTTCAAAAGAGACTTTATCGTGACCCGAGAACTATTTGCAAGCCAAACCTCATAAAAAAATGTACTAACTTATTTTTTTAAATAATTTTATACAATTTACAGTTGATTTTAAAAGACTTGACATCTAAAATCAAACGCTATCTACAACAAAAGCCTACTACTACACCACCACACACACACCTCTAAAAACCTTAAAGCTCATTCACACGAAACCAAAAACGCTTTATAAACGCAGCGTAGTTTATATCAGCTGACAGATGTTACACTTAGCAAGAGCTACTGTACCCACGGAACCCAATAAATAATAACACACTGAGTTAAGACCACCTAGCGAGGAAACTGAGCTTGTTTACGGCACTACCCCACCAGTACTGTGGCCACCTACGCTATATATTTTGCTTAGCAAATTACTCGCTTCGCTCAGGGTGTCTAATAACCCTTTAATGAAGGAAGAGCTCTGATGTTTAATGCTGTGTCTGCTTTATTAGGGAGATTTTTGCTGAGGTAATTGCTGGTTGTGAGTTGCAAAGTTGTGTTTTAACATTTTGAGGTTAAGTTTTGTTTTTGTTTGGACTAAACATGGTGGTTTTAGCAATTTGTCGAGGATTTTACACTTTCAGTGTAGCTAAAGAGTATCTCTGTTTGAGTTTATTTCCTTGTAACTGTGGGTTTTTTTCTTGAGTTGTGATATTATCAAATAATTTATCCTGACCTGGCAGGAGCAAAAGTATGTCAAACTTTTACTAATCCACCTGTAAGTTGCCCTGGGTTATAATAACTGTTTCGAACATTCTTCCAGCCTAACCTGGGATGAAATACCTCAAGTCAAAAGCGAGCAAATGAGAAGTTGTGTAGTGATTAATAATTTGTTTTAGGGCCTGTTTCACAATGTCCAAGTAGGCACTATTCACTGAATAAATTCAAAAATGGAACAGATTTTGTATGAAATTATCTGTCAAGTAAGATACTCGAAACTTAATCATAGGTGGTGAAACAGGCCCTTACTGTTAAGTTATCAGTTTTTAGTGTTAAAGCCTAGAGGAATTTTAGTCACTAGTGTATTCTCCGGAAATAGAACTGATTGGGCTTATACAGCGTGACTAAAATATATAAACCAAAAAATTCCATACGTGAAAGAATGCCGCCTTTCCTAGACAAAATAATTCAAAGTTTTTTTATTCATACCATATCCACGAACTTCCTGCATTACTTACTATTTTATTCTAGGACTGCGTAGTATAGTAGTAGTATATATTACCTGTAACAAAACAGTTTATAGGTACGTTAGAAAACGGCAGTAAGAAATAATCCAAAGAAATGCAAATTATTATTTCACCATACGCCATTACAAACGAAATAATCATAGCACGCTCTGCCGCCGATTACTAGACATAAACTAAACGAATCTTCGTCTTACAAACCTAATAGAAAACGCCCCTTTAATAATATAATAGTAGTTAATTATCACATTTAAATAATGTAACGCAAATTAATTCAGGCAAGAGCACGCGACTCGGCCACTCCATTCACAAAACTCAAGAACTGTCCGTAATAGCTCATTTGAATACAATCTAGATAGTTATCGGCGTATAGACAACACTAGAGGATTGTTATTATGTAGTTCACTGAGTCTCAACGACCATACACACGAACACTCAATTATATAATTGCATTAGGACACTTAATTCTCAGCCATAGACAACTAATGGTTATGACAGTTTGAATGCGTGATACGTCATTAGAGGCATTCAGTTGTGGACTTACGAAATGGGGTCAAGGAGAGCTCAAAACGGATTCATTCTGCTTAAATATAAACGGCTAACGACAAGGGATTTAAAAAAGGAATACTTTTAAATCTCTTTAAAAGGAATTTTATGAAAAAGAGGTATTTTAAATGTGAATAATAATAACATTACACATTTATATCGGAGTAGGTATGTGAGCGTCACGCACACATAAAGTTCGAACTTTGGCACACTACCATAAATCAAGGGGCGTTATACGCCATGTTTCACGAGCCCCATCCTTCTCTTTCGCTCCACCACCATTCTTTATGTCGCTGTCCCGTTTCGGCATCAAGCAGGAGCTTTGAGGGGTCCAGGGGAGGGGGCAGATGTCTAGTCGTGACGTATTACTCGGCTGGCGGTCGGTCGGGTCAGTCGAAAGTTAGTAGCGTTAAGTTTAATAGCTTAATTTTCTAATTTATATTGGATTTAATTACACAAAAATATGAATGGGATTGATAGTATATTGCACACTCCTAAAGGGCGGAAACATCGACTAATGAAGTACCTGATAGGAATATCGATATCGACACGAGCGCTAATTACTTACAAACCACGCCACATTATAATGTATGCCGAGTAGGTTCCAATGCAAATCGCAAGTTCGATTCTAGAATAGACAATGCGACCAGAAGTTTATAGGACCACCCACACATCTACAATGCATGTGTTTGATATGTAGCACGATTCCAATTTATTGGAAAAATATGAAAATAGAAATTTCTTCGTTAGAATTGCATTGTAGACGTTGGAACTTGGAGCAATGTTGTTTTAGTTGTCTCGGAATATTTTGAATTGTAAAAAGCTTTAGTTTGTAGCGTAAAAGCTAGTGAGAATCCAGTAGTATTAGATAGGTTTAGTGCTAATAAGATTTATTATACCTACACATCTCAGCCATACATCACGCACGGTAGATCTCTGCAATAGATTTGTATTGTCCAGACTAATACGTGATCAGAATGCTAGTGATGCGCTTAATCAATAATTTCATATAGATATCTACACTTTGTACAATTTACTGTGGAATTTCATTATTAGATGAAATTTAACGGCACTTATAAATTTATATCATGTCCTAGACTACATTAACCGTCAAATAAAATGGAAGTTAATACGAAATCTCAATGAGGATCCCTAGTGGAATTAAAGTTTTTTTTTTTTCAAATTAGGCAATTGTTTTAAGTGAAAACACGGGGATCCCAGATTCCCACTGTATCTCAGGATGACACCTCTTGCCGATCGTGTGTACATCGCCTTTATTGCTATGTTCTTATTTGTATCGACTAATTCGTCGGCCGTTAAAAGTATCGCGGCCTTGTTGGACATCTCATTGGTCGGCAATAAATATGGCGTTATCTCTCGATATCGACCGCGGGCCGCACTTCGCTCCACGCGACCTACCCCCCGCTCTAATGAATTACACAATGAACTCTCATCTAAATACAGAAAAAAGCTTTTAAAGGCACATATCAAAAATGCCCACAAAAGCCTACTAAGACAGGACTCACAGATTTATAGCACTCCCTTTGTTAAATCACGTAATCTCCACGTGGAGCCGCGGTATAAATGGAGGTAAATGAAAATAAATGTAGTTCCTCATTCTGCTGCTTGCCTATTTACATTGTACCCAAACATAAATTTGGCTCTGTTTAATAGTAATCTATTTCAAAAATTACCTGTTAAATCACATCAGGACAGATAACACATTGTTTGGGGGTATGTGGTTTAGAAAAAATGTTTGTCGGCCGACACGACTGAGATTTGTTGCCTTCAGGGTGGCATTTACATCATCGGTCCTCTCATATATTATGTGGTACACGGCTCGGAATACATTAAACAGGTACCAAATATTGATCCCGAAATTTTTTAAGCAATCCCTTAAAATTAAATGTATTTATTTAATCACAGTTTTATGTGCGCTTGTGACAAATTCTACCGTCTTAAATCATAATGGTATCGCTAGTGCGTGGGCGAGTATCGAATTTAAATGAATGGTTATTTATCGGCCATGTTTCGGACATCGATACGTGGTGTCCGCGCGGATCGTGTCGGGTCGGGCCATAGGGCCATTTTCGGCAGTTTCCGGGTATCTATTCTGTAGCTATGCTTATCCAACTAATTTATATGCATGACGAGCTTTACAGTTAACTACGTTACAACAAAATACGTAGATTTGAAGACAAATATACTATCCATAATATTAAAATTTGACTGAGCCTATTATGCAAAGGCGTTCACCCGTGTGCACGAAAGTATTGAATTAATGAAATTCCTGAGAGTAGCAGTCAACGCTACGATTGCGAGACTTGTTTATAAAACAACAGAAACGATCCGGCAAAATAATAAAAATAATAATTAGTGATGCGACTTCCCGCGGTCTCGGCGACCCACGTCGTAAGTTTCGCCTACATACGCGAGAGGCGTCATGCTAACGCAATAAGAAATAAGAGGTGAATAAAAAGAACTCGCTCGGAGCAATATTTCACCGACAGATCTGACCGAAAGATGCTGATGTAGGGAACTTGTGACGCCAAAACGCTGGCATTCTTGCTATACTTGCAAAGATTTTGCCAATTCATCTAACTTTCGCTTTGTTTTTAAACGAAAATCCCAAGATGGGTTTTTCCTTCTACGAGTATCTTGCACGATATCTTCGATAGTCGTGAATTGTTTTCAAAGTGTCTACAATTATCTGTTTACCATCTTACTCAACTTCAAAGTCTAGATCTGTATTTTCTCTACGAGATCGTTGTATATTACTATCGATATTGTACATATCGTAAAGCATAGAATAGTTCGACCATTTATTCGGTTTATCGATACGTGACATAGCAATTAGCACATCACTAGACAAAGCGCTCTCGGGTGCGAGCCTACAAATCATATAGATACCATCTTCTACAAATTTGAATCGGATCTTATTTATGATTTGCCTTTTTCACGGCTACGTTTTGGGGAAAACTCGAATATAAATCACTGATAAATGGTTATTGGGTTTCGTACCTAATTCGAACTTTGTTGCCGCCTACCGTCCTCCGATACACAAACAATTCATATTTATAATTACCTGTTGTTGTTGTATCTTTTCAGCAAAAAAATCAAGCCAATTGGTGAAAAGAAAAGTTCTAATATCAAAATTTTCCCACGGTATCGTTTTCATTATTCGCAACAACATAATAATCATAACAAAAGCATGTACAAACACCGTACTTGGTTAAACAGCAATCGCATAAACAAACCCCAACAATAAAGCCAAATAAACGCTTGAGCACGCCATCCAATCGCACCTTGAATCGCACATAAAAGCCCATGAACACCGGTAGAATTGAATACAACGCTGCTCAACAGGAGCATCCAAATATTGCATTCCCAACCGTACTCGGTCGGGTAATATCGAGCACGAGAGTAGACTTCGTTAGTGCCCATAAAATCGTTTACGAGCTGCCGAAGAACCCTCTTCAATAAACGTGCCATAAAAGTTCGGTTATTCGACGCTAGATGGCGACACTAGTGGCCGCTTGAAACAGTTGCAACGATTTTACTGCCATCTATGGAGCTTTTTAAGCGTTTAAGGTCGGCGTGGGAGCGAGACAAGGCATATCGTCTCTCTTCCACGGGATTATGCTGAAGTTCGCCGGTTATGGAATGGGTCAAGCGTGAAGCGATTTTTTATATTAAGTTTTATATACGGCACGGAGGTGTACGGTTGGTTGGCGCGGATGGTTCTTTTTATAGAAACGAAATAAATAAACAGAACACTTTTAGAACGATGCTATTAATTAAATTGACTACGTTTTTCCGCGACATAAAGTGTTTTCTTTTAAAACCATGAGTGAAAACAACTGGAAACTATAAAAATAGTTGTTGAACAGGTGCCTAAGATAATGACTAAATTATTCAGGCACGTAACTAATATATTAATCAGTCATAAATGTCTCATAGAGATGCGATGACGTCACAGTAGGTAAGCAAAAGAGGTTCGAAGGTTTGAATTTCGAAGAGCGCGGACGCAGTTCGTGTGATGAACGGTTTCACGCGCATTACGCCCGCCGGCCAGTAATAGGGTTGCCAACGTTAATAAAAACTGTCGTATTATCTTTTTAGACGACGCTTGCGATAAATTTGTTGCATTTCCGCAAATATAAACATTTGCCATAGGTTTTATAAGGAATGCTTTGAGGACTTTATTGTGTCATTTAGTCCAGTTTTGCTACCTATGTTTCTCACCTTAGACAGTTTAACTGAGTAACTGTAGTTTACGCAATATAATGATTCGTCGTTTAACTACTTAAGTACATAAAATTCTCGTTATGACAACCCTATCATTCACGTTGGTGGTCTCATTAGATGACGCCCTTATTGTGTTTTTTCTTTAAATAAATTATAAGTCATGTGTAGCGAACCACGTCAGGGAATTGTCGGCGTAAACTGCTAAACGCTGCTAAACTATGGGCTAGAACGAGGAGAAAATGGCTCTAAATCATACCCATACTATACCTAAGTGAAAGATAATTTCAGCTATCTAGTCCCTACGTGCCATTTCTCCAATATTAGCCGGGAAATTGTAGTCAGTTATTCTATTATAATTTTATTAAGAAACGAGGTAAACGCAGCACGGCCCTAAGTGCTTGGCCCTAAGTGTAATAAAATTACAGGCTGAAAAGAAAATGCTTTGATTTTTTTTCCTTTTGTTGTTATCTATGAAGTAAGTAACAGTTCCTGGTAGCGAGTAACAATACTAGGTCATTACACTCTAGGGAGTATTTTTTAAATGAAAAACAGTTAAATTAATTATTCAGTATAAAAACCTAGACAGGTAAATTCTGCATTTATTTGTAAGTAAGTACTTATTAATTCAAACAATTGTAATTTGTACCTATCTATTGTTTATTTTATAATTGGCTTGCTATGCTATACCTAAGTTCAAAGGCGTATGATTTATACATTAATCAACAGTTGGATTCTAAAATCGACAATTTATAGGCAAAGAACAAAATCAACACAAAGTTTGTTCACCAAATAAATCTCAATAAAATTGATCTGATCTTAAATAACATCATCTTGGGACCGTGATCGGGAAACGGTAGGGTCGGCAACGTAGGTTATTAAAAAAAAACTAAATTATTAAACACTAGCTTCTGCCAGCGGCTTCGCCCGTATGAAAGTAGAAAATATATAAATATTAGCCTATGTTACTCATTGAAGATGTAGCTTTCAAATGGTGAATACATTTTTGAAATCGGTCAATTCGTTTTTAAATTAAATCGTTATAAAAGACTAGCTTTTCTCCCGTAACCTTTTTTGCAGGATCCGTATGTTATTTTGCACACAGTGGATTTCCCTGCCAGAGTCTGTGTTTCCTGATAATTACAACCTAGGAATCTTTTAGTCAAGAGTGTATAGCTTACTTTTAGGTAAGTGTGCCCTATCATCGACCACATCATCGCTTACCGTCAGGTGAGATATTGGTAAAACTTGAACCTTTCCAAAGTCCGAAAAACAGTGATCGTGCATAACTTGTATTTTTTTCGGACGTGAACTTTCGGATGTTACCTCCTTCAAAATATAACAATTAATAAATGAATAGTAAAATATTTCTTATGCATATTAATTTTATCAATAAAATGGAAAGTTTTTATAAGTGAGGAAACGTTTCAAGAGCTATATAAGTAAAGCTTACTTAGTTGCATAAATATTCAACGGTTAGGTAAACGATTGCAAGAAAATAAAACAACAATTAATTGACATTAATTATTTATTTATCATTCAAAGTGTATATAAACTGTTTATTGCAACTTATGATAGCATATATGGCCACAATAATTGGCACTTACTTCATCAACTTATAAAATAAATTACACACATTTCTATAAAACGACAACAATAGATTTATAGCAAAATATTATTAACAATAATAATAATCGATCATTCCATAAAATCATATAAGGTAATATCGATTAACACTAGTCAACAATAATTCTCATATTAATAAAAGATACAATAATAATGGCGATTTTAATAGTCTAAAAGAGCAATTTATCATTATGTTTGTTGAGCAATAGTATTGACACGTCTGCCAATTTGTTCATAAATTATTATTCTATGATAATAATTCTTTATGCGGACGGTACAGACTAAAACGGGTTTGTGGGCATGTTTTATGTTGTACCTACTAATACTAAACGTTCTGTCTCTCTGTCCGAATATTTCGGATATTGTTAGGTATGTGAACTATGCCTGATGAGGAACTGGCATAGTGGATATTGACCACAAAAATAGTCTATAGTATCTATAGCTGCTGCCTGCGGTTTTGACTGCGTGAAAGTAGGAAATTGTCACAAGGGAAAACACTCTCGGGATTCTACACGCTATTCCAGGATATGGTCTACCCGTTTGCCAAATTTCATCCAAATACGTTCAACCGTTCGAGCGTGAAGAAGTAACAAATATACACACAAAAACTTGCCTTTACAATATTCATACATTACAGGCTCATTCAGTGATTGTTATCAACAATCTGTTGTAAAAGTTTTAAAATAAGCATTTTTTTCTTCTTATACAAAAAATAGGTTTCAACTATTCTCAATGAAAATTACTGGTTGATTTTGATTCTAAACCAACTTTTCTACAATTTTCTTTCACAATTTCCTTAGCTGGTTTAAATTATTAAGTTTGATAACGGACAAAGCTGTGAGTTTTAACTAGCATAATAAATCTTGAACGTCGTCTGAAGAATTTACGAACTGACAAGATGTTCATATTTTAAAGAAACTCCCCCAGGCCTTGTTCGACAAATTATTAATTTCACAATCATAATGAGGGTCCCGGGGGGTATCAAACATTTTATAATATTTTAACATAGAATTTGGGTACCAGCACAGCTCGTTGTAATACATAGGTACAATAGTTTTATTATGGGTAAGTATAAATGAAACAATGGTGTAGATTCACTTACGAAACTTATTTTAAACCTAGTGTTTACCTAAAGTAGGTATAAAAAATATAGCAAAAATTTTACTACTGTCAAGTTAGTCGAAATATCGTTTGAAATACAATTTTAGACGTGATTTCAGAAAGTGTAGATTAACAGTTTGGTAAGACTACAAAAAAGCGCAGCACGTAAAATAATTAACCAGGACTAAAATTATTTCTATCTCATTCTAGTTTTAACTATTAGTAAAAAAGAGCGATGGTTTAAAATAAGTTTAGTTGGCGTACAAGAGATTCGGTACTAATCTTTTTATTTATATTCAAGTAACATTTTATAAAAGAAACTAACTAACAAAGTATCAACCCTAAACTGATCCAACAAATCATGAACAAAACAGACTTAGGTACAACAAAATAAGGATCTATTATAATTATATACTACTTGCAAACTTAAGACGTGCCTAATATTAATTTATCACTTGGAAAATTCACTAGAACAACTCTCCATGGTCTAATACGACCTTTATAAAATAACTTACAAGTAAATTATGGCAATTCGATCGCTCAACGAACCATATGTAGCGGTTATAAATAACTTAATGAGTTCAATTAGCGGCCATTTTAAAATGCAGTTTGGCGTTTGATCCCGTGCAGTTTACGCGTTCAACTTTAATTTTGTTGAACTTAATAATAAAATGGTGAAGCTATATGGTTCTTTGTTTGATGCTGTTAATTAAATTAAGGGTACTATCGCAAAATTTTGTTCTTTTGTATGTATTATAATGTGTATTCTAGTTAAAATTTTACGTAAGAATATGCAGAAAGGAGAAGTTTATCTACAGCTCTATGGTTATGAATGTCTATTTTTTTAAATATTGCACACATAGCTAAATCAATATTTCGAGCTATATACTATTTGTAGAAATATTATTAAGTACAAAATAGTTGTCGCAATCTAACAGTTGAGCATTTAATGCAAAAATCACGACAGTAATATCACCACTTACAAGGTTTAAGAGTTATGGCGCATAAGGCTCTGAAGCTTTTTCAGTAATTATTATTTTTCGGTCTTTCCGTCCGATTATAATTTGGGCATCTTCAAGACTAGAGTGAATAGGCTCTTAATAAACTAGTGCGCCTCACCATCAACGATTGCATCACTGCTTACCATCAGGTGGGATTGCAGTCAAGCATTAGTTTATGGTATATAAAAAAAATTAGAAGATTTTTTATTCCATCAAAAATCTTGAACGCGCTCACCAAAATGCACGCTTTTTAAAATCTATTATTTTACAAAATAAATTGACTGTACACGTCAGTGCATTTTTACACACCACCCCAGGATAAATGATTTAATCCGTTTAAAGATAAAAGAAAATTAAAAAGCTCACGTTAAAAAAACCGAACAACAAAGGCTCATTCATATCTGCGATATCTACACGCGAACAGACAGACGGACAGACAATGAAATTTTGCACAATTATTAAGATTACCATCCGTATCAGATATGAAACATGCCCTAACTGCATACATAGTCAGTTACATACTTATACGATGATTTACAAGAGCATGGTTTTCATTGAGTGTTTAAAAGTGAAAGAATCGGACTCGTTAAATTTAACCATCGAGTCAATTATCGATTTGCTGTTCTACAAAATAATCGAAATGTTTTTCGAGTCAACGAAATCGAGTGCTAGTTTTCGATTGTTCGAATCAGTCACTGTCACTCATCGAGTCTCACTCTGTTACCAGGGTGAGACTCGGAATAATAACAGACCGAGTCGGACTCGAATCAAAGTTGAAACAATCGAGATATTCAAACAATCGAATAAAACCTCTTGCTATCGCGCATCGCTAGCTTATGTTTTGCCGCTTCGTCTCCTTTGGGTTAAGCAGGCATAACGCATCAACGCATTATTATAGAAAATTTATAATTAATGTGTTCCTGAACTTGATTATTGCTAAGAGCTGTAGCAACATTAACAATGACAATTATTGAATTAAGTCCATTTAGATAGCGATCTTAGCAGTACTTAGCTATTATGCAAATATTTCTGAACGCAAGTGTACTGTACTAAACGATTGTTTCCTTGTAAAAAGTAAGGGAATTATGTTTTTCTTTTAGTATCTTGACTTGGTTAGTTAACGTGCTGTAGAGCGCAGTATGTTTAAAACGGATGGAGGGAAGCCTTTGCTCAACAGTATAGGCTAGATGTAAACTCCTCAAAACATACAAAGCCCTTTTTGTCATTTGAGAAACTAAAAGAAACAATTAAATTGGCGCGTTAAATAATATGATGGAAAGTGTTCTTTTTGGGATTTTTTTTCCTCTTTCCTTACCTCTTATTTTTTGACAACTTTAATACAATTATAACGTTTTGACTTACTATTTTGAACATTTTGCTGGTCCTATCTATAGCAGTGTAAGTTTATCGATCCTTAGTCGATTTCCCTATCTCAAATGTTCAATGTAACCGATTCTGATTACCATTGAGTTTACATGATTAGGGTGTAGGTTGAGGACCCAAATGAAGCAATGGCTAACCTCCTTCAACGTTTGTACTTACGACATTATGCAAGGCAAATCATTATAAACTATCATTGTGCCTGTACCAACGTCGAAAGGGTAAGCAGGCTTGTTATACAAATAAGTCTCGCCTAAGGCGGTATTAGGTATCCATTCTCATAATAAGAAACCTATTACTTTCTGGCCCAATTCTGAAGGCACAAGTTATCTTCGCTTAGGAATCAAATTCAAGACCTCACGGTTTGTTTAGTGATTTCTACCAATATACCTAGTACACTTATAAGTTGTTCATTTAAGAGGCCTGCGGAGACCGCGCGCTATCTCGAGTTGAGACGCAAAAAAATACGTTTTTGAGGTTGATGGAAGCAATCCAGATAGTATAAACAATTCTTGGACACACCGACTGGAGTACAGTCATCATCCGCACACTGACAGTTGCTTGCTGTGATAGCAATACAAATTATTGGAAATTTGGGAGAGGTTCCGTAATACCAAAAATGATGAATGAAAAATTAATGTATTTCCAATATTGTTTCGAGTATTTATAACTTGATAATAATATCTGTGTTCCTACGGAAAGATATTTTGAAATATTGTTGTTTATAATATAGAAAAAACCAAATAAAAACATGACATTTTCGCTGTGAAAATGTGCAAATTTAAATTCGCTTAAATTTCGTTTGGGGTAAGTTTTTCAACAAAAAGACGATGTAGGAACCTAGATAATTATTGTCTGAATCCGAATAACATCATATTATGGAGTAAATATGCTTAAATTTCAAATGATTTTGGTGTTACGTTTGTATGGATAATTCTAACATCGCGCCCACCTTAATACTTAGTTAATGAAACGTTAGCTTAATAAAACGCGCTCTATAATCTAAGTATTAGAACATTTTCTTACACATTAAAGGGAAAAATGTGTGAGCTTGCATAATAAGCTTTATCGCCACATATGGGCTTTGATTAGCCTACCTTACCTTGTAATTTTAATAGCCCGTAGTGTAAAGTAATAATTTTACCTAGATTCTGATATTATTGAGCCAAATAAAATTGCCCATAACATTATTACGATGTAACATTTAGGTCAGTTCATTCTCCACTTACACTTTTTCCTACAATAACCGGTCAGCGCTTGTACTACCCGATTAAATAGCGATAATCGACTCATAATAACCCCAACTTATTTAATATTAAACTCTATTGTTTAAAAGATACAGCGTAATTCAAAGTTGTTGAGAATTTTCATAAAAACGCCTTGAGTATCGTGGCGGTGGTCCGATGGGACGCGCGATGCCTGCCTCACAGGGCGTCCGCTGGCTTGTAACTCATATTACATTGTTATTTATTGAAAATTAATTGTGTGAAAACACCACGCGAACTATCTCTCTATCGAACCTACCACGTGGAGAATAATAGCCTCGCAGCCGCGCGCATGCAATGAAAACAATTCAACTTTACAATACTAATCTAACACATCATCGCTTATTGGTTTTCTTCCACTAAAAACGTTTAGAAACAACGTAACCTCAAGATATTCCACCACACATTCATCTTCCCGGTAATAACAACCGCCAATTTTATTCTTCCATCCATATAGCGAAATATCGGGGAGATGAGAATCCGATATCCGATTATTCCTCAAATTCCCCGGTTAAGAAAGGCCTTAACACATCAAATCCTTAAATACCAAACTAAACCGATTCCCTAACACCTTAAAGTCCATACTTCAATAAATAACGTTCTGATTTATGAAAATTTATCATACACTTGAGGCTTAATTTTGAAATGATCTGTTCGCGATGCTAAAGGATATGATCCGCGTTTCAATGACAACGGAAATGAGACCTTGTGTTTCATAGAATACATTAAAAACTAGTTTGTGCGATGAGGCGAAGAAGACATTTTTCAATACATAGTTGGAAGTGTGTCTGCGTATTGTTTTGATAAGCTGCAGAACGGGTTTGCGAGATTTATTGCTGGTATGATTTAATGCGAATAAACTACTCGCCTTGCGCTCGTTGTATTGATGAATGCTCTATTTTTAGTGCAGTCACCTATATTCTAAGTGATGCTTAAAATATCTATCACATTTTGATAAAGAAAATAAACAAAGAATTGGGTATTTGCCTAAACTTATTTTCGTTTGATATTTTATACTAAACAACAAACAACATTAAGCAATTAGAATTCTAAATATCGGTTTGAGGAATAGTGTGGCATGGTGGGAATATCTCGCTATCTCTATTGAGATAAGTAATTTAATGCCAGTGATGTGACATTTCAGTATGGGTTTATATACTGTTATTTGACAGTTTACCTTTTCTCTAGATTTGGAAGTTTTCTAACTTGATTAAAATTTGACGAATTACACATAAACAGTAAATAAAAATTAGTAAATTACCTCATTGGCGTGGGTAAATTAATGCGCATTACAGCATACTCCATGCGGATTTTAATTTAAATTAACAGGTGATCCGGTCTCCCCTTGCTAGACTAATTTGAATAAAATTAGGTTTCGTGCACTTATTCTGCGCCGCCTTAAGAATGAAAGAGGATAATCGCTGCGTTACATCCGCTGGGCCATGACTCAGTAATTATTGTAAGTCCTCAATTAAATTATAATAGCGGGCTGTGTTGGGCATACGTTATTTGTAGATTGGCAGCCTTGTCGCTCGGGGGCCAATGGGAACGTTGTAATGCGGCGCCTGCGCATGGTCGCCCGCTGAGCTTTACAGTTCAAACAACATAAGAAATATTGTACGAGGAAATAATTTGCTTATTTTCACTTATCAGGCCATCTCAACAAGGTAAGTATAGTTGCCTATACAAAAAATGACGTGATCAAAGATCATAATACTAGATGTAAATAGGTGTGAACATAGTAACATAAACGATTATTTATCGTTTGGCCTAGATTGTTTTGTGTTATGGTAGTCATGAAAGAAATATTCAATTTGGAAATTGCATACCAAAATATGGTTCACAAAATTCGATTACCCAAAAACGACGTAAACAATTTGTGTTACCGTAGCACCGGATCAAATCTATTACCGTATGCAAGTATTGACGAATCAAGGACCGAATGTTGGAATTGGAAGCAAATTGTTCGATCTACATTGGTCGGTAATAAATCATGTTCAGTTAGTGGATATTTGCGTGTCGCAACTGTTAAATTATTGCGATGACAAGGTCGGACTTAGCAACCGTGGGTACAAGAAGTGCCCAAGGCTTTCCGCCGAGTTTTAAGGCTCGCTCAATGTTACGTTTAATAGACATTTGGATTTGTCATTTAATTTGGCCAGCTGTGTAACACGGCCTCGCTGATTATAAAACTGGATGGCTTAGATCAGGTGGTTTTTGTTTTTGTTCGGGTTATGACTATGTAGTTTTTTTTTGTCATAATAGACATTCTTCCTTATGTGTGAGGCTAACAAGTCCCCTCATAATTTTATTTGTATAAGTATTCATTAAAATAAAAATAGGTTTCAACACTAGTTTTCCAACACGAAGTTAGTATAGAACTTCTCCGAAACAGCTAGTCTGATTTTTATATATATCTGGTAGGCCTGAGATCAGGTCGTAGGCTATCTTTGACACTCTTACCTCCACACCACATTTTCTTTAATATTTATATGGCAGAACAACATTAGTCAAGTCAGCTGTAATACAAATATCTATATAAAATCAACCATCAATCACTCATCAGCTTAGTTTCAACTCATACTCAATTTTAAACTACATATAACAAGTACAGTACCTAGTTACCTACACCTGTACCTATACTCGAACAAAACTGTCCTACTAAAGATACCTGTTCACAGCACAGTATATGTAAGGTACAATTAAAATGGTGGTTGTAAATCAACGACGGGAAATGCCATAGCAATTACTGATCGATCGCCTGTTAGATTCTCGTGTTTGTGAATGGAAAAATAGAATTCCTTTGGCATTTTTGCTAGTGATTGTTTTTGCTTCGAATTTTGTTATAGGATTCCTACTATTTTTATAAAGGTGAAAATTTGTATTTACGTATGTTTTTTACTTTTTTACGCAAAAACTACTGAATGGATTGACGAAACCTGATAGGTGACGATGTCCTGGAATACAATAGAGGGTAATTTTTTATCCTGGGAATATATTCCCTTAGGATAATTTTCTACTATCACGCGGGGGAAGCCGCTGGCAGCAGCTAGTCTACGAAATTCCAAACACACAAAAGTAACTGATTGGTCTTTTAGATACTTTTTTACGTCTAGATTGGCAAACCCATTTCTATGAATTTGGTATTGTTTGGAGATGGAAAAAGAATTTTATTCTAGCCCGGGAGATACTTACCATTGGGATAATTGCAGCTGTTAAGCAAGGCAAGCCACTCCCTTAGTGAAGCTAGTTGATTATAAAACCGTTGTCCCTAGAATTCCCCTCACATTTTTTACCAACGTCCTTAGTCTGGCACCGTTTTCTACTAAATAAAGCTCGATACTTGAAGATAAAATATAATAACTCACGATAATAACCCTTTAACCGACGTTATATTAGCCGTTTTAGGCACCTCGCTCGTGCTATAGTCCCAATACACGCTACATGAGTGATAACTCTATCTATTTGATACATTACCATCAAAATAATAATGGAAGTCCATTTGCTGGACTGAAATAGGTTTCGCGATTTGAGATCAAAGACTTGTAGCCAAGGCATCAGTTTGCAAATTGCGTTTAATCTTGACTATCAAAACCTAAATCTAAGATCCGGAAATCCATTTGAAGAAATTGTATTCAATTAATGCAACTTTGTAGTCTAACGATAAGGAACCTGCTACTGTAACACACCTTCTTGAATTATGGAGCCTGAAAGTCGTAAACTACGCCATATTCAAGCTTAAAAATCCTAATTGATAAAACGATGCCGTATTACACCGGTGACGCATGACAGGTTCGTCGTACTGCTACTACACACGCACCCTTGTATAGAGACATAAACATCGACCCTTACTATCTAAGCGAACGTAAAATTTGGTAAAATATTCATCCTCTTCTATGACCCAGGCTGAATGAGTTTAGTTCCTTTGCTTGGGTGATGACAGCTGTCAGATGCCATGATGGTTTTATTTATGTGTCATTTTTATGTAAACTTATTGTTTTATGTTTTAATATTATATTTTTATTCAATTGATTGACTTTTTAGCTGTCAACATGTGCAGCTCGGTTCTGTAGCCATTAAAGTATCTGTCAATTTACATAAAACAATGAAACAAGTAAATGAAGCCTTCTGCAGACAAAGTTTTAAGAACCTGAAATGTCGTAATTACAACAATTTTCTGACTACAGGTGTTTAACAGTCGCGTGGAGGAGGGACTTTTGACAACCCTGTAAGAAACTTGAATATTAAAATGGAAACAGGTGAATATTCAATTATTATTTCCATGCAAAAAGTTAGCAATAGAAAAAAGTAATTTGAATTCTACTAATCAAGCTTCGAATCACGTTCTATTTGTTTGTAAGAGCTGATGTAACAAATCATTAGGTTGAAAAAAAATTGTTTTATTTTTAGAGAGCTACTGGTATATTTTTTGCGAAAGATCTACAATCAACATTATGGACTAATTGGTTGTTCGCAATCATGGCTCGCTTAATTGATTTTAATTCGAGACTTGCTTGCATTGCATACGAGTAAATGTCAATCCCACTTTATTAGTTGTTAACAGTCGAGAATTATGATCGTAAAACGGATTTTATTAACTTTTCTGTTTCAAAATATAGGGTGATATTTAATTTTACCATTTCAAAACTAAAATAACACAGGAATATTTTCTTTCTAATAATCAATTCAATTAAGGTTTTCTAATCTTCTTTTATATGTAAATAAAACACCAGAACACTAAAAATTTTATTGAACAATATGTAGACATAGTAACATAAACACAGTCTTAGTTATAATGTAAGCAACACATTATAAATGTTATTGCTAAATCTAAAAATATAACTCTATAACGTTACACAGATTTTTTGCATTTTATTACTTTAGTACATTAGTTCAGTTACAACTTAATTTTCAGTTAGGATATAACATTTATAATTACTTTGAGTTACGACTTAAACGAGTTATTTTATAATTTTTGCTTTTAGTACATTTTTTATCTGATTTGTTTCTATATACTGTGGTGGTTACACACAATTTTGACTGACTCACTCAAATATTTTTAATTTAAAGTGATGCTTCTTGATTTTTCACTTATACTGTAGTATCTGAATACGACAGTATAAGTAAGAAATCAAGAAGCATTGTAGTATTTTATTACAAAATACAGAATACGGATGAATTTTTCACAATGTTTGTGTTTAAATGTCAACAATAAGCGAGGCAGTGTCTCGCGGCCTGTGGGAAACTCGACAACTGCCGTGGAACATGCTTCATATTATCTTTCTCCGTCTAGACACATTTAATATTGAGTATTAGTGTCGCCCTTGAACAGGAAATGCTACTTTAACCAGCTCCGTTTTAACAATATTGACTTTTTCAAACACTACGAGTTATGTAAGTTTTTATGGACAATAGAAAACTGTAATTAGAGGCAAAAGGTTGAAGTGTAGAATCAATCATTATGATAATTTTTTTAAAGACTTTCATTAAAATCTCATTAAATCACGTCAAGAACAATTACAGATACTTACCTATGACGCAATTAAAGAGGAAAAAAGGAATCATAAATTACTTAAAATTAAAAATTGATACAAGAAATTATTACAGAACAATACAAGAAAAGATTCTAGTATCTAAATGTAAGTACAACTTACAAATGATAATCAGAAATTTAAATTTCAAATGCGTTTATATCGCTTAAATTGTCGTGATCAATCATGCGGCAGTCGGCAGGTCGGCACTAGGGTGACAATAAACAATAGTTTTAACATAGTGGCCGAATGCACCCGGACGCTATGCTCTGAGCAGTAGGAGAGCTGTAAACAGAACGGAGCCAGCCCGCCATTACTCATGGGCGGTAGGGTTACCACGTACGACGGACAAAAAAAAAACAAATTTTCTTTGACCTGTTTTCCAACAGGTCAAAGAAAATTTGTTTTTTTTTTGTTATAGGTGTTCTATTGCATGCCAGCTCTTTATCCCATGACAAAAACCTTGATCCATGTCAAACAGTATTCAAATAATTTCTTCCTTATCTTATCCTAAGTCGGTATGTTGGGTTCGGACAAATCTAACCAAAAAACATGAAAACAAAGAAGGTACCTAAATATTCTAATAATATTTTTATTAATGTTGTAATTTAGTTTAAAATCACACGAGATAAATACTCATTCTAATTTAAAATAACTCACTACAAAAACGTGTGACCTAATTTACAAAATAAATCGTTAATTATATTCGTGTAGAGCAACTTTGCCACCCCTAAAGTGCGGTATCCCGAGCTACGAATGCTGCAGCAGAATCAGTCTGATCCGATCTTAAAATTATACGTAACAATACAGTCTGCCATAAAAAGTTTTAATTTAATGTCGGCGTCTAATTTAATACAAACTTGACGTAAGTATTCTATAAGAACAAGTACCATCGGCTACCTAGCAGAGTAAGTAATTAAGACCAGTTATTTTGTTTAATTGTAATTTAAGTTCCACGCATAAAGAAATTAAGATAGCAATCTCAGAGTAATAACTCAAAATTATTACGACACAATACTTTTATTGTGTTCATGACATAGAGAGTAACTAAATAAAAACGGGAACATTTTATTCTTTATCTCACACATTGTTACCTCGTATTATACCAGTTTTCCTAAACGCAAGAAAATCGTGACAACACTGTATAATTTTCAATCAAACAAACCACCTAATTGAAACTGTTGTCACACGATGAAAAACAACACAATTACTGGAAACATGAAACCACTTTTTCTTCACAACACATTGTTCTAATTACGTGTTCTACTCTAGATTATTTTTCTTATACTGTTAATGTTTATAAAAAGTTCGTAATTCGGTGTTATATGAAGGAATATCGCGCAATAATCCGTCATATCCCGTAGTCTGTTGCTCACGTGGGTAATTTTTATTGGGGCCTTGAACTTGTACACAATTTGGTCGGTCGATATTACAGACACGGCCGGCTTTGCCACCGCGGAGATGAGTCGTTCTAGTACATTTATTTAGAGTGATATCATTGTTATAGTGGCACTGTTAAATGATATACTCGTTTGGATTGAGAGAAGATTTTTGTGGTTTGACAAGGCCGTGGAATTTTCTAGAGACGTTTAAAACTGCTACTCTTAATGTTACTATCCGTAGTGTTTTTAAAGTCTTGAAATAAAAATATAAACTAGTTATATTTCTTTAAATATTCGTGTTTTTATTGCGCATTTTACAAGAGCAGTTACCGTCTTAAAATGTGTCTGAGAATGTTAAAATCGTTGACTGCACATACATTAATAATTCAACACATACGTAGATAAGTATATCAGTGACAATAACTGCTTAATTACTGTGTAATAGAGCATATAAAGGCGGAATTTTGAATAATTGATTAAGAAAAACTGCATTGCTACCTTTTGTGTGTAGCCATCACTTAGCGTTTTTTTTTCTTTTGATTTTTAAGGCATGCAGCTTTCGAAAAGGGAATGATTGGATTTTCGTGTAACAATGTAATGACGGATAATCAGTTGTGCAAGCGGTACGGGATTGAGGCCCTCCGGACCTAACGGGCACAGTCTTCAAGCTTTCTCACAGCTCAGCCATACCCAACTGACAAATTATTATCTGTCTACTTCAGCCAGCGGCTTCGGTCACGTGAAGATACAAAATTATTTAAAGGGACATACTCCCGGAATAAAAAGTATCGTATGTGCTATTAAAAAGTCTACCCTCGTGTAGACTTTCATCCAAACCCGCTCAGCCGAGAAGGAGTAATAAACACACATACAAACTTTCGTCTGTATAATATTAGTGTGATGTGTTTATTCACTGACATTACCCAATCCGTTCAAAACAATAAACTGCTCGCATAATCTCAATTTACATACGTAATTACAAATGTTATTACACCAATAAATGTTTTAAGAAGTTGATTATAAAACTATCAAATTAAAAATAGTGCTTCCGTGCGAATGGAATGAGGTAATAAAATTCGGTAACCATTTTTAAAAATGATAATATTAAAGATAATATCTATGATGTAATTAATGCTGTATCTACATGGTAACAAGGGGCTATAAAGGCTATGCGTGACACACTATAAGAATCAACAATAGTAAAAACTTATTACGTCCTTAAACAGGAATTTAATGGCTCACAGCCGTAGAACAGAAAGGTATGGATTTTTTAACCTTCAAAAAACTACTGCCGAGTCAGACGTAATAAATCAATGTTTTTGCGAACCGACATTGCTTGCGGTTTGAAATGTAATATCAAAAATTTATTAAAGTATGTGTGAGTACCTCACGATTTTATCTCTATGTTCTGCGGAAAACTCCTTGAGTCTATGAGCGCTTGGTAGTTGGAAAAAATAAGAGGTGCCTAACAGGTTGTAAATACTTAAACAGACAAGCTTCTACATAGACAATTTAAACTCTATGCATTTAACCGATCAATCAAAAACCTAATCTGCCATCACGATCTATTTTCCTACCTACCTCAATCTACATAAAGGGTGTTGTTTATTCCGATAGGAATTCTCAAAATAATTCGATAGACTATACGGTAAAACCTGATTCTGCCTCCACAATGGCAAATTACTGATCTTTGACATCGGCAGGAACAATGGGAGACGCAACCGATTTATGACGTGGCGGGACTGTCGCAGATTCAATAATCTTGCGCGCACGCACCGCAGCCCACGATCATGTGACGTACCAAGTAATGTACGGGTAATTTATTATAATTTGCATACGGGTTAAATACAGGTTGGTCGGCTAAAATTACGAGCAGTTTAAGGTTAGCTAGGGTTTTGAAGATCAAGGTCGAGAAATTACTTGAATTACTTACACGAGATGGAAAAGACCTCGACCTGATACGGTCATTAAAGAATTAAATGGACTAAGCTGTATAAAGAAAATTTTTTGCACTTGTTTTTTTTTATGTTTTTGTCTAATTTCGTGAATTATGACGACTTATTTACCGGACAATGATAATTAAAGCTTCAGCACCTCGCCTATTCGTATTTTTCACGTGCAAAAAAATACGTACGCATCATAAATCGCAGTTAAATAAAGTGACGCAACACAAACGCTAATTAAGTAATACGATTCCTGTAATTGCATTTTATAGATGTAGGTAACTCGGTAACCGTGTAGCTCTGAGATTTTTCCCGACATCTAATTAGAGATTTAATTATCTCTGATGGTATCTAGACGCAAGAATCTACAAACAGGATGTCTAACAATATTTGTCATTTAAGTGAACGCTCTATTATTTTACTTTTATGATGTTAAGATATAAAAATTAAGTAATAGGAGGTCCAGTGAGCGCCTTAATGTTTTCCGGTTTCGTCGTGAGAGTCGTTACGATGTCGCCGCCATCCAAGTTCTAACAGTTTGTTTCTTTATTACTGTACACACAACCATTTAAACACCCTGTAATTAATCTGATTTATGTTTAAATTAAAAATCTAAGAGCTTCATTATATTTTTTTTCTAGTTTTCGCAACCAAACTTGGTTGCTTGTAATTAAATAATTAAACTAACTTGTTTATTTTTTTGGCGGCATGTTGAGCGCGTTCGTTATTTATTTTCGTTTCTAAAATATTGCTTTGCTATTCGATAAATTACATACCTAGGTCTCCAATAAAACCAGTTAATTAATAAAAAATTTCGTGCAAATTTTTCATAGAAAAAAAAATAAGATATAAGAACTTCAGTGTATAGTCTATTAAAGTGTGGCGACGCAACAAAATAACAGGGGTCAGTGAGGAAGCGTGGCGGAAACGTAACAAAATATAGAGAGGATAGCGAGAGATTTACACACCCTGTATCAAGTGGTTTACAAGTGTGCTGTTTTATGAGTCGCCTAATAGATGTTCCTTTGGACAAGTTGGCAAAACGATGGGGAAAAATGATATCAGGGAATTTATCTGAGTAAGTAGATGATCATAATTTAAGCATTCAAACTGTGATCGGTAGAAGTGAAAATGACTAGGGGATAAGTTAATGCAGAGTTCATTTTCGTGGAGCGATGAGAAAACTTGTTTGGCTAGCGAAAATTGATAGAGATAGTTTTAGGCTACAAGAAAAACTATTACGTTATATTTACTCTTAAAGTAATTTTGACAAGACATTGCGCCACCGATAGGTAGGTATAATGATGGATATCCCACCTATAAAACAAATCGTTTTGGGATAAAGATGTGTATCTTTTTATCGAGAGAAAATAAGTCCAGTCAAACGTGAATGGGTCATGCTTGACTGGACCACATCATCATCCCCATCAGGTGAGGCAGTGGACAAACGCGAGCCAATCAACATTAAAAAAACATTTTTTTTTCCTACCACAAAGAAAATAAGAACCAGTCTACATCGCAATAAGACGCATTGTCATTTTAAAAAATATAACGGGCCCACGTTCCAAGAACCGTTTTATTGTTAACCTTCACAAAATAATAGTTTTAAAGGATCCCATTCATTAACAACAATCACCTGTAACCATAAAAATTATGCAACGTTTTTTGAACCGTAAGTCATAAAATAGTTGTAATTCAACGGTAAACGAAACAATAGTTCTGTACCTGCTGAACCGTTTTAGATTCCAAGATTTTTTTTATTTTTACAACTCAATTGCACAAGGCGGAGACGAAAAAAAAAAATAAAAAAAGAAAGATACGGGAGCAGATGTTTTACGAAAAATAATCATTTATCTCAATGTAAATTGTCCAATAACTTAACTTAATTTTCCCCTACACTTAATTGCCAACGATATTATCCTGTTTACGTCTTTACAATAAATTTTTCCACCCCAAATTTTCTCACCTAGCGGGTTTACTATAGAGAAATTACTTGGAGTTAATCCGACCAGCTGTAGTGACGTAATCAAACAGCTGATGCTATAAAATACGTTGTAAACAGAACCGCAATAAAAAGGGACCGAGAGTCGGCGACACACGCACGGAGCGACCAACGCACACTGAACCTACCGTACACACTTATTTTTTGAAACATGCTGTATGTATAGAAATTTTTGAATCGGAAAGAACGAATTCTTTTTTCAAAAAAATACTGTCATAGGTTTTTTGAATTTAGAATGATTGCCATTTGCCAACCAAGATTATACTAGCTTCAAGTAAAGACTCGGTTGCTGCCAGAAACAAAATATAACACAGCTTACACAGCGATTCGCGTGTGAATAATTCATCATAAAATGATTTATGACACGATATAAATCTTTTATGGCAGAACAAAATACGGAATAACGTACAAAGTAGGTTCTATTTATAGAATCGGCTGTTACTGACCGTGGATACCCTATATTATTTTGTAAGATATCTAGAAAATTTCACAAAAAAATTCTTTCTTTAAAAAAATATTCGTAATGACTGAGCCTTAATTCTAAATTGGCAATTCAATTAAAAATGTAACAATTTGTCGAACGGAACGTAAAAAAAAAACGGTTGGAGTCGCGATATCGCGTCGCGTCGGTGGCCGCTGAGCTAAAGCCAACGCCATAAAATCCTCTTGGTTACTGCGTTCCGTTCACAATGTGACGTTTTATACAGACTCGGGCAGGTGTGAACATTATCTTAATTCAAGTGCTACCGAACCGATCGAGGTGTGCTCCGAACTTAACGTACCAAATTGAAAGGAAGATTTTTTAAAACGATCCGATATTTTGTGAGATTTTTAAGGAAATTCGTGTTTTGGTACAAGGAAATTTACGTACAGTTTGTAATATTCGGTTTTTGTTGTTGGTTTGTAAAAAGATAAACTTGTAAGGGTTTACATCAAATTACTTAAATGTGTGTTTAATATGTTGTTACAGTTTATAGTTAGAACAAAGCGTTGAAGTTTTTCTTCAAATTTAATTTTAGGTAAGCTTAGTTAGGACCAACATTTATATCTAACAGTAGACGTTTCTCGGCTGTTATGATGATGATGATAAAGCTAGGACTAACAAATCTTTAAATACTAAAAAAATAAAACCCAATGTCATTCACGAGTCTATATATCTATAAAATCTACGTTATAAACGTAACCATATAGACCTAATCTAAATCTGTGAAATAGACAGAAGTCCCCTAATGGTCTGAGTATCAAGAATATATTGTTAATTTATTCAAATTAGTGAAATCAATTCTATTTTATTGAAATCGTAGTATTTGTTTTGCTAAAAGCCCATTTCTTGTTTTAAAAAGGCGAACTAGCTTATTAAGTTAGCTTAATTACTAAAAAAAGTGGTTTTGTCCATTTAGCTTACCCGTTATAGACAGCTAAATATTAATTTACATCACTTGCTACTTATAATTTTCCGATTATTTGTACAAGATTAACAATATCCTAAAACGGCAAATCTTTGCTAAAATTAAAAAACTTAAAAAAATATTCGTACTAATTAATTAATACCGAATCATTAATGAATTAGCATTATGAGATCATAAAGGAAATAAACCGTGAAGATACATATCTTTTAAATATAGAACTTATTCGTTGGATTTTATAAATCACTGATAGTATCAAGAATACAAACAAAAGTAAAGCCTAATTTAGTTAAAACGAAGTAGAGCTTCTTTCAGAGCGTTCCAAACTTTCCAATTTGAGTTTTGACTTGCAATACCTAAAATGTATCTGTTCATATTTTGCTGCAATAGTTTTAGTTTTTAGTGTGTTTTGATGAAATTATTTTCTTTAACACTATTATAAACTTATAGCAAAAATAGTCGTTTATTTTTTCAGAATTAAATCGGCAGAGCAAGCAAAAATTTTTGCAGTTTAAAATTGTTTTTTTTTACTAGCAAAAAACAGAGATTTTATCGTTTTAGGTATAACTTATATTTTTTTAATCCAATCGATACCAAACAAAAGTAACAAAACATCCAAAAAACCCCACTTACCAGCTCCTTACACCAAAACAAGACATCCCTAACACCTAATTGTCCGACCGTAGAAGTTAGAGTGAAAATTAGTGAGTGGTCTGCGAGTTAGTTTCAGTTTCAGCAGGGTCACCGGGCCAGGCGGAAGGGCGGAGGTCACCGCCCCCACCGCCCTGGATACTGAACACTAAAAGATGCTCGAATTGTGTTTTTCAGATTTAGTTCTATTTTAAATCTGGTTGGGGAAAAGTTTTGCTTTTGTTGGGAGGTTTTTTTTTAGGTTTTTGTAGTTTTGGTAGATAGTAATGATGTTTGGTGAAGTAAGAAAAATTATGTGAGCTTGAAATTGATTTTTAGATTTTCGGTTGAGGTTGATAAAAAGTTAAAAATCTGTCATTGACGATACATGATTCATTTTCATAAAAAGCTAGATTTTTTAAAAGTTTTGATATGTAAAGAAGTTTGGTAAGGAAATAAAATTTAGTGTACTTAAAATTGATTTTGAAATAATAACGCTATGCTGTAGTTAATACAAAGTTATAACTCAGATACAGGATACTTACAGGACTAAAATCGTATTATAATATGAACTATGAATGCCAGAAATTGTGTAATAGAATTTTAGTAGGTATTCACCATTTTAGCTCAGAAGTTTTTTAATGCAGGTTCTCATGTGAAATATTTAACTTATGACTTTGTGAGTGACATTTTTCTCTAATTAAAAAAGGAATTTAGGTCTACTTTGTAATGTTACACCTAAGTAATAGTTAGCCGTATACGCTAGCAAGAAATATACAACGTTTATGGTCATCAGTCACGCCTTGACTATTGGACAAACACCTTAACATATAATTCCAATGTATTGGCAAGAAAAATACAACAAAATTGAATTAAATAGCAAGTTTTATGGAGTGCTGTTTTAATTAATGTTTAAGGCCTTTAGAAATGCTGGCAAGATGTTAAAATAATTGCAGAAAATACCGTCGTGACTTACAACATAACACGTCATAAGGAAGAAAATTGCCTCCATCAAACTTTAAATTATTCATGGAACAATTACCGTTGACTTAATTGAAAATTAATTGTACTATTATTATAAGAGCATAGCGAGGGCAACACCACAGTTTTGCATTTAAGCAAGTGCAGGTTTTTGTTTGGGCCACTTATTCAAGGAGCGCTAAGACCGTGTTTGGTTTTACTTGTTTGAGAGTACATATTTTCGCGACGGCTCCGTGCGCTCGCATTCATAATATCGGTGTTTGACCTCTTAAAATTACTTACTGACACATTTTAGGCACCATAAACACTACAATGCTCACACAATCGACGATAAATATTCACCACGTCGTGTTCTTATAAACTAAACAATAAGGTCGCAGATTATTTTCGTAATTTTAAACGCATTAAAAAAAGTCCGTTTAGCAAACAGTGCGCGATTTCATTTTCCGTTGTAAACATGACGGCGAGCCGTATAATGTTTATGTATCTCGAGTGCAGAAGGAAATTCTCATCTAAATTCTGCGCGAGCGCCGATGATTCCAACATTCGTGCGTTGACAGTGAAATACATCTCGCGTCTCGTGCGTGTGAAAAAGTAAAAACGAATTGTACTATATCAGAAGTGCAACACTAGTATTGGAGATATCACTGAGGGTTAACTGGGAACGATCACTGGCCCACATAGTCTGTGTCGGAAGTGCCGGGTGTACCAGCAGCGGGCAGCGGTACACGATCGTCGAAGGATGATCGTTGCCGATGGGCGATGCGTAAATTACCGATACGTGTGTCGCATCGCATGCTCTGCTCACTTTGATGTAACTCTGCCGACAAATTGAGCTGTGGTAGGTCACGGTGCTTTGCAATTCACATTGCATATCCGTCACTATACCTCACAGCCACTGTAACACACGTTAACATAACCACTATTTTATTTCTTTCTGTTTGTACTTTTAAATTTGTAAGTATCGTTTGCGTTTTTTCTGTGCTAATTAAAATTATGTTCTTTCACTCTTAGTAACGTCTGTCGCACTCGAAAAACAACGCTGCACTAAAACTTACAATCAAACGGATACCGCCATAGATACGAAAAGGTGGATATCTTAATTTCCTAGTCCTTCGAGTTAATAAATTATAAAATACGATTGAGTTTTTGGACGTTGTCTATGGTAAAAAAGCGGCCTTCTATAATAGAAATGTCGTTTTTTTTTACCCGCATGTAACGTTTAACCGAAGTTGAGCTTTCGATCCGTATCGGACCTTGGCCTGGCCATTTCGGTATGAGGAAGAGCTGTGAAAAACATCGTTATCTCTTTCTACAAATTATAATTTATATGAAATAATATTTTATGAGACTAAAGATTAAGTATTTTGAAAACAATGACATTCGAAAGTGTGTGAATGCAAGAGTTTACACATTAAAAATTTGAATTGAGAAATTACTTAATTTGAATATTCTATACCAACTATACTTCAAATAATATAATGAGATACTTTTTTTCCACAACTACACTGCTTGGTTTTCTACAAGAAATACAACTCTCTACCAGCTAGATATTTTTGCTAATTAAAGTTTAAAATCAGCAATGCTCTGTAGAAAACAATAAAATTGGAGTAACAGACCGAGACGGATATATTTCACCGCGTGTGTCCTTAGACTGGAAGGGTTTATTAGTTAAGTATGTGGTGGGGCCCATACATCATGGGGATCGGCGCCGGCGCAAGCTTTCCGTTCGATTCCCGCCGTGAATATTTCAATTTTATATCATAACGACTTCAATGCTATTCTTTTTTAAAGCAACAAATTCAAATTCAGCCTTAATTCGTCGTATCATTAAATTGTCGTAAAACATTTGCTAAAGTGTTAAAATATCAAAAGGTTACCGACTTTCACCGACTTTAGGTGATAAAACACCAACAACAGTTTTATAGTTGAATAATTATTGAGATTCCTACTGAAATGGTGTGATAAACTTTATTGGTCGTTAGAATGAGAGCCGAAACAAATCCGTGAGTGGCGAGACGAATCGCGTAGATTTGTTACGGACAGTAATATAACTTGTGATTGACCAACGATAATTAAAAAGTAGCGAGAGTGCAATAAAAGTGAGGTGAGCGCACCTATTCACGTCCCACTTAATGTAACATTTATATTTTAGTGTTCCCAGACTAAGCAATCACCAGAATAACGTGTTTTCAAACCAATTGATACAGATTGATATTATAGTCGATTTAAACGTCTACCGCTACCGATGTGTAACTTTGAAAGTCGTTTACCCGATTGATATGAAATAATGATTGCCTATTCTTATTAATCTTTATAAATAGTCAATTAGTGTCAATTATATGCAGTTAGCGTAAGTTACGCTTACAAACAATTGTCTGATAACACAAAATAGCTGTTTTATGTGAGAATCATAATGGGAGCAGGATTAACCGACTTACTTTAAAAAGAAGACACATTGTTCTGTAAAACGCTAGTTTCGGCACGAAGCCCTCTATGTCAGGGAAATAAGTTTAAAATATCAAACACGATCCCTGATATCCCAAATGAAACTCTATCCCACAGACTTAAGGTTTACGGGACGTGTCAGGTCGAAAGGCAACGAAAGCCCTTGCTTATGAAAAATGTGCTTTTAGAATAAGGTAATAAAAATTAAATTTGAATGTTTATTGAGATTTTTAGTATCGAATGAAAGGCGAATGCAGCTCAGTTATTTATACCGAGTATATGTTACCGTGCACTGTTTATGTGAAATTAAATATGGTTTAATAGTTTACTAAGAACGGGTTAGCGTTGCAAAAATTAAACGATGCAGTTTCGCTTAGCCGGATGTGGTGTGCTTGTATAATCAATATTGATACTGGGGTACTTCGAGACAAATTAAATTTAAAATTGTGTTAGTTATCGTTTTTGAATCGAAAATAACTCAACATGTCGCACATTAAGCGTGGTGACACAGACTTAGATCGGTGATTCATATTCTCACAAATCGATTGCATTACTCATATCGTTTCGATTTACAACGAAATCGATATATTTCTGCATGTGTCTTAATATTCAAATACCGCGTGGTAGGGCACCTCAGTGTTGTATATCGTGCAACAATTAATTGCCGACCAGACATCAACTCCTTTCGGATCGCCATCCATGCGCAGAGAAGCGATAATACTCATGAATAACCACCAGATACCAAAGCTTTTTTTACCGCTAAACGACGCAAATAGCTCAACAGATAATGTAATTAATTGCCCGATTTAATCCAATCACAAGTTAGTAAATGTTTTCGCTAAAGAGAAATGATTAACACTTCTAATAGCGCAGAAAGTCTATCTAAAGATTGAAATCGTAAACGGTAGTCACGAATATGTAAAAGAAATGTTGGAAGTTTTTGTTTTAAATTATTCTAGACATATTTCTAGGTTTCATTTATCGGTAAAGGATTAAAATAAAACACGTCTGTTCGCGGTAGCTTCTGCATTATTTACGCGTTAACTTGGTAAAAAGGTAATGTAGGTATCTAAATTATAATTCTATTATAGATACGGCCATTTTAGAACAGGTAATTATAATTTTATGGTAATTTTGTATGTAGTTCGAATTACGCTATTGTTGATAGTATCTAACATGAACTTGGTAGGCGATTGAATCATTTGCAGATGTTAAATATAACAGAATTGTTAGAAAATATTTTTATAGTAGCAGCTGAGTGTAGATATAGCTAAGCAACGCATCCGACTGTATGTGGAGGACAGGACTAATGTAACGTTCCCAGCAAGCGATCGACCGCCCGATCAACGTGTAATAATACATTTTTACATACTACGAGCAAAGAAAATAAATTACACACGTACGGTCAAAACTCATGTTGGCATTATATGACAATTTGACGTCGAGAAAAAAGTTCTGACCATCCTAACAAGCTATTGCACCAGAACAAAGAATAATAAAAATGATATGCAGTAAATTATAACATTTTTTGAGCTGGTTTCATTACTTCCTACTCCGAAAGATTATCTACTTCGATAACAATTTAAAATACGATTACAGCATAGAATAACAGAATTTGAACTGATTAAAATACGAACACATTTTTCTCATAGTTTTGAACATTTAACAAAGAGGTTTTACGACTTTACGGCAGTAAAACTAAGATTTAACATAAACTTTAAGTTTTCAGTAGACAAAGAGGGTTGTGTGTAGGAATAAATAGCTAACTATGAAAGCAATTGTAAAGATTGCAGTACAAAACGGCAACTATAGGATGCAGCCCCGTGATTTTCAATGTAATGCATAATAACCTACGTCAGGTCACGCCGTTTATGAGCACTAGCGGACTGGGGATACTTTATAACTACCTCTAACCACATTTTGGTGCCTACGTACCGTGTTAAACAAGTTTGCCCGACTTTATGTAGGTCCACGTATTCGGCAATGGTAACACTGGGCACTACTTATTTTTTTGATTACCTCCGCTTATAGGCCGGTGGTTTTTTACCACATCAATTACGTGAGGTACAGAAATAAGTATTATCATAATTTGGTAGCGTTTCCTGCAGCTTAAAAATAGCAATAATGGTGCCTAAGTGGTTTGGTAGTTTTTGTCAAGAGACAAGAAAGAAGGATCTTACCCTAATATAAAACAACTATTCGGTAGAATATTATAGTACAAATACATAATGAGTTTTTACACATTGCCACACATAGAGACACTGTTCGAGACTTGGGTACACATTTAATTTTAGCTTCATATTGACTAATTATCTAATTTTGTCTTGCAGAGCTTCCAAGAAGATGTCCGTGAGTTCGTTCCGACGATTCCACAAAAAGAAAGTCCACACCACGAGGCAGTTGGGATTCATATTTATCACTTCACAGCTGCGCACCTATGATCGATCTTATCCAAGATGGCGGCCGGCGCGCCGCGCGAACAGGCGGGAAACAAGCGCAAGCACACCTCCTCCGCCATAACGGACCCGTCAATCTTCCGACACATTTGAAATTAGAACACTTTATTCTTTTTTTGAATGATTCGAACGCAAAATACGTGCTGACTCGCGGACGGTTTGCGTTGCACTAAATTAACAAAAAAGTGTTTTAACGTATTCAAAACTTGAAACCCATAAAACATATCTCCCCCATTATTAGTTTATGGCTTGCGACTGTTACGGGCCTATTATGCTGTTATTTTTCTGTGTATTGGTGTTTGTTTTGGCTGTATAGCGGTCTGGGTTACCGATGTGGGGTACCATTACTGAATGCTTCTATTGATTGGGTGCCTGTTATCCGTTTTTAAGTGACTCTATTATCATTCTTGTTCTAAAGATTTTGTGTTCTGTTGTATTTGTTTAATGGAGACTTTTGAATATGTAATTCTTGATTTTTATAATCTAAGTTTGTTATATTACCTATTTATATCGTTTAGAACTAGACTGTTAAAACCACGGTAAATATTTAAATTAGTTTCCAAAATGCGATCATACATTCTGGAAATTGTATAAATTATATACCTACTTATATTTTTTTATTTATATAATAAAGGATGACCAATGAATGGTGCAAAATAATAACCTTAAAAAAATAAAATTGGTACACCCCACCCACCAATGCTCACTTAATTTTATGCAACCACAAAATATTTAATTTTACTTATGATGATAATGAACTAATATCTATTAGTAATTTTATAAAAAAAGTAACAGTATAACTAAATATTTTTAATACTTTCGATCATATAAAACCGACATACCAAATCTTTAGAACAAACTAAACCAAAAATCGCCGCGGTACAAAAATCGCCCGGCCGAAGTAGAGCAACATTCGTAGCGTATCACCGATCGGATGCACACTCACGAGTTCCCATCACTACGTTACGATACGAACTTATAATATTATGTAGTTATGTCCCTTGTGCGTCGAATTCCAATTAATTTCATCGACTTTTCTAAGAATACATTAAATATTCGCTATTGTTTTGAATAATTACTCATGTTATTGACATTCATTGTTTTGCTTTTGCAACTATTCAGTTGACAATGTAATTGTATTTTTTTTTTTGCGTAAGGAATAATGAGGACCCTATTTTATATTTATATTTTTTATTGTATATATTTTTATATTTGTATTGTATTTTTTCTTTTTTGTTTTATTTATATCGGTTAGCAGTACACCGCAGACTAGCCCCTTTTTTATTTTAAGTTCATATAATTATAAACCATCCTAAAGTTGCCTGGCAGATATTGCTGTGTCAGCGATAAGACCGCCATTGTTCCTACCCAGACTTTAAGATTCTATAAATTATAAGTTAATTCTATATTTTTATATTTATTCCGTTACTTATCTTAGTTTATAAAGGTGATTAAATCTAAAAAAAAAACTTAGCCACCTTTTCCGAAGGCATGGAACAGTTTAAATTAATACACAAACAAGTTTAAAATCGAAATCAGGCGTGTAACTACAGAATACTTTGCAGGTATGTAACTTGTGGTTACAATACCTCATTTCCCTTTAATAAAGGTGCATTTAAAATCATTCGGTGCCCACGGCAATAATCAGTCGCCAATTTGGGAACTTGTTTAGAAATTATAGGTTCAACTCTTGCGCATGAGGTTAGGTTGAGTATAACTTCACTGCGCTGAAAAATAAGTAGCTCAAAGAATGCAAATAAAACTGATCATATTTTACGTTTGAAAAAATATTGGGTTGGTTGGTTTCAATTTAATGTTTTAATCCCCGACCGGTCCTACGAGACCGCGCTGTTATTGTTTTACTATTGTGTCTCGTTTCGCGGGTATGTAATAGATTAAATAGTTTTTGGGTTCCGAATCAAAAAGGTAATACCGGGACCCTATCCGTCTCTGCCGGCCATCTATCTGTCGCCAGTCGCCCTTATGAAACGTGATAGCTAGAGTTGAAATTTTCAAAGATATTTTTTTTTCAGTTGCCGCTATGACAACAAATACTAAAAACAGAATAAAATAAAAACATAACACTCCTTTTTTGGGCAGTCGTGTAAAAAGTAGGTAGTATGTGTAATCGTAAGTGGGGCTCCCATACAACAATTTGATTCCCCACCTTAAAAATAATGCAACCATTTTTTATGCCATTTTTTTTTTGTTACTGAAGGCACAGAACCTTTCGTGCGCGAGTCCAACTCGCACTTGACCGGTTTTTTTACTTATACCTAGGAGGATGAAGATTCAATTAGATTTGAAACTCAATTTGATGTTACAAAAAGTTTGACTTCATATTTTTTTCAAATTTTAATTCAGTTTTTAATAGTAGCAAAAGAAACTACTTTATGATTACCAGGCCAGGCAATTCCAATATTAAAGATAATTATTGTAATGACGACTATTAGCATAGATATAAGAACGAAACAGTAGTAAAACAATTTCTGTGGGTGTTTGAATTAAATTAAAAAATTAGATTAATTGTAGAGTTATTAAATAACTGGTAAATAAAACAAGCATTTACTGGAGTTTACTAAGGCAACTATTACTTTGTAATTGCTAGTTTATAATTTTATTTGCTTACTGCAAGTGAATGTGCTCAGTTATTTCATATCAGTAAGAGAACTGCTAGTTATGTCTTGGTAGTACTTGGCACTATACACTTATTGACTTAGTTACCTGCAGTTAGAGTTAATGCAGGTTACACTCGAGCGATTTCTGATTTAAATTGACTGTCAGTCACTATTTTGTTGAAGTTTATATACTATTCTATTCCTTTTTTTACTGCAAAATTTGTTAATTGCAAAGTTTTATTAATTGGTCCAATTGAAATAAATGATTGGACTTTATTGAAATAGATATAATATGTTTAAATAAAATTATCCACATTAATATCATCGTATAAGTTGATTCTAAAATAGAATAAGAATAAATAATGTGGAACATTAATTAAATAATATATTAAATACATTACTAATTTAAAATCTTTTTTTTTACAGGACAATTTTCGTATTCAGCATAGACACGTGACATTTTTTCACGGAGCAACACAGGTCGGCTGATCGTGTTCAGCCGGACAGCGGACAGCGGCCGGACAAGCCCGAACTTTTCATACAACCCACGTCCAACAAGCGTCCTTGTATTGTTTCGCGGCCCGTGTTGCGTGAACACCGAGTGAAATATGGCCGACAGTTCGACTACTTATTTTTGTTTTATTTTTTTAGCCCGTGTTACTTAATTTTATCAAGTCGCATGAGTTATGAGAGGCGAGACCACACGCGTTGCGTTAATTACGCGTTAGTAATGTACAGGTGACTCCACGCGGCGGCCATGATTGATTCGAAGACAAAATTCGAATACGATCCCTGAATCTAACCAGTTATTAGACGCAGCATTCCAAATTGAATTTCGAATTAGAACGTCTCTATTTTAAATCATACCTCCAATTAGGAGTTACAAAAAAGATTCTAATAAGTCGTAACAGGAATTTTATTCAGTGTTAGTTATTGGTGTGTAAGAAATACATAGACGCGTGGATTCTTTGCGGCGTCTGGCAGATGGGTAGGTAAAATTTTCGTCAGCGGGTGATTAGTCACTCGAAATTATCTGGTGTTGGGCTTTCATCTTAAGAATTAGATGGATAATCGAGTGGTCATTTGTCGAGTGGTCAGTGGCACTCCTCAAGTTAATAATAATGCGCCCAAACTAGATCGGGCCATTGACCCGGGCGCTCGGCGCGGGCGCGGCGTGCACTCCCGCCATAATTTGGGGCGCTAAAATGCTACTGAAGACGTTCTACCGAGATCGTGAGCTTCATCAGTAGCACTTTTATAGCTATCATAAAATATGACGATAGTGCAAAATGTAGTCATTTTAAAAATAGATTCATGACTAATTAAAATTTGGTTATCTTATTTAAGACTAAGATGTTTTGAAAGATATGTTGGAATCTGTTAATTTATGAGTAATTATGCTGAAATAATTCTTAAGTTTATTTTTTAGTTTAGGTGTTTACAGTGATCTTTTTTCATATAAAACTGTTTTTTCTTTTTTAAGTACCTACCTAGAAAATTTGGTTTCATTTTATTTTTATTAAAAGCAGTTTTTACGATGTAAACGACATAAGTAGAAAATAAAAATCAAACCTACTCCTAGTTTAAGTGTGCTAGAACTAGAACAAGAAAGAGCCTTGTACCTACTTGATTGTGGTAATTTACAGGTTACACGCCCAATGTTAACAACCTTATTATCCATTCACCTATTGTTTTGCGACTTGCTATTTTTGTATGGAAAATAAGCTATTTAACTTGCGATTTTTAATGCTTGATTAAGTTAATATTTGTTTTTTGATGATTTAAAAAAATGATTTCTATTAGTATGAAAATTAAAATTTTGTTTGAGTATGAAAATTAAAATTTTATGTGTGAAGAGCATTATTTGATTCACCAAATTAAATTGGTAATCGAAAGACTTAAAAAAATATGGAAATAAATTATCTCTTCTATGATGTGGGGATTACTCATACTCAGTGATTTTTATGTTATAAAAACTTTAAAGTATTTTTATGTCTTTTACAACACTAATGGCTACATAATGCATGTAACTACAATTTATATCACATAAACGCCATAAAATGGCACATTAAACTACAATATCTATCAAATAATTGAAATATAAGGCAGTAAAAAAAATAAAACCAACCATAAATATCATCTCAAATGAACTCTACCGCTACATTTATTTTTTTTTTATTGTCACAAATTAGTATTTTAATGAAGATTCCAAGAGTTGATGGCAACAATAAAGTTATGAATGGCACTCAAATCTGTCTTGACTAATAAGGTGCTAACGAGGGTCGTTCGTTTTATGTGCGTTTTATTGACACTTGAGTCGAGTTGTCGGCTTCTCGGCTCTCTACCTGCCACCGCCCGTCTTATTGGTCTCCTACGAGACTTGAGTGGGAATTTCCGATTTCGGGCGCACTCTAATCGGATAGCGGCATTTTAGAGCCTACGCTAAGAGACTATCAGTGCATGGATGTTTCAAATTTTTATTACATATTATTGAGCAATTAAAGAGTTGTTATAGTGCGGTTTGAAAGTTTTTTGTCAATTAACGACTGGATCAGATGGATTTCTGATAGGTATTGTTTTGTTGCTAATAAAATTATAATTGGGAGGTAACTAACCTGCTATGGCCATCCAAGGGTAGAAGGTGTGGTTGGTGGGCTGGTGCTGCACGGGCTGCGCTGCGGCTGTGGCGGCGCCGGGCAGCGTGCACTGCTGGCCCCAGGGCAGCGCGCGGCCGGGGCTGGACGACTCGCTGTACCGCGCCTCCGGGGTGCACGCGGCCGGCCGCACCAGGGCCCCTAGTCCAGAGCCCCAAGCCTCTTTGCCTCCATAGCCATTCTGTTGCTCTCCTCCAGGCTTGGAACAGTCTGCCTTAGCATATTGCTGCTCTCCCGCATATAGTTTACAAGCGGCTGCCACTGATGCATCGTACGGCGAGTCCTGAGGCCTCGGCTGGTGCAGCGCATGCGGCTGGGCATATGTCAGGCCCAGGGGGAACCCGCGGTACTGGTCACCGCCGCCACCACCCTGGTGCACCCCGTGCGCCCCGTAAAAACCACCCTGCTCGAAATAGGAGTTCATTCTGATCAGTCACCGACACTAACGTCACTCAGTTAGGGAACACTTATGTCATCGCGGCCCCACGCGCCGTGATAACGCGACCTCCGCCAATGTCACTCCAAATACGGACAATGTAATTTAATTTTATTAATTTTATTGCCTCTTAAACGTCACTCGAGCGTCATAATGGGCTTCGTTGGCGATAAAGGCCAGTTGACGTGTGTTTACTTTTTACGATTATTTTACGACTTGGGAGCGCGTGCCGCGGGTTTTACGACTTTTTAAGCGGTTGTATGCGGCGCCGGCTCGTCTCACAGTGCTCGCATAAGTAGCGGCTGTTGTGATTTTTTTTCTTAAAATTTTCAGTTCGCGATGTGTGAGACGCAGACGCGTGTGTCGCGAGCGAAGTTTGTTGGTCGCGTGTGGCGGGAGCGCGCGACTGTGTGCCGTGTGCGACCGGCGCGGCTCGGCTCACGCAATCTACTGAGAGCGGACCACGCGCGCCGCCCCGCGCGCTGCGCTGCCCGCGATCGCAACACCGACGATTGTTCCGTCCCCTTTTCGCTAATGACTATAAATATTATCAGTTACGCTCTCTTTTCCCTTTCTTATCACTCCTCCTGAAGCACGTGGGTATGCAACCTATTGTGACCATTCACACTAGCCCGCATTTTCAGGCTCAACTCAACTCTACCAACTACGTTAGGACATGTGAGTATGCTCTACGACTAAACTTCGTAAATAAACAAACGCACCAACCAGCGAGCATCAGCTGAAAAACATAAATCATAAAGTGTCATCCTCTGACAGTAGTGCAACGGTGCCACTTAACTTGTTGGCCCACGCAATACAATAAATAAAAAAAAGCATCGACAAAACCCCAATAATGACTATAACTGAAAAGTTAAGCCGCAAAAGTCGTAAACTCATAAACGTACAATTAGTGAAACGGGCGAGTAAAGAAAAGATTTTACAACCACTCCTCGACCGTGCCACAATGAGCGCGCAGTATCGTAACAAGGTGCTGAATAGAGTGAGAAGTCGTAAAGATGATTATTATTTCTTCTACTACCTGTTTTTACGAGTGATGTTGCTGTTACGCTCGCGCGTGTGCGAGTTGCATAGGGGGGAGAGTGACGGGAGGTCATGAGCGGAACGCTTATCGCGGCGTAGGAGCTGCAAGTGGTATGTCTGTCTCGCTCTGGCGCAGTGTGGCGCGTGCAGTGGAAGGCGCACTATCGAAGGGTAAACAATAGCGCATTATCGCAAGCACTCAGTTCGCGCGTCCAAATGAAGTCATCAAACGAATGAATGGCTGTGGTAGTGCGCTGTGCGGCCTACCCAGAGACACGCTCGCATTTTTATTGCACTCACCTCTTTAAACAAATATTTATCGATAAAAAGGAAGGGAACGGGCTCTGTGTGGCGATTTTTTGTTAGTGCGTGTAATTGGTCAATTTAAGACCCAAGATACCGACACGTCCTAGGTGACGTAGTGCTATATAGAACTAGATTACAGGTTACATTAAAGTTTTTGTATCGAGATGAACTAATAAAGAGATAAAAATATAATAATGATGAGTTTTTCTTCTGGGGCAAGGCTCTATGCAATAAATAGATCGATGAGAAATCTTGTAGCCGTCAACGTTAAAGCTGAGATGGAGAGCTCATTGACGATCAACTCGTTTAAAAGGAAAAGCTTAAACTTGTCTAAGATTTCAAGTCTGCTAATTGGGTAGGTAAGTAAAACTAAATAGTATCTAAACCTAAGTACTTACTAACAAATACCCGAAAACTACTTACCTGTAGACAGCTTGTCTTCAAAAAGTTCCTGAAACAAACCAAAAAAAAACAAATTTAAAGTTTTTCCTTCAAACACCAAAAACTTAAAGACTAGAGAAAAACACAGAAATATCAAAATTCTCTTAACTCCTGCATCCATATTTAATTCATGAATCCACGACCGGTCGGTCCTATGAGACCGCGCTGTTATTGTTTTTCTATTGTGTCTCGTTTTGCGGGTATGCAATAGGTTAAACTCCTTTCTGAAAATCTAAGGAAAAAAATAACGTAATCGATCACAAAGACTAATTAATGAAAAAAATTAAAGAAAAAAAATGGCAGCCCAAAAGCTACCAACCGTAATGATCAAAAGCTACCGTACAAAAAAGGGTCGCTCCTGTAGTCCTGTATTGGAAGAACAAACGGCCCTTAACAATTCCTCTCATTTCGGAATACTTAAAAGCCCATTGCTCTCTTGATAGGCCATTGCATGATAATTGGTAAACCCGTGACGAATCGCTCTTGGGCAAGTTAAACTTAGCTTTAGATAGTGAAAAAATTCAGATAGAGTCGACTGTAGGAACTTGTCAAAAGAGTATTCCAACAGTTGGGACTCAGGACTTCTTTCTGGGATAGGGAATGGGCTGATATTCAACACGCAAGTCTAGTACGGGTTGGTGGATGCTACTAATCTTCGAAATTTTGGTTATAGGACATGTAGGCTTCCTCACGATGATTTCTTTCACCATTTTTGAGAGCAGTTGTAATGAAACAAGTTACACAAACTTAAGCGCCTCCCTGGGTTTGAACCCACAGCGTAACTTAGACCCGTTACCACTGCTCTAGTGACAGTCATCTACTCAAGGTAATGTTTCTGAAGTTCTCATGGCAGAGTTGGTCAGATTTCAACGTCGAAATCTAAAACCCTCAATTCAAACATTAGGGATAAGTCTTATCTACCAGCGATAGAGTTTATCCTAAAGTCTAAAACATAGATAACTTAGGTCAGGATATGAAATAGCGAAACATATAACATATATTTAACATAATGACAAAGTATGGCGCTAATGCGCTAACTGCTTTCACAACATTTTCGACTTCCATCAAGCTCTTGTGCTTGTGTCTACTTGTACAGCTTACACTTGGCTTGACGTTGGTTTGCTTGCCTCCTTTCATTTTCCAAGTAGGTAAGGCGGGCTGTGCTGGTACTGCCGCTGTGGCTGCTGAAACCTACAATCAGCAAATACTCTAACCTTATTGGTAGGTAATATCAGTCTTCAGCCCATTTCTAGCTGACTAATCGACACTGTGTAACCAGAGAGGTTACTCTTTGTCCAAAGAATTCAACATGACAATGCTGCCAATCATCTGGGCATATTTTCAGCGTACGCAAACGACAGCAATGTCAAGGAGTACCAAAGTACTTCGACGAGACTACATAGTTATGAATGTCAGAAAAACTCATTTTCAGTTAATATTACTCATACCACTAAACATCCTTACCATCTTTAAAATTATACAACTTTGCAACATGATATAACTTAACATGACTTAACTCACGCGTTTTCTTCGCTTTCATAGACAAAATATGAAAAACCTCCATAATATTATTATCTACCACACTACAATAGTGAATAACACTATGGGAGGTTACAGTAAGTAACTGAAGTGCGATAGATCATTCTAGTCTGCTGCCCTGAATTCGTATGATCTTCAGAAAAAAATATCGTATTCCAGCTCCTAGGTATGGAGGTTGGCTGGGTAATGAAAAATAGTTTCAAATGGATTATTATTATTGTAAGGATTACATTTGACAAACATCTTACTTACCAGATGGCAAGTGATGATGTCGTTGATGACGGAACACACTTGCGTAGAAGTAACCTATAAGCTCTAGAATATCAAATTTCATTTGTTTCGATTTAGCGACTTTCGAAGCAAATCAAAAAGTTATTATCACAATCCTAAATTTTGTAAGTATGGATAGTGCTTTTTTCATTGATTAAATAAAGTTAGGGATTATTTAACGAACCTGAAGATATCGAAAGTTTCAATCATTTGGATGCCAAAAAAACTAAAGCATTCGAAAATTTAGAGACACCACTTTTGGCTTACGATAGTAGCATTAGCCTGTTGAGTCTCTTGTTCACTTAGTCAATCTAATAAACTCACGTAACTATAGTATTGACGAATTCACCTCTTTAACTTTTAAAAGATACTGAGGAAAATTAAGTATACATTTCATCAGTACCTATCAATAAAAAAAAAATTAAAAGACACCTTTTAGATTTGGATTTTGATTTGTGGGACACAACGGGCTAACTAACAACTTTTAGTTTATTTAACACTTTCACAGCAATTTTGAAGGTTCCTCTTAATTTTTATTAGCATCTGAATCCGAAAGAAACGTTAACAAAAACAGGCTACTTTTGCCCCAACTATAGGTGCGAGTATATGAAGCGTTGTTCTAACCCATGGTCTCAATTCCCTCGAGGCACTACTCTCCAAACTTTGGTCAGCAGATTCATCCTGCGATAATAGTACCCAACAGAATTAGTCTCCCTTATGAGTAGAGAAGAGCTAATGTTCGTAGCAAAATATGTGCTTCAAATCAACCGATTAGATAGTTTGATTTCCTTAGCGTAGCTTGTTTTTGGTTTGGTTAAAAAAAATTTACATAAGCTTCGTTATAGGAGTTAGCTTTGAGTCTTTAAACAAAGTGACATCATATCGGTGACTGTGATTAGTAGTTACTTCTACAGAAAGAGATAGTAGGTGTACTATGTAGTAGTATGTCTAACCTTCAGTAAAATCAACCTGTCGGAGTTTAGGAAGTTTAACGGAACTAATAAAGTTTAGTTTCGTCATGTACAGCACTAACCACGTAAGCACTGATGATCAGAAAGAACTTTACGATAACATATTTTGTTTTGATACCTACTAGTTTCACATTCCTTTGGAAGTCTTTCAATCTGCCTTTTCCCAACTTTGTTGGTATTGGCTTCCAGTCCAACTGGATGCAGCTAAGTAGGTACTACAGTTCCACGTAGAGTGACTACCTGATCTCCAAAACTTGGTAACTGAGCAACAAAATACCCATTGGCAAGACAGACATTAAGACAGATATTCTGGCTTCTGACTACTATAACGCCTCTTTTAATTAATTATCGATAGGCTGGCTGGTTACAACCTGGGGAACTTTAAGTCAAGAGTGAATACACTACTTCCACTGTCGACCACATTGTCGCTTGCCAAGGGTGAGATAGAAGTCAAGCGCGAGCCTATTAAAAATAAAAAGCGGTTGCGGTTAACCAAAGTATCTCAGCTTATAACAAGTGATGACGTGGTCTACAATGAAGCACACTTAACTAGAAGTAAACTAAGCACTTTGGACTTAAAGAACCCAGGTTGTAGCTCTCAGGAAACACATATAAGGAATCTCACCTCTTAACTGTACGCACAGTGAATATATTTCCAAAACGTTTCGTAGGTACCGTCGATACGTGGTGGACAGTCCATCACGTATCCATGGTGACTTGCAAGCCATTCAAGCCATTACTCTCTTTTAATATACTTAGCCTTCAAGTTGGAAGTTCTATTTAGACTAACAGGCACAAGTGACATTTTGAACTCGATAGCTTTCAATATACGAGTATAGCTTTAAGCTCACAATAGGTCATAAATAACTATTGAAATACAAGTCCTTAATAGGCATCCTAGAGTAAAGGTGATCTAAAGAAAGGTCACAAGTCGAAACTTATCGGGACTATTTGCAATTTCATTGATAGATTCCCTTAATGGGAAATCAAGTCATAGAAACTTGGCCCAACTTATGCAAATGTTGTAGTTGTCTTAGGAAATTCTGGCTATATTTTACTTGTTCTTTATTTATTTTGTCAGTGTTTAAGTAGGTTTCTACTCGTAGTTAGATACTGGCATGAAGTTATGTCGATTTAATATAATTATCTTCTTCTTGTTCGTAACACTCTTAACGTTAGTGTTCGTGATCATCACGTAGTGACTTCTGCAGGAGTGGATGTGATTCACCCTACGATCCTTCGCCAGTTCTTCCTGCTGGATGATATCCTCATCCACAAGTTTAAGAGATTATCTATACTTGACTTGATGAGTCCATCTCAAAGATGACCTTTGTCCCCCTACCTCTGGTACCCCTCCACGTTCCCTGCTCAATAAAACGTTCGATAGAGCAGCTGTCACATCTGGAGATGTGTCCAAAAAAAAAATATGCGGCTTAGTACCGTTGCCCAAAGAAGTCGGTTAATTCAAGTTCCTGGAGTGTAGAAAAGTTGATGCAAAATTCGGTCCCCGACTTACCTACATTCAATATCCTTTTAACACCGAACACAACAAAATCTAACTAACTAACAACTACGGCTACGTTGAAATCTAAAGTCCTAAGTTTTGCGAAATAAAAACTCGTAGATACGTTTCGTAGCTCGTAGTAAAAGCGTAGCTTTGCTACGAATATTTCGCACATACCGTAGCACCTTTGCTGGGTTTCGGAGACTGTCATTAAAATTAATGAAGTTTTTTATATCGATAATCTGTTTGATAATCTAGCGACTATAAGAGAACTAACATACATAAATACATATATTATATGTTATACCTATCAAATATATACGAACTATATGAGTAAGGTATAAGGTTAAAGAATCGTCTTACGGTCTACGAGTTAAGATCATGTTGATGTTAATTAAGTTAAGGTAGTTAATTAGGAACTAAGGTGTAAGTAGTGTGTGGTTTATACTTACTAATGAGGTTTACTTTTACTTCAAAATACATACCTATTTCTGTAAAGCTTTTTTTTGCTTAAACAAGAAGGTCAGTAATATGCTACGACTTTTTTCAGTTGAATTTCAAAAAAGGCAGAGGTTCTCAACTCGTCTGTATTTTTTCAGTAGGTTATTGTTTTAATTTTGGGAGACAAAACAACCGACAGAATAACAAACTTTACACTGCGTTCAAGAAAAATGTCTAAGACGTGGGAAAAGAATTCTGTCAGGCTAAAATTGCAGCCGCTTGCATGGGCAAGAGTTAGCGCAATGTGGTTACCTGTCTGACTGACTACGCCCGCTGAAGCTCACCTGGAAAGAAGAAGTCTTGTTACGAGAAAGAACTTCGGCCTTTGTCCAACTCTGGGGACGTATAGACTAAATAAAATAAAAATGGGCCGCTGCCTGCCAGAACTGTGAGACTGATCGAAAGGAACAAACGGCCCTGAAAAGCAAATGGCGAAGGAACACAGGTTTTCAGTCAGTAAAAATTTGACACTCCCTTTCGCTGCATCTAGAGCAGGACCTCTTTTAGACCAGCAAGGCCATATACGACTACAATTTGTTTTTGCCAAAAAAGTTTGAAAGGCTAATCTAGACAGAAAATCTGGCCAAGCCTTTTAATGAAACTCAGTAGCTACTTGTCTTGTGGAGACAGTTCCTTCTTTACGAACTTCCTGACTGCATCCCAACTCTTCAAAAACCCACCACCTCAAGTACGTAGGAGTCCAGCAGGGTCGAAGCCTCTGAGGCCATTAGATGGCTTATTAGAAAACCCGAGCAAAGAAGGAACAAAAGAATGGTATTTAGTCAGTGAAAGCCTCACACGCCCTCCCACTCCGCCTAAGAGCGGGAAAAGTCATTCTGATGATTTCTCACCTAAAAAAAAGAAAAAAGGATTTCCAGTACGATCCATGCCCACTACTTGTACCAATAAGATTTCCCATAGCCTTACACCTAATAAGAATACAAATATTTCCAATAAGCGATCCATCTCATAAAATGCATTCAATTTATTACCTTTCAGGAGCTTTAGTAGTATTTAATACTATGTAATTACCTCTCTACGGCCAAATGGGCGGAACAAAAGGCCATGAAGCCTTCAACAGTGTACGGACAACAAAAGAGTTTGGTATGCGGGCATAAAGAGCTCTTTAAACTGCGCTGGAGATATTCATCATTGCTACTTGACATGTGGAACTTATTTACCTGTAAATTAAATTTGGGAAACTCCGGTTATACAATATCTAGGTTTACCCAAAGATAGCATAAATGATGATAATTATTGTAAGTTTGTATTTTGGAAAGCTTCTTTATCAGTCAATGGTTTTGAGTATTATTTACACTAGATGGCGCCACTTGCTCTGTATATGAGAGTTAGAGAAAAAATCTGAAAGGAAGTCGAAGTCCAAACCGTCCAAGTCAACTGTAAGGAAATTAACTCTTCTCGTATGGAGATTAATAGTATCGCATTCATCGTTATAGTCACCCATTGTATGTAAGTACTATATTATTGTACGAGTATAAGTATGTATTTAAGACAGTGATTTGAAATTTTAAGTCCTGGTTTTCTGCCCCTGGAACTTAAAAGACAACTGAAGGAACGCATGTGGATTTTAGTTAATAAAAGTCTGAGATTCTTGCTTAGAACGGGAGAAGTAATTTTGTGATTACTCACAGAAGAAAAAAAATACTGACCAAAATGGTCAGTATTTTTCCCTTTCCACCTAACATACTAAATCTTTTGTTGACTGTACAATTGCATTTATAGGCAGTTTCACTGCTTACAATATTGAATATTGCAAAGTGTCTGATAATCTAGTGTTCTTGTAACTTATGCACTTTTAACTTACCTATAACTTGGGTAAGTTGGGTATTGTAGTGTTTATTTTTATAATGGGTTTGCTTGCGGCGGTTTCATGGGTGAAGAGATCAAGGATAGTTTAGGACGAAGTTTGTTTGTAATCCTGTGTTCTTGAAAGGAAAAGGTCAACTGAAATAAAAATGAAGTGCTTTGCATTATTTTTTTCTACGAGTTATTCGATCTACGATGACATGCTTGATCATACGGAGGGGGTGCAAGGCTTTTACAAGCACCATTAAAAAATCTCATATAAAAGGATCTAGCATAATAGAGATGTGGTGCAAAATGGTTGTACACGTTTTGCTTATTCTTGCATAATTTTAGATAATCAAAGTAAGTTCTATCTCAGTATGAATGGGCAAATTACTGACACTCATGACGCCATGGACAGTTTCAAACAAAATTTGAGGACTCTTCGACGCGTGTCGAGCGATGGACGTGTGGTAGGTAGTTGCCTACTTCTGAAATGGTAGATGTCCATAGACAGCGGTGACTCATTGAAAATTCGGGTCCAGTCGGAAACCTGCATCAAGCACTAGTTGTCTGGCATTTATGCTGTACTGAATCTATTTTTTTTAACCTTTTTATTGCTTATGTTATTATACTTTTTGTGATTTTGTTTTGTAATGCATGCACTCATCATTATTGCGACAGACGTCCACTGCTGGGGATAGGCTTTCTTCTAAGCATCGCGCGTCGCTGCAATGACCGATCTTATGCGTCTCACATCCATCGGATTCCAGGGACCACCAGGGCACAGATTACTAAATAGTTACTACGTAACAGATACTTCACTCAGTAGAAAAATTACAATACCTACTGCTATAATAGCCTACACCTTCGCGCCAGCAACCACTGCATGCTAAAATGTGCCTAAACGCTCAAGCGTATAGTCGTGATTGCTTCGTACCGCGCGATCCCGCAGCAATCGCAGGGCTGCCTCTTCGATATAATTAAATTACCATGACTTTTTGTGTTTATGTTATTGAGAACTGTGAATGTTCGGACTTATAGTTAGAGTTTGAAATTGTATCGTTTATAAAATATTTCTATTACAAATTTCGTCGTTCTTTCGTCATTGACAGGTAAATGGAAAAATGTTAGGTGTTTATCCCTTCTTTTACTTGATTTGCACCCATCTACAGCAAACAAGGCACCACACGGCATCGTAATACGCGTACGAACGAACAGCACTATTAAAATTGAACGGCGTGCGCGCGTTTCGCTTGCGAAAACCGCACTGAATTTGATCCGCTAGCGGACCGAGACCGCTCGGCTGGGCGGTAGGCACTTATAGCGCGCAAGTACATGGAGTGACGGAGGCCTGACCAGGGCCCAATTGCCCTAGATAAAACAAAAAATATGTGCACACCTAGTCAAGTAAATACAAATCTTGGGGTGTCCTTTATAGATTACGATCATAAACGGGTATAATTCCATAAATAATAGTTCTTGGACGCTTGATTGGTAATCTAGTTTATGAGAAGGTGCTGTTACCACTTAAGTATATTTTATGATATTTATTCATACAACTTATGATACTATACTTCCTACCATACAGAAAAAAAATAAGGTGGATGCTCCAAGGCAACTTGCGATATTTTTTTTTAATAAGAAGAAGTCTTGGCCGGTCAGGCCTTTCTATCAGGTATCTGACCTGATAGAAAGGGATGTTGTGGTCGTCGATAGACAGGTTAATGTCCAGTTGTGTGTTTGCAATATGATTTGCGGTCGTCAATTTGAATAACCCATTGAATGACCTTTTCATGAAGTTTCAATAAATATCTGCAAAATGAAAAACTTAAGAAAATTTGAATTTCGCGGGCTTTGCTGGCGCTTTCACCTCAAGGGTATTAGAAACTGAAAACTCATAAAGGCATGTAAAAAATGCTTAGTTTTAGGTGATACTCATTTATTAGGACTGCTTTCCCCTTGAAATAGATTTACTGTCACCACTAACCACTTTATTACCCACTCAATAATCCTCACCGCCACCCAAATCCTCATTTAAAAAAACCACCAACTCAAAAAAGCCAGGAAGCATTCTAAAAATAAACAAAACAACCATTTGGGGAAACCACTACTGCCTACAGTAGTTCACGTTATCACAACAAACGAAAAAAAAAAAAAAACAAATCTCATTCACATTCAGCGACAGATGTGATGATATTCGCATGGCGGGCGGCGCGGGCGCAGGCCAGGCCACGCGTGCGCGCGCGCCTCGTAAACACGATTTTTACAACCACTCGAATGCTCGTTAACGTCACGTGAATTGCGCCGTTTGTAGAACTCCCAGTAAACACCGCTCAGATTATTTCGTATACGCCTCCGGGGCTAAACCTCGATATAAATTGGTAACTTTATTGACGCAGCCAGTGAACGCACGTGGATTGTTATTATGCCGTTCTTTAGACGTTTATTGAACCATTATTGACTTGTTTAAAGTATCACCCGTTTAATAGAGATAAAGGAGTCGTTGATAGTTTATGTCTTCATCGTGTGAGGATATAACGACGATCGTCGATTTGCTCGCTTCCTCAGCGACTCGCTGTCTGGTTTGACTCGATTGCGGCCGTTTTATGACTGTAATTTTCCTTTTTATTGACTCGCAAGTTATTGATGATCATAGGATTGATAACAATCGATTTTGTATAATGGATTTATAATTTATAGGTAACGTATTTGTTTATTAGCGATTTATCTGTGGGCCGGTAATTAAATACCGGTAGCGATGTGTGAAAGGTTAAAATAGCCGTTTTGGATACAACATTATTAAAATTTTGATTTTAGCTCGATGCATAAAATTATGCTTATTTGAATAGGAAATTTATTAGAATTAATAATTGAGTGCCAATAATCAAGATAGAGTGGGCTCTTCGTCTAAAGTATGGAAGCACGTCTGTGCGACAGTAACGCCATCTATCATAAGAAGTGGCAAGCTTAGTTCAACCAACATAGGTACACACTGATTTATATTTATACACAGTGGAATACGTGTGTAAATCAAGCAAACATTTTCTTTGTGTTATTCTTAAAATAATGTTTTTACGTAAAATAATTTGAAATAAAATGGTTTCACCCTAAGGTTGATTAAGTGCCATCTGTTGACATCCTTGCGCGGCCTCTACGAAAGCTCACAGAGCTTTTGAATCACTTTTACGGGTACCATGAAACGTCAGCGAACGATGAATTCATTAAAGTAACTTTATTATATAAACAAAAGTGAATTTATATGAGAACATTTTAATTACGGAGATAAAAGATGCAAAACACGCTATAAATACTACTCATTAAAATCTTATCACTCAAAATGAATCAATTTAAACAAACAAACGTCTAGTAGCTATTTATAACGTAATGATTTAGTTTTATGTTCCACTATAATGTTACATAATACTCATCTCCGTATGAAAAAGCGACATAACTGCCAATAGAAAAGCGATAACATGAACATAAAAGCGAATTTTATTGCTTTATTCATCATTCAGCGATATAAATTCATCAAGACACTTGTTAATCGTAAAATAAATCTTATTACACAGTAAAATGATGTTTAAATTGACGACAAGCGTTTTATTTTCGTCATAACAATAAAATTTATTTTTACGAGCACTGGGCTAGTGCGGTTGTGTTTAGCGCCACCTAGCGGTAAGTCGTGGGACTACGTCGTCACGGTACTTAGCTGACGTCACTTGATGGTGAGATGAGAGCTTTTACAATGCGTACAACTCTTCAATGAATGGAGGTGTCGTAAATGTGGATTTGGCGGTTTGTAAAGTACGATCTTGTAGTCACTTCTATACTACACTACGTGGGTGGGCTAACCCTACTAAAATGCGGTGATTCAATGGTAATTTTCAGTGGATATTTTCAACTGATTTTGTACCGAGCTTTCTTATGATATAATGAAGCTTGTGGTTGTCTGGTTATCGCGCATGACTCATGAGAACAGAGATAGCATAGCAGCAACATAAAAATACGCTTATCATTTTTTTTTTATTTATTGGTCCAAGAGGTCGAAACAAAATTTAGTAACGGAGATAATATTAAAACCATGTAACAGTAACTGTAGGTAAATAGGCATTGGTGGGTAGGTACCTATTAAGTACGTAAACACTGATGATAAATAATATAAAATATAATATAAGAACCATGAAAAAAATAAAAACTGCTGTTAAAAATTATAGATGTTTTATAAATTTCAACCTAGATATTTATGTAGGTACCTAAAAGATCTAGGTTTTGTGCTTTTAGGGAATTGTGACACCATTAAAATATCTACCTACCTATAATTAACACAAACATAAAAATATTAGGTAGGTATAAGACACAACTTTTAACAAGAAAACAAATAAAAATCAATAAAATCTCAACATTAAAAAATCGGCCTACATTTTTGCTACGCAAGAACACTAGTTCCTACACCCGACACCACCCGAATGGAATCCAATGCACACACACACAAAAGTCCCCACGCACTTTCCAGCCACATTAAAACTAAACTAACTTTGCATAATTGTCTCATTCACGCACGTGCAATCGTAACGGCGCGATGATGATACTATCTCTGTCGCACGCGATCGTCAAAATGGCCTCCAAACGAGATATTTTGAAGGAACGCCGCCAACTTTTGTTGCTGTAATGGGCGGAGCGTGCATGCACAGGGGCGCATTCAGTTGACTCATCTCCGCGGCAAGTGATGACAATTTTCAGTTGATATTTTTCTGTTATTTGTTTTGATGCTGATACCATAGTTTGGTTTTACATCAATCAGGTGAGAATAGTAACTGATACAGTCGTTTCGTTTTTTTCTTATAGTTCGGCTCAATAAATTCTATTGTAACCACTATTTTATAACATTTAGGGAGTTAAAAATGAAAATAATTATCTAGGCTTTTATTCGCTAAAGTTTAATAAAATTAAACTTTAGCGAATCAATCTTTAGCGAAAAAAACAGAGGGAGATACCTAAGAGTGAATGGCAGTTACTCTGAATAACATCAAAAGTAGTGTGCAAATTAAACTCGAGTAATCGAAGAAGTATCTAAAATTAATTTTAAATAGGTAGTCGGTGGCACTTAGGATCATACTTTTACGAGTTTGACTTCCAGATAAATGGACATCACGATTGCGTTTTTATGGTTACCGTCCTATCTGAGGAAGACGGGATAGAAAAGAAAGAAAAAGAAGAAGAGAAGTTCATTTATGCCAAGCAGGAGCTTACCACAATATATAGAGAAAATATACAAAAGAAATATGGCTCTATTTGGGGAATGTCAATGCGTATTGTCAACAGCACTTGTGTGAATAGACCACCAGACGTTCATTAGTTCACAATTCTGCGATGTTGCGGAGAGTAGGTACGGTCTCCTAGGAACGTTAAGTTTTAATCTTCAAGATAACTAAGAAAAATTATGTAGACACAATGTGTTTGTCCGGATTTTCACCCATTACCCACATATATATTATATTGGTACGTAAGGAGACGTAAGTACTCAAGGTAGCAAACACTCTATTCTTGGGTAACTAGTCACGACGAGGAACCTAGAGCAAAGTTCTACCGAGACTATTGGGGGTATGGTAGTGACTTGTCCGGGCCAGTAAAGAACACGCTACAGAGAGGTGCAGCTGGTTTCGGACTTGATACTTTCAATACATGTAGGTACATGTACCGTTCAGGTTCATCAGATCAGAACTCAACGAATCTGGTTTTGAGGTTCAGTTCATGGTCGGGGCCTAAGAGTCCATGGAAGTCTTTTTGCAAGGAATTAATGATTGCAACGAAGTTGGAGGATTGAAACCGGCACTGGAAGGTGCGTATTTATCAATTGCCATCGCAGAATACCTATATAGACAAAAAAAAGCAAGTATTCATCATTAGTCTAAGATACATTTTAATAATTAAGGCTAAAGACACGTCACATGTCACGTCTCTCTTAACAAACTAGTGCGCCTCACTATCGACAATTGCATCACTTCTTAGCTTACCATCAGGTGGGATCGCGATCAAGCACTTATTTATAACAATTATTTAAAAAAAAAAACAAGTTTTAAAAGCCTTTAGATTGTTCTATTAAATTGGCAACAAGAAAAGATTTATTGCGAAAACCGGTCAGCTAAATTATCATTTCGTTGATAAACTTGATTGCGCGACTTAAACACTTAAATACATTGAGATTTAAAAAAAAAACAGAACTAATAAAATAAGCAAATTAAGAAAAAATACATGTAAATAGAAATCTAAAATGAGGGATAAAACTAAGAATTTAGTTTTATTTTTTGGCTACTTAATACCTACTTAGTTTGTAAATAGAAATCTAATATGAGGGATAAAACTAAGAATTTAGTTTTAATTTTAGGCTACTTACTACCTACTTAGTTCGATAAGACTAAAAACCTACATGCAAAAAAAAAATATTCAATATCGCTAAATATCCAAAAATTACAAAACACACTACGCCACTACTACGTCGTGACATCATAACCCATATAAAGAATAAATTTACCCAAGGTCACTCAAATTCGTCCCTGGATATAGGAATTTGGATATGGCGACTGATGCGCTGTACGACGAGCGACCAATGTGATTTTATCTACTTGAAAATGTGTTATTTTGCAGTTAAATCGTTAGGAAACTAGTGTATAGTGTTAAAATATTGTGCTACAATAATTGTGTTTAATTGTTAAGTGGTTAATATTACAATTAATCGATTAAATCGTTAAAATATCGAATGTGTTTGTATCGTCCGCCATTACGCTCGTTGCGATGCGTCGCCGTTCGTAGAGATCGATAGCCTTATATCTGTCTCTGTCACTCTTACGGTAATAAAATGTAAGTGCGAAGCGATTCGAGTTTTGTGACTGCTATAAAATAATTTAAAATTAATTTTTAATAGGTTGTAAACGAGTAATTGGATACAAATTTGATGAAAAGTATGAAATTTTCTTTTAATGTCTGGTAAATGTAATAAAATTTTAACAACCATTTTCGCACCTAGGTACTTGTCTTGCCTTTATTTGGGTTTTAACAGCGTTATTAATTTTTTT